>OU830593.1:102259146-102884146 GCA_917563855.2 Limnephilus lunatus | reverse complement strand
AGCTGTCGTTGCAGCTGGCGCAGCGTGTCCTCAATAGATGTAGAGGGTGGTGTTCGCTCCTTGTTGCTCTCTTCTGTGGAGCGTGCCATCTCAGTAGTAGAGCTTGGCGGGGGCACGAGCGTGGGCACTCGTGGCAACAGGTGTGGTGTCAGCCCTGGCATGAGACGCGGCATCAGGCGTGACATGGTATCAGGCGTGGCATCTAGGCGTGACGTCAAGCGTGGCATGTAGGCATGGCATCAGGCGTGGCATTAGCCCTAGCATGAGTCGTGGCATCAGGCGTGGCATCAGGCGTGGCATTAGACGATACGTCAGGCATGGCACGTAATCCACGTAGCAGGCGTGACCTCGGGCGTGACGTCAGGCGTGGCATTTGGGCGTGACGTCAGGCGTGGCGTGAGGCGTAGCTTCAGGCGTGATGTGACATCAGGCGTGGCATGAGGCGTGATGTCAGGCGTGGCACGTAGTCGTGGCTCAGGCGTGGCATTAACCCTGGCATGAGGCGTGGCATCAGGCGTGACCTCAGGCGTGGCACGTAGGCGTGGCGTCAAGCATGGCATTCAGACGATACGTCAGGCATGGCATGTAGGCGTGGCATCAGACGTGACATTAGCCCTGGCATGAGGCGTGACATCAGACGTGGCATTAGCCCTGGCATGAGGCGTGGCATCAGGCGTGGCATTTAGGCGTGATGTCAGGCGTGGCACGTAGGCGTGGCTTCAGGCGTAATGTGTCATCAGGCGTGGCACGCAAACGTGGCGTCAAGCATGGCATTCAGACGATACGTCAGGCGAAGGCTCAGGCGTGGCATCTAGGCGTGGCGTCAGGCGTGACCTCAGGCGTGAGACGTAGCGTCAGGCGTAGCGTCAGGCATATCGTCAGGCGTAGCGTCGGGCGTAGGCTCAGGCATGGCATCCAGGCGTGACGTCAGGCGTGGCGTGAGGCAGCTTCAGGCATGATGTGACATCAGGCGTGGCATCAGGCGTGGGCGTGGGGTGCAGCTGATCCGGCTCGAAGGACCACTTGTAACGGACGTGTCGTCGTCCTTACAAGACTGTAAATTATGAGGGCACCGGTGGCTGTGCACTCCTTCCCTGTTGTGTTCAGTTCAAAGTTCAATTCTACTCTTCTTGTTTTACTACTTCCTACCTCTGGAAGTCCTGCGACCTGCTGCCTCCTGCTGAAGTTCTGCCTGGACGAGTACCTGGTGCCTGCCGCCATAGCCGGCCCTAACTCTGGGTACTCCCAAGGCAACCAGGCCCAGGCAGAAACTAGGCGCATCCAGGGCCACCACCCACTGGATGTAGGGAGGCCAGCTTTAAATCAGCTTCAATCATCATCATTGGCACACAAAAGGGAAGGAGTGCACAGCCACCGGTGCCCTCATAATTTACAGTCTTGTAAGGACGACGACACGTCCGTTACAAGTGGTTGGAAAACAAACATAAAAATATTTTCAACGAAAAAGATCGCTGGCGGTACGGTACTAACGAGCTCAGTGGGCAAGCGGATTTTTGGATTTCCAGCGAAATCTCAAAAAATGACCACTGAACTGTAGAGGATACCGCCAAGGATGTTTTTCGTTGAAAGAACATTTGAGGGTACGTAACACGTCGGTTACACTGTTAATAGTGGTGATATACCATGCCAATACAAAACAAAAGAAAATACAAATAACAACACAATATTACACAAATGAAATGTATACAAATGAAAATTTCTTTGGCCAAAAGTTGTTTTATCGAAAGGGATAGGTAAAAGATTATGACATTTGGTTCTAGTATTTCGAGCAGAGATACTAGAGATGTTGTGTATTTTGAATCGTAATTTTTTTTTTCGTTATTGTGTACATTGAAGCCAGTAAGCTGACAACAAATCTGTACCCGAGAACCATACGGATGCAAGTCCAAATTTGAAGGAATGAGTTTTTGATGCAGAGTTAAAGTAAATTATCATGTTTATCAGTGGCAAAAAAATACAAGTTCTATCATGAAGAAAATAGGATTTTTAAAAATGTACTACCTTTGATGCAACAACTATCTTAGAAGCAGAAAGATGTACATGGTCTTGCTTCTCTATGATTTAGTTGCATTTTGAGTATTATGACTCAAATCCATTTGCATCCTTCTGCCTCTAACATTACTACGCTTTCTATGGAAGTAAACAATTTTTAAACATTGATCCTTTCACATTTGGTCGAAGTCCTTTCATAATACACCACGTGTCATAACAAAATATTCCATTTCATTTTGAAGCAGAAGGAATCAAGTTCGTGTTTTTTGTAGCGTTTTTTTAAACAATATTTTTAAAGGCTTTACATATAAAATATTTCGTTTTATTTGCTAGTTTTAAAACAAACCTAATTGATTTAATAATTACTTTTTTATCTATCAGTAACAGAAAAGATAGTTTTTTGGCTCTCCTGAACATTTACCTTTTTGGACTTGCATCCGCATGCTTCCCGGGTACAAAAATGTTATCATTCATTTGATGTTTTCCACAGCAAATGTTAATAATGCAAAATGTTATAGCATGCGCGGAATTGTTTAACTTCATGAACTACAACTGTAATTTACCAGGTTAGGTTAGGAAACCTTGTTAGCTTAAAAGGGCACAATTACGTTGATTTTCTGCTTATTTGGGATCCAAACTCCGATCAGATGTTTTACAACTTGACTATAGTCATATTTGGTACAAAGGAACCTTGTGAGTGTCCCGATAAATGCCACATTTTAAAGGACCGCAGCAACTTCGAATCCCGAGAAGAATAAAAAATGTTCAATAAATTGTATCTGAATTTTGTCGCAATTATTTTTTTTCTGTTTATTATTATTTTTACCGTTTCTAAACCCCTTTCTCAAATCTTTAACTAATCTTAAACCCTCACTTAAGGTGATGCAATTTTGTCAGGACTCGTAAGGAACACTATATAATTAATTTTAAGCTTATTATAATTAAGCGCATTTGAAGTGAAATATCACAAAACTGCGCTATATAAATACTATGTTATTATTATTATACACTACTAAACAATGCAAAATCACGTGATTTTAGTTTAAAAATTAGATCCCTAGAAGTATTTTAGATGCTTTAATTAAATTCTGTGAGTAGAACACATATAGACGAGTATTTTTTGATTAGCCTTTTTATAAGCCCTGTTAAAAATAAAGCGTCAGTCCTATAAAAACTGCTTTATAGTTCAAAATCTCGTTCTTACTAACCCCTTTTCGGTTAAGATGTTTTTGTATAATGTGTAAAATTAAATTCTTTAGAAAATGATGGTAAGCATTTAGATATTTCTGCCTGAGCTTCACTGAATAGAATAAAATCTGCTTTTTGGCGATATTTTTTCAAGAATATATCGAAACAGGCCACTGGTGTTAAACTGGAATTTAAACCTTATCGCCATCTACATAAGGAGTGTTATTATTAGGTTAGCGGGCTGTTCCCGAATTTAACACGACATGGTGCATCACCTTAAGCTTTCTTCTCATCCTAATCTTTTCCCAACTAATCTCTGATTTCTTACAAATAATTCTTATATCAAGGAATACCTTTGCTTTGATGGTTCACTTTCGAATATTGAAGAAAACCTACTAAGAAAGTATCTCCTTCGGTAGGTACCCCAATTTCGCCCTATTTTCAAATTATGTATATTTTTGATGATATTATTTTGAAATAATTTAGATTTTTCTGGGTACTTTTCAACCACTGTAACACACACACCACCCCACTTAGGCATGATGATATATATTGCCCAAATCCGCCTTATCAAAATAAGGTAGGAAGAAGCAGAAGCCTGGGAAAGCCGGCAATGGGTCGAATGTGACTGATATTTATGGATCGAATGGACAGACGATCATTAGTATCTCCCTACATCTTTATATCCATTTGGACACTTCGAAAATAAAACGTCGGTCGACCTTTGCTTACTCCGTTTTTGATTTATTTCAGGAAAGGGCGCTTTAACACGAGTTTCACGAATTTAAAACTCCGCCTTTTGAAAACTTTGCTAAACTAGGCCAGACTGGTGCAATATGCAAATTTCACACGGGGATATCATATAATGGCGTCGTATTATTACGGACATATTTACCAGACCTACCGCAGAAATACTCGTTATTCGTGAAATTGTAGCCTTTTGTTCAAAAACGTTGAAATTGGATTTGACTTTCATTGTGATTTTTGAAATGATGAGGTTTATTTGATTCCTGGATATTGTCCCAACCACTGAAAGACTGAGGCTTTGCAGAATTCTAGTCTGGAACATTGATTAATTAACCAGCTTTGTGTTAGTGTTCCCAGAAAAGGTTACTAAAGTTTCCAACCTACGCGTTTTCTCTACTCTCAGTTGCTACCGAATTTTAGCTTCTTTTGTTATATTATTATTGAAATGAGTGGCTCTCATCCTTTTATTTTCATATTTCCCTTCTTTTATAATGTATTTCCTTTTTTCATAATTATCTACTCGTGTTCAGCTTCTGACTAATATTATATAATATGAATTCTTAACCTCTGTGATGCGTAGATAGTAACCTTTTAAATACTTGATCAAAAAGATTGGTAGCAGGCTAAAATATAGTAGGTACCTTCCTTATTATTAATTTTTCCACATTTTGTTTGTTTATATTAAAAAAAACTCAACAAAGTGGCACTTTATCACTCATTCATTAGTCATTAAAAGTGATTAAAAAAAAACTATGTTAAATAGGTTATGGTCCATTTTTTACATCAGTTTTAAGAACCTTTCAAAGAGGTGTTGAAATGCCACTTTCTGGAGCGTTTGAAGGGTCTACTTCAACACTAATGTATGTATTTATATTGTTGCGGCGTATAATATTCTTGTTTAATTTTACCTTTATGTACAACAAACCTCGAACGAGTGATTTCTTCAAAAATACTAGTGTATCGTCTACTGGCCGTTGAACCTGATTAAATGGAAAAAAACGAGTGTGCTTTAAACCACACGACTGAAGTTAAACTTCACTAACTTATAAAAGAAGACAGAAAGAAAATTTGCGCGCGCACTGCTCTCTCTTGCTCCTACAGTGTGATACAGACAATAGACCTGCACTGTGTCTTAGATATACGAAACATAACTGGCTCTGAGAGGAAGAAAATGTGTGCTCGCATCTCCCTCTCTTGCCCCTACAGTAATATACGAAACGTAACTCTCTCTCTTTCTATCTTCACTAACTTATATCTCCCTCTCAACTTCCGTTCGCCTCGCCCGATCACACTTTTCGTAACGCTCTCGTCACGCATTCACCAGCTTACTCCCCAAGTCAAGCGTGCGTAAAGATGTTTTACTTCAAAAAAATATTGCACAAACAAAAGCACACAACACTAATTTAAAAGCCACCGTACTTCTTTAATTTATGAACTAGGAGAAGTATGCAGCTTCCGATTGAGCCTTTTAATAAAAAATGTGCCCAATAAAACGCATGTTGCCGAATTGTTTAGAATTACGTATTTATTTCGGACTTAACTCTTAAAACGCATGCTGTCAAATGGGGCTTTGAGGAATTCGACTTTCAATAACGCCTTTCCGTAAAAAACGCATGCCATTAAACTGTATGCTGTCTATGGGATTTTTTTAAAAATACGATTGATCTAACCTTTTTCTACTTGTTCCAGGTTTACCAGGCGCTTTTCCGGCCGCTGAGAGTGTCGCGCGCACAGTTTCGTCGCGTGCTAGCCTGCATGCGCGCGATCCGCCGGCTTAAGGGCCAGGAGGTCTACGCCATGGAGAAGGTCACCAAGGTGGACAGCCTTTCGCTCGTGCTCAGCGGCAAGTCAGTATCTATCCTTGTCTTATACATATACCTATCCTTACTTTTAAACTAGGTACCTACTAATCTTCCAGACCGTTTTTCTTGGGTACTTTTTGGACGGGTTAAAGAAATTGGAGCATCGCTAGGTCAAGTGTATCGAGCTAAAAGAAGATTACGTTGAAAAATAAAATTTTAAAAATTCAAAATTTTCGTTTTTTCTTTTGTAGGCTAAGTACTTATCGGACCACCCTCGTGGTTTGCTAGTTCTTTTTTTGATTGCATGCACAGATTCATGATACCTATATTCCTACAGTGTTGAGCGTCTGTTTCTTTAGATCAGGGGTCTCCAAACTTTTCAGCCCTAGGACCATACTGATGACTCCAGTAAGTTCCTAGGGCCAAAACCGTTTTAATTTTCCTTCCATTATCATTCATGGTTCACGGGGTGAGGTTTGTCCAGGTCTTGGCGGGGAATGCGTCTGCCCACCTGCTGCGTGGCGGGCCGGATTGAGAGACTGGGTGAAGGAGGCCTTTTGACCTTTACAGCCAGAGTATCTCGACCCATCGCCTTGCACCGCAGTTGGAGGGATGGATTCATACGTCCGTCACTCCTGGACACACTAACCCCCAGATTCCTACCCACCCCTCATACCTTTTCCTTCCCAGAACTTCCTATCCATCCCTTCCTTAAAAAGACCCTCCTTCCAAAATGACATAGGCCCTGATGGAAAATATTTTCCTCAGGGCCTCCTATATGGAGCTTGCTAAATTCGCTAGTTCAATTACTACCTATTCTGTTCAAAGTATTATTTTCACGACTACAACACTTGATGACATCTGGTGGTTACACGCGGAAATAAGTAGTTATACTCGTAGTACCCTCTATCCATTGCTAACAGATAGCGCTAGAAATACTTTTTCACGAATAATCTCGTTGGTTCGATATTATAGGTACCTGTCATCAAGCTTTACCTAGCTAGTGAATAAAACCTAGTTATTATCATTGTGTATTTTTTATGCAACTTATTACAACAATAATAAGCCATTAGACGTCGCGGGCCTGATTGATGACACCGGTCATTAGCTGTCGCGGGCCGGATTGATGGCACTGGCGGGCCGGACTTGGCCCGCGGGCCGTAGTTTGGAGACCCCTTCTTTAGATCATTGATTCGCAATAAAATCCTTTTTAAAGTTAGAAAATGGAAATGATTGTGAGAAGTTGGAACTTTGTGTGAAGAATTCAGATATGATTTACAGATTCCCCGGGATCGCGACTCGCAGGTTGAGAAACGATGGGTCTAGTCCAGGGGTCGGCAAACTTATTAACCAAAGAGCCAAATATGTACATTACCACGATTAAAAAAAAATGAGAGCCAAATCTGTTTATTGATTTAGCAAACAATTATTATAACTTTAGCACTTCATTAAATTACGGGAACGCTAAATAAAACTTGATTTCATCCTAATAAAGTTTTTATACATTGTTAAAAAATAATATATACGTAATTAAGAAATCCATAAATTTAAATCATGACAATGACTGACAAACACTTAATGCTAACAATGTTCTTGCACCTCCTTGAAAAGTTTTAGTGAGTCAGGTTTGTATGTTGTTATTCTTAATTTTAGGTTCTCCTCAATAAGATGTCTTCTCAGTTTACTCTCGATAAAGTTCATACTTGAAAAAGATTGTTCGCGTGAATATGTAGAACCGAAAAGGGAAAGAACAGCAAACGCGAGCTTTTTCAACTGGTCATAAGTCAGGTATACTATTCCAGGTGTTGAAGATGATCATGTCTTCCTTCTCCAGGTCCTTCAAAGCAGACCACTTGTGTTGTGAACTAAGTTCACATTTGTTATTCTCCAATATTTCCAAATCAACACAGAGACATTCAAAATTAGAGCTCTTTATTCACCCAGCCAAAGCAATTTCAAAGAGCCGCACTTGAGGGGTCAAAGAGCCGCATGCCGCTCCGGAGCCGCACTTTGCCGATCCCTGGTCTAGTCTATAGTTAGTAATAAGATACAGCAAATAAATAGTTATGTATATTTTTGTATAGCGCCCTTGCATGATTTCTCACAAAAACGGAGATTTATAAGTCATTAAAGTATTATTATTATTTTGCGATAAAATTCTACCCATTTTGGAATATTTATAACGGAAAGTTTTTTATGGTTATTTCCAAATTGGAACTGATTTGTTAAAATTTGTTTGTTCCCGTGACCTTCCATTGACGACTTTTTTCTCAATCTTTATCTATATAACTGATCTCAACTGAAGTAGAATAACACAGGCGTAACGAAGAGCCATTGCGGTAGTGTAGCTACCAACGATTATTATTATCAAATGTCGCCACGGAGCATGACGTCACATTGGACGCCGAACAAACGGCGTCGCGGCGCCCGAGCGCTTTAGGGTTATCTTGGGAGTCCCGTCGCATTTTGAATTATGTATGTAAATTTTTGGAGTAGAGCACGTTTGATGATTAAAATTTACATTTGTATTATTAGCTACATGTATTGTGGAAACGCACAACTTAAAATGACGGGCGTAATCGAGATAATAATTACGACATGATTGATGATTTTAAAAATCAAGACTTTTCTAAATGTGTTTGAAGTCATTTGTATAATAATTTAATACCTATTATGAATATTTTGACATTTTGTAATTGCCGTAATGTTATGAAAATAATATTTTGATATTGCCGTAATGTTATGAAATAGTTATTTTCGTAATCATAAAATCACAAACTTGTATATGTGTAGCTCCGTAGCTACACATATACAGCCTTACTTATAAAAACCACTTCTTAAATAAATGTTTAATGCCGTTTTAGATACACGTTGAATTAAGACTGTATATTTTCTACTTCAGATTATTATTAGTAAAAATGTCTGCTAAAGAACTAGCAACATTGCATTCTGAATCCCACGCCTGTGCAATAGCGCAATTGAGATGGTTTTTGGTGACCGATGTTTATGTCTTGTAGTGACTTTAATAGTCCAGTCAAGATGTACATCCGTGCTTGCAAAAGGTCCAGTCATTCTGAATTTTTTATATGTTGTTAGGACCTAAATCAGTATTTAAAAAAAACAGATTTGCAATTTCCAGAGTGCTGTGCGAGCGGAGGTGGACCCAAAAAACCATGAAATTTTCGGATTTTTTTCAGTTTTTGCTCAGTATCTCAGTAAAGGAAGGGTCTGATCGGTATAATCAGCATACATACTTTTAAAGAAGACTAAATTTGCTACAATTTGAATCCAAATCAAGCTATATACAGTCATTGGTTCCCAAGATATAGTTCTTCGGAAATAGGCCATTTTTTCCAAAAAGTTTTTTCGAAGTGGCCACTTATTTTGTGAAATATTTTCTTAAATACACATCCCACGGCAAATATTAAATGAAAAAAGTTGTAGTAAATTTAATTAGCTTTCATTTGAGACCAGATTGATATCTGTAGGCCTAGCGATTCTCTCAAAAAATGGTCATAATATGTGGGTTTTGGGAGGAAATGCAAATAAATGTTCTCACGTCTTTTAGGTCAGTTACTTCCTTCGTTGATATAATATATTTTTGAAAATATGTCTGCTCGCTTTTCATATTTTAATTAAATGTGTTATGTATGTACCCTAAGTAAGCGCTGTGCACCAGTAATGGGGCCAGTGGCGTTATTTCGTTGGAAATTCATCGGATACTGTTTCATAATGCATGGAGGGCGGAAGTAGTGACATAATGCATTCTTGAGCGGTCCTATCCAGGGCTACCAACCTGTATCTAGGACTATATTTAAAATTTTACCTAGCCAGATTTTGCGATAAATGGGTGCCTAATGTAAAAAAAGTGTGTTCGACTAAAATATTACGCCATTTATAAAAAAATATTATTGTCTGCCAGCAAAATTTCGTGTATTAACTATCTCTGTACCCCTATTTCTCCAACGATCTACGTTTGGTCATTTAAGCTTTTTTTTACCATCTCTGGAAAAGCTTACCTACACCCAATATATTTTTTTATGCGATGTTAGGTCGTTTAGGCTCTATGGATAAAGTTTGGATTTATTTTTCATAAAATTTAACATTTCCACTGTAAAAATATTATCGTGATTTACTTTTGGGTAGGTATTATGTCGTGTTGCGCTATCCCCTTCTTTATCAAACGTTTCGGACAGCTGTAGTGTCCACCATCATTATTACACCCCTGATGATGGACATAGTAATGCTGTCTGAAACGTTGGAAAAGTAGGGGGTAGCGGAACACGGTACAACGCCCCAAAAATAAATCACAACAATTGTTTTTCGACCGAAAAAGATAATTGTCGCAACTGGTGCACGAACTCAGAACCTCTCTTCTAACCGGGACGTTGCGACCATTATCTTTTTTCTGTGTCTTTTTCTCTTTCATATTTTCGTTTAGATTGTTATTGTTATCTTCTTCTTCGATGATATGCACAATTTTTCTAAAATCCATCCGTACTCATTGATGTTATATATTCTCTTTTGCCCAGCATATGTACCTACATATGTACATATACTGCACACCTAGTTAGCTTCGAATTGATTAAAATACATTTACCTATCGTGTCGGCTCATAGAAAGTATATTTTCATGAATTCATTAATAATTAATTCAGCTTGTGTATATCAGTATCTATTTTCTCTTTCGTTCGGCGTTTCTTGCGTAAACTTTTTTAATCGTTATTATTTTGGTAGTGTTTTTGTCCCCACGAAACGAAATCCAATCCAACTCAATTTAGGAGGCGGATATGGGTACCGCAGCCCCGGGAACCATTTATTGGATTACCAATACCCCTACCATAGGTCACCCCAAGTGGTTCGCTACGTTTGGTAACTTAGCAGGAGTGCTCGGGTTCTCAGGTTTGTGTAGGTCTTGGCGGCCAACGCATTTGCTCTCGTACTGTATGTCTAGCCGGATCGGGAGAGATTGGTTGAGGGAGATCTAACCAAGACCTCTCCAGCCAAACTCTCTCGACCCATCGCCTTGCACCGCAGTGGGAGGGATGGATTCATATCTCTCCTGCCTTTTTCCTTTCCCCAAAAAGACCCTCCACACAGCATCCGCAAAAATGACACAGGCCCTGGGAGGATTTCTCCAAGGCTTTCTGTGTGGAGCAAATGTAAACTAAAAAAATCTATTTTTTTCTTATTAAATTATTCATAAAATAAATAAAACCTTTTGCTCTTGAAATCGTGACCTCTAGACTCCGTTTGCCAAGCGATTTTTATGTATTTTACCTACACTCGTGGCGATATAAGGTGCACTAAAAATACTCACGTTTTTGGCTTGTGGCTTTCTTTTAAGAGGGAATAACCAGAAAAAACCGGAAATATGTAATTTTTAAATCAAATTTTAGACGTATTGACTCTTTTCCACAAAAAATATGAATTGATTTCGAAAGACTTTTTATCTAGTAAAACTAAATTTTAAATTTTGAGAAAATATGTTTATTTTTAGTACAATAAGGTTTTAACGTAGGTCGTTGGCAGATTTGTTAAATTTTCAAACTAAATTTTGTATTATACAACACACATTTCAAATCATATAATCATGCAGTAAAATAAATCAATAAATTATCTGGGAAAGCTATGTTTCAGAATTTTAATTTAAGTTTAAATAATTAAAAAAAAAAAAAAAGATCTGCACACGTGTTTGGTGACGAAAATGCTTCAGTTTGTCTATTTATTTACGGTCTTACAAACTAATATATATTTAAGATTTTTTTTTCATTCTTATTTAGCTTCGACACTTTTGAATAATTATAAATACTTATGATCAAAACATAATTACAAAAGTACATAATTTTAATAGTTTTATCGTCTCGCCTTTCTGCATTTTTTAATGTAGGTATAAATTAAAGCAAATTTTGAAGGAAATAAAGTCGACATTGAGTTATTATTTAAAAAAGCTGGTACGGAGAATCATTAATCTTTCTCATTGGAACCGCCCTGTACAAATTTTTTTTTTTTACAGTATCTTGGGGTCTTAATAAAATTATCTCATGTTGCTTTCAAGCAGACTTCTAGCACCGTCTCCTCTCATAACTCCCTTCGACCAATCCCTTTCATTCGTTCCAATTGAGAAGGTGAAATAATTTATTTATTTATTTACGCCCTTTTCGGGGCTTTTACATAAGAAATTTACAAATTTCACTGTGATTAAATAAAATATAAATACTATATATTTCTTTTAAAAAGAAATATACAGTATTTATGGTACATAACTGAATTGCCTCAGTAAAAGTATTATGTATTTGTTTAAAGATAAATTCAAGATGTCCACTGACTTGGTAAAATTATTTCCCTCCATTATTATTCTGGGCAAAGAGGAATACATATGGTGGTTAGTTCCAGAATTTATGCACTGAAATAAATCCTGACTTATAGTATTACGTAGTGGAATCCGAAGCTTATCAATTCAAGCAATACCGGACTATCAACTAAATCATTTAGAATTTTATACAGAGATACCAAGTCAGTGAAAATTCTTCTGTCTGATAATTTGAGCATATTCATATCATTTAAAATAGTGTTGTAGTTCAACATAATTGCTGGAATACCTATTTTAAAATTTAGAAAACGTAAGAATTTGTTTTGCATTCTTTTTCAACAGCTTGTACATGTATATTATAATATGGGTTCCAGACGGGAGAATTGTACTCAAGTTGACTTCTAACATATGCAAAATATAACATATGATAATGAATGATTGCCGTGGATACAGGCTACTCCGGCTACAGTGCCTCCCCTGTGATATGAGAACACTCTCCCACAGACTCAACCGGCACCGCTTTGACCCAGTCCAGAGTTTAGGGGTTGGACTGGTGCCAAATAAGCACCAACTCTGGATTGTACAGTTGTAGAGGACGTTAATTTATTTTCAGGAATTAAAATGTAATAATTATTTATTTAATATAAAAAATCAAAGTGTGCAGTTCACACGAGGTAGAAGCGAAACCCGCAGGCTCGTGTTTGTCGATGCTAAAGAATTTTTCACTTAAAAAAACATTTTTTTTACCCAAATCTTGAAGTTGAATCATAGAAGTCGCTGAAAACCCTCCAAAACCTAGATCGTTTCAGCACAGGATCTCGTAATAAGAAGTTGAGGAGGACTAAGAAAATGTTATTCCATATCTATTTTTATATGTATCTATTTATTTCGAAAATATCTAAAATGTCAAAGTTTTATATAGTAACTGAAGCGTATATTCAGTATTTTTCAATTCATGTCGTTAGTATAGCTAGTTACACGAAGTTTTACAATATGTCAGTTAAGTCGTATATCAGAAGGGTACCATCTATTGTCGTTCGTGTCTTACATACGATTGATTACGATTATTGTCGAAGGTATCTGATAGGGGCAATGCCACCAGCATTACTTGACTTACACAAGTAAGGACGTCTGGTCAATTTTAATATTCATTGTAATCTTTACGATAACTTAATAAATCAATTATTAATTGTATTAATCATTGACGGCCTCCATAGTCTAGGGGTAAGGCTTTTCACTCGCAATCCGAAGGTCGCGGGATCGAATCCCGGCGTGCGATTAATTTGTGATATTTAACAATTAATTCATTAAAAATAATTTGCGGTACGTTTCCGACTGGAAGATATCAGTATCGTATATACTCAGTATCGCCCTGGTGTAAGACAATCATTCAGAATTGAAACGTTGCTTGAAATGACTTAAGCCATGTTTGGTGACAAGATCTGAATAGCCAGGTACTTCTCCACCTTCCTCTTCCCTATCTCCTTCCCCTTCCCACTAACTTCCAATTGTGAATGACATTGTCTCGCTGGCTCCAGATAGAAGCAGTTGTGACTTGTATGATGTATTAAATTTTTTTGAGATTAACAGACACAACTAGCTGAGGTCTACACGGTTTGGAGTAAAGTTATGAGTCTTCTTCAGGCGTCCCCGGATTCTGCTACCATTCAATCCACTCTCGCCAGTAATATGAATAAACTTTGAAATTTTCAGCGAAAGCGGTCGTAGTTTTTAGTTAGAAAGTAGCTTTTGTGTCAGTTGGACAAACACTTACGAACATGGCCTTTTTTCATATAGAAGATTAATAAAACCTGTCGCCTTTGAACATGACAAAAAAAATTTCATGGTAGCCGATGAAACACATCCTTTTGATATTTAACCACTAAAACCTGCATACTACCCCATGGTGTAATACGGGAGCACACTCAACTGCTCCCGTTTTCCCATTGTCTGACAGTGGAAATGGAAACGCCTATCCGGTGTACTTTAGACTTTTGTAGAGCTGTAGAAAGTAGAATTCCACACATTTACCAATACGGAACGAAGAGAACTCAGACAAGGGAGATAATCTACGTCAAGTCCATCAACGCCGAATTTCAAACCATATTTTGTCGAGTGGAAATACTCGTATGTGGAGATATGACTTCTGATGATAAATAACAGTTCGGTTTTTTTTATTTCCTTCGGTTTTCACAGTGGTGGTTAGGGTCAATCGATAAGCAATTTTTGTGGTATTGTATTTTGAAGGGTACAGTAGATAACATGAGGAATATCTGTAGCATTTGTAATGCGATGGGCGCTAGATCCCTAGTAATCACATAGCGCAAAAATAGAAACTCAACTCAGGATTGTGGGATCTGTTTCTCTGTAAAGAGGTTTCTAATTCTACCAAGAAACGAATTGCAACTTTTTAAATATATATTATAATGCTATAAGAGTCCCAAATATTTTACTTTTTATATCTTAAAGTCTGCTATTATTTAAATCGTTCATTCCTTCATTCTCTCTCATTTCTTAGTTTCTTTCGGCCTTACTAAAAAACCCTGTGAAAAATTTATTCAATTGACAAACGGCCGCGGATGTGAAAACATTACTAATTAAAAAATTATTATTGGAAAAAAGTACACGCCGTTTACACAGCCTGGGGGGGGTAGTTTATCTCTGTTTTAGGGATGATGTCTGAACGAAATTTGGAATTTTCCTAAGCATTTTGAATGTTCTATATATTTCTTATTTTTGAAGGTGCCGTATAAACAAATACCATTTTTAAAAACTAGATAAAATTTCCGTTTAGATTTGTGTATTTGAAATACACTTTAGTTTTAAAAAACTGCCATATTTTAAGATTTAAACACGGAAAAAAATGTAAAATAATTTCTTACCAAAACATTTTTGATGAAAGTGTACAGAAATATTAAAAAAATTAAAATTTAAAAAATACTGACCTTTTATTTAATGAATTTGAAATGAAACTGTCACCTCAGTTTTTCCTCGTGCATACAATAAAAAAATTATAAAAAATTTCAAAGTTTTTTTTAATGCCAAAAAAATAACCTTAAAAATATCTCTGACATTTCAACACATTTCTTGCACCACTAAAGATGTTAATTTCTTTGATAAGTTTACCAACACGTGAATTTTATATTAATATTTAAAAAAAACACCACTTTTAAGAAATTCTCATAAAATAAAGATTTAAAAACGTAAATTTGAACTTTTATGTAACCCAAAACAATATTTTGACAGTTCAACTTTTAAATACTGTTTATTGTGCAATAACTTGATAAAACTGATGTAATACCACACAAATAACACGGCAAATGTATTAATTACATGAATAGAAGAGTGAATTGGTCACTATAATAGAAATCATTCAGTAAAATCTCAACATTTAGTAAAAATATTCCCGTCATGCATGAAAACCAACTGCTGTTTTTTGCGCGGGCAAGTTGTGCAGGCGTGACGTCATCACCATCTAGCGGCTATGAATGAAAACAAATTGTGTATGGAAAATTTGAAAAATTGCAGTGTTGCCAAATTTAAAACGTGTTTTAGAGTGAAATTCTTTTTTAGTAATATTTCGTGTTTTAGTGTAAATGTGTTGTATCCATGATGCTACAAAAACACAGGTAATCGGTCGTGCTGTGGTTTTTTTTAGTAAGGCCGTTTATCTTTAAGTCTACTATATAAATCTTGCGTTCTTTCTTACATATTATTTACTCACCAATTACAAAAACTTTTGTTACTTATTTACATGATTCATTAATTTATAATGATTTTTTAATTTACATTATGATTTTTTAAACTTATCATGATTTTTATTTTTAAATTTATGTATGATTTTATAACCTCACTTATTACTTAGAATAGCCGTTATTACTAACTTACACGATCTTTTTAATTTACTAATTGAGCTAGAATTCCCTCACCAAACACAAGGGTATTGTCTCTTTATGGTGAGGAAAGGCAATTTTTTGTTTCTTTGAAAATAACTTATGTAACCGAAGTAACTTTATATGTATTTTTAATCAGTATTGCCAAATAAAAAAATAAAAAAATATATCTAGGTATTTATAATTAATTACAACCACTCTTATAATTATTATCCTCAATCAGAGTATAAATGTTAGTCATAATTTAATGGTAAGTACCTGACAGAAAGAGAGAGAGAGAGAGAGAGATTACATGTCTAGTAAGGCGAAAAAATACACGAAGCCCTTGTAGTCGAAGCGGTGATGATGGGCAATCACTTCCAAGGACTTGACAAGGCGTCTTCAACGGCATTTTCCTTATATGTAGCTCCCGCCTTCAACGAATCCGCAAACTTCCAGCCAGGTGCCAGGAAAAGTAGAAGCTTCCAAAAGGCAACAGCTAACACAACCAGGGTCCCGATGTGGGTGGGTAAAAAAACAGCCCTTCATAAAAACGTGCGCGTGTATCGGTCGCACAGGAAAAAGTTCATTTTTCAACAGTCCGTCGAAATGCCCTCCAACAAGGTTAATGCAGGGGAAACGGCTTAACATTTTCCACATGGCAATAACGACAGCAGTAGCAGTCAATCCAACATGGTGGGACTACAATCATTTACAGACCTCTATGCCCGAAACGACCGGATGAATTCTGTATTTTACTGCCACTTCATTTTTTTTAAAATAATATACTATAATTACTAACAAGACAAAAACTTTTTTTTTACGTTTTGTGGGGCCCCTTCGGGGCCCCCTCGTCCCGGGGGCCCTCCGCGATCGCGGACTTGCGGACCTGGCCAGTCCGGGCCTGTTCACCACCAACTCCACAAAACTCCCCGCAATTCTCCCCGTAAATTTACGTCTTGCGCCATCTTGCTTCTTCCTGCCGGCTTCCGCTTTTTAAACCGCCAGGCCGCCAATTTGCCCATCAAAAATTGCAGTTGCCACAACTTTCAAATAATACAAACATTAGTGCTTAATATTACTTTCTTGTTAGTAAAAGTAATAGATAATTTAATTAATAACAGATAACTTTGTATAAACCACTTTTTTAATAAACAATATCGACATGTTTCAATAACAATGTTATCTTCTTCAGGATATGTTGATACAAAGAAAAATAAATGACAACCAAGTATAGACAAATTAGAATAAACTATAACATAGCCGAAATATTAAAAAAGTAGAGGTGATTAATTGCTTAAAAATCATAAAAATAGTTATAAGAAGATAACATTGTTATTGAAACATGTCGATATTGTTTATTAAAAAGTGGTTTATACAAAGTTATCTGTTATTAATTAAATAATAAATAATGCCACAAAGTTATTTTGCAAAGATTGAAGAAGTAATAGATAATTATTTATGCGTTACATATTTTCTAATATATTACGTATGCTGTTGATTGTTTGTGGATTTGATTTGTATCCAAGTCTACAGTTTTATTCCGAGGTTAATGAAACTTTGCACACTTGACCTTCAAAATAAGGGAAAGACCACTGTCTACATGAGATTTAGCAAAACCACCCCCATTCCCTTTTCAAACCCCTTGAAGCAATCTATACAACATTATGAAATTTTGCACACTTGACGTTCAAAATAAGAGTATCATTACTGTTTTCATTTGAATTCTTCTGAAAGCTCTGGGACACATACATTCGACTTTCATGACAAACTTAAAGACCAACATCTCAGAACCCAGAAAAGCTCAAATCTCAAAGTTCAAAAAGAAAAAAACTCAAAATAAAAATTCAAAAGCTCAAAATATCAAAGCTCCAAAGCTTCTAGCTTATAGCTTGAAAGTTCAAAAGCCAAATGCTCAATAGCTCAATAGCTTAAAGCTTATGGGTTAAAGGCTCAATAGCTAAAAGCTAAAATCTCGAAGCTAAAAGCTTAAAGCCCGGTGCTACGCTGGGTGCTTCACCTAGTTATCTATAAATTTTTTTTTTTAACTTAATGAGTAAAACCTCAAATTATAACATTTAATCATTAAAGACCATATTCACGACTCTCGAACGAAAAATGTGAAACGGAAAAATCAGAAATTGATTAATATTTATTTTTATTTGTAACTTAATTTACAAAACCTCAAATTGTAATTTTTTGATTATTGAATACATTCGGTCGCATTTAGGAATTGAACACACCCCAGTAAGGCTGAGGTCCTGGATTCAATTCCTAGATGCAAGTCTTTAATATTGTCTTCAAAGTTTGAGTTTGAGAGTCGTCAATATTGTATTTAATAATTATTTATTTATTTATTAATTTTCAGGAAATAAAAAAATTAAAAAATTCAGGATTATAAAAGGATTATAACATTATAAATATTATAACACAGTACTTCTTGGTAATGTTGATAAGCGTGGCAGCTGACATTAATTTTCCAGATTTAATCCCGACTGTCTGGACTTTTTGCCCTTGGCTTTGGCATAAAACATGAAGCTTGAGTGAAACCTAGTTTTCAAATTTTTTTTATTAGGTTTGTCAACAGTGATTTACATCAAAGCTTTTACAGATACAATAGGCCACTTGCATGGATTTCATAACGACTAGGAAAAAATCGTGTGGATAGATTTTTTTACTAAGATTACGAAAATGTTAGTAAAAAAATTTAGAAATGTATAGTTTATTTTTATTTTTAAATTAATTAATCCATTATTTGAGTCACTACATGAAAATGTCCCGTCTCCAAGTATGTTCCCTTAATTTTGTAAAATTCCACACTGATAATTTTTATTTTAATTGGCAACACTTTGATTTCCGGCGAATTTTTGAATTGTTCACTAGATTTATTGTTTGTTCTATGCGAACTTATCCTTTGGTTTGATTTTTTGGTAAAGATGGCGGTGTTTTTACAGATGTTACGAAGAGAACCCCGTACAATTTATTGCTATTCGTGTGGAAAACGTTCTTTTTTAAAATGATTTTCGGCTATGTAATTATCGTTTTTTCGCACTCATAAAATTATGTCCCGTCTTTCCGGTTTATAAAAAATGGTTTAATTTTTCGGATTGAAATTTTCAAAAAATCACCAGGGTTTCAAAAATACGATTTAAAAAAAAAAACAGAATGTCTTAGAATATTTGCCTAAACCGGAATTTTTTTTTAAAAATGTGATGCAAGTGGCCTATTACACTGAACACGGTTGATGCTACCACTAATTAAAGACAAACACAAGATTGATATCATAATACTTCATAGAAATTACATTAATACCATACATTACAAAACAATAATAAGTTTTTGCAACAAGTTTTTAGAACAATAAGTTTATAGGTTTATAAGTTTATAGAACAACATAATAGGGAGCTTTAAATCTTGTGGAGAAATTCTTTAAAGTAGTCTGATACCTAGTATTCATTATGCCGACCTTGACAAATTAATTTTGCAAATTGACTCTAAATCAAGCAACATTTTGATAAATAGTGATACTGAGTAATACTGAGTATCGCCCTGTTGAAAAACCACCATTCATGATCGAAAAGTTGTTTGAAGTGGCCTAGATACTGGATCTGAAAGCCTTAGCCTAGCCTTCATCTCCATATCTACTTCCCTTCTCCACTCTCTTCATTCCCACAAATATCCGGGGCTGGCTCCGCACTGGCTCCGGACGGTCAGGAACTGTGTTATTCACACAAAACAAAAAGAAAACTTTTATCAACAAGCTAAAGATTTTTGCCCTATTTCATTACTCACTGTTCCCCTGGGTTGTTTTTTTGAGTCATATTTGATGTTTTCGTCACTGTGGCAACGCTGTCAACGAGTAGTTACTAGCAGAGATGAGATAATTCCCGCAGACTTTTCTAATAAAGGCCCACTCCCTCTTTCCCTTTGTACTAGTCACTAGTCTCACTAGTATTGGAAATGCGTCCAAATGATGAAGCTCCGAACATTGTACCGATATTGATCGTCCTGAGATGGGCGAACACAGCTGTAAAATAACGTCTGCAAGTGTTCCGGAAATCGGCCTCATTACTGGTTCAGTACCGACGATGATTGGCAGTTTTATCTTAGGTGCATTTGTGCAGTAAACTCAAATAAAAAAGATAAGATAATAAAACAAATCTGCTTAATTTTACCATACTTTAAACAGCGCGCCATTCAAATTCCGTGTTCAAAAATCTACCCGTCTGAATTAATACTGCCCAAGAGCAAGCCCAAAGTTAATCCCGAAACATGTGCGTTATGAATATCAGCGACTATAGGACTTACTGTTCTAAGTAATAGTTCATACAAAACCCACTAGTGGCTCTAGAACTGTTGATGTGTAAACCTTCGGTATGTACTAATTGACTTCGTGCGCAGCGATTATGAAATTTTTTTAAACACGAAATTTGTGCGAAATTGTAATTTGCATGAATCAACAGATTTTTTAATGATTATCGTATTTTATGCCTACATAATAATAATAATAACGTAATATTTGTATAGCGCAGTTTTGTGTCATTTCACTTCAAGTGCGCTTAACTACAATAAATTTAAAAATAATCCTACAGTGTTCCTTACAAGTTCATTACAAAATATTGATAAAATAATTTCTAAGAAATAAATAATAATACCTATGAAATAATAAAAAAATACGTATGAAATAAAGAATATACATTATTTACAAAACAATGACAAGAGAACAAAGATTAACAAAACAGTGCTGTTATAGCACAGAGGAAAATAATAATATACACTAACATCTTACAATCAATTCAGATATTAAACATAAAAGTACAATTAGGAGGAAACCGAAACGGTTACCGGATACTTGAGAACATGACTTATTACTTGTGTTGAAAAGATGTTAGGATTCATTAATGATACGATTTTTTAAATAATTTTGTTTTTAAAGCCCGTTTAAATTCTGCCAAATTCTGGATATTAGTAAGAGCTGAGGGAAGTTTATTCCAAATGAGAGGGCCAGTTACACGAAAAGAGCAATCATAGTAAACGGCTCGATTTGACCGAGAAAGTTCGATTAAACGATTAGTAACATCCAGATCTGCTGACCTTAGAGTAAGCTGTCTCTCGCTTAAGTTTTGTCGGACACATAGTTCCGATATATAGGCTGGCGCCATTCCTTGCAATGCTTTGAAGGTCATTAAGCAGACCTTGAACTCTATTCTTCCAGGACATCGAAGTCAATGAAGACGATCCCTTGACCTGAAGCGGGGTTATATGACAGTACTTAGATTCACCAAAAATCATTCTCGCCGCAGCATTGAAGACGGACTGTATTCTATTTAATTGTGTCTTAGGTAGGCCAGCATATGCACTATTACAATAGTCCATACGTGATACAACGAACGAATTTATGAGGGACTTTGCTCCATCAGAGGGAAGGCATCTCCTGATTGACTTTATCTGCCTTAGATGGAAAAAGCCTACATAGTTATAAAAGTAAATTCATTATTACAGAACATTTTACTTTTTTTATAAACAAAATAACAGTTTCTTGTGTAAATGTGATTTTCATTTATTATTTTTTTTTATATTTTCATATTTAAAACTGTTTTTTTTTTGTTTCTTACGACATATTTGTTAGTCACATCCGTTTTAATGAATCGCCGCCGAATTGTATTTCGTTAATATTTTGTTAGGTATTTTCATAGACATATGAATATTAGTAGACCTGCCCTAAGCGATAAAAGCGTATTATTTCCCCCTCCCATTGGAACCATTCCATTGGAACCGGCTGGGATCGTGTATGGCTTCGCGTTAATCTAAAAAATGTGACGTCATCATTCTTCTGCAAGCCAGCGTCGAGCACTCATCGGTGCATTTTACGAAATAAAACGGTAAACAATAGTGGCTTGTGTTTTGAAAACGTGTAAAAATAAAAGTAAAAAAGAGAATAAACAAAATTGTCGTATTACATTCCATAGGCAAGCATTATTTTACACTATTTTAAGCCAATTCAGATCACATAATATGATCATTTTTGTAACATACACTGTCACTCGAGATACATGGCGTGTGCCCGTCCCTGTTTATTGGGGTAAGTAAATTATGAAACATTTATAAAAGTGTCTTCACTTAATACAGCAACAAAATATTGAACTAGACTTTATAGGCGACCTTACTTTGCATATTTGGACTTCGCAAATATGTTCATTACGCGGCGAACAATTCGCGCTCCTATGTAAAAAGGTATATTCATTCAAAAGCAGAGTTTACTTTTAAGAACGAAAGTGTGATATTATAATGCGAGATGCCTATATACTGTCAGATTGAGTTTTGACGAATCACATATCACCAAAGCCGTCTTCCTGCCCTTCGTCCCGCTGTAGTTGGTTTCTACCCCTCACCTTTCTGTTCTGGTCTATTAATATTCATATGTCTATGGGTATTTTGCATTTCGTTTGTATTTTGTTAGGTCGCTAATCTCCGGTGAATTGATGTAATGAGATTCCTTTAGATCTAAGGATAAGTATGTATAATATACAAAAAACCAATTTTTTAAAAATATATCTTCTTCTTTGTGTACCCTATCAGTTCCCCCGACGTTGGCGATCACTCTGGTAATTGTATCTCTATCTTTCGGTCCCCGGAATAGCTCCTCCACACTTCTAATACCGGTCCCCACCCGTACATTTCGCAGCAAAGATGTTTTTCACCTTCCTAAAGGCATGTAAGGATGAAAATAAATTTTCGATCGACGAGCCGGTGCACAAAGTGGTCCTGAAGTGGGGGAAGGAGCTGGCGGGAGAATTCTTCGAGGAGGGCATAAAGAAACTTGTGCCACGGCTCTTGAATGGGTTTGCAATTATTTGGAAAAATAGTCAACAAGTGTATCAACAATATCCTGTAATTTTTTTTCTAATCCAGTTTTTCAAAAAAAAAAATTCAGTAAGCTTACTTTCTGAACATTCATCGTAAATCAAAAACAGGGAGTGTTGAATGAGTTCCCCAGTTCTATTGGTAAACTCAAAATCAAAACCCGAGTAGGTATCCGCAATTATCTATATACATAAATACACACATTTCAATCGTACAACGATGACAATTACCCATCTTTGACGTCTGACAATAACTGCTAATAGTCTAAAACTAGGTAATCGTGCAAATGCTATTTATATTAACCTTTAAACCTGACAATATTTGGCATTTCTAAAAACTGTTCAGTAGACTCTTCTAAAGACTTGTCAAATTGATCTTTTTATAATGTCCATTTTTGTGCAGTAACTGTCTAGTCTCTAATAGGAAATCTCTCAAAATGGCCAATTAAATCTGAAAATAATTGTAATTTCTAGCAGAATCTGGCAGCACTCAAAACAAACCCCTTAAATTTACAATATTTCACTTTTCGAATCTGGCAATATTCAAAATTAGATAGGTGTGCCTTTTAGACTTTCTTTTTTTACAATAGTTCCGCACAGGAGGTACTGAAGAAAATAATTTACCTCAGGGCCTATGTCATCTTTGGCGATGCTCTGTGGAGGGTCTCTTGAAGGAAAGGAAGGAGAGAAAGTTCTGGGAAGAAAAACGAATGAGGAGGGGTAGGAATCTGGGGTCAATGGGTCCAGTAGTCCCTCCCACTGCGGTGCAAGGCGAGGGGTCGGGAGAGACACTGTAGAGTCCAAATGGTCTCCTTCAACCACTCTCTCCTGATACGGCCCGCCACGCAGTAAGTGGCAGATGCATCCGCCTCCAAGATCTGGACGAACCTCACCCCATGAACCCGAGCACATCTGCTAAGTCACCAAACGCAGCGAATCACTTTGGGTGACCTATGGCAGATGTGTCGGTTATCCAATAAATGGTTCCAAGTACCCCATACCCGCCTTCCAAATTGAAAATCAATATCCAGACAAGAAATAACAGCTGAATTTTAAAACTCTGACACTATGCCAGGCTACTGTGACAGGTTTCTAACTGCAATAACATAGTTTCGACATTACCGACTGATAAACTTTTTAATCCTAGCATAACTTCAAACAAATTCAATAGTTGGCATATCGATAACCCAGTAATAAAAAGTTACAGTGGTTTCAAATTTAGCAAAAATTTCTTGAGGTTTTGTTTTCAAAATAAAACGAACCTTTGTTAACGGCAGTATGAAAACCTAGCAAAAGGATAAGAATAATACATCTCTATGTAACAAATATTATAATCAATAATTATCAGCCTGAAACACTCATCTACATTGAAAAAATCTTCAGAGAAAAGATACTGGCCGCCAACGGGAATTGAACCATATGTAACCCTATTAATACATCTCTATGTAATCTAAGATTTCTAATGTGTTTTTGGTACGAGTCTACGTCAATGATTCCTAACCTGGTCAATATTGCCCGCCCGCATTCGATAAAAGTGTTTTGGCGGCGATTTTAATATGTTTTCAGACGACAGGCTTTATATATTTTGTGCACTCAAACACATTAGATAATTCAGCCCTACTTTGGTGAGATCTACGTTTGATACAATTTTGTATCAAACATAGATGTTATGTTTTGTGTCAAAGTCAAGAGTGACTTTTCGAACGATAAGAATCAACAACATTTATTGGGCTTGTGCTTTAGCCTAGTAAAAACTTCGCCAGCGACGCTTTCTTTGTACGCTCTATGATTGACATTTTGAATGGATTCCGTTTTCTTTGGGAAAGCGACGAAATGTTGTTTAAATGGGGTGAGGGGGGCTTAGAAGAGAAATTTTGAAAATTGGGCAATGTTGAGTGTTGTGTCGTCCTATTTGCAATATTTAACTTCATTTTGTACCTGTCATTTTTTATTTAAATTCATCTTGCTTCATTTCCGTCCATGGACTCTCTTATTTTTAATTTCACGTCTATGTCACATTTTATTTTAATTTGTATGTATCAAAATTGTATTTGTATCATTTTGTCTACGCTTTCACGAGAAGCAAAAGTGTCAAATCATTGTCAAAACTATTGTTATCAATTCCTTACTTAAATTCAATCATTCCATTTCTAATCCTTAAGCTTCTAAAAGCCTTAAAGTCAGCATCTAAAATCATCTGCACGGGTGTTCGTTTTACTTTTATGGTAATTATTTTTTAGATTTGACTATAAAACGTGGTATTTGCCTTTCTAACACCGTTTAAAACATATTTCTCACTTTGATAGTAAGGGAGTTACAGCGATTTTATATGAGACATATGTGAGCTGAGACAAATGTGGTCTCCTGCCATTCAACGGGCTGAGCAATTGGAACACCTAGATAGGAGTACTCCTGTCCTAGTGCGACCGGTATGCAAGTCGAGGCGCATTATATTATAGATGTTAGGAACACCTGTTCTGGGGATGGGAAGGAGGTTGGGTTTAAATCGGTTGGGATTCAAAGTCACGTACATAGAAAACCAATTTCGAATGGTTTAAGTGAAACCCGTATATCTTAACTACCTGACACTGCAAAAAACTCTTGAACAGATATGGCAAAATAGAATTTGCACAGCCGATTTTCTTGGTTAAATTTTTTTTCAGGTCGTTACGTCATTTGTATAACGATTTGGAAATATCTAATCAACTGTCAAAAAATATAATAATAAGACGATATAATATTTTGTTTATTCAATATTTTTCAATCGAAATCTGGCTCATTGTCGTAGTGCAGAGCTAATATAAAATTATCTAATGTGTAGGTATTTCATGCAAACTGAAAATTTAATTTATTACTCTGGACTGGGGAACAAACTGTAACG
The DNA here is from genome assembly GCA_917563855.2 of Limnephilus lunatus. NCBI lineage: Eukaryota > Metazoa > Arthropoda > Insecta > Trichoptera > Limnephilidae > Limnephilus > Limnephilus lunatus. The sequence goes on along the minus strand of OU830593.1, from coordinate 102,858,468 downwards.
TGGCCATTTTGGGAAACGACTCTAATGCTCTCAATCAATTGGTATTATTAAAATGGCTCCTCACATTCTGGAATAAAGAAATTTATTATTATTATTATCGGCTTTATATGAAGATTGCATTTTAGGAGGCGAGTAGGATATCGCCGCCCCGGGAACCATTTATTGGATAACCAACACATCTGCCATAGGTCACCCCAAGTGGTTGGCCACGTTTGGTGACTTAGGGGTGTTTGGGTTCACGGGGTGAGGTTTGTCAAAGCTTAGGCGGCCGTCGTGTCTGCCCACTTGCTGCGTGGCGGGCTGGATTGAGAGAGACTGGTTGAGGAGGTCTTTTGACTTCTCCAGCCAGAATCCCTCGACCCATCGCCTTGCATTACAGTTGAAGGGATGAATTCGCATGTCCGTTACTTCTAGACACACTGACCTCCAGATTCCTACCCACCCCTCATACCTATTTCCTTCCCAGAACTTGTCTCCTTCCTTTCCTTAGATAGACCCTCCACACAGCATCCCGTAAGATGACATAGGCCTCATAGGAAAATTATTATCCTCAGGGCCTCATTTATGGAGGTAATGTAAAATATATTATACATATATATTTTAGCCATTCAGCGCCATTGAGGTGATTTTTCCCGAAATCGGCACTATACAAATTATTAAATTAATATTATTATTATTATCGAATTGATCCATCCCCAACCCTTAACTAAGCAAACGGGGTAGTTAAAGCAAAGTGAATTACTTTGGTGGTTGGGTTTCTAAGAGGAGAGGGTTGAGATTCTTGTGGCTTTGATCTGATTAATGTCGATCTATGTACATTATATATTATGTATCTATGCACAAAGCTACTTGACATTATCCGAAACACGATCCTTCACAGATTATTAGCAAAACTGTCAGTTTCATTTTTTAATTGAAGTATTTAAGTAAAAGGTATTTTTATTTTATTTAACCCTTATTAACCTCTTGTATATACGAGTATAAATATAATCTGTGTATTATAATGTTTAAAATGTTTATTTCTTATAAATAAATAAATGATAATCATTTTTTCCGGTTCTTTTTGCAGCTATTCAAAAAGTTTAATATTGTTTGTTTGTTTTGTTTTTTTATTTTTTATTTAATTATTTTAAGAGGAGCTCTGTCAAAGCTGGCTGCGATACATTTTTATCCTAGTCCACCCCGTACAAACAAATTTTATAATTATTCTAATAAAAAATATTCTGTATTTAAAACATCTAACAGTATTAATACCCTAGCGACTGTACGGTTGCATTTTAAGAATCCGACTCCGAGTATAACTCGCCGTATGGAAACCATTTTTGAACGTGAAGTTTGTGATTAAGCTACTATCGTAATAGGGCCGAATTAAAGCAAGTAGCTATTAATGCCAAAAGATGGCGCCACTTACGTTAACAGCTGGCATGAGGAACGTTGGCAGGCGTAGGTACTCTTGAATTTCCTTTTTCATGAATCTCAACTGGGCGAAGCCGAACCAATAGCCGCTCGCAGGGCCTAGCAGAAAAAGCCGAAAAAGCAGAAAAAGCCGAGCGGGTTTTTAACTGCTAGTCTGAAAAGTTAACGCTAAAAAGTGAAAGGCTGAATAACATGAATGTAATTCAGCCTTTCTGATTTATTCTTCAGCCCTTCCCATTTATCATCCCGCGTGACCATCTTTTTTTTACTTCTTTTTTTTTCTCTGATGTTTCAGAGAGACTGCGTGCCAAATCATAGAATTTCTATAAAAAACGTAATATAATATAAACACACCTCTTAAATGTAAATCCCTAGTAATACACAGCATATATTATTATTGAAGGCATAACAAAACAATGAAATTTATTATTATTTTTAATTTTTATGCATAGCACAAAGGGTAACAATTATTATAAGCAATTATCAGCCTGAAACACTCATCTACTTTGAAAAAATCTTCCGAGAAAAGATACTGGCCGCTAACGGGACTCGAACCCGTGTCCCTCTGATTGCCGGTCAGAAGCTCTACCACTGAGCTAATAACATAATCGCGGGTGCAAGCAATTTGAGTCTTCGTTTATTTCAATTCAGCTAACATTATACTCTTAAAAACGTTTTATTAAAGTTTGCCTTTGATTTCTTCTTATTTTTACAACGTTTCAAAACGTTAGCACTTTATTTCTGTGAAAAAAGCAAACTTTTATATATTTTGTATCGCGGGTGCAACAAGCTAAAAATGACTTATTGTAGTCAATGATGCTTAAAAAATAACAAGTACTTACATCTTTCGGCATATAAGAATAAATTAGTATTGTCACTACACGTTTAGCAGTAAAATATAACCTCAAACTATCGGTAACAGCTGTTTCGCGCCAGTGTTGCACGGTGTGATTTTGCAGTTTATATACCGATTCTTCGAATGATAATGTTTCCAAGCGCGCCAAAATTTTCAATATGATGCAAAATTAAAAAAAATATATATTTTTAAATATTGACCTGCGGAATCGCCCCTAGGAAGCGCCAATACTTTTTTGTTTTGTTTTGTTTTTTTGTTTGTTTTTTTTTTTTTTTTAATTTAATGACACATAATCATCATAATAATCATACACAATTCCTATCTACAGGGGTGGCTTTCAAAATGAAATGCTTTCCACACTGACGAAATCTTCACCACTGCCTGAGATTTTTTGAAATTGCTATATTTCTTTTAATTTTTTCTATGTAAAACAATTTTTGTAATATTTATACGGCGTTATTTCTTACATGAAATAAATTAAAATTGGTAATGGTCTAAGAAATTAATAAAAAAATATTATTATTATTTACGATACGTGAAAATAAAAGTGTGTCCAAAAACACGTATCCATTAAATTAATTAGAAAATATACAGCTCATTTTTTGGCTTACAAAGTAATTAGAGCATGGCTACATAAACACATGAATATGAATTCATCTAATGGGGATTGTTTGATTAGTAATTCGTAGATTCATTCGGTTTTTACGATTCGGCTACTTGATTTAATCGGTTTAAATCTGCGGTTCCTAAAATAACCTGTAGTTGGAGAGAGTCATATCGCGGAAGAGAAGACAAACATTTTAATTTATTTACTTGCATAATTTATTCTTGAATGTTTTAAGTGATTTTGATTAATGTGTTATGCGATTATGTAAAATAATCTTCACAATAAATTGAAGTTCTGTAGGTATTCTAACTACACTAATTCTACTACTAATTAACTAATCATTTCGCCATTTTTCAATAGTGTAAGGCAAAAAGAAGAACACCAGAAGTGTCTTCCATACAATTTTGAATGGAATGGAAACAAAGTCGACATTGACTTAATACCTTTTGATTCTACCTAGATAATTTTTCGGACAGCAGTAGTGTATCCATTGGAGGTGACCCCACCACTTTCCCAACGGCATTATATTTCCTTCTTCACTGCACACGTCAAGACTTTTTTATTGAACGAAGCTGCATTTATTTTAACGACTCTAGACCCTCCAATGCCCATGCATACGGGGTTAGTAAGCAGTATGCAAGTACTTACATTAATATTACACACAAGAGTAGTGTGTCCAGTCCATCATCAGTAGATGTTCTTGGCAGAAACATTGACTAAATACGGAGGTAGCGCAACACGGCATAAAATCCCTAAATACTATTGGCACACATCTCTGCTTTGAACTCACCCCTTACTTCGTTCACATTCATACATTATTTCATATAAACTCTTAGTTTATTCAGGCTTTTTATACAACTCAAGTCAAGTATTTGATTCGCTTGATCGTGTCCCCGTCTTCTTCCATTAATTTGTGCCACCCATTCCTTGCTTACCATAACACATTTTTTTAACAATAGCTCCATACAGGAGGAAAATAATTTGTCATCTTGGAAATGCTGTATGGAGGTTCTTTTAAAGGGAAGAAAGGAGAGGATGTTCTGGAAAGGAAACGGTATGAGGGGTGGGTAGGAATTTGGCGGTCAGCGGGTCGATAGTAACAGACCTATGAATCCGTGTGTGCAAGGCAATGGGCCGAGAGAGTCCTACTAGAGAGACCAAATGATATCTCCTGATAAAGGGGTAAAGACCTAGACAAACCTCAGCCTAAGAATCTGGGCCCCCTGCTAAGTCTCCAAAGTAGCGAACCAGAGGTGTTGGTTATGCAATAAATGGTTCCCCGGGCGGCCATACCCATACCCGCCTTCCAAATTGAAATCTACTACATCATTATCAGAGCTCTTTATTCAGTCTTCTTTCGTCCTTCCTCTGTTCGAGCTCAACTTTCACTGCCATACACAAGGGTTGCTATCAGAAATCTACTATAAGCGCACAGCCTCACTTATTTAGTACTCGTTATTTTTAAAAGATATATCGCATCCTATTGATCGATGACCTCGTCTGATGCAATGGCTAGGTACCTACACATGACACAGATGCAGCGAGGACTCTGCATTCTGTGAATGTGGAAAACTTCAAACCACAAAGCGCACTGTTGAAGAATTTCTCTCCACCATTTCCCCAGAGACACATTCATTCATAAAGACGCTACGCCGGATGCTATCGAATGGTTGACGTATAATATCAGCTTCCCGATGTAGCCTCCACTATATCTCCAACAAACTTACCAGAGAATAACGAGAAACTCTAAAATTTTAACTTTTAAAGATGTCGCTGTAAACATTGTTTTTTATTTCAATTTATTTTTACCATAGGCGTGTAAAGTTTTAATCAGAAAAGATATCTTGCTAAGCGGCTGGGAAACTTCCGCGAATTTTTTACGCGAAAAAATATTCACAATTGGGAAACTGGTAAATTCACATCACGTAGAGAACCCAACATAATGTTTTTTTCGATTTGAGAATTACGATTTTTTTTTTACATTTTTAAATTTTTTCGGCAAATAAATAAAGGATTATATTTTATTACTCTTCGACTATTTTAATCAGCTGACATTAAACTCTAAAAAATAAGCGAATTAAATACTTGACGCGGGTCGTATGAAAAACCTGAATTAAAAAAAATCGACTACAAATGTGATTTAGGTTCACAAATTTCCCGCTCGTACTACGAGTTTGTAATTCTCCTGATGAGTTCTGGTTCGAACGGATTTAGAAAATTTTTGCTGTCTTCGACGACCTTTAAAACCCTTGCAGCCTGAACTAAAACTGGCAGTGGTAGAACGGTAACCGACGAGTTCATCGAAAATCAGTTCATCGAAAATTACGAGTTCATCGAAAACCAATTCATCGAATGAACAATTCATCGAATCGCCAATTCTTAGATTTTTTTTGTAGATATAAGAGCATTTTTGTATTATGCTGAGCGGACCAGGAAGTTAAAAAAGCAGTTGAAAGACTACATTTAATCTAATAACTATCATACTTGGTCTATTGATAACACTTTGCTACAAAATTGTTAAATTAGGTTAGGTTAGGTTCCAAGGTTAGGTTAGGTTAGGTCCAAAGCCAAGTTAGGGCGAAGCCAATTACACCAGAAATTTGCAGAACGAGAACCGGCAATTTTTATTTCTTCTGGATAGTGAGAAAACAATTCTAAAATCCATGTATTAAAAAATATGCGCATGGTATGAAAGGAAACAATAATTTACGCTGAAGTCGAACCACTGATCGCTTTGACTCTTGTTAATTATTTATTTGTACTGAATTCACTAAATCCATATTTTACATTTCGGTTTGTCTCAACCAAAACAACATATTTATTACCAATAATATTTTTATTTTATAATATTAATATTTTTATTACCAATAACTTACCACCTTGAATGAACTGTTTCTGATATGAGGGTTCAACTATATCATTTTCCCGTGCTCTTTGGTACCTAATCGAGAATCGAATACTTGTTTCTAAGAATCTTTCTTTGAAATTTAATGAAAATGTACTGTAATGCAAATACATTTTCAGTCTTCCAAAGAATATTATCGAATAATGTTTGGAACACACTAAAAGGTTCTAAATCAGTATTTTACCATTTTCCTGGTCCAATTTGGTTAAAAGTCCGCCTCTGTCTCTGGATAGAGGATTTTCTTCTATTTAACTCCTAGCACTAGTTAGATCGACATAGCCAATAATGGAAATAGGATGTCCGGGTAGATTTGAGGTCTTTTTCATCTCTTAACATTGAATCTGAAAACACTTACTTAGACATCCTTTAGTAAGCATTCCTCCTCCAAAAAGTTTGTATTTGAAAAGTGGATGTCCTAAAACTCTCGTGAATGCAAATTGTCACAAATGTAAGAGGAAAGGGATATAGAAAGACGTTCAAACATGATGACTACAGCTCAAGAAACGGTAATATTTGGATCTTATAAACCATAAATTATAAAAGCCAAATACTGCAACACAAATTGAGTTATTAGATATGAAAAAGACTGGTGAAAATGCAGCTAACATTGTGACTGGGCTTGCAATTGCCCACCAAAGTAGTGCAGGATATTTTATCCTTACTTGACTTTGACTTTATCGAAAAGACACTTCCGATCGTCTTACGCACTGAAGTGCCTTGTCGAAGCGATGAAATCTCTAACACGACTAGGAAAGGGGATGAGAGTAACGATAATGTTAGTGAATCTCGTGTTTTCCACCTCAACAATACCCTGCGTCACGAAAATTTAAAAAAACCCACTCATCCGTCTTCTAGCAATGAAATTTATGACAAAGTTTCGTGGTAGTATTATCCCCCAGCAAGCGTTAAAACTCTCTGAGATAATCCCCTAAGCTCTCAAAGATCGTTAGATATTTCATTACATGCAATAAAAAAACATTTTTAGAGCCGTTACAACTCATTTTGTTGGGCGTCCTCTATCTCCCTGCCTTCCGGGGATTTATCTCTAAAACTGATAAATTTGAAACTTCTACTATCGCTACTTTCGTATTATCTTTAACGGAATTTCTTAAAAAATACAAAAAAAATATTCCGTAGATAATATTTTGGATTGGCGATTACTGAAAAAGTTATTTTTTATAAATCCTTCCAAGAGAAATTTCGCATTACCTACCACCACAGGTAATACTTATTTTATATCAATATTCATCGTCATACATTAGGAGTGAGAACTGTTTTGCTATAATATGATTGTAGTCGCAGATTGATTGCGAATCAATTGGACTGTAATCAATAAAATTATGTGTTTTCATAATGACACTACTATGGGAATATGTGAACAGTGGACACTGGAAAGGAATCTGATTTACCTTAATCAGCAGCTCGTTATTTTGAGGTTAAATATTACGGCCCTCGCGAGAATCGATTTTAAAGTGACCGAGGTACCATAGGAGATGATGACTGCACGCGGGTTTCTCATTAGACATCAATTAAACACACTGAGATACCTATCACTAATAGTTAATCATTGACATTGCACAGAGGTTTCTTTAGCCTATTCGATTTTAAAGAACTGAGAGATCAGTTGATCATGTAAATTGTTTCATCACTGTAACCAATGAACTGTTTGTTTCCATAATATAAAATGAATAAATATGTGGAACACTAACAATTTACTGTTGTACCAGAGTTCAACAGAAGCAATTATTTTTGTAAAATGGGCGAAATAAATTCTTTAACAAATGTTTATGCTGTTGAAAACAAGTCGGACAACTACATTACGACTTTAAAGTGTTACTTATTACTGGTTTTGGAATGTTTTCGGCCGAGGTTTTAAAGTAAAATATACACGTCTTGTTTGCTTGGAGATTTCAATTTTGAATAACAGTTATTTTGACTGGTTGTAAAATTATGTATTTACTCCCCGAACTAGAGTGTAATATGCTTTCAGTAACGAGATACCACCACCAGCAAGGTTCGAAACATTGTTTAAAGGTTTTAGCTAGGCTTACAGACCAGATTTTAGAAGGCACTTTCTTATTTTTTGTTCTCTCTTCCATCGGCTTTAGCCTCAAAACATTTCCTAGATTCGGACTGATATAATCCCACTAGCTCTTGGCAGTGGAACGGCAGATTACATGCTGTATCTTCCGCACAAGAAGTAGTGTTTGCCAAACCACATATTGATGGCTGAACGGTGTAAAGGTGAACACCGCTCTACATAAGAAAGTAAAGGGAGACAGCAGGAGTGGAGGAGTTTTCTAAATCTAAAGATATTAGGTATAGATATTACTAAATCTACATCTAAAGGTACAGACTACACGCTATAAAGTAGCAAGCGCTTTGGACTTGGCTTATTTCCATTGGGAAAGTATGGCGAGACATATGCTGAAATAGGTCAAGCCACGAAAGTATTGCGCGCAAGTATCATGTATCGCAGGTTTAACACAGGCATAAAGCATCGGCCAGTAAAGGGATTTTTTTACTTTTGATATAATGGCGTACAGAGCTCCGGGCCAAAAAGGCCCCCCCTTTCTCTTCCATCGTGAGTTTATGTTATTTAGTTGTTGAAAAAATGATACAATTTGTAGTTTGTTAAAAATTATTTGCAAGGGGCTGCAATATGGGAAGGTTAAACTTTGCGGAGGATTTGCTTTGTTTTTTTTATGTTTGGTACGTACGTCTTCGTATATGGATAATTTTACTGTGGTAAAGGGGGCAATTCTTTCAATACGGTTAAGAAACACTGGTCTAGCTTGTGTGAAACGATACACTTGTGCGCTGTAGAGTCGATGATAAAAATAATTTATTGACTACATTTGTACATCTATAATTTTTTTTTTCAATTATATTTTTCTTTGCTTTGTTATAAATTATAAACTTTGATAAGTTTCATTCCAAGGTTAAGGAATTTTCTCTTGTCTCTTACTAAAATAAGAAAAATCAAAATCGTGTATTGGCCGTTTGCCGCCAAATTCTTAAAATTGGCGACCTCTCAAGTAAATCAAGGTTGCCGTGAAAATGCATTTTTTTTTCAAAAACAGCGACGCGACAGCGATAATATTGAAAATAATCTTTATTTTAGTACAACGCTTTTCAAAGCTCTAAATATCTCACTTTAAGCCAAGTTTTTCTCGTTGGCAATAGGTCACATGACATTACGACTTATTACCTTTAACGGTGACTTTATGGGCCAATAATTCTACCACATATTTTATTTTTATACATTCTTTCTCCTTGCGCTTTTCCGCGTTTTCCTGCATGTTAAGTGTGACATTTAATATATTTTATTTTAAAACTTTGTCATATACAAGTATTTTAAATCGACGCAATAATCTTCGTCCAATAATTTACAAAGCCTTGTAATTTATTATAACACTTTTCCAACTTAATTTTTATGCCTCCCCTTAATTCCCCTTTTAATTGGTTTTTGGAAAAATTACCCTGAAACTTTTTTTAATTAACATTGGAATCTACGACATGGCAGTCTACGGTGTTACCCAAAAGTATATTCCAGTTTTCATTCTACACATAAAAAATATTTTACTAAATGTCATTTTTTCAAATATTCGTAATCTACATACAAAATTTTGTTTTGTAGTTCTTGTTACTGTTTTCTTTCTCTCAAAAGGACTAAATTGATTACAAGGCAGAGTTAATAATAGATTTTCATATATTATAATAAAACAAATATAAAACTTATTTCCACTTTAATTTATTTGACCGTGACAAGTTTCAGCTTGTTAAAGCCATTTTCAGACTGGTACAAATTATTCTTAGCCTACGGTTTATATACATACAGCCTAACTAAAAAAAACCACAGCACGACCGATTACCTGTGTTTTTGCAGCAACATCAATAAAACAAATTTACACTAAAACACGAAATATTACCAATAACGTTGGTCTTAAAATACGTTTTAAATATAACTTTAAAACGCCTAGTAAATCTGGCAACCACGCAATTTTTCATACTGTACACATTAAATTGTTTGTTTTCATTTATAGCCGCTAGGTGGTGACGCCAGCGAATTCGTCCTTCGCAGTGAAAACATATTAAACAGCGAGTGTATCCGGCGATGTGTTTTGTAATTTAACAAATTAATGTTAAAATCCCCCCAGAATTAAATATTAAAACATGTAAAATGGCATGCATCGGTACAATAATAACTAAATGGTTGATTGTCTTAGGTAGGATTGAGTCTGAAAAATTATTAAATAATGTCACTTTAAACTTAAAATTATACAAGGTTAACTATGAATGGCACAATCAGTAAAAACTTAGTATAGTATATTTAAACTTAGTATATGTATATTTAATCTACAAAAACAAAAACAAAAAACAATATTTTTTACTTTTTACAGAATACATTTTTGGCATTTTTCACCAGCATTTGGTTCCTTAGAACAGGCAATCAGCCTAGCTAGGAACTAATAACGTACAAGACATAATAACACTTGTACACATTTTAAAATCTACAGTTATTTGAAATATTATTATTATGTAAATTTGCTGTATAAATGTAACTAATGTAATAAAATAAATAAATTTATATTAATATGACTAATTTTACCTTATATTCATATGAAGTGAGGTGATAGTTCCATTCCAAATTCATTAAATAAAAGGGCTGTATTTTTTAAATTTTAATTTTTTATATATTTCTGTATACTTTCATCAAAAATGTTTTGGTAAGAATTTTTTTTACATTTTTTTCTGTGTTTTAATCTTAAAATATGGCAGTTTTTTTAAAACTAAACTGAATTTTAAATACGCAAATCTAAAAGGTAATTTTATCTAATTTTTATAAATGGTATTTGTTTTTACGACACCTTCAAAAATAAGGGGATAGAGGGGGAGAGGGGTGGGCTACAAGGATTTTAATCGATTATATTAATTACATTTGTTATTAAGTCGCCTTCGAATTTCTAATTATTTCGGTTATTCCCTATAGGCTCATCTCGGGTTTGTAGCTACTTCGGTATTGTTCGGGGAATTGAATCTTACCAGTAATATGAATTATTAATGATCTCATTTTATTGTTTTCAAATCGTTATTATATTTATGATGATATGGAATTTTTGATTGATTTTTGACAAATGTTTTACATTGGAGTAGGAATAATCTTATTATTCCACCACGATTTGTCAGTTTCAAAAATAGAAATGTGAATCTATATTTATAATATTCAAGGGTGTTCTTTGTATATAAGTACCCACTTTATTCTTGAGTACCTACCCACTGGATCTCAAAAAAACTAAAGATTATACAAAATAGTAGGATGATTTTGAAATGCAATGTTTTTACTAGAGTTAAATTAGGTAGTAAAATTTTTAAAAATTATGACTATTAAAAAATAGACAATATATAACACAGACAATGATGTATATCTAAGCTTAAAAATAACATGCTCCCAAATTATCTGCTAATTAATATTGTAAACATTGAAAATGTTCAGAATTATCCCAATTGCCGAGATCTTAGGCTTCCCAAAACTAAACTTACGTGAACACAAAACAAGAGTGTTTTATAAAGAACAAAAACTTTATAATAACGCACCACACACCGTAAGTCTTGGCATTTTTCATAGGATATTTGTACATATATAAAAAAAATATTGGTTTACAAAGGTAGGACTTAATATTATTTGTCACCTTAATCCAATTTAACTTTATTTAAAAAAATATATATTTTATATTTTACAATTTTTTCCTACTTTTTCTCAAGTCAGTTCCTCATTGCTGAGGATCGTGACCCCTACTCCAATTTCCATGGTGGACAAGGCTCCTCTACTCCTCGCGGTCCTGCGCTGCCTGGAGAGCCAAGGACATCCTAGTACCAGACGCCAGCGCATTGGTGACCTTCCTCTGCTTCTTCTGCCTTCCATTTTGCCAGTGACTATGAGTTTCTCCAAGTTAGAATCTTCAGTTTGGCGAGCAACGTGTCCAAACTATCTATATGTTGTAGGCAGATAGTTGAAAGCCTACTGTGGATGTCTAGCTCTTCTAGAATGGACACATTTTTCCTACACATTAAAAAACAAACTATATTTATGTTAACTCCATTTACGACTTCTAGATAACTTAGCCAATAAAACTTTTTATATATATTTTTAATTACGCGCTATCCAACAGTACAAAATTTAAGTTTTCCCTGTAGTCACCTCCCACATAATAATAAAGCCGTATCTACCATTAAAAACGAACATAGTTCTTAAACACCTGGCGACCCTTAGTGATGTAGAAAAAACGCCTTCTGATAAATAATGTTCATTAATATTTACGTTATGAAAATTAAAAATTCTTTTAAATGTAATAACAGATTTTTTAAGAAAAAGTAATGCTGAATAAAAATAATTAATTTTTAACATCTTTATTTAAAAACACCGCTCGGTAGAAGCACAAAAGAATGTCTATTTCCGTTAGGATTTTAAAAAATGTTTTTGCATGAGTCAAGCATTATTCTCGCTTGTGAAAAACATTGTTTGAAAATCTTCTCGTATCTCGTAAAAGAAAATTCAATGCGGTTTTCTCACTATTTCGCGTCTCTGTAAACACTAATGTTGTATATACCCTCTCGACGGGATTGGGGGTAGGTAGAAGTGTAGGAAGGGCAGATAACTGCCCCACTGGGAGTTTATTTCCCCATTCCGCCTGTGTAAATGTCGCCACGTACCGTGTGTAAGTGTGGAAATGTGGAAATGCCTTGTTAACCTTTCGCTCGCCGGTTCCACTATTTCGGTTCCGCACAATGGAAATGTAAAATGGGGAGATTTCTCCGTCTCGCTGAACGAATCCACGATAATAATATATTCCCGCTTTATTTTGTTCGCACGCAAAAAATCGAATACTTTACGCACAATAGATTTTGCTTAGTTAAATGCGCATTTTGTGGTAATTTTATCGAGTGGCGGTTTTCCGGTGCGCCTTAACTTTTTTCTGAATCAAGTCAAAACTTTGTTCAATTTAAGTCCCGGCTTCCCGCATTTTTACCGATTTATTACATATTTTCTTTAAACACCTTAAGTTTTAAAGCTCTTAAAAAATATATGTTATTCTTGGAGATAATATCTTTACATTCCCCGCGCCGAAACGGCAACTGTATGAAATTCCCTCGATAGAAAAAAAAAGCAAAGTATGCTCTGAAAATTATTATAAACACGTTTTTTTCAGTTATTTTACAAGTTATATGTATGAAAAATTTACTTACTTTAATTGCTATTTTAGACATTTCCCACGAGTTTTTCGCTCTTTTTTAAACGAGTTGTGTTTTATTAAACATGTTCACAATTTCGCTTAAATATTATTGAAGTAAAACTTCTTTACGCACGCTTGACTTGGGGAGTAAGCTGGTGAATGCGTGACGATAGCGTGACGAAAAGTGTGATCAGGCGAGGCGAACGGAAGTTGAGAGGGATATATATATATAAGTCAGTGAAGATAGAAAGAGAGAGTTACGTTTCGTATATTACTGTAGGGGCAAGAGAGAGAGGTGCGAGCACACATTTTATTTCTCTCTTCATCTCATAGCCAGTTACGTTTCGTATGTCTAAGACACAGTGCAGGCCTATTTTCTGTATCACTGTAGGAGCAAGAGAGAGCAGTGCGCGCGCAAATTTTCTTTCTCTCTTCTTTTATAAGTTAGTGAAGTTTTTCTTCGGTCGTATGGTCTAAAGCACACTCGTTTTTTTGTATTCAATGTTAGCGCGCTCTCTCTAATATTCGTATTTACATATCTCTCCTTCTCCTTATTTTTGAGCGGGTATTACCGGGCCTTGATTGGAAGGTTCTGGTTTGTATTATTTTGCAATCCGGCGGCATCTGAATGCGAACCTAACGACTGAAGAATCTCCAAGAGTGATTTGATAACGACTCAATCATGCCGCCCATCCCCAGATAGTAAAGGGCGGGGAGGGTGGGAAAAGGTATTAGAATTTTTTTTGGGACCTTCACTTACCACTACTCTATTATCATCATTGATAAAAGATATGGTGTTATAATATTATTGTATGTACTTAAAATTTTTGAAAAGCAAATAATATTACAAAAGCAGCAAGAAAATATTAAAACACGCTTACTGTATAATGAACTTTATAATTTAAAAGACACGTTTGCTCTGAGGTACAGAATTATATCTTCAGATTCTGAAGTTATTAAATTATTCCAGACATGGATGCTAAATGAACGAACACGCTCTAGAGTCCAAGCTGCCGAAATGAGGTACTTGAGTTGGGTCGCAGGGGTTACTAAAAGTGGGATCATATATGAAACTCGACGATCCGAGATGATTTAAACATTGAACCACTGCTACTCTTCATAGAAAAATCGCAACTGAGGTGGCTTGGGCATGTACTAAGAATGTCTGATGACCGAATTCCGAGGAAGATACTGAGTGCGATTCCAGAAGGTAGACGTCCAGTGGGCCGCCCCAGATACAGTTGGGCGAGGCAACTCCAGAAACTGTGTGAGGAGAGGATGAGTCTACCATGGACGGAGGCCGAACAATCAGCAAAAGACAGGGACGTATGGAGGAGCCTTGTCGATGCAATAGGTCGCCGACCCGAATAGGACAAGGGTAAGGTGATGGTGATGATCCTGAAGTTGGGCAGTCAAGTAACAGTGGAGAATAAATGTAGAAGTGTGAGAAGTCTGAAGTGAACATTATGAGTATTAATATGTATAATATGTAATGTATTATTGTATTACATGGTTTAATGAATATTATCAAAAGTATAACTTACATGTATATTTATGTTTGTTATGTAAACACCACTGAGGGAGTAATTTGAAGTAAGCATATCACCAATGTGTAGTTATAATTCGTTGAGTCATTAGAGTATAGCTATAATATACTATTGGATGTGATTTATGTAGCTCTAAATAGCCCTATATGATATAGCCCTATGGATTATTATTATTCTATAGCCGCACATTGACTGAGCGAAGCAAAGTTCTGTTTTAACTTGACCGTTTGGCATTTCATCTGCCTGTAAATTTATTAATATGTTCAGTTTCCGGTTTTAAATAGCCCTATATGATATAGCCCTATGGATTATTATTATTCTATAGCCGCACATTGACTGAGCGAAGCAAAGTTCTGTTTTAACTTGACCGTTTGGCATTTCATCTGCCTGTAAATTTATTAATATGTTCAGTTTCCGGTTTTAAAAAATTGCTGCATCCACTTTATTAGTCAAGCGAGTCTTACTTTGACTTGGTGGCTAACTTTAACTAGATCATAGAGCCCCTTGGGGGCGTTTCGGGCCTTCAGGGGGGGCGGTAGAAGACTAATAGAAAATTGGGGGGCGTTTCAGACTTTTACGGGGGCGGTAGGAGACCCAGAGAAACCCATCTTGCCCCATCCCTTACCATTAGGGACCATCCATACATTACGTCACACCTTAAAATATTTTCCCTATCCCATTACTCCCCCTCCTATCCCATTTAACCCCATCGTAATATCCCATTATGCCCCCTCAGTCGTGGTATCCCGTTACGCTCCCTCCTTTGTGGCAAATGTAACCCATCATGGTATCCCATTACGCCCCCTCCGTACGGATTACGGAGTTAGGGGGTGTTAGAAATAAAAATATTCTCAAGTGGCAGTGGGCAAAAAAAGGTTGAGAATCTATGGACTAGATAGTTGACTACATACATCCATTTTATTATTCAATCAAGATTAAAATTTGGGAGGCGGGTATGGGTACCGTCGCCCTGGGAACCATTCATTTGACAACCAACACCCCTGCCATAGGTCACCCCAAGTGATTCGCTACGTTTGGTGACTTAGTAGGGGGGGCCGGGTCCATGGGGTGGGAATGGTGAGATTTGTCTAGGTCTCGATGGTGAATGCGTTTGCCCACCTATAGCGTGGCGGGCCGGATCCGGAGAGACTGGTTGATGGAGACATTTTATCTCTACCGCCGGACTTTCTCGACCCATCGCCTTCCGTCACTCCTGGACACATTGACCCCCAGATTCTTACCAACACCTCATTCCTTTTTTCTTCCCAGAACTTCTTCTCCTTCATTTCCCAAAAAGACCCTCCAAACAGCATCCTCAAAGTTGACATAGGCCCTGAGGGGGATTATTTAGCTAATGTAAAAAAACTTAAAATACTTTGATTAGATGGCTAACTTTGACTAGATAGATTTGCGTTTTCGAAAATAATGATACATCCACTTTATTATTCAAGCAATTATACTTTTACTAGATGACTAACTTGGACCGAGCTTTTCAATATTATGGTACCTACCTGCCTGAAGAAAATTTGACAAACGAATTGTCCTTGAGAGTGACGTGTATTTGGACAAATCGAATAATTCCTTATTTTTTTTTTTTTTTTTTTTTTTAATGGCTTTTCACCCCAAAGGAGTGTTTTTGTGTGTAATTTTGTGAGTGTATTTTTGGTAAATATTTACAATTTTGGTATCAAGAACATATCTACATTATATAATAATACTATACAAATAATAATAATAATACGCTAAATTCTTACAACACGAGATGATTTTAATTATTTACATATGTATAACAAGTGAAAGTAACAGGAAAATAATAAATATGCTTATGTAATTTATTATACATAAAAAATAAACTAAATAATGAAAAATTTTAAACTAAACTTACAATTACAAATTGATGCTGTTAATATTCAGGAAATTAGACAATACTCTATAAACGCGTTTGTTTTGAGAAGATAACAGACATGCAATGTTGTAGGGAGGCATTATGTCCGTACTGATAAGGTGAGGGATGAAATTTATGTATGAATTATTTATAGGGCAACTGAAAAAAATATGATTGAGGTCCTCTTCACCAAGACGACATTCACACATCGCAGAATTCTTAACATGAATATTTGTCAAGTGAACATTGTGGCAGCAATGACCTATCCGCATGCGGCAAATCGAGGATGTTGAGAATTTGTTCAAAGAGAGTCTAGAAAACCACGGTTTTGAAGGAATCGTTGGCTGAATTATGAAAAAGTTATATCCTTTTGTTTTACTAGACTCATCCCAATGATTCTGCCATGTGGAAATCATGTTTTCTTTCAATTTAATGAAAATGTCATCGGGGTTTAAAAAATTATATAAAATATCCCCCGAAATAATGGCATCTTTCGCCAATGAATCTGCCTTTTCATTTCCAGGGATACCGCAGTGACTAGGTATCCAAGCCAACACGATTTCTTTGCCAGAGTCGGTTAATTTATGAATTAAAGTGCGGATTCCAACACAGAAATCGTCTTCTGGGTAATGGAAGGGGGAAGAGTTCAATTTTTGAAGTGCACTCAGGGAATCTGAGAGAATTAAAAAGTTTCCAATGTGATCATTGTCAATGTATTTGAGGGATTCAAAAATGGCTATACATTCAGCAGTGAAAACGGAAGCCTCTTTTGGAAGTTTGATTTTTCTATTGACTTGATCTGATGGGCAATGGAATGCCGCTCCCACATGGTTTGATAAGGAAGACTTGGAACCATCTGTGTAAATAATTTTCCAGTTGGAGTATTTAGAATTTAAAATTTCGATAAGCTTTCTTGGAGCTTCGTGATTGTTAATTATGCCGAGAGAAAGAAGAATATTTGGTTTACGTAAATGAATACGAAAGGAGTTAGCATATAAAGGAAGTCTATCAGATGGATTTAAGAGGGGTTTATACGCACTGTACGTATGGAGACTTTTAACAAGAAGAGGGATTGACTTGTTCCTCCAATAAGGAAGTGATTTCACTTGAGCAGTGAGTGCAGTAATTTTGTCTATCAGTGGGTGATTAGAGAGTCTTAAGCATTTAAATAAAAACTTGTCTGCCAAGAACTGTCTTCTGAAATGAAGAGGAGCCTCCACAGCTTCTACTTGTAAAGCGTTAATTGGGGAAGAACGCATTGCACCGATAATCAATCTTAAACTTTGAAATTGGATACGGTCCAACCTCGCGAGATTCTTTTTAGAAGTGGGTTCGATGAGGAATGATGCATAATCCAAATGACTCCTAACATATGCGTTATAAAAAAGTTTTTGGGTGAATGGGTGACTTCCCCACCAAACCCGTGAAACGGCACGTAAAATGTTGAGGCCAGCTTGACATTTGTTAATGATAAAATTAACATACGGGTTCCATGTTAACTTAGAGTCTAAAATTACCCCAAGGAATCTTATCTGTACCTGCATAGGGAGAATTGAATTATTTATTTGGACTGTTATACGCGGAGGAACACGTTTTCTGGAAAAAACGATAACATTGCTTTTGGACGGAGAAATTTCTAAGCCGTGATTCGTTAACCAGGTGTCAAGGTTTTTCATGCAAATGTTAATTATTTCCTCCAGAATAGTAATAATTCGTCCTGAAATGTATATGAAAAGATCATCCGCATACTGAAGTATTTTACAAGATGGATGCAAACTCCGATGCAGGTCAAAGGTATATATATTAAAAAGGATAGGACTAAGGACGGAGCCCTGAGGCAAACCCTTGTTTACTATTCTTTCCAGCGGAGAAGAATCCAGCACCTGGATTTGAATTTTCCTGGTAAGAAGGAGGTTAATTATAAAACTGGAAAGCTTACGAGGGATGCCAATTTTTAATAATTTATTAAATAAAACATCTAATAAAACGTTGTCAAAAGCTCCGCACACATCAAGGCAAACACCGACAAGGGATTCATTATCGGCCAGGGCCAACTGGATATCAGAAGTCAGGATGGACACACTTTCGATCGTACTTTTTCTTTTTCGAAAGCCAAACTGAGAACTGGGAAGAATTTTCTCATTTTCTACATACCAGTCTAGGCGTCTTTTAATCATATGTTCAGCTATTTTAACTAAGGAAGATGACAGAGCTATAGGTCTGTAAGAAAGTCCAGAGTTAGGGTCTTTCTGGGGTTTCAGAATGGGGACAATTATTTGAGTTTTCCATGCTGATGGAATTTTGCCTGAGTCAAAGATCAAATTTATAACTGAAAGAAAATAGTTTAATGTGGTAACGTCGCAGTTTTTAATAAAGCTATAAGGAATTCCATCTACACCGGGAGATGAGTCTCTGAGATCATTTAAGACCTCCCTAAGCTCTGTCAAATTGAAGTGGGTGTCCATCCAACCCCATGTTTTAAATGAGTATGTGAATTCTGTTTCATTAAAATTACTTGCAGTTTGAGGAGCTAGTTTATCGGCAAATTCCTTCATCCACTGTGAAGAGAGTGGTCGAGTCACCGATGGGACGTGAGAACCCTTAAACCGACGAATTGAATTCCAAACAACTGAAAGAGGAACTTCTGGAGATAATGATGAGCAAAAATTTTTCCAGCCTTGACGTTTTTTGTTTTTTAGAAGACGTTTGGTCTTAGCTTCAATCTGTTTATACTGAAGGAAGTTCTCCATATTCATATTTGTTGAATAAATTTTCGCATATTTTTTCCTCTTATCTACTGCGTCTGAGCATTCAATATCCCACCAAGGAGCTGGGGGAGGTTTCCCTTTGTTACGTGTCGTTTTAATGGGGATAAATTTTTCTGCGGACGTAATGACTGCAGACACAAATAAATCGTAACATTCCGTAACATTTTCTGTAGTTGGAGAGGGTAGACTTTGCACGGAGAACTTTGTATGATTTGAATAATCATTCCAGTTTGCCCTGGCCGTTAAGAACCTTGGTTTTCGACTACTGAACTTGACAATTTTATTGGAATGATAAATATTTGAGGATTCAATGAGGATGGGGTAATGATCACTCCCATGAGGGTCATCCAAAACCTTCCATAACAGGGATGCGGCTATGCTGGAATTGCAAATAGTAAGATCAACCATGCTGGGACGCTGACCAGGCACCTGAAGACGGGTAGGAGAACCATCATTGATGATACAAAAATCTAGTTCGTCGAGTAGATCAACAATATCTCTGCCCATTCTGTCACAATTGTGAGCTCCCCATAATCCGTGATGGGCATTAAAATCTCCCAGAATAAGAGAAGGGGAAGTGACCTTGGAAAACATTGCTTTCAGGATTGATTTTGAAGGTTTGTTAGATGGTGATATATACAAAGAAATGATTGTAGTGTCAAAAACCTTTGCGGCCGTCACTTGAAAAGGACAACCAATTGGTTTTACATCTACTGGGGAGAATGGTAATGATTTTTTAATGAAAAGAGCGGAGCCGCCCTTTCCATCTTGACGGTCGTCTCGAAGACAGTGGTATCCCCTGATTCTGAAATCAGAATCCGGTTCCAGCCATGTCTCCGAGATGGCAGCCACTGCAATTGAGTTTGAGTGTAATGTGTTTAAAAATTCGTCAGACTTATTTCTAAGACTATGACAATTCCACTGAAGAATCCTCATCAGAGGAGCCATTTCTAGTTGAGTTGATAATATTAGTAATTTGTTTAGCAACGTGGGACGGTATTTGGATGTTGTTTTTATTTAAAGTTTGTAAAATATGTAAAAATGAGGTGATTAGTGTAGAGTTAATGTCTATATTATAATTTTGTTCTTTACTAGATGACTTTAGGTAAGTATTGAAATTTGAACTGGAAGGAAGTT
The DNA here is from genome assembly GCA_917563855.2 of Limnephilus lunatus. Classification (NCBI taxonomy): domain Eukaryota; kingdom Metazoa; phylum Arthropoda; class Insecta; order Trichoptera; family Limnephilidae; genus Limnephilus; species Limnephilus lunatus. The sequence continues at coordinate 102,838,112 of OU830593.1, read as the reverse complement.
GTCCATTAGGGAACCACAGAAGGGATTCGTGATTAGTATTATTTTTTTTGGTTAGAATTCTGGGTTTCACAACCCGTTCAACAGTTTTTCTAAATGAAGAAGATGAAGGTTGAGAAGGGGTGGAATTTTTCGAATTTTTCGAAGTTACTTCAGAATAAGATGGAATGGATTTGTTAAACATTCTTGATGCTTCCGCATAAGAAATGCTCTTCTCGGCCATTGTGTGTTTAATATTGCGCTGCCTTGACAGCTCAGGGCAAGTTTTGCTGATGGACATGTGAATTCCGGAGCAGTTTAAACATTTATAATTTTCCTCAGTTTTATCGCAGGAATCGCCACTATGGGATGAACTGCACTTGAAGCAACGGGGTTCTGATCTGCAGAGGTTCTTTGTGTGTCCAAATCTACAGCACTTGTAGCACTGCACAGTTGGGAACACATAGAGCTATACTGGTAGAGAGACGTTAAACATAGTAACATTTTGTGGAAGGTCTTTGCTGTCAAAGGTCAGGACAACGGATTGGGAGGGTCTCCATTCTACAGAGTTTCCCGTATTAAACCTGTAATTTAGACGACGCGCTTTTAAAACTTTTCCGAAACCTTGAGGAACAGTAATGTTCTCCAGGATGTCCTCTATCGACCAGTGCGGAGGGATCCCTTTTGTGACACCTAGCCTTGTAACCTGATATGTAGGTATAAAAACGTTGTACGAGTTTTTTTTGGCAACATCAGATTTTACAAAGCTATTGGCCTCAGCCGCTGTCCTGAATTCAACAGAAAGACGGTTACGGCCAACAGATTTAACTCCATTCCAGACAGGATGGATTTTATTTTTAAACATAAAATGTCCAAAGTCCACATCATATAAATTTGTTTGTTTTTCATCCTTTGAAATTTTAGTCACGTGTGTTATGTAAGGAGGTCTATCCAGATTATTATATAAACGTGACAAAGGAGTAGAGGGTACCAGTGGGGCGGCTGTAGTGAGTGTGGTGGAAGGGTTAGGTGGACTTGGGTTTGAGATCGAGGAAGAAGTGCACGGAATTACATCCTGTAAAACAGAAGAATTATTTTGAAGGGAGTCGTTTTGCGTGGAGGGTATTTTACGATGTATCTGTTCAAAATCTGTTGCATTTCTATTATCTGCTGGTTTAGCCATTTTTCTTTTTTTGGACGTAATCGTTACGAAGTCCGAAGCCTCCGGAATATTAACAGCGATTTTTTTCCCAACACCCGAGGATTCAGATAGCAAACCACCGTCATCTGGGGGATCAGGTGGTTTTTCTTGGACCATTTTTCAACAAATCTAAATGACACAAAACAAAAAAAAACTTACCTTTACTGCTCCGAAGAACCAATTACACAACACAAATACTTACTTTGAAAACAAATATACAAGTTAAAACTATAATACACTAATTTACAATACTATTATAAAGCTATTATCTATTTAAAATGAATAATTTTGTAAAGAGGAATGAAATGACACTGGCACAGTTAGACGGTCTCCTTATTTTAAAAGAATACATAAAATAGTTACATAAAATATTATTTAAGTACCTAGTTACAAATAAAGTTCAGATGAAATTTTGGTGTTGATTCATTATTTTTTTTTTCATTATTACGCACTGACACCTCTTTTTTGGAAATCCTTGTATTAAGTTCGCATGAGATTAAAACCATTACCAAATTTCATTTTCCTCGTGCGTATCCTTTCCGGTGGAAATTCGATCAGCGGGAATCCATTTTGCATTTTTATCACATATTTTTCGTTGCTTTAGATTTAGTACGTGAGAAGTTTCTAAAAGGTTGGAGTAGGAGAGGCACGTCACTACGCAGAAACGGCACTCAAATCTGACGCATAATGTTTTTTGATAGGTCACAAAACGCTCGTATGTTCTCTGAATCAGCGTTTCTCAAACTTGTGGTTCACGGAGTTACATGTTTTTGACTTGTCATATTTTCGTTTGGTGGCCAGATCTGAATAGACAAATTATTCCCTAAAATATTTGCTCTTCTTTCACTGCAAACAACAGAAGAATTCTATATATTTTAGTTTAACCCTAGAACCGTACCCTGGGGTAAAAATCTTTTTTTTTTTTTAATTTGCGATTACTTTTTCGTTTCACAACGGATCTTTTCGCGCTGCCGCGTATATTTGTACGGGATGGAGGGTTACGTCGAAGTATATTTGGAAAAAAAGCGGTCTTCTGATGCTCCAGCCCCTTCAGAATCAAAATCTGGGAGATGTTTATTTTGTCCCAGGTCAAAAAACCGTAAATCACGCACTCGATGTGAAAAAGTTTCATACGAGTATTTTAGAGCATCAAAAACGATTTGACAAAATTGTTAAGATATGTTCCTTTTATTTAGGCCTAATTGTATTATTTGAGACTGAAAGAAGTGCCATTAGAGTCTTTGTGAGTTTTTTTTATTAATAAATGTTTATTCTTATGTAAAAAAGATGTTTTGTACTCCAGTACCCCTGGGTACTGTTAATTAAAGTCTATTATAGGTAGGACTCTAGGGTTAAGGCGATGTTGTGCGAAGTAATACAAAAAGCCTTTTTATAAGGCAGGAAAAATTAATGTATTAGTAGACCCGTAAAAAATGCTTTGAAGTACAAAGTCTCCTACTTACTAACCCCATTTCGGTTATGATTCTATTTTATAATTAAATAAATTTAGTTCTTTAGTTTATGTTCGGGAAACATTTTAATAATATTGTACCTGAACTTAACTTACACAAAATAAAATTAAAAAACATGAATTTTGGTGTTTGCATGAATCATAGCAACCGGTGTTACGCGGAAATTTCAACCTTATGATAAACGCCAGATTCCGAAAAAAATACTAGAATTTGTTTTGTGGAATCGATCAATAAATAGCTAATTTCAATCTCGTAAAGTTAAGGGAATATTGTAGGTAGCCATTTAAAAATAATTTTAAGTGTTAAGTGGCGATAGATAAGTTTTAAATTGACTAGTTTTAGAAGTAAACCCCAAGAAGGTAGAAAGATGGAGGGCGCCCGTGGCGCTAACATGTTTTTTATTGCATGTAATGAAATGTCTAACGATCTTTAGGAGCTTGGGGGATTATCTCGAGGAGTTTTAATGCTTGTTTGGGGGAGAATAATGTTTTCATGAAACTTTGTCATAAATGTCTTTGGGTGAGACTGCGTAAGTTTTTCAGGCTTCATCTTCTTCGTCATCACTATTTTTCTTTTCCCTTTCCTAGTTGGATTTTGGAAGGTGAATTTTGGAAAACGTGCATGGGACAACCAGTTAGGTGTCTTCCATACTTCTTTATATAGACCGTACTAGGTATTACCTATACCTATTCTGAGGTCTACATATTATAATATTATTTAATCGCAATATTAACGACTCTCAATCGAAAATTTGAAACAGAAAAATCAGAAAAAGATACGGTGACATCTATTTCCTAGATGTGACCGTATCTTTTTCAGATTTTCGATGGCGAGTCGCTTATATTGTCTTCAGTTATTAAATATTACAATTTGTGGACCAAAAAGAAAATACGTTACTATTGTTTTACTCCTACATTGTTCTTCTGTGGTGATTTGATATATTCTAATTTAAAGTAAGTAAATAGCAGATTTTAGTTTGTTGCTTCTGTTGAATTATTAGTTGTGTTTATGGTTCATGCATATGTTATTATGCATGTGTTATTCTTTATTTTTCATTATTTGTTTTCATTTCATTTCCATTTCATATACTTTATTTTTCATTTCTATTTCATCTTATTGTTATTTATTGTTATTATTTCACATTATATGTTATTATTTATTTTCCAGTTTGCTTTTTATGAAATCTTGACTTCATTGAGTTTTTTTTATGTAGCAAAATTTTTTATTCTGTATTTTTATTTATTTTGGTCCGAGTTAGTACTGTATTTTTGTCATTGTCATTCTGCTGATAATCTTACTTCAGGCTTGAGCCATTTCAACTGGGACGTTGTTTCTATAAGAGTAGCAAGGGTTCGATTAGTAGATATTCTAACACGGTGCCATCTCGCTGAAAATTACAATCATTCCTCTTGCAGACATCGAAACTGTACGTCAGAGTGGGTTCGCGGTGCTGAAAACTTTGAGAAGCCCTGCTTTTAGAGCCCTTTCTTCTGCGAATTTAGCCGTAGTGTCCCGGAGGGTAAAGGAAGTCTGTTAATCAGGCCACCTTTTTGCACATAGTTTGTGCTTTAGTGGCGTAAGCACGCCTACTGTTCTGTAATTCGCACCGAGAGCCCCATGTATATACAGCAAAAAGCGCCAATGGAATAATATGTAAAGCAATAATCGTGCTTTTCCCAATTTCTCTTCATAAATAACTAACCTAACAACATCTACATTATTGGAATGAGACCACTTCGGAGTTTGTCGATATTTTGTATCTCGCACATTAACAACTTTATTTTATTATCGTTTGGGGGAGTTTTTTATCCTGTTATTTGGCCAAGAATTGAAATAACGTGACAAAATTGGTAGGTAACGTCATTCTACTATTGGATTTTTTCTTTGTCACCTTATTTTATATCAGCTTTTTATTATTTGCCATGGATTATAAAACACAGTTTTGATTAATGATAATTCGTAATAATACCTTTGTTTATTATTTTATAATAATATCATACAGTTGTGAATGTTTATGGCAAAATATGAATATTTTTATTAAACACCCACAGACAGTAATTTTGTTTTGGATACTTTATTTGTTTTATCATTCAAACGTTAGTATGTATTTTGGTTTGAAATCCAAACATTTACACGTGAAATGAAAACATGAGGTAGAAATTGCGCGAAGCGACGATAACAAGGTTCTAACAGCAATGAAAGATTTTGACTCATCTGTTAGACATCAAATTAATAATATATCAAATTTAAATTTAATTAAATTTCTAAAAAATATCAAATTAATAGATATATCTCTCATGTTTTACCTCATTCCTTTGGCAGGAGCCAAGCTCGTTATTTATGAATTTTTCTACGGTTGTCTTTTGTAATTAGGTGTTTGGCTGTGTCTCTTGGCCTCCAATTATGAATCTGAGTTTTGTACCAATTTTTACCATATTTTTTACCCTTTGTAACATTTACGTTCAAACCATAGACCAAATGTTCTTCATTCTCTTCAAATTTCTTATAGATTTTGGTGCTCACGACTTTCGACAGTTTCATTTCATTTATCTGTTTGAAGTTGTACGAGCTCCCTCTGAAGGGGCCTATACAAAAACGATTTCCTTTTGATAGCTATTAGAACCCTGCCATAGAAAGGTCGCGAATGCTTTTGAATAAATAACCTTTCAAAAATATCTATGATGTGTTATAGCAAAGGGTTGGAAAAACATGTTTGATGTTAAATTTGATATAAGTACCTAAGGATTCATTAGAAAATAAAACATGTTTGATTTATTTTTTGTAATGGAATTATAAATGGTGTCCCGTAAATAGTGGATAAAATTTCAACTTAAGATGGGGATCCCAATGCCGTTCCGTAAATGAAATGTTATGTTTAATAAAAGTCCCATTTGGACTTCGAAAATTTCTAAAATTGACCCGCTTGCTTATTCTCTTTTGTGTTTTGGTCAACAATTAATGATTTTTTTTTGTCTGTTTTTAAAAATGATCAAAAATTCATAACTGCGTTTCTGTTGTAATTGTTTTAGAAAACTCTTAATCTTTAAATTTGTGTCCTGATCAATTTTTGAGCTCTCTTGGCGATTTTTTTTTGTATGGGGGCCTGGATGGCCAATTGGCTTAAAATTTGCCAGTAAAATAGAGATTCTAAAATGGTTATCACGTGCCTTTTATTTTTTAGTGACAATTATTATTAGTACATACAATAAAATTTTAGATAAGGAGCCATTTTCACCGAATTGATTTTAGATAAGGTGTTATTGTCACAGAATTATTTTTAAATGAGGAGCTATTGTCACAGATTAATTTTAGATAAGGAGCTATTGTAAAAAAAAATAATTTTAGATAAGGAACGATTGGCACCGAATTAATTTTAGATGAGTAGTCATTGTCTCTCAATTATATTTTTTTTATACAAGGAGCTATTATCACAGATTAATTTTAGATAAGGAGCCATTGTCGCCGAATTAATTGTCACTGAATTAGTTTGTCGCAGACTTAATTTTTAATGAGGAGCTATTATTACAGAATATATTTTAGATAAGGAGCCATTGTCACAGAATTAATTTTTAACCCCCGACGCAAAATGAGGGGTGTTATAAGTTTGACGTGTCTGTGTGTCTGTGGCATCGTAGCTCCTAAACGAATGGACCGATTATGTTGCGTTTTTTTGTTTGTTTGAAAGCTGACGTGATACGTCACACCATAAGGGGGGGGAGGGGGGGGGGAGGGGAGTAGAGAAGTGTGACATTGCGTGCAAGGGATATGGAGGGGTCATCAGCTCGGTGAAGTCACATGTAAAAAAAATTGAACTACTTTTTTGATTATTTTTAGATGTAAAATTACAAAATTATGTGACGTAACACTAGGGGGGGATGGGGTCTTACAAATGTGACGATGTGTGACAGGGGGGGGGGGGGGGGGGGGCTCAAAAATCATTAAATTCATGTGACGTAATTTATGGATGGCCCCTTAGTTACAATTCATGAAAATCTGTGTTAAGGCGTTTCAAGGTCATCAGCTCTTTTTTGTGTCGGGGGTTACTTAAAATTTTTAGACAAGGAATTATTGTCTCTCATTTTTTTATATAAAGAACTATTGTCACTGATTAATTTTAGACAAGGAACCATTGTCACCGAATTAATTTTAGATAAGAAGTTATTTATCACAGACTTAATTTTAAATGAGGAGCTATTGTCACAGAATTAATTTTAGATAAGCAGCCATTGTCACCTAATTAATTTTAGATAAGGAGTTATTGTCTCTCAATTCTTTTGTATATAAGGAGCTTTTATCACTGAATTAAATTTTATCCAATCATCCAAATTTTAATTGATTGCGGAAGTCATCTGTCTATTTTCTACATACCTCAATGTTTGGTGGGTTGCAGTGCCGTGATGATGGATGATGATGGATTGTAGCATTTTATCAACCCTTAATTTCGCCGAATTAATTGTCACCGAATTAGTTATTGTCGCAGACTTAATTTTTAATGAGAAGCTATTGTCACAGAATTAATTTTAGATAAGCAGCCATTGTCACCTAATTAATTTTAGATAAGGAATTATGTCTCTCAATTCTTTTTTAAATAAGGAGCTTTTGTCACAGAAATAAATTTTATCCAATCATCTAAATTTTAATTGATTGCGGAAGTCATCTGTCCATTTTCTTACATACCTCAATGTTGGGATGTATTGCCGTGATGATGAATGATGATGGATTATGCGCAGATGGACAGCGCCCTTGAGGTGATTTTTCACGTAAACGGCGCTTTATAAATCAGCCAAATATTATTATTATTATTATAGCATTTTATCAACCCTTGATTTCGCCGAATTGATTGTCACCGAATTAGTTTTTGTTGCAGACTTAATTTTTAATGAGGAGCTATTGTTACAGAATTAATTTTAAATGAGGAGCTATTGTCACAGAATTAATTTTAGACAAGCAGCCATTGTCACCCAATTAATTTTAGATAAGGAGTTATTGTCTCTCAATTCTTTTTTATATTAGGAACTTTTGTCACATAATTAAACTTTATCCAATCATCTAAATTTTAATTGATTGCGGAAGTCATCTGTCCATTTTCTTACACACCTCAATGTTTGGTAGGATGTAGTGCCGTGATGATGGATGATGATGGATTGTAGCATTTTATCACCCCTTGTTTGTGTGAATTCCAGGTTGGTGGTGTCTCAGAACCAGCGGGCCCTGCATATAGTGTTTCCCCACCACTTTCTGGACTCACCGGAGTGGTTCGGCGTCTCAACCGATGAATATTTCCAAGTTTGTACACACTTTCTACTTTTAGGTTTTTCCTGTCATTTCTCTAGTCAAGAATCTGATAAATTCTCTTGTTATTTATGTTCTCAACGAGGCTTTTGCATTGCAAGTAAGTAGCTGTAAAAATAAAATAATAAAGATGCAAGATAAGAGAAAGAAGTATGATGAAAGTATATTAAACATTAAGTAAGCAGTTAAAGTTTAATCATAACTCATTAACAAAAATATTGCATCATCAGTTTGAATAGTCCATTTAGCATAATACTGTACCTATACATATAAATTAATAATTCTGCAAAGTATTGTTTTTTTTTTAAATGCATAAATGATTTTTTCAAAATATTATCTTATTTATTGTTATCAAGTTTAATTTGTAGAAATCCATTTTTTTTCTTTTTTTGTGTACTAATCCAATAATATTATTATTATAAGCGTGTTCACGTCCCTGAGTATAATGTAACAAACCATTTAATTGTTTTTGTGTTTAATTCGTAGGACTCCATTTAATTTTAAATTTAAAGTAAATTTAATAATGTTATTATTATAAGTCCTGCAAGTAATGTTACAATTATTTTCACAGAAAATTGGTTTAATTGGTGATAAATCACCTTCAAAATTGAAATTTAGAATCATATAAATAAGTCGTCTCAAAGTGGTTTAACCACAGTTTGAAAATGGCCTTATAAGCCGAAACAGCACAATAATCAAAACTAAAATACTTGCCGAACTTAACAATAACATTATTATATCTTAATATATAAAACAAAGTCGGATTAGTTACACTATTTATAACTCGAGAACGGAGGGGCCGATTTTGATGATCTTTGATTTGTTGGATTTGTCTCCGCCCCGGAAAGGATAATAACTATTAAAACATCACAAAAATTAACGAAAAATATAGTTATTAAGAAAATTCTTTTCCCCATACATTTTTTATGGAACGAATTCTCATATTTGAAAGAGCTGCGGGCATTTTGTGATAAGTACCTATAATATTGAGTGGTGAGTGAGTTCCAAAAATTCAAAAACGTCAAATGTCAATGCGCTGATTGTTTTGCTTTTCAAGCATATAATGCTGCCTCTCTTTCTTATACACTAAATGTCAATAGTCGAAAATGAGACAAACGATGAACGTATGTCTCCACCCATTCAAAGGAAAAATACAATAATTATAATAAAAACCCCTCACACGTATAAAGAAAATGAAAAACAATTTTTTTTACATCAGCTCAGATGAGGCCCCGAAGAAAATTATTTTCCTCTAGGGGATGCTGTGTGGAGGGTCTTTTTAAGGAAGGGGAGGATAGGAAGTCTGGGAAGGAAAAAGGTATGAGGGGCGGGTAGGAATCTGGGGTCAGTGCAGGGGAGTGACGGACGTATGAATCCTTCCCTCGCAAGGCGATGGGTCGAGAGAGTCCAGATGGAAAGATCAAAAGACCCGGACAAACGTCACCCTATGAACACGGGCACCCCTGCTAAATCGCCAAACGTAGCGAACAACTTGGGGTGACCTATGGGTGACGTATGACAGAGGTGTTGGTTATCCAATAAATGGTTCCCGGGGCGGCGGCACCCACACCCCAAAAAATGTAAATCCGTACACAATGCCATCTCTGATACTGACAAAAACAAAACATATTGATGATTGCTTCATTGTGTAATTATTAACTTAATAGAAAAACTGAATTTAATTCAACAGTTATTGATTCTGAGGCGGTACGAAGTTAGTCGGGTCAGCTAGTTTAATATAAATTAAATAAAAACTAATTGTTGATAAGTTCTTCCATTTCAAATACTAGGAACCTAGGCAGTACAGTCCATGATTTTTGTTTGACAAGCCCCCAAATGGCACACAAACTCCATCTACTCGGAGGGCTTTGAAGCAAAGAATGGATGGTTGCCTCGAGAGTGTTTTCTCTTGGGGTAAGAATAACCTCATCGAATTTAATTCAATGACCCAAGAAACACTTTGTAAAGTGTCTGCTTTGGAGCTCAGCTAACCCTGAGAGAAAATACTTGTTGAAACCCTTTTGGTAAAACGAATGGTTAAGGAAACTAAGTTTCCTTTAGGAGGACCAACACAGGTGTAACCTGTTTTATCGGTGAACCCATAAAGTTATTGTTAAAGTTTATTATACTGCCTTGCTACTTGCTATTATTGAATTGCTATAAATAGGTGTCATGCTTGCAAATTGATTGTACCCGAAATAAAGACTTTTTTCTACATTAGCTCCACACAGGCCTTGAGGAAAATAATTTCCCTCAGGGTTTTTTTAAGGAAAGAAAGGAGAGAAAGTTCTGGGAAGGAAATATGTATGAGGAGTGGTAGGAATCTGGGGGTCCAGGCATACCGGACTTATGAATCCATCCCTTCAACCGCGGTGCAAGGCGATCGGTCGAGAGATTCCGGCTGGAGAGGATAAAAGACCTCCCTCAACCAGCCTCTCGATTCTGCACACCACGCAACAGGCAGGCAGACGCATTGGCCGCCAAGACCTGGACAAACCTCACCCCATGAACTCGGACATCCCTACTAAGTCACTAAACATAGCGAACCATTTGGAGTGACCTATGGCAGAGGTGTTGGTTATCCAATAAATGTCCTCGTTACAACAACAATTACTACTTGAATAATTTTAATGGCGTTATTTTTCTAAAGTATCTCCTGAACGACGCTTGTTCTATGTTTTGTGAAATTCAACTTTTAATAATTAATAATATATATATTTTAAAAAAGAGTCACCGCTCGATTGAGCTGTGGTACAGTTTACCGGGAGTCTTAAGAATACGGCTCATCAAAAAGAGCTAGTCCAATTGAGTGACTCATCACTAATCTGTACATCTGATTATTTGATCTATCATTTTATTATAATCATTCTGCTTTATGATTGTGTTTTCAGGTGTCTATAATGTCCATGGAAGAGTCTAGAGTCCTCATTTGGCACCGTGACAAGTTAAAACTGTCCATCATGACGGACCAGTTCCTGCAAGCCGTCTTTGACCACATTCTTGGTAGAGATGTTGTTCATAAACTGATGCAGGTTAGTATATTTGCATTCTCCTCGTTCCCCCTCGTCTTCATCCATTTCACTCCAAATGTCTTATTAATTTTTAATTAAATGAAGACACTATTAGAGAAACTCAATCAAAATCTGAAGACAGAAAAATCAGAAAAAGATGCATCTTAGTTCGGGTTGAATCTTGCAATCATATATAAAGATAGCAGCCAATAATATGTGCGTTAAGAAAAATGAAGATAGTGTTGGTAGTTCTTAGTCGAAGTATGATACAGTTAAAAGTGATCGAATTGGAAATGGGTTCCATAGCTCAATCGGTAGAGCAGTTGGCCATGAATGCTAAGGTATCTGGGTTCGAGTCCCAGTGGAACCAATATCTTTTTCCGATTTTTCTGTCTTCAGATTTTGATTGAGTTTCTCTAATAGTGTCTTCATTTAATTAAATATTATCATTTGAGTTTTTACTCATAAAGTTAAAAAAATAAAAATATAAGTCTTATTAATTTTTAGTATTTTAACATTCCAACAACAACATAAAATATGAAAATTGGTCGGGTCTTTACTTAAAATATTTTTGTTTTTGGGCGATTTCTATACCAATTTAACTATTCTTATATCAAATTTATCAGTATATATTTAATATCGAGGAGTAATTATATTATATTATGGTATTAAACTCTACAATAAAATACCACTCTCACTCAAAAACCTCAACATTATAACATTTAAATCTCAAATGATACTAAATATAGGGAGATTAGAAATAGAAAATTATACTGATACCAAATACAGACTAAAACCGAATCTACTGAACTGAATTAAGTATAAAAAAACATTATCTTATTTACTTTATAATTATTTAAAACAAATATATATGTACATGATATATGTTTATAAGAAATTCATATTAATTTCTTATAATTAAATTATAATAAGTTAATGAAATCCTCAGCACGTGAGATCCCAGTGAGGATATCATTATCTCTACATGTTACTAAGAAAGAAAAACAATAAATTATTATTATTATTATAATTACTATATTTAATTAGGTAACTCCGAAATCAGGGTTTTTGAGTTACACATGTGTACGCCACAACACATATTATGTGTTATTTTTGTGGATGCTGTGTGGAGTGTCTTTCCAGGGAATGGAAAGAGAGGAAGTTCTGGGAAGAAAAAATATACGAAGGGTAGGAATGAATGGGTCAAAAGATTACGGCTGGGGAGGTCAAAAGGTCTCCTTCAATCAGTGTCTCCCGATATGACCTGCCAAGCAGTAGGTGACCAAATGCTTCCGCCGCCAAGACCTTGACAAACCTCACCCCCATGAACCCGAGCAACCCTGGCGAAGTCACCAAACGTAGCGAACAACTTGGGGTGACCTGTGGCAGGGGTGGTGATTATACAATAAATTGAAGATTAGATGCGAAATCAGCATTTTTGTCTTTGGAAAAGAAACACATTTGAGTATATGTTAAACTGGAGAAAGTCATTGTGGTTTAACAAAACTTTTTAGGCATTTTTTTTACTTTTCACTAAGCATTGTGCTGAAAAGGAGTAAGTCCATTACCGCCTATCAGTTTTAAACTCGATCCATCCAACCACTGACCGACTTTCTGCCCATCTGGCAATCAATCACCTCAAATAATGTATTAGCTTCGAGACAGCACAATGAATTCCCATTGTCGAATTATGCACTTATTGAAATATAATAACCAGGTGAGCGAAACGATGGCCGCCAGCAACGGCCACCTGCCCAACAGCTTTGAGGAGGGCGAGGACAAGCCCATGCTGATTGTGAAGAAGTCAGGTGACGGGCCCGGCATCACGGCTCTCATCAATCGCCAGCTGCAAGGTAGGCACCTACACCACACCCTCCATACCTGGCGGCAATTTCACCGCAACACCTACACCGAGGTGTGACAGCCCTGGCGATCCCTGTAACTACACCTAGGTGTGATAACCCTATTTATCCTTGTTGCTAATCCTAGGTGCTATAACCCTGATTATCCTAAACCCTGTTTTTCCCCATGGTGTGATAACCCCAGATGTTCCTGTAACTAGACCTAGGTATGATAATCCCAGATGTCCCTGTAACTACACCTAGGTATGATAGCCCCAGATGTCCCTGTAACTACACCTAGGTGTGATAACCCTATTTATCCTTGTTACTAATTTTCAAATTCTAGGTGCTATAACCCTACTTATCCTAAACCCTGTTTTTCCCCATGGTGTGATAACCCCAGATGTCCCTGCAACTACACCTAGTTGTGATAACCCCAGATGTCCCTGTAACTACACGTGACAACCCCTGATGTCCCTGTAACTACACCTAATATAACCCCACTTGTCCATGTAACTACCCCTAGGTGAGATAATCCCAGATGTCCCTATAACTACACATAATATAACTCCAGATGTCCCTGTAACCACACCTAGGTGTGATAACCCCGAATGTCCCTGTTATTACATCCAGGTGTGACAACTATTTTAATCCTATTGGAACCCTTTCATTCGTAGTAAAATTGTACCAGTAAGTGTGATTTTCGATTTTCTAAATACCCACACCAAAGTGTGACCACCCGGTTTATCCTAATGACTACACTAAGGTGTGATAACTATATCCCTAAATATCTGTTATTATAACACATAAATGTAAAAGCTACTTATAACTCCTTTAACCCCTTTCAATACCTTTACACGAATACCTACCCAATAATCTGTTCCCTTTTAAAATATCTTTACACGAATATCTCACTGTTCTGTTCATAGGTAAATACAATTTCCTGGTCCCTTCAAATTCCAACACAAATAATCCAATGTTTTATTAATATCTTATAAAAACAGCAAGGAACCTTTTTTTACACTTACACACATAAAATATTCTCAGAGTTATGACATGATTTCCTCATGCCTTCAACACCTCCTTTAAAAAGTAAGTTAGGTTATGGGTTATTTTTCAATTATTTTTTTAAAAGTTTATGACTTAAAGGGGTGTTGAAGTTGCATGATTCCAAGTTGTCATGGAACTGATTTCCCATATTGATTATTCGGCTTTTTGTTCTATTCACAATTTTGATTGAGCTTTTAGCAAGTCAGAAAATTGAATAATTACCGTATTGTCTATTTAAATATTACATACTCAATACTGCACACGTGCAAACCTCTTTTATCAACACTTTATGTAAAGGATATTAGAATTTATTAATTATTGAAAGTATAATTATATTTAAATAAATCTTTCTCCATTCAACATTATGGTACAATTGTGTAAGTAGTACATATTAGCAGATTTTTCATATCTACAGGTTCCAAATTTTTATGTATTTTTAGCATTATAAACGTTTTTTCCCTTTCCTTCCTAATGTTTATAAAACACACATTCCCATCATTGATAAACTATATTTTATAATATTTATCAGTAGATGTTTTATGGTTTCAATTGGTGTAATAATATTATGATATTATATGTAATTAAATATATATGTATTGTGTAATTAATATACCTACACATTATCTGTTTATTGATGGGTTGTATATTGTGTTTAGTGTCTGTGAATTATATATTATAACAGTATACAGGATGTTTTAAAATAATATTGATTATTAATTCGTCAAGCAATCACAAATACTTAACCCAAGAAGAAAGTTCTTTCAAAATCGCTCTGGTAAATTCACCACTATTCAGAATTGAAACTTTGTATGCAATGGTCTCTAGCTATACATAATGGCGAAATCTGAATAGACACAAACTCCAAATCTTCCTCTAACAGTTCTCCTTCCTATTTGCTATTTTCCGTCCATATAAATAATGGATTAATAAATAAAAATAATTTCCCAAAAAATCAATCTGTGATATGTATTTTTAAAACATTCTCTATACTAACTTTGCCCCTTTATTCCTGCTAGTTTGGAATAGATAATGTATAATATTATCTTTTAATGGGAAAATGTTTTATATTATTTGTCCCTAAAAAAAAACATTACTCCAAATAATATTTTATATTGTACATATTGACAACAGCCTCAAAATAGCAAATATTTCACTTCAAATATGCCAGAGCTATCAATCATCTCGGAGAGTGCTTTGTAATGACATTATTTGGTATTTACTTTTACCAAAATTTGATGTTTTGCCAGCAAATGATTGTGATAAAGCTTAAAAGCATTTTCCAGATGCTTTTCTTTTTTTATTGGTCCCGCTAATGTTATGTGTACTTCAAATACAAAATACACAAACTCATAAATATGGGTGAAATCAGCGGCTTGTTTTGATGTTATTTTATAAAATATTCTTGTAGTTTGGTTCCCTTTACGTACCTATTTCAAGTTTGCATCCCAAAGCATAGACATAGTTGGATTTTAAAAATTCCTACCATTTGAATGAATGCTAAAAAATCATCAAAGCATGTTAGAAAAATCAAAGTTTCATCATTAACCCTGTAATTAATTTTGAGTTAATTTCTTGCGTCTTTATGGAAAGTAACATTAATAACAATGATAATTGTATACATTTTTTTACTAATAACACAAAATAATGTAACAAATAAATCATATACCTACATTTTGTCTATGGTTTGGAATGCATTCAACCATAGATATGAGAAGCAACTTTTCATGTCTATGATTTAACTAATCATGTATAGTTTGCGACACTTAACTTTGCTGGTGGCCAAATGAGGAACTAACAAACTATATTTGAATCTATAGATATTTTTTATCTACAAAATCTACACTAGTGACGACACTGCCTGCAAAGTTAAGTGTAGCAAACTGTATCTAGCAAAGACTATAGCTATTACTTGCAAGGACACAGTATTAATTTATTTTTATACAAAACGTAGTATTACAATATTAACATCCCATAATCAAAAAAAATTACTTGATACCATAGATAATGTTTTTGTCTATGCAAGTATTAGCTGTCATCTTCAAAAGTCTGCATTCTGCTACCATATCGTGGGGAAATTACTACTTCTCGGTAACTGTGAAATCAGCTTTTTCGAGTTACTTCCAAAACCATACTTTTATTTACTTGCCCATGTACGTCGCTAACTTAGAATATGTGGAAACGAAGGTATGACTTTGTGCGTAACTTAAAAAAGCTGATTTCGGAGTTATCTAGTTGTAGTATTTACCTCAAGTATTATCTCTGCCGTTGGTGAAATCGGAACTATTAATTCTATATGATAACCAATAAATAAACAGCTCTTCTGTCCTTCTTCATCATCAGAGTAAAGTTGTTTGTAGTATAAGCATGTACGTACCCCAGTTTGATGTTATGTTTTATCCCGTTTGTTTTGTTTTCTTTTTGTGTTGTTGGCCGTCCTGGTGTGCGGTTGTCGCCGTGCGGACGTTGGGCCGACCTAGAGGAGCATGCGCCATTGCTAAACCCGAGGACCGCCCTGGGTATGCCGAGTCATACGGCCAGAACGTCTGCTTGCTAGATATCCTGCCGCCATTTGCCTGCCCCATCATTCTGCCCTCTGCCCCTGCCCTTGCCCTGAATGTCGTGGCCCCTTCATCATCTTTCACATCAATGCAAGATTAACCTTACCCGCTAGTGACTTATTTAAGTAAAGAAAGTAATAAAATTACAACTGTTTGATTGATGCATTCGGTTCCATGACAAATCAATACAAAAACAGAATATTGACAACACACCTAACCTAACCTATTATTTTATCAAATTCTGTTTTATCCGGTTACCGATGTATTCAATTGTCTCTGTCCAATGACAATATTTGATGGTGGTTAATTGGGTAACGCACTACCTCTTACTAAGATTTGAGTTATAAATGTAAAAAAATCGAAAATGTAGTTCTGCTAACCTAACTAGATACATTTTTATATCAATATCTATGTTTTGATGCTTAACTCATATTCATTATACCTTATACTTAACATCTTAGAATTTGTCTCATTCAGTTGGCTAGCGTATTTATCCTAATTCCTAATACAGAAATTAAAACATAGAAATAGATAGAAAACATAAAAAAAAAAAAAAAATATATGAAAAATATTTATCTCAATATTATGATTTCCAGCTTAGAGCCTCGGTTGAATCTTAGATTGCTATTAATAAATCACCATCAAATTTTGTTGGTGAACTGAGTAAATCGAATACATACATACATCAATCACACAGTCATAATTTTATTGTTTTCTTATGCTTGTGAATTAACCGAATAATTTTTTTTTAATTGATGTTAGACAGTACTGCATAAAGTTTATCACTTAAATTAGCGGATTATGTTAATCTTTCTTTTTATCAAGCGATCCTAACTCATCATTGAAATTATAGTGCTCAATGCCCTGTTTACTGAGAAATATTGTAATTTTCACTGTTTTGATCTCACTATTTTATAATTGCTTAAATTGTACTTTGATGCCTTATCTTGGGTTTTCTAAACAAGCCTGTCGACTTTTATGACATCCGTTATATTCTCCTTGGCATGCAGTAAGATAAAATATATTTAATCCGAAGATTACTAAGCAATTGTTTCACAAAGTTGATATGATAAACTGCCAATATTTAGAGGATTTGACCTTCAATTATCTAATATGACGTGCGATAAAATGTCATGCAAGCTTGTCACAATTAATTGCTTCAATAACATGAATATAATCATTTTTTTGTATTTTGGTAAACAGGGCATTCACTTAATTCCCTACCGTTTCATTGGAATGTTGTGGTACATATATTATTTAGTTTGTATGGAATAGGCAAACATACTGCAGGCGTCAAACCAATACCTAGCTTTAATTTATGTAAGATGTAACAACGTTAATTGTGTCGGACGGAAGTTTAAAATAAGCATGCTTTATAAAACCAACGCTCTCAGTATGTTTGTTTATCCAGGAATAAAACTGTTGTACGAACATGATTAATGATAACATTTATAAATGTAATGTTTTGTACAAATTTCACATCCTCGATTGCAACCCTTCATCTTGGTTTTGTACAAAATAGTCAAAATACTGAACTAGCCTTAATGTTTTGAACAAATCATGACATTTCCATCGATACATTAATATATAATAATCGCTACATGATTTAATTACGCTTTTAAATGTTATTTTGACTGCCGCTTTGAATTTTTGACCGCTGACACATAAAATCAGACACAATACATAACTTTTTATATTAAATTTTAATAATAACGCATAAATCGTTGTCTCTTTGCGAATTCAGCGCAGCATTCAAAATATTTCCTTGAGATTTCGATGTGCTAATAATTTATTATTGTGTAGTTATCTAGTTATTAATCGTCACCAGTTTAATCCAAGCACCTAACCAGTAATTTGTTTACCTTTAGGATTATGTATTTTTTATATTATTAATAATTGTTTAACCCATTCCTTTGACATCCTACGCCTTAGATATTTCTTGAACAAAGCTACAAATTTGCAATATGTAAATCCAAGATTATAAAGCCAGATTTCTTATTGTCACCGTCACAATACAATTGCTGTGATACTTAATACACATGTTCCTGTAATACATTAATCCTGGGTCCTGTACTAAGCCAATCCTAATTCCTACAATGCATTTCTTCTAGATTCCGAAATACACCAAACTGTTTTTAAGTAAAAAATAGATCCTGGATTCTGCAATATGCTGATCATGACATGTGTTTAAGTCAATACAGCAGATGATTGATAATAAGACAGCTGGTCAATATCAGAATAATAATATTATTCCGATATATCGTCTCTGGACGCGTAATAACTCCAATGTAAAAAAATTAAAATTTTGCAAGAGGGTGAAAAATTTCATTTTTAAGCAGGAACGTGTGTACATTGTACGTATGTACGTTTTGAAGTATTAATAATATAAATAAATATTATTTGGAGGTCCAACTTCATTTTCCTTTTTCACAAAATAGGTTTTTTCCATCAACATCCAAATTTATAAACTATCACACCAGTGGAAGGGGGACTGCGATTTGTCAATAAATCAATCTGACCGTGTACAGGCACCTCGCATTGCAACATCACTATTTAGTCTGCAAAAATAAAATCTACTTACGAATTACTAGTCCTTTTTACGATGGTGCGCAAATTGCAGGCTGCGTAAAAAACTTAACTACAAATTCTAAATCGGGTAAAAAAATTCGGGTTGGTTTCCTAAATTGCATTTTAAAGTGAAAATTTCTTTAGCACTGTTGTGATTTGAAACTCGATGAAACGAAAAAGCGACACTAAAAAGAGACAAACACATACGTCTATAGAATTTAGCCTGTGAGAGAATGAGATAGAATAATCATTCTCCTCTTTGTGTGGGGCTTCTTAGCCTCCCCACTCTTCTCTACTTTAGTTTTCTGAAGGTTTCACTTCTATCGCATGTGAATTGCTATATATATTTTTTGTTATGCTATTTAGTTTAGACATTTCAATGTGTTACAATTTATCCACAATCATTTTTAGCATCGCTTCAGTTAAAAACGTGCATTCAGATCCTTGCAGCATCCCACAATGGACTTACTTTAGCAAACTTTACATTTCTGCGCCGGATCTGTTAAATGTGCGCTCTTCGGCGATCAACTTATGACCAATGTCATTATTTATCCAAAGTATTCTCGAACCCTCTTGGTTCCAAAAACATGGTCACTTGATTTGCCACCAGCGACCAAATGATATCCAGATTTCATGTTTGGGCAAATCTACCAATTTGGATGTCAACTGTTTTTTCACTCTCATGTAAAATTAAAAAATTTTGGCACTGAAAGTTTTACGCGTCCATTGACGATATTATATTAGTTTGATTATTACAGTAGGTGGGTATTAAAATTAAAAACAAATTTTTTAATGATGGGTGAACAATAAAAATGCATTTTTATTAGCTTTTTATGATATATATTTTATTTTGGTTTGTGAAAGTGTTGTGAGAAGAATAAAAAACTTGTCTATAAGTCACACCTTTCAATGATACAATATTAAAGCTTTTGAATGATATTTTAAAATTCTAAGTTAATCGTTTAATGATATTTTCAACTGTGATTTTTTTTCTTAAGTTCTTTTGAACAATAAATATTAATTAATATTCCATGTGATGTGGTTACAAACAATATCTTTTAATGCAAATACCTTAAACATAGTACCTATTTAGACATATTTTTATGGGTCAAAAATGTTTTGTTTTTATGTAATTTTTTTTACTATGTGGAATAACTTTTAATAAACATTTTTTTCAGTCATAGATTGAAGTGTGGTTATTAAACTTTTGTCTGAAAATGGTGTTCGACAGTTGATCCTCCGACAGTTAGCCCCTAGAAATTATAATTATAATAAAATTATAATTTTTGAGCTAATAAGTTTATTTAAATAATAATAATAAGAAAATATATTTTATACTTTAGTTATTCGATGGTACTCGTACATCCTCTCTGCACACCGTGTCAGTGGATCAACTATCATGGAATCGAAAATGATGATTATACCAGAGTGCTTATTTTTACAACTTGTTTGTAGTTGTAGCCTTTTCCAGTGGAACAATAATAAATAATATTTTATTTTGAATATAAGAAAACAGCTGATATTTGCACAGTACTTGCATAGTTATAATTCTTATCTAAAGTTTACATAGCTTAAAAAATAAATATTTTAATAACCTCTTTCGTGTACTGTGCTAGTAAGTAATAATTTAACAATATAAGTATAATAGTCTAAGGTCCGAACTAGAAACGACCTCCACTAATCTGTTTAATGGATGAAAAGTATTTTATTTCAAATTTAATATATTAGAAAACATATCTCGAGTGGGTTGTGTAAAAAATTCCTGGCAAGACTATGATTATTTAAAAAAATATTAATTGAAAGAGAGCGCGTATGCTATTTCTTTAATTAAGTATTCCAAAATAATGCTCAGTATTTACTTATGTATCGCTATCCTTCTCTGTTGCACGAATAAATAGCATACGCGCTCTCTTTCATTTAATATTTTTTTAATTAATCTTGCCAGGAATTTTTTAGGCAACCCACTCGAGATATGTTTTCTAATATATTATATTTGATATACTTAAAATAATTTTCATCCATTAAACAGATGGGTGAAGGTCGTTTCTAGTGTGGATCCTCTACAATAATTATAATTTTCTGTAGAAAAGCAACTTGTATTTCTGATAATTAATATTATAATCTCTAATTACGTTTTATTATATTGCTGATTATCAAAATGAAGAAAAAGTTTTTTCTTGCAAAATAATAATTTTATACATTGATATCCAAAAAAAACAGTAAATTAGGTGACCTGAATCTTTTTAGCGTAAACCACTAACATGAAGTAATATATTTATTAATATTATTGAATTAGTCAAACGTAGTTACTTTTAATTTTCACAAACATCTGACTTCATTTAGGGAATAATGTGTTTTGTTAAATACAATCTTTGCTTCTTAAAAATTCACTTTTATGGCTTTATGGGCCTACAAATAATAGTGTTTGTAATTAACTTTTTTTTTTTACAATTACCTGGTGTTTTAAGTCAGTGGAGATAAAAAAATGCCATAAAAATTCAAGTCGTACACATCGGTAAATGTTTTCTTTATAAGATTGTACGATTAGAAAATTAATATTCATACATTTAGCAATAAAGCAGCTGATTTCCATTGTTATATTCTTGCTATTAAATTCTTAGAATTGTTTTTTTTTTTGCAATATCTTATTGATACCCCATGCAATGAAGATGGTGAAAAGAACACCAGTTGTAGTATTTTATTATTCGCTAATGCACCATGAAGTCAGTCTGTTTGTTTGAAATACTCAACGCAATAGTAGAAACAGTATTACATATTCTTGTTCTAAATCTTTCCTTTGAATGTTTAATATGTATAAGGAAAGGGGATTGCCTGTTTCTTTGTTCACACGTGTATACCATTTAAAATTAATCATTGAAAATATTACAAATATCTATTTAATTCACATTGCTCTCTCTGAATTGTTACATAAACTACAATTCCTCCTTTACATTATGCCAGTGCCACTGCTTATTTCTTAAATTCTGCCATATTTACTCCTGAAGGTAATGAGCACTTGCATTCTGCTGTATTTACTGTCCAAAATACTTCCCTGTGGCGACGTCGAAGATAGTGACTTTTTACATTTTTCCATATTTACTTACTAAAATACTTATGTGGCAATGTCGAAGACATTGACCATTTACATTCTTCTGTATTTACTACCCAAAATTGTTCTGCAGCATCGTTGAAGACGGTGTTTACATTCTGCTGTGTTTTCTCCCCAAAATACTTATGTGGTAGAGTTGAAGACGGCGATTTTTCTATTTACCCTCTAAAATACTTTTTTGACGGTGTTGAAGGCAGCGAGTATTTACACTCTGCCATATTTACTCCCTAAAATACTTATTTTGAAGGTAGTGAGTGTTTTCATTCTGCCACATTTACTCCCTAAAATACTTGTGTGGCAGGGTCGAAGACGGTGTTTACGTTCTGCTGTATTTATTCCCCAAAATACTTACGTGGTAGAGTTGACGACAGTGAGTGTTTGCACTCTGCCATATTTACTCTCTAAAATATTTATGTGGTAGTGTTAAGCAGTGAGTGTTTACATTCTTCCACATTTACTCCCCAAAATACTTCTGTGGCAGAGTGTGAGTATTTAAATTCTAACATATTAACCCCCCAAAATTCATCTGTGGCAGCGTCGAAGACAGTTTTTACATTCTGCTGTATTTACTATCTAAAATACTTATATGGCAGTGTTGAAGGCAGTGAGTATTTACATTCTGCCATATATACTCTCCAAAATACTTGTGTGGCAGTGTCGAAGATAGTGAATCACACCTTCTCCTTCATGCGCTCGGTGGCAACTGAGCCAGAGGGACTGTATGGTTCCTTTGAATTCCGCCAAAGTAAAACCACAAACAAAGGGGGTTGCAGGGCATAGGCAGCTTTGGGAGGATGAGCCCTGTGAGTGACATGTTAACATACTCGCGCTGTCCGCTGTCATGCTTACTTCCATGCTCACTACCACGGAAGTAGGCATAATGTAAATGAGATATTACTTTTTCTATTTCAAATTACGATCTTGGAAAATAATTGGCTTCCTTTATTTTTAAGTATAATAATTATTAAGAGTTTTACCATGCCCGCTTGAGCATCTGTTTGTTTGATTAATTTTGCTTTTTTTTAAATTTTCATTGCAATAAAAACTAAAAAAATATTTTATGTGTGAATAGAGAAAATATGAGCAAACTCTCTTGTGTTGTGAGTCAGATTGGACGTATAATTAATCACCTAAATTAATATTTAAAATGTTTAAAAACTATGTTTGTGATAATGTGTGTAAAGTAAAACCATAATTAACAAGTAGGTTAGAATTCAATAAATTTTAATTCAACAATAATAAGTATGTTTTAATTAATTTATCCTGCATTGTAAAATATGTATCACATTCCATCAAACATTTTGTGGCTGTCCTGATATTAATATTCAATATTACTATCATCCAGTGAAGCCCCTTTTAGCTTTAGTTTCTGGTTACACACCTGCCCAGTTATTAACTCTAATTCAGTCAAATACACATTTTTTAATTTTCACGGTCAATAAATTGGTTGTTTTTCAAGAGCGTTGAACCTTGTTATGCCTCCTCCTTGAGTCAATTAATCAGTTTCTGACAGTCGTCATTTCAGCAGATATCAACACAGATGACACATGAAAAACTTCCAGGTTGTAACAATTTGATTCATTGACACAAGCAGGAGAAGAAATCCATTTTTAAAAAACAGAATTTAATATTTTCCTAAAAGTAATTTGTACAGAAAAGTATCATAATTGGCATATTTGGGGTATAATTGGGTAAATTTGTATCCATGGAATGAGAAGTCCTTAGTTTAGACTGCCTTATGAAAGAATGGATGTTTTATGTGTTTTTGTCTGCTTTTTCCATTTCCCTTGACCAATCTCCGCAAAGTACAAGGTGAGTTCCGTTACATTCAACTTTATTCTAATATATGTATATCGTTTAGTGTTAGTGTTGTGGCAACATAAATAATAATTATCCAACAATGCTTTGCAAAACCACGTGGATGTTGTTTATTAATTTTATTTAAAGTTAATACTGTATCAATACAAAAATATTGAAGAAGAAGATAATTCGAATAAATCTAAATGAAACATGAAATAGAACACCACTCAGAAAATAAAAAGGTAACTGTTGCAACTGGGACAACACCTTTTACTTATATAATTATTTTAAATCATTTTTGTTGATTTAATATTTCAGTCTTAGAATTACCAATACTATCAACAAATTCCCTTATTAAAAAAAAAAAAATTTCAAAATCTTGTTCTGTTTCACATTTTGTTTAGTTTTATGATTAATAATAATAATACAACATTTGTATAGCACAGTTTTGTGCTATTTCAATTCAAGTGTTAGATATATATCTTCTTTTTCTATGATTACATTGATGGATATAACCTTCAAAAGTTATTCCAATATATTAAATAAATAAATATTTTATTTTGTATATTTTTGCTTAACTTTTCAAGCGCCAAAAGTACCCATTGGATACGAAAAATTTGCATCCGTTGAGCGCCAGTGTACCAATGGTAATATGATTTTGAACCCTCGGTACACAGCGGAAGTATTAGGCAGTTCGGCATTTCAAAGGTTAATAAACATATTCCAGATATGCTTTTGCTGACATTTATATGATTTTAGCTATTGCTCTTTAACAACTTGCATTTCTAAAATGTGAGTAAAAAAACAATGCGAATTTGAGAATAATGGCTTCAGTCATTGGTCATATAATAGACAGATTAAATTACATTTATTTTTCAAATACACCAACCCCCAGCCATTTGACAAACACCGCCCACCAAACAGGCAACACCAATCAATATAGAATTGTTATTTTATTAGTGCCTCACAGTAGTGGCATAGCTAGGGGGCGAATGGGTGTCACCCAACCGTGAAAAAAACTTACGTAGAATATTGCCACAAAAATATTTTACACGTGAACATTGTCTGTTATTTATATGTTCATAGCTCTATGCCTCGATATATTGAGCGAGTTTATAAGCTACTAGCCGGTGAATTCACTATCTGCTAGTAAACGACTTCAGTGTAAAATCTGCTGGTTAGCTAGTTATGTGATTACACTGAGCGAGTTCACTAGCAGATGGTGAATTTCCTGGCTTTTAGCTTATAAACTCGCTTAATGTAATCGAGGCTTTACAAATTCTTGGGGTGACACCATGTTATCCGCACCGAATGCCACCCATGCTAGCTACGCCACTGTCTAACAGTACATAAAATTATTATTTGTTTGTAAATCACATTACATACCATTAATCCCAGTTGAGAAGATGTAGGATTTTTATTTGTTTGTAACGCATTGCCCCCACTGTAATTAGTTCATGACACATTCCCCTTTTCTGTTCTGTGCATAGCCCTCCCACGGATAGACAAATATTATTACTACGGTAAGATGACCTATGTACTAAATCACAAAATGCATCTCACCGTCAGATTGCTTTGTTCTTTTCACAAACCTATTTAATTCATCTCATAATCAAAATGCACCCACAAAACCATAAGATATTTTACACAAAAAAGTTAACTCACCTGATAGTTCATTATTACCTCTTCTTTAATTTAATCATTTATCCTTCTTATGTTATGTAATTATATTTTTTATGTTGTAGGGATAAAATAAAATGCTTTATTATTATTATAATTCATAATTATTAAATATTTAGTTTCCTGATGAAGAAACCTTTGATTTTGAAACATGTTGCTAATTTTTATTAAATAGTTTATTATGTTAAGTTAATGTGGTACTTATACAGGGTGTCCGGGGGTAAAGTGCATTAACTTTGGGAGGTAATTCTACATGATTAGTATTAGTAAAAAAGATAAATAATTTTTTTTTGAAATTCCAACTTTTAGGGTTAATTTTGCGGTAAAAACATAAAATTAGACCGGCGTGTGTGGGCAGCATTATTATTTTTCGCGGTTGTCAAACCGATCGTGCCCGGCAAGCTAACAGCAACTTTATCGGGTAAGTTTTACCTTTCGCTAAGGATTTTTAGTAGGTATGTCTTTTTGTATGGGAAAAAAAGTTGGAATTTCAGAAAAAGTTATTAATCTTTTTACTCCTACCATAATGTAGAATTACCTCCTGAAGTTAATGCACTTTACCCCCGGACACCCTGGATAATTTAGAAATTAAACCATATACTTTGATATTAGCACTTCATAAAGAAATAATTGGTTGCTATTTGTTATATTATAACTTTTAAGACACTACCAGATTGTAGCAAAGTTTTCATTTCAAAAATAATCTTTACCAAATATTATTATTTATTTCAATAAACGTACTTATTCCATGGTTATTTACCTAAATAACTAACAAGCGTAGATTGTTTACTGAAATTAATAAAAAAATCAATATTAATAAGTCAGGTAAGCCTCATACGTCATACTGTCTGGTAATGTTATGTTATCGTGAAAACAAGCATATGGGTCCGGGTGGTTAAAAAATAGTACAGTATTTAAATATATAATATTGTTTCTGTTGCTTTTTTCGGATTTTAAAAAATCAAGCAGTATATTAAAAATTGATTTTAAAAATCATTGATAAAAAAATAATTCCACCAAAATATTTTTTTTGCCGACAGCAAAAAATAACCAGCAAGAAAAACAATGAAAATTTAGATACATTTTTAACACCCCAAAAACAAATAACGAAAATTAAAATTTAATTAATTAATTTACCAAAGTACATAAATCAAATGAGTCAATGAGTTATACAAATTCATAAAATGTTATAAGACATGTTTCTGTGAAATATTTGTAAAGTGATTCTTCATATGTTTGTATCTGTATGTTGCTTCTGTGAAATGTTTTGTAAATTTTTTATTCATAAATTGTGTCTACATATTGGGTTGAGTTGGGTTTAACTTCTCAAAAGTACCAATTGGCGATCCCTTAATGAGTTTTGATAACTCATGGGAGTGCAACTTCGTTGTATGTTTTTAATAATAAAATAAAATAATAAATAATAATAAAAATAATTTACGTCTTTCATTTTTGTTTATATTTTATTATAATTTGTCAAAGCGTTGTTGCTGTAAGTATTCAATTTATTAAAAAATTGGTGTAGAAAGCACAAGTTTCACTTTTACATCATGATATGATAATTCGTGTGATTAAGCACTTTAACTATAATTTTTTCCATTTCTATTATAGTCGCTTAGGCGGCAACATGAACTATCTCAGTTTCTTGTACTTTACAGGATACTAACAATTGAATGAGTTTCATAGAAGTTGTTCCTATGTCATGTTAATAAAAGTAGATCTGTGGTGCTTCTAGTGGGAGTTTGTTGAAACCGAATATATCGGTCGATGCAGAAGGAAGCTGTGAAACTTTTTGCCTAATTATCTCAAATTTGAAAAAAAAAAAGTGATCGGTCTTATTTTGCCAACGATTATGTTTCACTTTATTATTTCAATGGATTTCCACCACAAATGAAAACTTAAAAAATGGCAATAATTTCTATAACCACATAGTAAAGCATGCAGTATAAATTGTTGGAGTTGTGATGGTGGACCTTGAGCTTTCTGTGTCGATGGTCTGCAGTTTGCATAATATTAGTAAATGTAACTGTTACCTTTTGCAGCAGGAGACCCCAACGCCTGGAGACTGGGACGGATAGAAGAAGCGGATCACGAGACACAAGTCTAATCCACAAGTTTTCCAAACACTTAATATCTAAGCAAACCTAGCTAACATAATCTAACCTAACCAGTGTTCAAACTATTTAAATCGTTCAATTATTTATTATTCTCTTTCGCAGTTTCAATCGTAAATACTCATAGGCTGTAAGATTTCCTTTGGAGCTAGCTTTTTCTTGTGACGTCTTACCATTATCGTGAAATGTATTGTGTAAGCTGATTGACAATATTGTTTGAAAGAATTTAGATTAAGTTGTGAATGTAATTAATTGAAATAAAAAAAAAATGTTTAAAAGAGAAAGATTCCTATATTGCCATTATATTACATGAATGTTCGGCCAGCATAGAGCAGAAGCAAAGCAAGTGACTTTTTAAAAAAATAATGCCATTTTTATATTTTGCCCATTTCATCTATCTCCATGTCAGGGGTACCAACTCTGGTGGTCACTCTTATCCGATCCCGTCTCTTTTTCCAGGTACTTTTTTTATTTATGTGAATACTTCACAAGAATCTCAGCTGCTCCCGTCTGGAGCCAGTGAGACTATGGCATTCCCAATTGGGGTATGTTGTGAGGCTGAAGGTAGTGGGGAGGGGAAGGAGATTGGGAAGTACCTGGCTATTCAGTTCTGATCACTAAACACGGCTAAAGCCATTTCAACTCTGAATGGTGGTCTTACACCAGGGCGATACTGAGAGCATCTTCCACTCTGGAACGTCCGCAAATATACCATATATTATTTTTAATGATTTAATTGTGAAATAACACAAATTGATCAAATAAATTTTATTTGCGCATGCCGGGATTCGATCCCGGGACCTTCAGATTGCGAGTCAAGAGCCTTACCCTCATCCTTTGTTTGTTAAAGTTATATTAATTTAAATTACTTTTAGTAAAAGAATTTTAATTTACAGTTCTAAATTCATTTGCGAACAGTTAAATGGATTGATAATGATGCATTTATTATTGACAAAGATTTTGTAAACACATCTAGAGTTTATGACGGAATCCAACATAGTACAGTGACACTAATTTTAATTTATCACTGTGTAAAGTCACCCTGAAATACCAATTGCCGGGGACAATAATTTACATTGGTAGAAAATAAAATTACCTAGTTGCAATGTCTAGGAATAGTCCTAAAAGAATAAAAGCATCAACAAAATTTTCCAATTCGTTCCAAATGCATTTTTACACCCGTTTTTTTTAATTCTCCTGGAAAGTGGCCAAATATGACTTGGGGCAGAGATGAATAATTAATTTACACCAGTAAAGTACTCGTATTACTATTGTTCTTTCGAGATATTTACTTTGTTTAGTTTAGAAATGATTCAAGACTCATTATAATAAAAAAAAGCACTTTGGTGAAAATTATTACCAGGTTATTATGAAAACAGAATAACACGAAAATTTTTGATGATTCATCCATATTTTACAGCAATTTCAGTTTTTCTTTCATTTTCTCACCATTTATCGAAAGTCACTCGGGGCAATCTTCTGCTCTACGCCAGCTTTGAAATGAAATAAATATATCATAGCAGAAAAATCTTAAGAAAAGCATAATTATTTTCATTGTTTTACTTAAAAAGCGCATAATCGTACCAAGATATGATTTCGTAATAATTGTAAAACATTATTTTCAACTATTTTATATATGTATCAATTTTATTAAAAGTATGTGAAATAAATTTTAAAATATGTATCTAGCAGAATATAATACAGTAATACCCTATCCAATAAAGCTTATGAGAATAAAATCCTCATTATAATTAAATATTTAAAACAGACTCATTTCGACTTGTAGCATGCAATTTAGCAAAAAAAGCAGTTTTTTTTAAGGAAAAGATATATAATGCTATTGAATCTAAAAAAATATTTATTACAATTTCCCATAATAAATTGGTTTGCAAAAAATAAATCTCCTTCGTTGACCGGGTATTACTGTCAATAAATAAATGTAATATATTTATAAAACAAAAAACCAACAATACAGAGTGAGATCTCAGATCTGTTAATATAATATTAGATTTAAAATTTCACATTTGCTGGTCATTTGTGACAGTATTATCTAGTTGAATAAAAATGAATTGAATGGGAGTAACATAAATATGTACCTAATATTGAATGTATTCATTTTGTGGCAAAGTTATCCGGTACATTTTCTTTTATTTGTGATTTCATACCAGTGTCTGCCCAAAAATATGGAACATATCTTCAATTGCCATTGTTCCATCTAAATTAATTTATAAACATATATGTGTGTTTGAAGGTTATTCCCATCAATGTGATATATCATTGAGGAAGAAGATACATAATACTAATAAATCTAAATAAAAGTATGAAAAAGAACAAGAAAACAACACAGAAAATAAAAAGATAACAGTCACAACTGGGACTCTAACCCAGGATCTCTCGTATATGTTTATCCGAGACACTATCTAGGTTACATACCAGTTGAACATTTGTGTGGTTATTTAAAAAATGTAGCTGCCAAAAATATGGGAAAAAATTAGTCGAAGTTAATTCTGAAATTGAAGTATGAGATTGACAAAAATGACTTAAAAGTGAGAGGTCTCAATGGCCGAGTTGGTTGAGGCTCTTGTCCTAGTAAGACGAGAGATCCTGCATTCGAGTCCCAGTTGCGACTGTTACCTTTTTATTTTTCTGTGTCTTGATCTTTTTCATATAGATTTATTAGTATTATCTTTTTCATCAATGATAAACATGTTTGTATATTGTTGATGCAATTTCATCTTAACGTAAACCATTTGACCACGACAGAAAAAAAAATGATGAAACATTTAAGTGCCCACAAGAAGATCAATGTCAGTTGTCAATATTATCGTCAATACTTCGTCGAGGCGTGATGAACCACCTAGACAAGGGTAAACAAGTTTAGTAGTATCAAGCAATAGTGGCACACAAATGAAAATGTCCAAAAATATTAATAATAGTCGCAAATGATATTATATGTTTTATTTTGCCCTTTTGACAGCTTAATTATTTATTTTGCTAGTTGGGAACGTGTATTTTGCATTTTTAGGATGAAAACTTGATAACAACGTTGATAGTCTCGTGGTCACTTTATAAATGAAAAATTGTCATTTTCAAGAATACCTAGCATCGAAAGCGTTTAAAGAGTTACAAAATGATTAATCATTTTTTACTAATAAAGAGCAATAAACCTTATTATAATCGTTATCATCTTTATACCGTTTCGATTACATTTTTATTTTATTCAAATATATTTCTATTTGTTCACATTCATTCCAAAGATATCTAATTTTTGATCTCAATAATATATTTTGCCAGTTTGTTTACATCATATTATTTATATATTTTTTAATTCAGTGAATGTATCTGTAAATTTATAATTAAAATACAATTTTATATGATTATTATTTCATTCTAGTGATGTTTCAATTTCGTATACATAAATCTTGGTTTTAAAATGAAGGTGCAAACTTGTACAATAATTTATGTTATATTTTACCTGTAATTTTGATTGAAGACTTCTTTTGTCAAATGTCTTCAATGGTTACCATATATTTTAAAAGATAATGTTTAAAACTCATTTGCTGCCGATCCATTGTTGTGACAATCCCCTGTCAAGTGCAACAACCAGGTAGCATTGTTTTGTTTAATATTTTAATGATTATTTATTTAACAGGTATTATAAATAGGTAAAAAATTATAATTCAAATTAGAAGAGTTATTTTCTATCTTTTGTGGGATCATTATCGAGATAACGGACGTGATTTCCTGTCAGATTTGTGATTTATTTGCTTTTTCTATGTACAACGTACATTAAATGAATAAATAATCAAGCATACTTGCAGGAATTCGTGTTTAAAACGTTCTAAACTAAAATATGTGACATTAAATATGTTAAAATCACACAAATCTGACAGGAGATCACGTCCGTTATATCGATAACGATCCCACAAAAGATAGAGAATAGCTCTTCTATATGCTGTGAACTAATATTCTTTTTAAAAAATCTATATTGAAGAATTCAGATGTACTAAATTCTTGACTTATATTATGGTAAATCAATAAAAACAAAAAATAAAGGTGGCGTTTGTCAAGCAGTCAACCGGCAGCAAACATATTAAAATTAGGTACCTAAGAGGCTCTTACCAACCTACCAATTATTATTTAAAAATAATAAAAATTACCGTTTAATTTTTTGTAATTTATCTACAATATATTGGACTTTAGGGGCCTCATTTTAAGTTTGTGTGTCTCTTTGCACTAGTACTGTATCAAAATATAACTAGCCGTTGGAAACAATAGTTATATTGTTTCAACGTCCAACGCTGTTGATAATAATTAGCGCCAGCAGTTGAAATATAATACCTACATGCGAATATTATTCAACGCATTTAACGATTCAACTGCCTAATAAATAAAAAGGGTTAAGAGTTTGCACTTCGTGAACAACATTACTCGGAATTTCAAATGGTCTTTTGGTAAAGTACGTACCTACTGAACTTTTTTTTTTATTTTCCCATCCAATACGCAGCACCAGGGGACAATAAAATTTATCAACGACAAGCAAAAAATAACCTATTGATAATTATCAACGTCCAGCGCTATATGATAATAATTAATGCCAACAGTTGAAATATAATACCTACATGCGAATATTATTCAACGCAGTCGACGATTCAAATACCTAATAAATAAAAAGGGTTAAGAGTTTGCACTTCGTGAACAACATTACACGGAATTTCAAATGGTCTTTTGGTAAAGTACGTACCTACCTACTGTACGTTTTTTTTTATTTTCCCATCCAATACGACCGATACGCAGCGCCAGGGGACAATAAAATTTATCAACGACACGCAAAATTAACCTATTGATAATTATCAACGTCCAGCGCTATATGATAATAATTAACGCCAATAGTTGAAATATAATACCTACATGCGAATATTATTCAACGCAGTCGACGATTCAAATACCTAATAAATAAAAAGGGTTAAGAGTTTGCACTTCGTGAACAACATTACACGGTATTTCAAATGGTCTTTTGGTAAAGTACGTACCTACTGCACGTTTTTTTTTATTTTCCCATCCAATACGACCGATACGCAGCGCCAGAGGACAATAAAATTTATCAACGACAAGCAAAAAATAACCTATTGATAATTATCAACGTCCAGCGCTATATGATAATAATTAACGCCAATAGTTGAAATATAATACCTACATGCGAATATTATTCAACGCAGTCGACGATTCAAATACCCAATAAATAAAAAGAGTTAAGAGTTTGCACTTCGTGAACAACAATAGTAACAAAAAAGAGTTAAGAATTTGTAAGGTGTTCATCAGAGTGCATAAAAACATGAGGCTCCAATAGTCTATTATCTCACAACATAACTTTAAATTAAATGTTATATTATGTTAAAAAATTCATTTGGTAAACCATTCAGAAAATATGGTTCCATGACAACTCAGAATCAAGTCAACTCAACAACTCTTTGAAAAGTCATTAAAAGCTTCGAAAAAAATAATTTTAAAATAGCCGGTAACCCTAATTTAACTAATTTAAAAAAATTATCATCACTCTTTATGACCTTTCTGAGGTGGTTCTGAGTTGGTTTCATTCAGAGTTGGCCGGTCAAATATACATCTCTAAATTTGGTTTCCATTAAATTTATAAATAAAAAACAATTTATCATTTCATAATGAAATTATCCAACTTCATTATTTTTATTCATAATAAAATTAACGTACATAGAAGATAACTTAAAACATAAATCTAATTGATTTGAATAGGTACTCATACATATTTAATTCCCTTGATATAAGTGTTCTTCTTTCTTACCCAGATGAACATCATTGTGCCTTAAATGGATTTGTTTTATTTTGAGATATAAATTGTACTGATGTAAATACCTATTGAGAAAAAATAACTCTAACTCACCTTATAACACTACTAGAATTTGGGCTGAACGTTGGATTAGCACTGACAGTTCAACTTAAATCATCTTACATATCACACAAGTCATTATAATATTATAATACAGTCTAAATTCCAAAAAAACTTATCAGTCATTATCTCTATAGATGCCATCTTAACATATATATTATATGCATAACTTAGAAAACATAAATTTGAAGCAAATATATACAATTAAACAATATGTTGTTTTCATTTGTGTAATTTTCTGTTTTGCTTGCTTTTGTTATTGTGAAAGTTATTACTTATACAATATTATCTAAGGGAGCAAAAAGATTAACAGTAACATCAAAGAAGTGTTCTTAATACATACATAGACGATTCTCTCAGTTATTGTGTATTTTAGGTGAGAGAAATACTCAAAAAGAAATGTTAAAAATAATGCCACCTTTTGGCACCAAATGTAGTAGAATTCGGATATAACGACTTAATGGCTTACTGTTTTTAGTGACGACAATGTAAACTCAAGTTATTTTTCATAATTAGGTACTAGGAAAACATATACGTTTGGTACGACTCCGTTTTAAAATTAAATCGACCTATTTCAATGATAATACTTCCGGTTAGAAAGACGCATTGTTTTGTTTGCAAAACCTACGCACCAATACCTCGTCGTCTCGCGCCTACTCCCTTCGCCCGGTTACTCTCCGCGCGCTAACACCTATCTTTATTATTAGCATGCGTAAATCACAGTCAGTGTTTATCCTCTGTTGTGACAAGGTTAAAAGCTCGACACAATGAGTTCCGTGAAGCAAAGGTGTTTTTCAATTGAAAAAAAACGTGCTATATTACATCGTTTAGAAGCCGGTGAATCAAATGTAATCCTTGCGAGTCTGATGTAGTTTAGCGTGTCTCATATAAAAACAAACTTAAATTATCTGGCCGTTTTGTGTGTCGTCCGGTTAGTACGACATAATATCCCCGGCCTCTTGAGGGTCGTTATATCCGGATTCTACTGTACATAGTCAACATCAATGCAGACATCAAAGTTTAAAAATAATATTTTGTATCAGATAAAATTTGATCTCTGTTTCTTGTGACTAAATGATTTAAATTTATAAACAATATATTATTCAATATTGAATGATTTAAATTTATAAACAATGTATTCAGATTGAGGTATTGTACGTACTATTGAATATTTAGCCCCATCCCAGAAGTGTACCTTGTATTGTCTGTTGAAGATTGAACAAATGATCCTTTGCAATTTGAATCTACATAGCTGCTTAGTGTTAACTGAATGGTTGCTTGCCTAAAGACAGGTCTCCAGCGAACTCCGCCATTAACTTTTGCCGTTACAATCCCATTAACATGACGAATATTGACAATTTTTGTTGTGTTTCGAGCTTTCCATGAGTAATGGAAAACATCCCATCCCATCAAGTGAAATAAATTGTAATTAAGTTTAATCAAAGCATGCCTTTTCTAAAGAGTAATAAAAATAAATTCTCACCTGCCATCTTCTTTTTAGCTCTACAGTACTGGGTTTTCAAAATAGTCTATTTAGTATTGACGGTTTTAGTGGTAACCCCTAGAATTTCCGCCACCTCTGATATGGCATCGTACCTTTTCAACTTATTCTTGTAATCTGGGCACTGGGCGTCCCAAATGACTGGCCCCTCCCTGATTAGAGAAATGTTTGCCAAAACGGTGTTTTGATTTTCCATTGTCGTAACTATGCGCACTACACACTCTAGACTGCTAAAACTGCAACTGACATTCGAGAACATCGGTTGCGGCAAGACCAAAAAGTCATAAATATAACAAAATATGGCTGTTTATGAAATTTTCGTTTTAAAAGTCGTTCAGTTTATTCTCCATAAATGACCTCATCACGCAGCTCCTGTCAAAAAATGAATTAATCCCCCCCTGCCTGCCTTCACGCTTCACGCGGGATGGGATGTTTTCCATGGCACATGGAAAGCTCAAAACACAAGAAAAATTGTCAATATTTATCATGTTAATGGGATTGTCACTGCAAAAGTTAATGGCGGAGCTCGTTGGAGACTCGTTTTATAGACATGTAATTGGTGTGATGAAATTATATGGAAAGAGATTTCAAATGTTATTGTTATGTATAAAAAGCCTTTTAATCTAATGTTTATAGCTTTGTTGGATGTTATGACTTGTACATTAAAATAGCAGGTAACAGGTTTACCCCATAAGGAATTTATATTAGAATTTAAATGTTTATATTCAAAAGTATAAAAAAAAACTAAAATTTGTTGTTATTTTTGTAACTAGAAATGTTTAAATGTGTTGTGTATTAGCAATTTCAAATATATTTTCAAGAATTATTGTTGCATTCAGAATGTGCGCTTATGTTGCCTGTGCGATTTTAAGAGATTTTTTATTGTGACTGTAGAATATTAAGATTTATTTATTTGTCAGTTTTAAAGAGAAAGTTTAATAAAAACTTTAAAAAATTATGGCCAAAAGTTAAAATAATTATATTGTTTAAAACATATTTGGGTACCTGTCAGTGTGAAAAGGGATAAATAGATGATTGAGTGTAAGTTATCTGAGCCATATAATCAAATACATTTATTAAAACAACAATACATACTCATCACATATGTAATACTGAATACACGCTTGTATTATATTCAGGACAATATTGAGTATGGAAAGTTTACGATGTCTGAATAAAATTATGATTATTGTTAGTCAATTGTTAAAAGCATAGACATGTAAAGGAATAAATATAAATCAATTTCTTAACTGTGACTCTTTTTTACACCTTTCATTTACGTTCATAAGTACAAACAGAAAATAGTATTTTAGCAATCAAGATATTTAACAAAATCAAACATTGTTAGTTACATAAAATAGTATGTCATGAAAATAATAGGTACTGTATCTCAATTGTTGAGATACATTGTGATGTAATAATTATTATGCAATCATTATAAATGCTATTAAGAATAGCATATAGAGGTATTCATTATTCTGATTGAAATAGTTACAAATCTTATTTACCCGCAGCAAAGCTTAAAAATATTTGATTTACTAACTTAATTATAAACACAAAAATTAATAATAAAAATTGTCCTGAAGGTACCCATGAGAATTCCATCAAAAGAAATTTAAAAAACTTTAATCACATAGCACTCTTTTTAGGGTGAATTGACTTAAAGAAAAAAAAAAACTTTAATGTTTTTTATATTGTAAAACTCTACTAAATATTGCTCTATTCAAATAAAGGAAAATAAGAGTACCTTGATGACCAACACACCTATACTATTAAGGACAAAAAACTCAAATCTACTGAACATCCAAATTAAATACATCTTTTGGCGTAAAAAACAATAAATTCCATGCTACAAAATTATATAATGCCCTTCCAAATGAAATTGCATGGAGATAAATGAGGTTAAAAATGACATTAAAATATGGTTAAGTAAACATGAAATTGAGAAAATTATTAAAACTAGCAGTTAAAAACCCGCTCCGCAGGTTTTTGCTGCTAGGCCTTGCGGGTGACTTTTAGTTCGGCTTTGTCTGGTTTGAGTGTTTGTGACCATTTTATAAATCCGATAGGAACTGGTTCCTAAAATAGCCAGTTCCTCGGATCCACTGTGATACAGTTACAGCTAGTCATCGTCGGTGACTCACCGAGACAAAGTAACCGTGTAAAAGTAACCGAGACACGCAATGATGTTATATGTAATTTATAACAACTTCGTCAAGTATTGCCGTCAATCTTTCCAAATCCGGAAGTATACTTAAAGTACATAAATCCGTAGCACTTATACCTAGGGGGAAACTACACATGCGAGCTGCTGATGGAAGTAGTGACATCTTGTGTCGAATTCTTGAATTTGAAACCGATTCCACGTACACACATATTATTTGAGGCGCGGCCGTTAAGGGAGGCGTCCGACATGCACTCGTGGCTGTGTTCTGAAATTCAACCATGCAGATGCTAACGTAATAATCACTAAAATTAAGAAGTAATACTAACTGAAGTGTCAACTTATGTACATGCAGATGAGGAAATCACGTTGCAACACCCATATAACAACTTACAGTCGGCTTCAGAGCAGGAATCCTTGATGAGGACTGTAAATAAACTACTTTATTTTTTTTAATAGTCAAAAATAAAAAAATTAGGATAAAAATTAATAAAAACTTTCATTCCAAATATTAATATGATTAATAATTCGGAATGTTGCACACATCACCGAATACAATTATTCAATACACATGTAGTTACTAAAATCATTCACAATTATTTTGCCAAACAACATAAAATATTACAATACATAATATGTATGTAATATGATTTTTTTATGTGAACAAATTTGGCATATATTTCTAGTAAGTTGATCTTTAAAATATATAGTTTTATATTCAACTTAAAATAGGCCACTAACCTTGTAAGGCGATGAACATGATATACATAGGAAACAAACAAATAAATCAAAAACAATTTAGATACAATTTAAATTTGATACAAAAAATTCAAAAGTTCTTAAATTAAACTAAAATATGTACCAAAATGGTGATGATAAACTTAATTAATTACTAAAAAAAATCACGCGGCACAGACCCTTCAGTATACTTAATTTAACAAAACAATAATAACAATAGATCATTATTTAATGCAATAAAATAATGAAAATAAAAGAATACTGGTAACTGAATTATAATAAATCTATGCATTTGACAATCTTTCTTAATTCTAGGAAAATTGCTAGGATATTTACAAAATAAACGAGAATTTTACATTACTCCTGCCTCATAAGCCATAAGAGTATTATGAATTTCAGATTACTTATAACACAATATTATTTATTTTTGAATACTTTATGTCTTAGAAGGACATTAGAACCATAATTACATGAAATAATAAAAAAAATCCACGAAGCATAACTTATCAAAATATTAAAATTGAATAATAATGCATAAAATCATATTATGCAGATTTCTACTTTAAAAAATAGTGACATATTAAAACTTAAAAATAAGTTAAAACCATTTCAATAATTCAGTGGCAAAATCAATATAATAAGTAGTAGTAGTATTGCCTATTTATAAATTTAAAAAAAAAACAATAGATTAGGGCCACTGGATAAGTCTGTATTTCTTTGCTTTTGGTTGATCGGTGCTCGAAAAGTTCTGAAAAAAATAGAGTACGATTAGATTGGGACCACAGAGTTATACTATTAGAGGTGCTAAGTCGTGTGGGTTCCACCGTGAAGAGTGGGAGCAGTTTGCTAAGTGAATGCAGCACGCAGTACGGCGGTACTACCGCTTTCATCGGTTCCAACTGAAGCCGTAGTATCCGTCCTTTACTTACGTCAAGCCCATTGTTTGATCTCTTCCCATATCATTTTGATATGGGAAGAGATCAACCGTAGTCGATGGTTGTAAATCAACCAAAGTAGTGGAATAGAGCTGTGGTGACTACCCCTAAATAAATGGAATATTTTTTTTTGCTTTGTGTCTAATATACATAATACATCAATTATGGGATAAGTAAATCATCAGGCAACCAACCCCAAATAATGTATACATAAATACTATTTTTTCAAAATGAAAAGAAAATCTCGCATAATTCAAATTAATTTAACTTGGTCAAAACTTTATTCAAATCATAGACATATGTAATCATAATACAGTTTTACGCTAAACTAACAAATACATACAGAACTAAAAAACAAATTCAGACTTCCTTTCAACCTTACATTTAAAAAAAAAAAAATACATTCAGCATTAGATAATATCGAAGATTCAACTCAAATTTTCAACAATTTAATCACTCATGCAGTTTTTATCTTTATTCAGATTACAATTGAAGATGTCCACATTTAACAACACATTATTTTATGTATTAGGTAGGTACATATTCTTATCATCTTTGATGGGAAGGACCATTTTTAGAAAAACTTTTCATGAAAAATAAATCTTCAAGGTAATTAAATGTTTTACCTGAGTATGTTTCCGTTTGTTGCTCTGCGTCATATCACAATCATTCTCAATGACCGAAATGTTAGAAGTTACAAGAGTCAGAGTTTTATTAGCAAAACCAAAGTTGTCAATGGGAGGTTTGATTCTTTCCATGGCCTGGTGTGGCAGAGTTCCATTCATCGGAGAAGATCGCTGATAACTTTCACAAGATATTTTGGAAGGATGGTTGGTTCTTTCTTCTGGCTGTTTATGAAAAGACCTGCTCCGTCCTGTCTCCTTGTACTTCCTCTGAGTTCGAGGTAAGCAAAACTGATTAAATACTTCCACCAATCTTTCTCTGGTCATTGTTCCGATGTCATTAATCTTTATTTTCCTCTGAAAAGTAAGAGAAAAGAAGTATTAGTGTTATGTCCTTTATATTGGGTCCTTACATATGAAATTGGCGTTTTGACGTACTGGCAATTTTGATCTCAAATATCTTCTCTTTGGTTAGGAATTCCAAATTAAAATTTATACAGCTATTTACTCATGTATTTGTGTTTCGAAAATTATAATTCATTTGTTTCTTCCTTAATTGTTTTTTTTTCTTTGCGTCACTTAGTTTACAAAATGGAAAACTTGAAATATCGCGTTATTTACGAGTACGAGTTCCACCGTGGCACCAGTGCTGCAGAAACGGCTCGAAGGATTAATGATGTGTGTGAGGACGGTGCCGCAAAAGAAAACACAGTGCGTTTTTGGTTCCAAAGTTTTCGTTCTGGAAATTTCGACCTGCAGAACAAGCCCCGTGGATGGCCGGAGACCAAAGTTGATAATGAAGAATTGAAGGCTA
The DNA here is from genome assembly GCA_917563855.2 of Limnephilus lunatus. Classification (NCBI taxonomy): domain Eukaryota; kingdom Metazoa; phylum Arthropoda; class Insecta; order Trichoptera; family Limnephilidae; genus Limnephilus; species Limnephilus lunatus. The sequence continues at coordinate 102,797,742 of OU830593.1, read as the reverse complement.
TTGTGGAAGCGGATCCATCGCAAACCACGTTAGAGTTAGCTGCAGGCTGCGGTGTTAGTGATAAAACTGTTTTAATCCACTTGAAGCAAATTGGGAAGGTGAAAAAGCTACCGTACAAAACTCCCATAAGCTCCCATACAAAGTTCCTCCCATACGAAATGCCAATTTCATATGTTTTTATTTTATTTTTTATTATTTATTGAGTTAGTTTATACTACATGAGTATAAACTAATAAGCACAATGTAACATTTCATTTGATAAATTTAAATATTTTTACAGTAAGCATAACATTTCTTTTTAAATACATTCAGTCTTTCTTCATTCTTCATACTTCAGGCATTTCATCATACATCTTTAGTCCTCTGTACATTAGCGATGTGTCGGTTCAGCTGGAATGGGCTCGTGTGATCCGCTCCTTTGCGGGAAGCGGTTCCTACTCCCACTCCTTTTTCAAATCGACTACTCCCAGAGAACCCGGCCCAGTACTCGCATCCAAATAAATCCGGCGGTCCGAGTAAACCCAACGCCGCAGCGCGAAGCCGCGGCGCGGCGCCGGCTTTCCTAACCATTCGAATACAAGTCACGAGTTCGCCGAATACGCTCAAACCCAAGCGTCTTGGTCCGAGCCACGTGAACCAAGAACCCGCCACTCTCACGCCACTCCCGTCATTCCCGCGACTCGCGAACCACGATACATTCCTGCCACTCACACGGCCGGCGGGCGTCTCCGTGTTCGCCGCGAGTACTGAGTAGTAGGAACTAGGAATCACCGTTCGGCGTCCCCGACACGCTCCACTCTCCACTCCACTCCCGAGTCGCGAGTCTCGGGTCCTCGGAACTGCGTGAACCACAGGACACTCCCCGCGACCCGCGACTTGCGAGCCGCCAACCACTTCTCCTTGAGCCACGTCACTGCGACTGGCCGGGCCGCCGGGCGTTCAGCGTTCATTCGATCGCTGTCCTTTGATCGACATAGACGTGCGTGACCGCTTGACGTAACAGCATACTGCTCTCGCGGAAACGCGGAATTGTTTAGTAGGTATATTAGATTTTTGAATATTTGGCTAGACACGGAGTCGTTTTTAATTAGAGCATGTTATCTTGGTATAATCAAAGGGTGAAGTGCATTATAAAATAATAGTTTATAAGAAAGCATCACAGCTTACAGCTAATTTACTTATTTAAATTCTCAATAAAAGCCGTGTAATGTACCTACATTGCACGGGTGACGGGTCCAAGCCCTCGTGCGGGTCTTGTCTGGCTCCGGGGTTCTAAGTTCCCGTGCGGGTTCTACGAGTAGGCCCTGGCTCCGAGTTCTTTGAACCCGTGCGTCCCGGTTCGGTGCGCCGCAACAACACCCAGTGCTCAGTCCGCACCTAAGAACTCGGACCCGGGACCTGCTCCTAGAACCCGTGTACTTTTAAAAGGAAGCAAGTCTCGGAAGCTTCCGGCAAAATGCAGAACTTACCCACCTCTACTGTACATTAGGCAGTTCTGTGATTTTGATTTCTTCATTTGTGGCAATCGAACTCTGTTTATATTTCTTGTTTCATAATTATATACGTCTCTATTAAAAACAATTTCATCCTTAAAGTATTTTGGCATTTGGTTTTTCATAATTTTATGCACAAAAATTAATACATTAAATAGTAGTCTTTTTTTTATTGGAATCCAATTTAGCTCCTCTCTCATTTTATTAATCCTTGCGTATTTGCCTTTTCCCAGTATACATCTCATAGCTCTGTTCTGTATAACTTCTATTTTGTTTAAATTTCCTTCATTGGCCAAATATAACATTGTAGAGCAGTAATCCAAATGTGGAGCAACAATAGTTTTATAAATGAGCTCCGTAGTGTTTCTATTTAATTTATGTCTTAGTCTTCTAAGAAAATTTACCTTTTTTGACACCTTTTTAAGCACATATTCAAAGTTTGCTGTGAAAGTCAGTTTTGAATCGAGTATTACACCCAGGTAAGGACCTAATATTACAATATATTCATGCGGTAAGTACTGGGACCTGTATTCTTCAGTATAGGATTGTATTCTATAGGATGCTTGATTGAAAGACTTAGTAAAACGGTGTCGTATTGTAATACTTCTGAGGACAAACGTCCTTTCAGGCTGAAGGCTAGTTTTGATCTGAAGAGCTCCTGAAAATCTAGAGTTCGTAAATCTACCTTCGGTCACCTTTGGCGCAACTCAAAGCTTAATTAAACAGAGGGTAAATATAAAGAAAATAGAGACACGCTTCATATGCACATTTTATTTAAAAAAACACTTTGTATCGGTTAGACAATAATGAGAAGTAAGTATTTCAGTTTCCGGAAATGGAAAATAATGTAAAAAATGTAACATAAAAAATAATAATTTATTATTTTTTACGTTAGCTCCACAGGAGACCCCGAGGAAAACAATTTTCGTAATTACGCGCCTTTTCATGTATCCCACAAAGTTGGCTACAGTCATATTTAGCTCTTCGCAATGTATCAGGGATACCAACATAACAGTGACAGCGATTTGACATCGTGTCGGTTCGCGAAGGGAATTTTAATTATACGCAATTGAAAATTAAAATGCATCATTTTCTGCAACCCGAAATGCAAAAAGGTTCTTTTTATAGTAATTAAGGCGAATCTAAAGTTTTTTTCTAAAAATTATTAGTAATAAACGTAGACACTTGCTCATTTTCATAAAGGACGTCGAGAAATTTAACAATCCAATAACTAACCAATAAATCAATACAGTTAAAATAATGAATTCGTCGTAATGCGTCCAACGTGTTGACTCTTACCTCGAGTAAAATGTGAATCAAGGCTTCTGTTGAAAGAAGCTCCGGATGCAATAATAACTCACGATCTACAGAGCACATATTGATTAGCGATGCAGTATTATTCTAGGCTTGAGTATTTAGAAGAAAATGAATTCTTCTCCATTTGATATTATTAAAAACAAATGCCGGTTACTAGTCGCAGAAATTGGAAAAACAGAGAAAGCACAACAGACCCTCGTGGAAAGAATAGAAATTCGAATGAATGTCAAAGTGACAGAAAGAGAAAACAGTTCAGGGCTGCCAATGCTTATGTTCCAAAATACCCGCAATGTTCAAATTCCCCAAATTGGGGAGAACAAAATAACAAATTCTTCCAATTTCCCAAAAAGTTCTTTTATAATTCTAACTCCAAAATAAAACAAAATTATAACATTGTTCATGGATTTATTATATTATTTTATTTTATTTGGAACATTAATTGGATCAAAACAATTATTACTTACATTATATAAGATTAAAAAAAATTTTACAACCCAATTATTAATATTCACATGGTGCAAAAATAATGACTTTTACAAAAAAAATAATGTTCAGTACGGTGTGCCAACAAATTGTATAGTTAGTAGAAAAAATAAGATAACATAATTATACGTATAATATGCCAGATTGTGAGAAAAAATCCTGAAAAAGACAAGTAATTTAAAAACGATACAAAAAGAGTTACTAGAAGAAAAAACGATAAAATAGTATTTAGTGTTGAAAAGTTATATGATGAAGGATTTTTTTTTTTAAAGTGCTAAAAATAATTTTAACCAATTAAAAAAAAACATATTTCGTTAACTGACATTGTTTCTTATAATCTCAAACAATAAGTTAAGTTATTGAATTTCAATTTACATTATTATAAGACGTTATTAACGTATTTTTTTGGTTAACATTTTTTTTTTTTTAAGGTTTAAACGTCTATCTTTCTCCTACTTTCTTAATCCCTTCTTGAATGCATCATTTTAGGAGTTCGGGTCCCAAACTTCCGGAATCCCCTTAAGAAATAAATGCTAGAGTGCTGTCATAAAATAAACTACGAAATCTTCCACCGAATGTCCATATTTTTCAATATGGTTGGATAATCAAGAAATACCCAAAATCCCCGCATTCTCCTCGAATAAAGGCTCTACCCGTAAAACACCCAATTCTATAAAAGTCTTTAAAATTCCCTGCAATTTCGGGAATTCCCTGCAAACTGGCAGCCCCGAAAAACACACACATTGATATTGCCATTGTAAAAATATTTTTTCCCTATATAGGGCCGTTGCATAAATATTTTTTAGTAATGGTATCACTCGGATTGGCTCCTACCAGAGAGCCATCTTCATGGACGTAAATAGCACCTCGCACACGTCCACTTCGGAGCGCCCGAGTCCCGCGCCACTTCAGGCGCGCCGCGCAGAAAAGTACAGACCAAAAAGTAAATAGTTCGGAGTTGGAAGGATGGCAGATCGATCATGCGGTGGCTATCGATTACCCTGCGGCCAACCTTCCAACTCCGAACTCTAAAATGGCGGACATCGAACAGCTGTGGCTATGGGGGCGCTCAAGTAACGCAATTTTTGACCCTCCCTCCCCCCTATGTAACGCGCCGTAACGTTTTTCTGTACCGCCCCTCCCCCTCCCTAAGCGTTACGTAACACCCAAGTGACTATTTTTTACCTGAAAGTCACAATTAAGTGGCCCAAAGTACTGGAAACGCTTACATTTGTTTTTGTTTTATTCGCGTTTGCGGTAATAAATAAAACAAGAGATTTCTTACGTATTTATTAGGTTGTTGCAAACTTGGTAGAATGAAATAAAAATTACGTTCAATACATTCGAGGGATTCCCCGTAAAACAAAAACGAAAACGGTTGCCAACTTGGAAGATTTTAATTAGCTAGTTTTTTTTTTATTTAAATAAATAAAATAAAACGAACCTCCCCTCCCGTCCTGGTAACGCACAATAACGTTTTAAAAGACCCCCCCCTCCCTCATAATTGCGTTACGTAATACTTGAACGGCCCCTATGCTGTATCTTATCAGTTGCCTATAATTATTAGGTAGAAGTTTAGTATATACATATACATGTCATGTTTTCAAACAATTATTATACCACTCTCCCGTAATAATACTTTCATGTAAATGGTACGCGGTACGGTGTGTCTTGATCGCCCGCCACATACCAAACCACCCAGCGACCCAGCCCGCGGTTTGCAGACTGATTGTGGACGGTTACGGCCGGCAGGTTCGTGCGAATTGGCCGTTGCGAATCCCGGGCCAACTCGAACTTCCAATAGGCTCCCCCACACGCACACTTCGGAGCGACCAAGTCCCGCGCCACTTCAGGCCGCCGCGCAGAAAAGTCTCACGGTGAACTGCGCTGTAAACCTATCGGTCTTTACTTTTCTGCGCGGCGGCCCGAAGTGGCGCGGGACTTTGTCGCTCCGAAGTGTGCGTGTGGGAGGCACTAATGCACGATTCTACCCCTCCACACAATCGTCCAAACGTTTGATGTCGGAAGTAGGCCTCAGTTTGGCCGTACGATTAAACTTTTCTGCCCGGGCGGCCTGAAGTGGCGCGGGACTCGGTCGCTCAGAAGTGGACGTGTGCGGAGTACTGCGGAGTGATAATAACTCCCCTTAGAGTGCATAAAGAGCAGCTGAAATGTCGGGACATAGACCCAGTATATCCATTTTTATTCAGGGTTTCTAGCGTAGAGCAACTTAACGAATGTTAGTATCTCTATTAGCGTATCTCCGTCATGTTACTGGTAGGAGCCCTGTATATTGTTACACTTTTTACATTGAAATAATATTGGTATCCAGATTATAATTTTTTTAATAACAATGATCTATCCTATTATGATGTGATAATATTATTATGCTTATTATATTTTGCCTGCACGATGAAAACAACCAAAGATATTGAAAAATACAAACGATATGCGTAACAAAAACGCAAGGTACAATGTTATTTTTTTATGGTAGGTACTTAACTGAATAACTTTTCCAGGTTATCGAAAGGGCTTCGGAGATATCAAGCAGCTTGATGTCAAGCACGTAAATATGTTGTCTATTATTGTGTATAAAGGCTTGCCAGAACGGCTTGATGCGAGCGTTTGTCTATATGTCTATGCCTTCGTCTGATTTCTTGCGAGAGGCCACGGTTCGAAGAAAAAGCTTTTATTTTTTTTGAAATACCTACAATTTTTTTTGTTGATAAAATAAAATATTGATTTGTATGACACTTAGGGGGGTTCGCCGGACGGGGGAAGCGGGAGAGGGGATTGGGGATAGGGAAGGCGGGGAGGGGAATTCGGGATGGGAATTCGGGAGGGAGGTTCGCCGGACGGGGGAAGCGGGAGAGGGGATTGGGGAGAGGGAGACCGGAGTGGGAACGCATGAGGGGAAGGGGACGCAGGACAGAAAGGGAAGGCGGAAAGGGAACGGGACGAATGGGAAAGGACACGCAGGGAGAAACAATTTCTGTATTAAGTGGCATAGCAACGCATGCTGGGAACTCGCTAGTATCAAATAATGTAAAGTCAAACTATAAAAAAGTCTTTTCATTTTCATATTTATTTATTAAGGTAACAATACTTATTCATCTTACAAAATCTTAAAAGTAAATAACTTAATTAATAATAATTTCTACACAGTGCAGGTAATTGTTTTAGTTACAGACAAAAAATAATTTAAAAATTGGTTTCAAGTTAAGGAAATTTTGAATAGTCATTTAATTTGATCTCCAAAATAAATAAATTCTGCTATTCCAATCCAACATAGAAAAAAGAATAACACAAAAAGTGCATTGTGGGAAGTTTTTCGTGATTCAATAATAGGCCTAATTTCTACCTATATTTCTATACAATAACACTGTTTCAGCATGATTACGGAATTCAAATGGGATGGCGATGTACAATTTTAGGCAACTGTAAGAGAAACTGAGTGCTAAATGGTCTAGAAATAAATTTGTATTTAAGGTACATCTAGTGTTACATTCTTTATTCTATGCAATCCAAGCTGTTGAAAATGGGATTTTAGTCACACAGTTTTGAACTCATACTAAATGTTTCAATACGACATAAGCACAGGGGTAAATATACATTATTCTAACGGCTATTACAAAATATTATAACTGATTCTAAAAACTTATGGCAGAAGGAGTTCGTCGTATGAGACCTGAGATAGGAATGTTTGGACGGTCTTCTTGGCTGCGACCCTCACTTCCTTGACTATTGGCGGGGCCAGCTCTCCGACGATGTCACGCCACTGGTCGTTGAGCAGCCTGTTCGTTGTTTCACCTGAAGTAGACAATACAATTATTAGTTCAGAGTGGTAGATACTCTCAGTATCGTCCTGGCGAAAGACCATGCATCAATCATTTTCGAAAATTTGATTGAAATGGCTTTAGTCGTGTGTCGTGACTAGATCTCAATAGCCATACTTTCCGACCTACTTCATCTCTCCGTTTTCCACGCTATTCATCCTCGCAGCATACCCATGTTGAAGTTGGCATAGTCATAATGGCTTCAGACAGATAGGAGCAGTTGGGACACTTGTGCGGTTCATTTAAAAGTTCTTAGATTAAAGTAGAAACATAATTAATACTCATAATAATTCAGTTTCCGGTATTCTCCCAATCACAGTCCTTCCTAAACATGAAATCACAAGCACCATCCTACAAATTACTCAACAATGAACTCACACTAAGGCGGGGTCCATTGCGCCGGCAAACGCCAGAATTTTGCTTGACAGTCCTATACAACAATCAAGGTCACAATTTTTGCCAACACTCAAGGCCGCAGTGTTTGTGCTTCCCGTGTTCGGCGGAAAACAAAACTTAAACATCTCATCCCGGGTGAAGCGGGAAGGCAGGCGGGGTCCAGCGGGGGGGGGGGATAAATCATTTATTGATTTATGTATAGTTATGTTCTTTATTCTTTATATGTTTTTATTTTGAATCCCACTTTTGCTATTTGACTTGTAAAGATTTTTAGATTTTTAGAATATTTCTTTATTGAGATATTCACAAGTGCGCTTTGCTTTAAATTATATAACTTACCCAAAACTTTGTCGCCATTGAAGAGGTTGTCCAATTTGAAATTGGCTTTTCCAATATCGTACTTGAGGTCATCATTTTTCATCTTGATGTAGTCTTTTCCGTCTTTTCCCTTCACCAGATCGAAGTCGAACAGGTACTGCAGCTTAACGTCACCTACAATAAAAAGGTTTTAATTAGTTGTGCATAAACAGTGCAATGGATTAAAATGTCCATAAAAAACTGTTAACAGCAGTATAACTGGTTGAACAATAAAAAAACTTGGGAAGGTTATAGTTTGGCCGTAAAATAAGTGCCTGTTCTCAGCTAGCATGGGTGATACCCGGTGCGGTCCTTGGTGTGCCCTATCAGGTCCCCCCGAGTTGGCGATCACTCTGGAAAATGTCTCTGTCTTGCGCTGCCCGGAATAGCTCCTCCGCACTTCTAAAGCCGGTCCACTCTCATACATTCGTACATTTCGCAGCCAAGACATTTTTGTCTCCTACCCCTACCAGGCTCTCGGCGACCCTCTATCTTGCCTTTCAATATCAATTGGATCAAGTGATACTTTTTCTTACAAACGATTTTGATCTCTTCCACTATCTACGTAATGCGCCGCAAGAATTGTATATGTGTTCTCCCTATTGCAGAACTATAATTTAATGAATTACACAGGATATTTCAATATTGAAGTGCTTGGAATGATCTAAACACATATGCTTAGCTAGTTCCAAACAGAGTTACAAAAAATGAATTTTTTAGGATATGAAAAGTGTATTACTGTAGGAAACAAAAAATCAGTTAGGCTAGTTCTGCATATTAAACGAATATATTACTACACAAATGCTCGAAATAGAGTGTTTTCACGTTTGCTACGTCACAAAATTCTCACCCAATCAACACTTATTTACGTTGTTTTTAAATCTGCAAATCACCAGAATCAAAAAGATGTAGGTAGATACTTAAAATTAAAGATATTTTAAACAGCATTCTTCGATCAAATTCCAATCAATGATCCTTAATAGGAGAGCGACTAAAAAGACACATACCAAATAAAGCAAATAATACATGCCTAATAGATTATTACTACGTATGGCATAAGGTAATGGGTAACCAGTTCCAGCCGATTATTATTAACAATATTTCAAGATCACGGTTGAACTTACGTAAGTTGATACGAGCTCGGCCAGTTCCATCGAGCGGGATAATGAGGATGCGACCGGTCATGGTGTACTTGGCCTCGAGAAGAATGTCCCCGAAGAGATGCACGGATACCTTCTGTTTCTTAACGTCGAGCCTGAAAATAATGACAATTTGGTTGAAACTCGGCGGCTGAAATCAAATATTGACATTCTTTTCTAATTTTATACATGGCATATTATTTTATTTCTTTTGCCGGAATTTCGAGTTGACTGTTTGGAGTTTGACTTTTTTTTTGTTTGAGTTATGATACTTGGGAGGTCTATTATATGTATATCATCAATCATCATACATAGTATAAAATGAAGTCGCTCCAAATGTATGTGCGCTTAGATCTTTTAAACTACGCAACGAGGCAATGAGGTATTTATCAATGGATAGAGTGATTCAAGAGAAAGGTTTATATGTATAATACATGCTTATTATAGTAGAGAAAAGCCGAGAAATTCAAATATTTAATTAAGGCATCATCATTATCATTACATAATATAAAATGAAGTCGCTCAAAATGTATGTGCGCTTAGATCTTTTAAACTACGTAACAGATTTTCATGCGGTTTTCACCAATAGATAGAGTGATTCAAGAGGAAGGTTTATATGCATAATACATGCTTATTATAGTAGAGAAAAACCGAGAAATTCAAATATTCAATTCAGGCAGCGGGCAGCTGGCCAGCGGTTGGTGTGGATTTTATAAAGGTTGGATAATGGCGTTGTGTTTCGTTAGCCACACCAACGTGTGGTCGGGTCTGCTAGTATATAAATAATCCAGAGATCGCGGGTTACAAACCGTATTTGCTACATGTTCCAAAGTGGTTGATGGTTTCAGTATAACCCTGGTGAAACGATGCTTTAAATGGCTTTAGACGTGTTTGCTGAATAGAAGGTACGTACTTCCCAACCTTCCATTTTTCACCTATATATTCGGCCTCAAAATGTGCACAACGTATGTTAGAACTTACATACGATAAATTTAATGAAAAAAACCTATACGTTAAAAGCCCAACGTCAGCGTGCATTTAACTCATTTTAATTTCAGTTTTCCTAAATATTTTTAAATAGAGTCAACGCCTTCCATACTTATAATACATTGAAAATAATATGAATCAACTTAGAGCTAATTGTTTCGCTGAAATTCAAATGTACCATAGTCATTAAATAATGGCCGTTCAGCACCTTTTTTTTGATATTTGGAAGGTATTACAAAATTTAAAAGAAAAAAAAAGTCCACGGGGGCAGATTCACTATGTTGTGACGTATGTCAACAGATAGTTACTGAACTCTCTATAGGTAACATTGAAGATGTCGATGCTCAATGCAGAATCGTTAAGCAGTTGAATGGATTCTGAAAGGAAGAAGTTCTCGCTTTCGGATCATAAAAAGAGTGCGTGGGATCTCCCACAAGTATACGCGTTAGGGACTTATAGGTTAATCTCCTTCAACATAGGTGGATTCAGTACAGTACCGGAGATCAGCTTAAAACAAATGTTTCCCCAAAAATATCCAGCTTTCTATCAAACTGTAATAAGCTGTAACGTGATAGTTGTCCTCTTCTGCTAATCACAATTTGTTCAATAGCTGAATCGGAATTTAACAGGGGACAACTGCCAAAAAAAAAATGGCTCTGAATGATAGTTTGATGATAATGTTACGTTTGAATTTAACTTACAACAGAAACAAACCAACTTGAAAAATGTTTAGCATTAAAACCCACCGTGATCTTCAGATGCAAATGGTACATAATATCAATATTTGATTGCCATTCAAATATGTCTAAAGTTGGCGATACATTATAAAATTTGTTAAAAATATCAATTTGTGTCGCAGAGTTCTGCGTATTTATCGTAGTATGTCATTTTCGATTTGTCACCTTATCGAGATTTAAAATTTATCACGAATACAAATACAGTTATTAATAATTAACACCTCGTCTCGTATTTACAATAAGTGCAAATGAAATATTTCTCAAAATCATCTTAGTTAATGGATGTTTTGTGTTATTGAATAAATAGTTCAAATAATATTCTTCTTGTTTATTCAAACGTGTGCTACTTTTTTTCTGTATACTAAACTTCATGTTTTACGGTATTTTTTGCAGACATCGTCGGCTTACTTAAATTCAGCAATGTTCCGCGCTTTTCATTTTTAGTCAAGAAATTGAAATTTTTTTCAAATTTCTAAAACATTGTGTGTACGGCCGGGGGCATACATCAGATTTTTCCATCCGATTGTCTGATCAGACAACCGGAAGGTCTTCGCGCCATACATTTCCTATGAAAGCTCGCACACATTCGATTCGAAAATCGGATCGGTAATAAAAATAAGCCACGTTTTTTCGCGCCAGCCGTCCAATCCGGTCCGACAACCGGATCGGATCGGACGAAAAACGGCGTGGCCCCGGTTTCATTACCTATCCGGTTTTCGAATCGGATGTGTGCGGTGTTTATCACTGTTTGGAGCCTAGGAGTCGTTTTATATTAAGTTTCTAAAGACCTAGAAGTTGCTGGGAAAACATTTATTGAACACCTTCAATTCAAAATACAAAACCATACTTCAGGCCCATTAACCATCGGCCGAGAATTAAAATTTCGCCGAAAGATGGACTTGCAATCGAACAGAGCGGTTCCGACAAGAAAGGTTGATTATCAACTAATAACCCAATAAAGATTTTATTTCATTAAAAAATCTATTTTAAAATCTAACAAAACTGCCAATGACTAACGACGTAACCTCAATATAATAAAAATAAACATATTTGTTCCAAATTTAAAATATAGCTTTACTAGATAAAATAACAATCTAACGAAATCAATTAAATTTTTTTGTATAAAAGAGAATATAATTTGATTTAAAAATAACATATTTCCGGTTGCGTCTGATTAGTCTCTCTTCAATAAAAACATACATGTAAAATTATCCTACACAATAAAATTATCAAAATAGGTTGGATCACACCTGGCCTACTTATTATTAGTATCAGTTTATTATTTAGTATTAAGTGTAAGCAAGAAAGGGGATCAAGACCGATCATAAAGCAAAAATTACGATTTTCTGCAACTATTCCACAAAAAAAAATAGAAACATCTGCTCTAATCTTACTCAATCGCCTAAGCAAAATCACTACAGAACTAAAATAAATTTATCGAATAATAACGCAAAACTTATCTGGCAAATAATTAAAGAAATCACGTACACTATGTAGCTGATTGAACAACAAACCTCAATAACAAAACAAAATAAACCCAGTGGAAGAAATCAACACCGATAACGATATGCTTTTGCTCGCCAAAAATATACATCAACTGGTTAACTATACAAACAATTTTTTTGCAAACATAGGCTTGAATTTAGCGAACAAAATAACCAAACCTCAACACTTTAACCAAAGGAATAAATTTGCACTCAAAATCAAGCACTAAACACAAACTAACACTAATTTTATTCAAATTCAAATAACATCTACATCTGGTAGTGATGGAATCACTATGAAAACAATAAATTACTTAAAAGGCGAAAAAATAGAACCGATACTCTTTCTAATAAACAAATCCATTACGGAAAGCAGTTGTCCACCACAATTCAAAATAGGGACTACACCAATTTTTTTATCAGGTTATCATAAAGATATCAATAGTTATAGACCAATAACGGTTCTAAATACTTCTAAAATCTTATAAATGACGATAAAATTGTCTACCTAGAATCTAACAAACTATTTATCACAAAAACAATTTGGTTTCTGAAAAAATCTAGGAATACCCAAGGATTTGAATACATTAAAAATTCTTTAGACTTACATAAAAATGCATTGATATATTCCTCGACCTTTCTAAAGTCTTTGTTACAATAAATCACTTACATATTTTTGAAAACCTAGAAAATTTAAGGATAACGAACTGACATGAATGATAATGAACTGACATTTTTAAATAGTTACTTTTTAAATGGAAAGAAAACTTTAAAACTTTACAACATAACCAGAGAATCTATTGATGTCAAATTCGGGGTGCCTAAAGGAACCATTCGGGGTCCAATTTTATTCTTAATTGAAATACATTTTTTATTAATTTATAATAATTTACAATATACCACGTAGAATTTTAAGGCGAAATCTTTAGTTGCTCGGATGATGATACCGTTCTTCTAATTAGTGGGAATAATTGGGCAGTGACATTTTATAAAGCAGAAGACAACTAAGCAGTATCCAAAAAGGCTCGATACCACTTACTTACACTTAATGCTAATAAAACTACATTCATTACTTTCAAAATAAAAAAACTCTGAAGAAATCCTGAACTTGAAAATTCATAGACCGCATCACTTAAATGAGCATTTTAATAATTAAAATGCTCATTTAATTATTATCGTTAAACGTATAAACGTCGTAAAATAAAGTACCTATAACGTATCTAGAAGTATAAAATTAACTTAATTAACATTAGTTATTTAAATAGTAAAATTTAAAAAAAAAGTAGTATTTTTAAAAAAAACCGTTAATGTCGCGGGCCTCTGAATTTCCTCCCTTTATTTAAGACCCATCTTCACTACCTCCTCTTCCAAAAAGACCCTCCACACAGCATCCCCAAAGATGATAAAGGGATATTATTTTCCCCGTGTAAAAATACTAGGTTTTTACGTTTAGTATCTAGACGTGATATAGATGCTCAAAATTTGGTGTGATTACACAAAATGGATAAAAATGTATCTTGACGTGACTGTCAAATATTTGAATAGACTAATATGTATTTTCTTGAAGTATTCCCTTGTCTTAAAATTTTATAGAGTTCAAGATAAAATGACTGTTAAGAATCTAATATACAAACTCGTTTGCACTTGACTTATAATAACAGGTTTCTGATGAAAATATATCGTAGACAAATATTAACAATCGACAATAACAAGCATCAATATCAATTAACCGGATAGAAAAATACATTAGCATATAGCTCCAGGAAACACTTAAGCTGAATCACCAACAAATGTGATTAATGAATACCTAATTAATCGGTAATATATGTGATACTAAATACTCGTAAAGGAATAGTCGCTTCAAAGAAATACCATAGTCGCTACAGCAAATTTCAAATGTATTTTTTTGGAAAACTTGACTACTCCCCATTCTTAATTACTATTAATAACATAAATTGCTTTGACTAATAGTAATTTTTATCATTTAGTTAGACTTTGAGGGCCTACTCTCATATCTTTTTCCTTCCCAGAATTTCGTCTCCTTACTTTCTTCATCTCCTTCCTTTCCTCATCTCATATCATCTCCAAAGATGATGTAGGTCCTTTGGGAAATTATTTTGTATGTGGTTAATGTAAAAAAGTGTCCATAATAACAAGTATTCACCAAAGCCTTTGTTTGTGCTTTCTGGAGTAACACAGGGTTCTAACTTGAGTCCACGCCTATTTTCACTATTGATGAAAAAGTATTTAGAGGATAATCTGAGGCTCTTTTCATATATTATTAATCTATTTTCGAAAGAAAGACAAACACTCCCAGGTTACGATTAACCTGAGAAAATTTGTATTCCCCCTTCTACCATCATACTATGTGAAATGTTGCCTGTGCAATAACAGGGGTAGCTAGAGAGGATTAACTCTCGACATTGAACCACTAAAACCACCAACCAGATAATTGCGATCAATATTTCAAACGCGCAACAAGCTGGCGGCATTGTAAGCACGTGTTCTTATTTTTTTTGCAATGTACTTAAAAGACAATAATTACATGTTACTGTCGTGACCTCCAAAAAACAACACTATAAACTGGAATTCGAGCCACGTGTAGTAATTTAATTAATAATATAGATCTAGTTTTAAATTAACTAAATGCCGGAACTTGGGGAATCAGTGCGACCATGAATAAAAATTTAAATAATTTTCGCTTTTGGCATACCTAGGAACCTTGTTCCATGGTAATCGCGTAGCATTTCGGGTTATGACGTAATGAGGTGAATACACTCTGTAAATCGTAGTGAATACTAAACTGTTAAATATTTAACACCAACTAATGATTATTTTGACTGAATTATCGAAATCAGAATAAGTAAAGAAAATTAATTCGAGGTTGCGACAGAGACTCGTGATGTATGCTTAAAAATGCCTTAAATCCGAAGACTAAACAAAAATTATTTCCCTTTTTCATTGAATTCAAAAAAAATATAAAACTATAGTTTTATTCTGGAATAAATGGAATTTTGCACAATTAACCTTTAAAATAAGAGGAAGGGCAACGCCAAGGACTTCGACTAGTTATAATATAATGAAAGTTAAATTACAAAGTAGAGAGTGGTAACCCGCAAAGTATGTGTGGATAATTAAGTGTAATAAAGTTAAATTCTATCGATTACCAAAACATTAGGTAAATATGCATTACATCTACAACTGTATCAAGCTCTCGTTTTAATTAGTTAAACAATTAGTTATCGGCCATAAATTTCAGATGCACTACTCGTAACATCAGTAATCATCATCAATCATCAAACAGTTTTAATACGCTTGCATCTGCGTGGTTGAATTTCAGAACCCCACTTCAGTTGCATGTCCGACGCCACGCCTTATGCGCCGCGCCACAAATAACATCTGTGTTCGTGAAATTTCAAGCAAAGCTACCGTTGTAATTAGGTTTTTAATTCATGAATCTGCCAAAAGATATCGCTACTCCCGTCAGCAGCTCGCATATGGACGTTTTTTTCCCTTGGTATGAGAACTAGGATTAATGGGCGGCTATATAAAATATATATTAAATATGACGTCATTGCGTGTCTCGGTTACTTTGTCTCGGTGACTAGCTGTCTAATAATAGGAACTGGCTATTTTTGGAACTATTCCTATGGGATTCATAAAACGGTCACCAACACCAACACTCAAACTGGGCGAAGCCAAACTAAAAGCCTCCCGCAGGGCCTAGCAGCAAAAACCTGCGGAGCGGGTTTTTAACTGCTAGTAGTTAATTAGTTAATTCTAAAATACCCTTCAGATGTGCTTCACAAAAAACGACACTACACAAAGAAATTTATAGAATCAAACAATTAAAATTTAAAGCAAAATTATTATCCAGAACTATTTTGCAGAACTTTATTGATTAATCAAGATTCAATTCTTTTTTAAAGTTTGTACTAGGTGCTCCAATACAAGAAACATGTTTCTTGAATAGCGATAATTCGTAACTAATTGTTTTTGAACTACTGTGTCGAAAGTCAAAATTACAATACTAACAATCTTGTTTGCAAACTGCACTTCAATAATGAATTCTTAACCCTGTGCATGTTGCACAACTTTTATAATAATGGTTAGCAAGTTATTTTATATCAAGTTTTGATATATTCCGAGGACACAAGTTTGTGGAAATTTAATTAATTAGACCATAGGTACCTGAAAGTTTAATAATTAGTGAATTTAAGTAAAGTGATTGCAAAACTCTTGCAGTGTTGACAGCGGTTGGTTTAGTTAGGTGCATAGAATACAGATGGACCCAAGAAAGGCGATGTAGGCTTATTTCGGGATTCAAAAGTCTGGCCAAACGGGCCTTAAATCTACATTACAAAACTGGGTTTCATCATCATTATGGAATTTGATACAAATGGGATGGAAAAATACACTGAATGGATAATACCTACATACTAGAAATACCTTCCACGTGCATTTGAATCGAAACCAATATCGCCACTGATTCAACACCGTTTAGTACTAGATTCATTTAGCAAGCACCTTTTATATCATACACATGAAGAACGTTAAAGAAAGTATTAAAAACGTCTTATTTCAGTCAGTGGTAAAGTAGCAATAACACAAATTTAAATAGGGAATGTTAGGCTACTAAAAAGCAATTTAATAGCATTCAAAACGTTGTACATTTTTTTGATTGTGAAAAGGGTTTAGAATAAAGCCAATTCAACCTAAGATTACTTCATACAAATTTCAATTATTCTTGCAAGACGAAGAAATTTTTAATATGACAATCCCATCGAAAAAAAAAATTTCCTTGTCAGAAAGACGATCGATCGTTTATTTTTTATATGATTGTAGTTGTTTCTATAAATCGATTACTATTTGTGCTGTTCTATTTTATTATTTTATAAATGCAGATAATAAAGTTAAAAATTTAGTTATTTTTAAAAATAAGTGCCTACCTAAGATCGTAAAAATAAAACATTATTTTTTTTATAAATATTTTTGTTGAATCATCACACGCTTTTGGTAGATCAGGTAATTGAAAATTTTGTGATGGAAAACAAATTGGCGATAGCCGAAACAAGTTGCCATATTTGTGGTTCATGTCCAATGGATTGATTAAGGCGTGAATTATTTACAAAAAATAAATGCATTATAAAAAAATTTGCGTTAGTGCTTGTTGTAATGGGATAAGATCGCAATATATTTTTGTTTTTCTGTAAATAGTGTTCGAATGCACCTTAAATTATTTACATTTTCCTCACAACGCGACGGCGCGCGGCGTGTAAGACTACCACAATGTTCAAACAACAACACAACACTCAAACAGCGACCTTCCGAACATGAAGTTTAAGAAAAATAAAGAGTTACGAACTATGGTGGAATCAAGCCCGCATCTCAAAGGGTCATTTGCAGGTCTTTAAGTTACAGAGAAAAAGAAAACAAGGAGTCAAGGTCTAGCAGAGGGAATATACGCGTTAAATCAAATGTTATTATGATATTGATTAAAAAATAGTATAACTGATTACTTACACCATCTTTTTAACGTCCAGATTGGATGGTCCAGTAAGCACATTGTCTGTGAGTGTGATCTTCAGTTGGTTGGGGCCAGAGTTGGCCCCGAGTGTTTTGATCTCTTTGACCCTGATGGGGTCCAGTGATGGGATTCCTCTGGAGGTATCGCCCTTAGCAAATCTCTTCGCAGACTCCTTGGCAACCTTCAGGGCGCACTCGTTCAGTTTGGGGTCTGATCTGGAGCAGGCCTTGATGTAGTCGGCTGAAAGACGTAAAAATTAAAAAAAATAATATTTTATCGAAAATAGCTCTTTCACTGGTCGCTTAGTGTTAGTGTATTGAGTACGTTGAAATAAATGAAAAGATTATTTTATTTTTATTTTTGTACCAACCAAGAGTTCTCACTGCCCAGATCCAGTTTGACTACATGCCATGTATTACGATTTGTTTTGGATAAATTGAAGCTTTTCCTATCGTTTGAGTACATCTACTTCTACTACACTACATATATAAAGAGGTAAGATTTGTTTGTTTGTTTGCATTGAATAGGCTCCGAAACTGCTTAACCGATTTGAAAAATTCTTTCACTGTTGGGAAGCTACACTATCCCTGGGTAACATAGGCTATATTATATTTTCAAAAAAATAGGCATCCTTACTAAAACTTCAATAATGTAACCCAAGGTGTAAAAAAATTACCTTAAATATTCTTTACATCGCGTGCGCTGCGAAAACTACTGATGATAGAATGAACGTACTACGACTTTGTAGAACACATTATTATTTACAAAAAATAGAATGTATGTACTACGACTTTGTAGAACACATTATTATTTACAAAAAAAGTCGAGACAGCATATATCTAACTATTATGGTTATGCCACAATAAGTATTCTTTTATTTTAAATTTTTTATTAAAATGTCGCCGCTTGAAAAAGATCTTTATTTGTATCTTGGTTTTAATCCTTATCAAAATAAATGACATAATTTTTATTTTTAACTTTATGAGTAAAACCTCAAATTGTAACATTTAATTAAATGAAGACAATGTAAGCGAAACTCAATCGAAAATCTGGAAACAGAAAAATCAGAAAAAGATATTGGCACTTCTGGGACTCGAACCCAGGACCTCTCGCTTTCCGGGCGAACGCGCTAACCACTGCGCCAAGGTGTCGATATCAAATTCGGTCACTTTTAACTGAATCATGCTTCGACTAAGAACCACCCACACTATCTTCATTTTCTTAACGCATGTATTATTGGCTGCTATCTTTATGTATGATTGCAAGATTCAAACCCGAACTAAATGCTCTCTAGATAGTGTCTGGATAAATCTTGTATCCATTTTATTTGATATGCGACATCTATTGACTTTTTCTGCAAGTCTAGGATGAATATATAATTTTTATTTTTAACTTTATGAGTAAAACCTCAAATTGTAACAGAGGTCCTGGGTTCGAGTCCCAGAAGTGCCAATATCTTTTTCTGATTTTTCTGTTTCCAGATTTTCGATTGAGTTTCGCTTACATTGTCTTCATTTAATTAAAAAATAAATTACTTTATATTCAAGACAGCTTCAATACCTTTATTTAACTTTTTGAATTTTTCAATTCAGATTTTTAATTAGAAAGATGTCACGAGTTTAAAAATGTTAGTATTAGAAAAAAGTTTCGGCTTCGGGCCGGGCGGGAGAGGAGTCAAGAAATGAAGTGCCAGGGGGGTTGGCGGAACGGGGGAGCGGGAGAGCGGTGGCAGGGAAGGTGGAAGTGGAACACTGGATGGGAACGCACGGGAAAGGACATGCAAGGAATAATATTTTATTTATTTGAATATGGGATTGCAACGCATGCCGGGAAACAGCTATTTTAAATAAAACCTAACCGTTTAAAAATATAAGAGTAAACTATTGAATAATTTTAGTTATTTGTTTTTGGGGTGTTATGCCGTGTTGTAGTGTCCATCATCAGGGCAGATCCGACAGATGTGTGATCTGCCGGACCTGCCCTGATGATGGACACTACAACGCTGTCCGAAACGTTGCCTAAAGAAAGAGGTAGCGCAACACGCCATAACACCCCAAAAACAAATAACGAAACTACTTTTGGCCATGAAAATTTAAAAACGTATGTATTAAGTAATTTATTTTTTCTTATTATTATTTCATGTAAGAAACAACTTAAAAAATATACAATGTTATGTATAATATTGGATATTTTAAGGATAAATTAATAATTATTGTAAAAACATGTTTTTTTAAAAATATAAAACATAATTTTGATAATATTATTATTTTAAAATATATTTTTATCTGAGACAGTTTCTGTTGAACTTTTTTCTTTCTTATAAAATTATTCACAAAATAAATAAAAACTCTGAAATCGACCGTTTCTTGATTCCATTTGCCATGCGATTATTTTGCCTGTTATCTTATATTGGTGGAGATATAAGGCACACAGAGCATTTTTGGCTTGGCTTCTTTTCTTAAAGGTTTTCTTAAAATTCTTGGCTTAGCTAAGAATTATTTCGATCTGGCAAGTAAAAGACAAAACCCAAAAAAGTTTTGATTCTGAGTAGTGGTAAAAATAAATTAAATACACGATGGCAATACTGATAATAATATTCTTTTGTTGAATTTATTTTACTTGAAAAACTGATATAAATTTAATTCATATAAGAAATTATGTAATGGCGAAAAAAATAAAAGATTTACTAACGTTTAAGATACACAGTACACGGACAAAAAAACTAAAAAAAAATCAGACAGTAAGTAGATCGTGTCAATAAGGAAGATTCTTTCAAGATTCATTTGATGTTATATTTCTCTTAGTAACAAGGAGCAAACAACAGTACATATTTTCATTTTACATTGAAACACAATTACCCTGTGTCCTACATTATTTTTTTAATGTTTTTTTTATTACACCTATAAAAATGTACATTAAGCTCTTAGTTTCAACAGTAGCCGTGTTTTCACAACGGCAAACATTATAAATCTAAAATATGTGTATTTTAAAAAACAACACCTAATAAGAAAGGAATATTATACTATTTAAAAATTTCATCAAAATATTTTGGTCACTCAAAAGCATTTTGGGAAGATTGACATACTAAAGCAAACAAATTAATAATATTTACAGTGGAAAAATAACAAGATCACAAATGTTACACTTTAATTGCATTTTTTTTAAATGCTAGGATATTTACATATAACTCGCCTGTATTAAATATGCATTTTTTCAGCAAAATCTTATAAAGCTTTAATTGCGTCTTTTACAATTTTATTAAAGGGGCTTAAAGGGGAAGAGTTTAAAAGTAAAAAAAAAAAACTAATGAAAAAAAAACAATGCAATATATCTTTAAAATATTATAAAAAATACTTACGTAATGAACCACTGCTGCTATCAACAAAAAGCGTCAAAACCACCAACGACAAACAAATTGAAATAAATTTATTCATTTTAAATCTTTATGACTAATTTTGAAATAATTAGTGCGATTTAACGTCTCAAGACGATTTCAAAATATATTAGGTAACGATAGTTATTAGCCAATTCGCACTAGAGTCCCACAATGGTCTAAACGATAATGAATTTATTTTCAGGGTTGCACCTATTTATGTGTAAACGGAGCTAGAACTAAAACATTAAAACTGCAAGTGGCGGTCAGATTCAACCGTTCAATAAACTCCAAGTGGTTTCATACCGGTTTGGACGAGTTCTAGATTATGGAGCAGGGAGGCAATGTCACAATCTCAGGAGTCCCTCGAGAAGGGAGGTCTAGAATTACCTGTTTTCTGTACCATTAAATAGTTACGAGAATTATTTTTTTAAGAAATCCACAAATTACCGAGTTACGAATATCCTCATAATATCTGACCCCAACAACCCCCAATATCCCACAACCAACACGTTGTTTTTTGAAACTCGACAAACTAAAATTGCGACACTAAAAAGAGACAAATACACACCTATACAGGATTTAGCCTGCGATATAATCAGATAATATAATCGATTTCCTCTTTGTGAGGTGCTTCGTAGACTCCCCGCTCTTGTCTACTTTAGTCCTCTGAAAGTTTCACTTCTACAGCGTGTGAACTGCGCACTTGTATTTTTTTCGTCTATAGGTATTATTTTGTTTGTCTATTCATATATTTATTAAGTTTCATAGGTTTATCCTAACAAAGAAACCATTCGTTTTGAGGCCTGTTTCACCATTCATTACATTTCTACGGTAATTTCAAGACTAATTATATTTTCTTTCTTGAAACTATAACAAAAAAAATTCGTCTATAGGTATTATTTTGTTTGTCTATTCATATATTTATTAAGTTTCATAGGTTTATCCTAACAAAGAAACCATTCGTTTTGAGGCCTGTTTCACCATTCATTACATTTCTACGGTAATTTCAAGACTAATTATATTTTCTTTCTTGAAACTATAACAAAAAAAATCAATAAAATTTTATATTTCACGGTTTTACTACAATATTTTAACAGATACCTATATTTCTAAACCTTTACTTTATAATTAACATTTTTTACTTGTACTTATTGATAAAATATAGCATTTTTGTTTATATTACCCACACACAGGTTCCCATTACCTACTTTTGTCTTATACATATATATACATTTACTAATTGCCAACTTTTAGATTACTTGTACTTTATATTTACATCTTACTGTATTTAGAAATTATGTAAAATTACATTTGAAATGTATGTAGATATAATGGGAAAAAATAAAGATTTAAAAAAAATTTGCGATTATTTGAATTACATTATTTAATTAGCGTAAAACGAGTATACTTGACAATGAAAATGCTTAGGATGTACGAGTATTTACAAAGCAAATCAACTGGCGGGTGTCAGCGTACGAACATATCAAAATATTGTATTGAAAACATGTTTTTAAGCTTACTGTTTTATTTTAGCACTCTTTCTTTTTATGTATCTTTGTAAAGCTGTTTGTTTTCCAAATAAAATATTATTATTATATTGAAAATCTTGCATTAAATACCTGCAGTATTAAATTTTTCTCAGTGGATGTGTGTATCAGTAGCTATCTGTGACTTTTCAGTGAGATAGAGTGCTAAGATTGAAAAATACGACTTAATTGATGTTTTTGTAACTGAAAATGAATTTTATTTTATTTTCAAAATTTGAAGTTTTGTATGAAGATTTTCAGGATTCTTTAACTGAAATATCATCATAGAAAAATTTGCATTTTGAAAAAAAAAATCATTTTCATCTACATCAATATCCATAATGTCCTATTTTTCAATCATAGCACTCTAGCTCGCTGAAAAGTCTCTGACCGCTACTGGTTTATTTTAAATACTTTTATCAAGTCTCATAATCGTTGTATTAAATGTTTAACGTGGTATTCATTGAATGCATTTTTTAAATACAAAACCGAATAAATAATTGGTTTCGCATTTCATCTTGAGGACATATAATAAAAACTCGTACGCTGTTAAATTTCACTGAAAAACCTGAGGTTTTCAATGTTGTACCGTGATATTTCACTACAAAACATAATGTTTTCAAAGTTGTGCTGAGATATTTCACAACAAAATATAATGTTTTCAATGTATGCTGTGATATTTCACTATAAAAAATGATGTTTTCAATGTTATGCTGTAATATTTCAATTATTACGTGTGAAGAATCTTGATCGTGTGGCATCGTCGAAACTATTTCAAACTGTACTAAGTTAATGTTTTGTTTTTTGAAATTGAACTACCCCCGCTTCGCAAACTAGTTTTAAGGCTTTATTCTTATTTTCCGTCCATTGGAAAAACAAGTAACTTGTTATTTAATAAGTATGTGAGGTATAAAGCCCCAATCATCGATATAAAATACAAGAGATGGTCATTATACGTATTAAATTACGACCAAACCGAGATGAAAATAGCTCCCCCCGAACATCACTCCTCACTAGCGACCGACGACGTCGAAAAGTTTTGTGAAATCTGAGATTTAATTAAAGTACAAAGCTATAAATTTGCAAGTTTTAATTTTTAATTTATTTTCGGTAAATGCCACAAAGAACATCGCAAAATTTCATCACTAAACTAGAAGTCCATAGAAAAAGTATTTTTGTTTGGTTAGCTTTTTCATGTAAATACCGAACAAGAATCCCAACTGCTCCCAACCGCCTGGAGCCAATGAGACCATGGCATCCCCAATTGGGATACGTTATGAGGCTGAAGGTGAGGGCAAGGAAATAGGAAGATGGGGAAGAGAGAAAGATAAGATCTAATCACCAAAATACGTCTAAAGCCATTTCAAGCAACGTTTTTAATCGGAATGGTGGTCTTACACCAGGGCGACACTAAGAATTTCTTCCATCCTGGAACGTGTGGCAAAAATATATTCTATTATTAAATGATTAAATTGTGAAATAACACAAATCAATCAAATAAAATTTACTTGCGTACGCCGGGATTTGAACCAGCAGTGTCCGGATCGCTAGTCGAGACCGTTACCTCTCGACCACGGAAGCCGTCGCAGCTGAGCTGCATTTTTGATTTGAGTGATTTATGACTCTTTTTATTTTATTTGAACATGAAAATACCGATACATTATAAGAAAACTTTGACTGTCAATTTGCATAGTTTTGTTCACATTAGACAGCTCGCAGCTGATCAATTTAATTTAAAATAAAATTAAAGAAAAACAAATTACTAATGTTATGTTACCATTTTAGTTTTTTTATTATTGTTACAGCTGTTTCGGCGTTCAAGGCCAATTTCCACTAT
The DNA here is from genome assembly GCA_917563855.2 of Limnephilus lunatus. NCBI lineage: Eukaryota > Metazoa > Arthropoda > Insecta > Trichoptera > Limnephilidae > Limnephilus > Limnephilus lunatus. The sequence continues at coordinate 102,773,247 of OU830593.1, read as the reverse complement.
GATTCTACAATATTTTTCCAGAAATCGGTCGTTGGTACGAAGGGCCGTTAAACAGATAGGTAAATCTATCTTACAGTAACACAAAGGATGCGGTTTTATTTAAGATGTTTTTTATTGCACCCGGTTACATTAAAACGTAGCCTTCCTCGCATTCCTTCTTTACCTTCACTACTTTGAAATAATAGAACATCGATCAAACAATGCGAGAAAGACTGATCATCGCCGCAAACATCATACGTAATTACTATCTTTGTTGTAAAAAAAAGTTGACTGAAGTTAAACACATTATATTAAAACTACTTATTAAAATTGTTTTTTTAAAGCTGTGTGTGATCAAATTTGATAACATTTATTTTAAGAGATAACATTATTTTAACAACTCTCTTTTAATAAAAAAGAGAGTTATTCTTTTAAAAAAAATAATATTCATTTAGACTTTTATGAAAAGGTTAAATATATTATGTTCCATATAAAAATAAAATCGGATATATTTATCCGAGACGCTATTCAGATTACAAACCAGTTCTTAGGATGATTTTTTCCAGTGAAAAAGGTTGCCTATAATATGGAGAAATCAGTCGAAGATAATATTGTTAATTCTAAAATGTGAAATAATGACAATTATGACCGTTTGATGGAAGGTGCCAATGGCCGAATTGATAAGGGCGCCCGGGTTCGAGTCCCAGTTGTTACCGTTATCTTTTTCTATTTTTCTGTCTCTCGTTCTCTTCCTTATTTTAGTTTGGATTTATTAGTGTTATTTTATTCTTCAACGATTTATTTAAGAATTATTTAAAATTAAAAATAATAATAATACCTAATATTTAAGCAATGTGAAACAGAAAGCGGTAGAAAAGAAAACCGATTTCGTCACCTCATCTATTTAGGGTTTTTCAAAAATGAACTTTGAATACCAAAGCATTTCTTTTGCTTATTTCTGTACACCAAATAAATCTGTGAAGTATTTTTGTAGATATATGTACGACAATAGTCTAACTTCAAGCATTTTAAATAATAATTTATTTTACACCACTTACACTCTCTATTGTGTTTGTATCTGATAGTTCATCGTTGTTACGAGGCGCATTATAGTTCATCACTTTGGTTGGACAGGGTTCTAACTTCGCCTTACCATGTTCTGAGATACGAAAGTGCGCAAAGACGAATTTTTGTAATCTATTTAATAATTTTAGTCAAAGCATATTTTAATGGTAAATATGACCTGGCCCTAGCTTGGAATTGCATTAAGAAAGTGAAATTAGAATCTTATGTAATGAATTATTATGCCCTAGCTGGTTGCATATTATGGTACTATTTGCATGTTTAGGTGTGTTATAAAATGATAAGTATAAGTCGTATTGAAATATTTTCTTTTAAAATATGTTCAATTAAAATACTTTACACGAGATTCAATCACAAAATCAGAAATTGGTAAATAGATTATTTATTATTTGTATTTGTCTTTGTTTTTAAGCGCTCTAGGGGAAAATATCTGAATTTGATGTTAAGATATCATTATTTGTCTTCTTTTTCTTATGAGTACAAAATTATATACTGTTAAGAATACATAATTAACACCTTTTCCTGCTATAAATAACATGTTATGTTAGTAAACAATGTAATATGAATTTAAATTTGTCAATTTGACTGGCCTAAAACAGGATCCATTCCTAGTTGGCTAGTCAAAGTTTCCACATATGTTTTATTGTTCAATTTTATGTGAAATAAAGTTATTATTATTATTATTATTATTATTAGATTATGAGAAATCGCCCTTGCAAGCTTTTAGCGCATATATTTCTACCCGCCGCATATTTTTGTTCACTCAGCAAATGTTCGTACACGCCGCACATTTTTGGAAACACCGCATATTTTTGTACACGCCTCATATATGAGAACAAGGTATTGTGAAGGAAGTGACGATTAGGTGAGGTTGCTACCAAGACTTGAACATGGAACCTTTCCTCTACTGAGGGACGCACTAACCAACTGTGCTACTGCATTTCTAGAAAATGATTTTTTCGCCAGGTTTATTTTGACATGTTCTATTAAAATAATTTTATACGAAAGTTATCAAAATTTTACGTAATGCCAATTAATATGCAAATGTATTTCCTGAAACTAGTTAAATGAAATTCACAACCACGTGTACTAATCCAAATGCTAATTAATTAATTAATCGGTATATTTTGTTAAAATATATAAAAGCATACACATTACCATGACGCAGAAAATGTTTTGTCGTGAATTAACTGATATCAACAATTATTATTTTCAGCTTATGAGGTTTACCATTTTTTTCCTCTGTTGGTTTAACGTTCATGAGATATGCAGCTTTGAAAAATCCATGTATCTGCCAAAAAAGATGTGTCTCCACAAGAGTCTAATAATCCGTTTGATTACGCGACTTTTCATCCCGCGACAAAATATCTACTAAAACCTAACTTAACCTGACTTGACCTAACCTAAGATAACCTAACCTGCCCTAACATGATCAAACCTAACAAAAATGGGACAAAAATATTACAGACATCATGTAATGTAAAAATAAATTATTGTTAAAAAATAGTACAATGTAAAATAAGTTTGGTTAAGTTAGGTTAGGTTTTATTAGATATTTTGTTGGAGGCCGTTTTGTCCGTAGGATATTTTGTCGGAGGATGAAAACGCGCATTACCGTGTGGTTTCAACCCCCGACGCGAGACGTGAGCAAAAAAAAAACATTTTTAGATACACATATTTTTAAAACAAAATGCAGTATATTTCCATCTCGTTCCAGAGTGGTAAATAGGAGTAGTCTTGGTGAAAGACTGCCGTCCTGATTCGAAACGATGCTTGAAATGACTTTAGCCGTGCTTAGTGACTAGATCTGATTAGCGCGGTACTACCCAACTTTTACACTCCGCATTTCTTTCTCCTCTATTGCTGACTGCCTTCAGTCTCATGGAGCAAATGGGAATATGGGGCTTTCATAGTACTACTTGCTCCAAGCAGTTGAGACTCTTGAGCGGTATTCAAATCAAAAATATATGATAAGCCGTGGTATATCTATCTAGTAAATGCTATGTCACTGATTCGAGCCAATATTAAAGGTTAAACTTAAAGCTTTTGCTTGCAATTAAGTCCTGCTGTTAAGAATAGAAAAATCAGTTGATATTAACATACTAAGGAAACTCCGATACATGAAACATAAGGATGTTTGGATAGTATAATATGTTTTCCCGCAGATGTCGTCTAAGTATCTCATCGAATCATGTTATTTATGTGAATATGATAATATAAGCAACAATTGCTACTTACTTATTTTACCTTATCAAGTTCATTACCATTGCCACTGCAGTTGTAATGACGGTAAACTCGAGAGGGTTTCCTATTGGGGTAAGAATAACCTAGTCGATTTTAATATTTCAAAGACCCAATCATGTCTGATTTTGATTAAAAGGGATAAAATGAAAATCTAGTCTCCTTCAATGGAAGCAATCTTCACAACATGGCTTCCGTTGATATGCTTGGTGTAACTCTAAGTGATCAGCTCAGGCATGGGGGCTTCATCAAAGCCAGAGTCAAGTTAGCCTCTCAGAAGCTGGGAGTACTTTTTGGAGGTTATCCACCACCTACCCGCCCTGGTATAAGTAACTTATGTTTAATCCTTCAAGACTCTCACAAGGACTCTATTGAACGAACGAGTCTACATTTAATTTTTAACGAATCTAGACCTCCAGTGTCCCTGCATACGTTATTAGTAAGCAGTATGCAAGTGCTTAGCGGGAAATCAAGATACAAAAAGTGTCAGTATGACTATAGACAAGATTGGTGATAGTCCACGAGGAGGCAAGCGCTGGGTGACTGTATCCATCGTATCCTGCAACACCTGTAGGGAGGAAGGCACAGTACATAAATAATAAAAGTATAGCGCTAGAAAACGGGTGGGATTCCTCTCCAATCCCAGGCAGTCCCAGCAAGAATGCATATGACTGACAAGCTGGGAGTACTGTACAGGGTCCGCAGATACTTTAATAGTACACAATAGCTGCTGATCCTGTACAAACCGCAAGTGCACCCCACTGTTGAATTTGGCAGCTACATCTGATCTGGAGTCCCAAAATACCTGAAAAACAACCCTTGATTCTAATGATTAATGATTAATCTTGATATTAATGTAAAAAAATATATATATTCTATAAAGTTGTATGCGCTAGTTAAAAACATTGTCATTTTAAAATGTCAATCGTAAAAAAATATCCCTTTTATTGTGTATAACGAGGAGCTATTCAAATGAAGAAAAATCCATTCACAGTAATAAAATCTATTAATATGAATTTATTTAAGCTAATTGAAAATTAACGAAAGAGTGTCATAGTTTTGCTAATGCACTGTTGGGTTAGTCATAGTTCAAAGTCATAAATAATTTATGGAATTGTAGGGCTTTTCTTGCATTATTTTCAGTAATCACTGGAATTAACTTACATAAACGAACATTATAATAATTGAGGTTTTCCTACGAGTTCTTGGAATATTCCGAAGGCCTGATAGTCCCTTTCTCTAATTCAGTATAATCTTCTCTGTATATAAATAAATCCCTGTTTCCCTTGGTCACGCCATAACTTCAGAACGACTTTACCTAATTCATTCATCCTTTTTTAAAGTTTTTTAATACTTTGTAGAAGCTTCTTACGGAAAGAAAAATTAAGAAAATTGGATAATTTCAGAAAACTTAACGACTATTTTAACTTCGCACGTTTAACAGTTCGCGCGTTTAATGAAATTGAATTTAGCAGGCAGCTGTTTTTTTATAACAAAAGAATTGTCTATGGATTTTTTAAATTATAGACATTTTAAATAGGTACCCTAATATATGTTAGGTTTGATTGATTGTTCTTATAATCCACAAAAATGAATATTTGTAATATATGAAAAAATAAAATTTGAATAAAAAAAATGTAATAGGTGGCACGCGAGCTGTTTGGAAACTGAATGCACTGGGACTGAATATATGGAACGCGGGATGGGGTGGGGTTGGCGGGACGGAGGAGCGGAAGAGGGGAGAGGATAAGCGGGGAAGGTGGAAGTGGGATGAACGGGAAAGGACATGCAGAGAGAAAAAAATTATTTCTTTGAATATGGCATGCCAGGAACCAGCTAGTATTACAATATTTTACAAGAAAAACGAAAATACATTGTTACTGAATTATTACCGCACTTTTTCTATTAATAAAAGTTATCATTTTCTCCTGACAGAAACTGCTCAATGCAATTTTTTCTTAAATATACGACTTTGGTGTCTCCGACCAGGATGAGCATAATTTTCGGTCAGAAGCACAATACGCGCAGTTAAGTTAAGATAATAACCAAGACTATGGATTTTCTACAAGGAGAAAATTTTGAAATTATTCAGAATAATCCTATTAATAAGTGTCAAGAGTTGGTGAAGGAAGCGGTGAAACGTTGTAAAAGTGATATATTTTTAAACTTGAAACATAACAAAAAAATGATTTTAAGTAACCCACAGATACCCAAACTTTATAGCTTACTAAAAATACATAAACCGAAAAAACCAATCAGGCCGGTGGTATCTAATTGTAATGCACCAACATTTAAATTAGCGTCAACTATAAATAATGTAGTTATGAATGCTAATGTATTTCAACCAACATACACAGTTAAGAATTCGTTAGAATTAGTCAATTACTTAAAAGATTTGGAAATCCCTAACCACGCTATGTTGGTTTCCTTTGATGTTATTAATTTATTCCCAAATATTCCAATAGAAGAAAGTAAAACCATTATTAATAATTTGTTAAATTCTTCGAACTTGCCGAAAGACTTAATTAATGATTTAATTTTATTATTTTATGTTATTTTTAAACAGAATTACTTTCAATTCAATAATACAATATTCAAACAAAAAGATGGCTTAGCGATGGGTAGTAGTACGAGCCCTTTGATTGCAGATATTTTTGTTAATAATATAGAGAATAAGATTTTTAATAGCGGTGCACTTTTACTTAAATATGCATATTGCTGGAAAAGATATGTCGATGATATTATATGTATTTGGTTAGGTACAGAAAGGCAACTGAACATGTTCTTAAACTTTTTAAATAAATTTCATAAAAACATTCAATTCACACTAGAAATAGGTAAAGAGAAGAGTTTAAATTTCTTAGATTTAAATTTAACACTAATAGGTAATAAAATAGATTTCAATATATTCCGAAAAGATACGTACACCGATACTGTTATACATAATTCATCTAATCATCCTTTCACTCAGAAACTCTCGGCCTTTCACTCTATGGTTAATAGATTAGTTACGATTCCTTTGTCTGTTCCTAATTTTACTTTAGAATTAAATCTCATTAAGCAAATAGCAGCTAATAATGGTTATTCTACTAAACTAATAGATCAAATACTTAATAAAAAGAATAAACAGAAATTCTCAAAACAATATATCTACCCTTTTTCTAAACATAATAATAATCAATGGCGTAGAATTCTATTTGTTAATAACGATATGTCAAAAAGAATTAGCAAAAATATTCCCAGTAATATACAACCTGCATTTTACACAAATAACAAATTAAAAAAATTCATCCTCAATAACAAAGACAGCGACATCAAAACAAAAAAATCGGGCGTTTATAAACTCGATTGTAAAGATTGTAATAGCTTTTATATAGGTAGAACAAATAGAAATTTTGAAGTAAGGGTTAAAGAACATCTCAGGGCATTAAATGGCAACAGCGAGTCTGAATTCGCAGATCATTTAATAAAAAATAATCATAATTTTGACAAAAACCATGGACTTAAAATATTACATACAGGCTATAAGGCATCACAGATAAATAATTTAGAGATTTTAGAAATTAGAAAAAATGTAAATAATAAAGCAGACATAATTAATAAGCAGCAAATTTTTATAAACCCTCTTTTGAACCTCTTCCCACTTAACCGGTCTTTCCCTGCTAATGGCTTTGAAATCCCTAATTGATAAACTTTCCCCACTCTTACCCCTCCCCCTCCCTCCTACCCTTTCCTTCCATGTGACATCTATATTTAATTTTTAAGTTTAGTATACGTTTGATCCTGATGAAGTAAACATTGTTTACGAAACATGTTGATTGTGTACCAATAAAAGTGATGTTAACAAAGTTATTTGTCTTTTTATTAAAATAAATAATGCCATCACAAAGTGAAAACCTTTCCGAAGAAGTTTTCTTCGAAAAATTAATTTAAGATAATGGTTCATTGCTAAGCGACCAACTCTGAAAATGATGTGGGCCAAATAAAAATCAATATATTATATTATTTTTGCGACGAACACATAAAACATTGTCGTAAGAATTTCTGGAAGTGAAATTATTTAATAAATGAAGATAATATTAGCGAAACTCAATCGAAAATATGAAACAGAAAAATCAGAAAAAGATACGGTAACATCTAGGACTCGAACCCAGAACCTATGACTTGCCGGGTCAGTGCTCTACCAACTCAGCTAATGTGTCCCTATCCGATTGGGTCATTTTTAACTGTATCTTTAAACTACCAACATTATCAAGAACTACCAAGAACAACCAACGTTATCTTAATTTTTTAACGCATATTTTTATTGACTGCTATCATCTTTATGTATGATTGCAAGATACAACCAGAACTACCATATTTTTTTGGTTTTTCCGTTTCATATTTTCGATTGAGTTTCACAAATATTGTCTTCATTAATTAAATATTACAATTTGGTGTTTTACTCGTTAAGTTAAATAAATGAAATTATTTAGTCCCAATAAGTATTAATTAATTATTATTTTTTTTTTTTTATTATTTTTTCTAGAGCAATCCCGATGAGTTATAGAACTCATTTTAGGACAGGAGGAAAATTCATGGGTGGGAGGAAATAGTTACAGTCTTACTTGGAATTTGGATATTAAAAATATAAGTTTCACATACAACATAGACGAAAAATAAAAGACAGGTTGAGTGAGCAAACAACAATAGAAAATAATTAATGAAAAGATTTTTAAATATTGGCCTTGAGTAAACCAAAATTTTGTACAAATGAGTAAATATTGTTATTTTTTTTGTTTGTTAATAAATTTATTATTATATAAAAGGATATTTTGGATAAAATATTTTAATAATCTACGAACATTCGTTGTGTCATTTATAATAGATTTCATATTACAGGTAGATTATTTTTACATTAGTTCCATACAAGACGCCTGAAGAAAATTATTTGTTAAAAAAAGAAGAAAAAAAAACTATAAATATATAATTATAATTCTAGGTGATGATATTGATGGCTGGGCTGTGAATTATAGTGAAAATAATAAAAAAAACTTTTATTTATATTTTATTTCAAAAGCAATTAAATTACCTATTTGTAACCTTCATTTAATTATTATTACTTGTTAACATCTTCTTAGGCAAGTATCATTCCACGATTTAATACAATCTGACATACCACCCTAGAACAGGCTCACCTTCTACCTAATAGGGTGGTAGTACCGGCAAAACTGGTTAGTTGTAAACACACATCTACATACATGATAATACATTATGAAACAAGAATAAGCTTTTTAATAATCAACGTTTTTAAGTTTTCGAAATATTTAAACTTTTCCATTTTTATTAGAATTTTTGAAGGTTATAAGTATGAATCAATGTAATATATCTTAAACTTTTATTTATTTATTTGAATTACATATAACAATAACATCTGCATTGTTGGAAGGTCGACCACATGCCCGGATACATAAAAGTAATAGTTTCCACCTATATAATGGTTTTACCAAATGAAAATAAAAACTGCATAAGTTTTGTCATTCGTTTTCCTTGTGTGATTGACGAATAAAATTATCAAAATATAAAGGTCAACTTCTTTAATAGGATAAGGGAACAATTCTTCGAATAAATATGGCAATTTAAATCTTAAAACAAAGAAATTGGTCTATAACACCACAGTAGCATCCCACCTGAATAACTGTGTGTATTTTTTTAGAGAAACTAAACAAAAAAGCCCTAGAAAAAAATCTGAATAGAGACTCGCGGTCTTCGAAGATAATAACAGTCCAAAGTATTTGGCAAAGCTTAATCTATAATTGCGTAATATTTATTCATGTTAAAGAATAACATGTTACTTAATTATATGTTAAAACATGTTGGTATTGGAAGTGCTACGATACGAGAAGTTGCGACGCTTCCGAAAACAAATTTATCGGGATCCCAAAATAATATTTATTATAAGGGTTTTGAAATTTTCAATGATCTCCCATTACATGTAACGGAAGCTAAAAACCGATGGTCATCTATCAATGTTGTGAAATCTATATGTCATATCCATCCAGTAGGTATAAAAAAGTAAAATTCTGGAAAAAAAGTGTCAAATTTAATAGATAAATAAAATATATTTTAAAAATTACAATTTTCTTAATTGAGGTTACAAATTTTGCTGTCTATTCATCGACTGAGGGCTGAGGGATTGTGGATAATTGAGATCTTGGAGCAGAGTCGTTTACAAAACCTTTTCTTTTATCTCTATGTATGGCAAAAGTTATTCATTTCATAGTTGGTGCGCTTGTTATTTTACATTTTTGACAGTTCTCGCAAACTAACCACGAAGCACGACGAAATATACTCCATCCATACCGATACGCCAGGTACGGTACGGTATTTTTAATAACAAAAAATTGTCTTAAGGTTCAATTTCTAAGTTTGGCGAGAATTGTAAAAAATATTTGTATATAAGTAGTTGGTAAGCTGTTAACAGGACATTCTGCGCATTCTGAATTGATAGCCTCCTGACTGAAGAAGGTATACTGAGTATCTCTCAAGGACGTTTATCCTTTTTCTCATTTCGTCCATAGCTTCTTTCGCCTCAATATTGTTCTAACTCCTGTTCCGAATCTCCTCCACAACCGATGGACGAGCCGAAGTATGCCAAGTGGTTGACTTATTTGACAGTTTTCACAAAAAATGTCAGCCCTTTCGGTGTTCGATTACCAGCAGATTTTTTCGCTTGATTGAACAATATCGTGTGGATTTCTTACGCGACTCAGATGTCGAGCCTCCAGAGAATTTCTGCCTGCCTTCCAGGTTGCAAATGGGACTTCGAGTATCTTCCCGAGCTGTCCGATAAATTGCAATACTTCTTATAAGCTTCTGACTGGTTCTAAACAGGTTCTCCTAACAAGTTGCAGGTTTTGCTCTAGTCCACTGACATGGCAGGGTATGTGTTTATAAATAGATACACTCTCAGTTTCATGCGCTCGTTTTTTCAATTTCTTTTGGCGCAAGTCAACAACGAAGTTTATCTCGAAATTTGCTTTACTAAGAATTATACTTCACACGAGGTGATAATCATTCTAAGAATATATAATATTATTTTATTTATCATCTTATTTTTTTTGTTGGTGCCAATACAGAACACCATTTTTTTCGTGTTTATCTTTTAGTTAAATACACTTTTGAGACATGGTGGAATGTGCAAACCGGTGTGACAATTAAATGTTCGCTTTTCTTGAGCAGAGTGATAGCTTTAAAAAAATACATGAATTCCGCACAAACTGCTCAAGAGCTCCCAACTGCTCCCGTCTGGAGCCAGTGGGACTATGGCATCCCCAATTGGGGTATGTTGTGAGGCTGAAGGTAGTACGGAGAGGAAGGAGATAGGGAAGAGGAAGGTGGGGAAGTACCTCGCTATTCAGATCTGGTCACCAAACACGGCTAAAGCCATTTCAAGGAACTTTTCAAATCTGAATGGTGGTCTTACACTGGGGCAATACTAAGAGTATCTTCCACTCTGAAACGTGCCGCAAATACACTATATATTATTTTAAATAAATAAATTGTGAAATAACACAAATTAATCAAATAAAATTTATTTGCCACGCCGGGATTCGATCCCGCGACCTTCGGTGTGCGAGTCGAGAGCCTTACTGCTGGACTACGCCGGCCGTCAAACCGTGTTTGAAGTACAGATATCGCAGATATATCCATTAATCACTATTTTGAGAAAACTGCAGTTAGGAGTTTAAATCTCTCAGAAAAAATTGTTTTTATTGCATTGTAATACATAAATATATTTGGAATGGATAGCTCTAGAAATGTAATAGGTACTCAACATATTAATAAAATTTGAGCTCTCCTTAGTCAAATTTATAAATTATTTTCCCCAAAAGGGAAGACAGAGTATTTGTGCTCTAATATTATTATGTAGTTTAGAATTTACTCGGTTTGCTAAAATAACATCAAATAAAAAATTAACGATTACCCATAAAATAACAAAGAAACGATAATTGAGGATAATGTTGGTAATTTTTAAAATGAACGAATTTAAAGAGGTCTTAGAAACTCAATTGGTTAAGTGTTGGTACCGGAAGGACTAGAGGATCTGGGTTCGAGGCCCTTTGTGCTATGCATAAAAATCTTCTCTTAAACATTAGTTTACAAATTAAAAATAATAATTAATATTTGACAAGTTAAAGTATTTCACCAAAAAATGTAGACATAATTTGTCTCGACGCCATCTAGTGGGAGAGTTAGAACTTATAATGAATGCCTTTCTCACAAAAAATAAAGTTGGTTGTTTTCAGGTGAAAAATGTAATAAGCAGTAATTGTTGAATGAAACACTAGTATATATTGAATTATTTGGCGGGTGGGAGATAAGCCGACGCGTAGCTCAGTTGGTAGAGCAGTTGACCGGATATCAGAAGGACGCGGGTTCAAGTCCCGTCGGCGGCATTTATCTTTTCTCGGAAGATTTTTTCAATGTTGATGAGTGTTTCAGGCTAATAATTATTGCTTACAATAATTGTTACCCTTTGAGTTTTAAGATAATTAGTGGTATATGTAATAAATACGTAATGAAATGTTAGCTTGTAAGATTTTTATCCAACTGCTCCCAACCGTCCGGAGACTGTTTAAGACTATGTCATGTTAGCTTGTAAGATTTTTATCCAACTGCTCCCAACCGTCCGGAGACTGTTTAAGACTATGTCATTCCCAATTTGGGGTGTAATATGAGACGGGGAAGGATAATCTGATTATTTAGATCTGCCGAGCGATTCGAGATCGAGATAGATCTCGGGTGAGATCTCCTGTCAGATTTGTGTGATTTTCTAAGGTTATTAAATGAATAAATAATCATGCATACTTGCATGAATTCGTGTTTAAAACGAGCTAAAATAAAATAGATGACAGCTCACAGCTGAAATTCTGACATCGGCCCACAGAAAAAGCAAATAACAGCCAAAGAAAATCACACAAATCACAAAATCACACAAATCTGACAGCAGATCTCGCCGGAGATCTATCCCGATCTCACAAAATATAAGAGAATCGCTCAGTAAACACGGCTAAAGCGATTTCAAGCAACATTTTGATTCTGAATAGTGGTCTTACCAACGCGATATGGAGTGTTTAATTAATATTTTAACATGCACCGATATAAATTGTGATAATATCTTTTTAATGAATGTGGAATATTTATCAGAATCATTGAAAATTTTCCCACACATCAATGTATAAATATTTACCCAATTAAACATTTTCAGTGGAATTTAACATTAAAAGATTTTATTTGTTATGTCCATTATTGTACTGATGGAATATTTAACCCCTGAGGCTAATTTGTTCGCTCTCGGAACAACTCATATGTAGATCTCTTAGAAATTAATGTCTCCCTTACTATCACGGTAAGAAATGTGATCTAAACGGTGTTAGAAAGAGAAAACACTAGGCTTTGTACTCAAATCTAAAAGATAACCACAACATTATTAAAATGTACACTTTTATGAAACCAAAGTTTCCACCCACAATTTGAAAAAAATTTATCAAACCTTAATTTTTTTTTAAAATTGTTTTTACATGAAAAAGCGAGGGGACGATAACGTTTACAATGCATTTTTCTAATAAAATATGTGTGCGTTTTTAGTTTTTTCGTTATCAGCAATTTCAGTTAGAAAAACGTAAGGACAGCCATTTTTAAAACTTTTTCATGTTTGCATTAAAAAAAATTATTTTTCTAAAATTATTTTGTTTTTGGATACATTAAGAAATTTTCCATTTATTTGGATTTTATCGCAAAGCGGAAATATTTTGACCTTCTGACAAAATATGCGGGTTAAAAGTGGAAAATGATTTTATATTCACATTTTCGATGACCTCCGTGGCAGAGCGGTTAAGATCCTTCACCATGATTTCAGAGGTAACAGATTCGAAACCCGGAGCGTTCGGAAATAATTTTTATGATGAATGTTGTATAATTTCATATACGGATACATAGAAATACGTAGTACAAGTGGAAATTTGGAAAATCTGCATCACATAGAGAACCTAAAAATAATAATAAATATATACATAAATTAATATAATTTATTATGATAAAACTATTCTAACCGACAGAACAATTAGTCATAATAGACCCGATATAGTTTTACATGACAAAATTAAGAAAATAACTTATATCATTGATGTCGCTATTCCAAATTCTTGTAATATTCAGAAAACTGTTTCTGAAAAAATAAGAAAATATACAGATTTAGGAAATGAGATTAAAAGAATTTGGCATTCTCAGACTATAAAAATATTACCATTTGTTATTTCGGCTACTGGCATTATACCTAGCTCTCTCATTCAAAATTTAGGCGTATTAGATTTGTCAAAAAATTTATTCATAAAAATGCAAAAGTCGGTTATTTTAAATACATGTAGGATTACGAAAGATTTTTTAAATATTTATATTGAGGGATCAGTAGGATTTATTGGACCAGTTATGATTTCATCAGAGCCGAACCCTCTGATATGAAAATATCTGGAGTCGGTGAAATATTTTCCCATTATGTTTCTGGTGGATTGACGAATTGTTCTTGTATTGTTTTGTATTTATTATCTTATATAGTGCACTTACATTGCGTGAATTTACTAGATATTCATTTGTGGAAAAATGTGTGGAAGGGTTTAGTCTTTCATTTGGGAAAGATTCAACCCGGACATAAAATCTGGAGCACCGTAAAAAACCCATTTTCTTTGGATTTTTTCGGTAACTAATGGGTTAACAGACTTTTGGAGTCAGGTCGACTCTTCAGCGTATTTTAAAAGACGATAAACAGCTGATTGTAACCCCATACTGTCCGAGTCGCTAGTATTGTTTTCAGAGAGTAAACATTCGAAGTTTTACTCAATAAGCTAAAAATAAAAATAAAATAATATTCACCCTAGATTTGCAGAAAGGTCATTAGATGTCACGTACTAAAATAAAAATCGATACATTTATCCAAGACGCTATCTGACGACCGGCGTGGTCTAGGGGTAAGGCTCTTGACTCTCAATCCGAAGGTCGCGGGATCGAATCCCGGCGTGGGCAAATAAATTTTATTTGATTAATTTGTGTAATTGCACAATTAATTAATTAAAAATGATATGTAGTATATTTGCGGCACGTTCCAGAGAGGTAGTCTCTCAGTGTATTCCTGGTGTAAGACCACCCTTCAGAATTGAAACGTTGCTTGAAATAGCTTTAGCCGTGTTTGGTGACCAGATCTGAATAGCCTGGTACTTCCCCACCTTCCTCATCCCCATCCCCTTCCCCTCCCCACTATCTTCAGCCTCACAACATAACCCAATTGGGGATGCCACAGTCTCACTGATTCCAGACAGGAGCAGCTGAGACTCTTGTGAGGTATTCACATTTAAAAAATCTAGGTAGCATTTAGTTTGAGAGGAATCTTGCAATTATAAGGATAGCAGCCAATAAAAATAGGCGTTAAATGCTGGTAATTCTTAGTCGAAGTATGATACAGTTAAATATAACAGAAGGGGATAGGTTCCATTAGCTCAGTGGTAGAGCAGCGCCCGGCAAGGCTAAGGTACTAGATTCAATTCCTAGATTACCTTATTTTTTTCTGATTTTTCCATTTCAAATTTTCGATTGTGAGTCGCTTATATTGTCTTCATTGATTAAATACAGGTCGTTAGGTTGAGTATGGAAGGTACCTACTCTTGCGCTTTTTTTCAATTGCTACTAACGTAAAACACGTTCTACTAATAAGTCTTTAATTGTATTTGGAAATTTTGTTTTAATTTTGGAATTGTACTAGACACCTCAAGGCATTCATATATGAGTATTTCACCTGTTAAGCGAGTCATACTATCGATTATTTGCATTTGACTTGATCGCCGAGTCGAGGTCAAAATAATAACGTTTATCAAAAACCACAATCAAGAAGCTGATGATTATGCAAAAATTCATTGAAGTGTATCATAAATCAAGGATTGTGTCTTTTAATTAATTGGCAGAATATATTAAGCCGCTTCCCGGATTATTTTGTTGTTGTCATTTATAACTTTCATAATGTCATATCCGTAATTAGTTTTTTTTTATTGCAGGTTATTATGCAGTTGGGGTCGTTTTTTTTAAACGATAAAAATATAATTATTAATATTCATATTAAGAGGGAGCAACCAGACAAAACCGGAAATATGTAATTTTAAATAAAATTTTAGAGGTATTGATTCTTTTCAACAAAAAATTATAAATTGATTTCGAAAGACTGTTATTTTATCTAGTAAAGCTTTGTTTTAAATTTTGAGAAAATATTTTTATTTTTAGTACAACAAGGTTTTACCGTAGATCATTGGCCGATTTGTTAAATTTTCATAAAAAAATGTATTATACAACACACATTTCAAATCGTATAATCATGCAGCGATAAAATTATCTGGGAAAGCTATGTTTCAGAATTTTAATTTTAGTTTAAATAAAATCATTTACAAAAAGATCCTCGCACGTGTTTTGTGATGAAAATACTCCAGTTTCTTTTTTTATTTACGGTCTTACAAACTAATATATTTAAGATTTTTTTACATTATTATTTTGCTTAGACATTATTGAAAAATTATAAATACCTACTTATGATCAAAAAATATTTACAAAAAGTAGTTTTAATAGTTTTATCATCACGCTTTTAAGCATTTTAGAATGTAAGTATAAATTAAAGCAAATTTTGAATGATTAATTCGAATAATTATATAATTATGAGAATAATTAATCTTTCTCATTGGAACCGCCCTGTACGATAGTAACAACATCTTTCGACGAAATATGAATTCTCGGCCACTGGCTGGTTAATGGCCCTTTAAATATAACCACCTTAGATGCTAAAGCCAATCGTACATGGAGATACTTACAAGCGACTCGAGTTTCGTGCGCGTAGCATTCGCGCCGCTCGTAAGTACCCTCGTAAGTACCCGCCATACTATTTTGCTAGTTTTCGTGCGCGACACTAAAGCTGAATTCAGACAATTCATTAATCGTTCATTTCCTCATTTCATTCCGCCTCTTTCCTTCGAAATGATCCGTCTGAACACGCGATGAAACGAAAGTGAAAAGAGACAGTGCCGAATGAAGCGATCCAATAATGTTGGATCGCTTCATTCGTGCACTTTTCACTTGCAACCGGAATTAACATCACGTGACGCGAGTGATGTGTGTGAACACGCGAATGATGTGTGTGAACAGTCTTTCACTCCCGAATTAGTCGGCCGAGAATGTTCTGGCGTGGCCGGAGAGGCATAAACATCAAAATGCTCCGTTTTGTTCGCTTTTCGAAATAACTCCTACACGTCTTATAGAAATCGTTGTTTCTCCCTTTCTACCAGTGAAAAATTTGAATTAAACGGTTTTGGAAAGAGAAAATAATACTCTATATATTCAATCTAACAATTAACCACAAAATAATACGAATGTACACTTTTATGGAACCAAAGTTTCCGATCGAAATTTGAAAAAAAAAAAAAAAGAAAATTTGTTAATTTTTTATAAATTGTTTTTATATGAAACGACGAAAAAGTGAGGTAAAAAAAACGTTTATATTTCATTTATCTAATAAAATAAATTTAGGTTTTTATTTATTTTTTGTTACCAGTAATTTTAGTTAGAATAAACTCAAGAACAGCCATTTTTAAAACTTTTAAAAGTTTACATTAAAAATAATTCTATTTAGAAAAAACATGGTTATTTATAATAATAAATTTTGGAAGCATATTTCATCATTTTTCGAAAACAGTTTTTAGTTTTTGGATACGTTAATAAATATTCCATTTATATGGATTTTATTGCAAGCCGAGGCCTATTTTGGAATAAAAAAAATTTCATGGTGCAAAAATACTGGTAGATATCAGTTTTCAGGTTATTATTTAACCATATGATCATTTTATGGTGTGGATATTTATTTACTGTTTACAAGAATCGCCAATTTCTCGTAATTTAGTTCGACGTCATCAGAAATGTCAATTTGAAATGGTAAATATGCCGTCAGCGCCGACCGACGCGTGCGACCAATATTTATGCGTGCGACAGCGCTCGACGACTTTGTAGTGAGAATGTCGAGTGAACTCTTATTTCGAAGGAACCGTCTGAACACGCGGTGAAACGAGAATGGAACATTTCATCGAGTAAACCTTCTTCCTAGTGAAACGTCTGGGTCGTTGGACATCGTTTGCACGCTATTAATAATGCTGGTAGCCCGCTACGCTAGTCGCATTAACAGAAATGGTGTCCGAATATGATTTGAATGTTAAATTTGTTCTGAAGGTGGGAAAATATAAAAATGTACATACATATAATTTACCGGAATACATAGAGTTTAGAAAAAAGGTTATTTTGACATCATTCAATTTGGGAGGCGGGTGTGGGCACCTCCGCCACGGAAGCCATTTATTGGATAACCATCCCCCTTGCCATAGGTCACCCCAAGTAGTTCGCTACGTTTGGTGACTTAGATTGTGACTTATAGTTGACATAGCAGAGGTGACCGGGTTCAAGGGACGAGGTTTTCCTAGGTCTTGCTAGCGAATGCGTTTGCAATCAATTACATGGCGGGCCAGATCAGGGGACACTGGTTGAAGGAGACATAGACCTTTCCAGCCGGACTCTCTTGACTCATTGCCTTGCACTGCAGTGGGAGGCAGTTCAGAGAATGGATTCCGTCACTTCTGGACTCATTGACCCCCCAGATTCTTACCCACCCGTCATACCGTTTTTTTCCCATAACTTTTAATAGCTAATAGTATTTTCCAATCGGGAATGAATTAAAGATGTCATATTTTATACATACATACGGTTTCTCCTTAGAAGGGTCTATTCTGTATTAATTACTCATTTTGTGGAACAACTCGGTTTTCTATAAAAATAACATATTATGGGAGGTGTTCCACCGTAATCTTCGCAACTTACTCATAGGATAACGTATATTTTTGATTTACAATTTATTTATTTATACAGTTCGATTTTACTTTTTAGTACTAGAACCTATGAATACCACGTATGAATATTGGCTATAAATCGTATAACGGAGTTTTCCACCAGTTGTGAGTATTTATTTGTTTATTATTTTTAATTGATAAACTAATGTTTAAGACAAGATTTTTATGCAAAGCACAAAGGGTAACCATTATTATAAGCAATAATTATTAGCCTGAAACACTCATCTACATTGAAAAAAACTCTCGAGAAAAGATACATAAAAATCATATAGCTACATCAAGAAACATAAAGATACATAAAAATCTTGTCTTAAACATTAGTTTGTCAATAATTTTACGGTGCTCCAGATTTTATGTCCGGGTTGAATCTTTCCCGAATGAAAGACTAAACCCTTCCACACACTTTTCCACAAATGAATATCTAGTAAATTAACGCAATGTAAGTGCACTATATAAGAATAAAACAATACAAGAACAATACGTCAATCCACCAGAAACATAATGGGAAAATATTTCACCGACTCCAGATATTTTCATATCAGAGGGTTCGGCTCTGATGAAATCCTAACTGGTCCGATAAATCCTACTGATCCCTCAATACAAATATTTAAAAAATCTTTCGTAATCCTACATGTATTTAAAATGACCGACTTTTGCATTTTGATGTACAAATTTTATAATTAAAAATAATAATTAATATTTGACGAGTTAAAGTATTTCACCAAAATATGTAGACATAATTTGTCTCGACGCCACCTGGTGAGAGATTTAGCACTAACAATGCCTTTCTCATATAAAACAAATTTGGTTGTTTGCAGGTGTAAAAATTTAATACCTAACCAGTAATTGTTGAATGAAACACTAGTATATATTGAATTATTTGGCGGGTAGGAGATAAGCCGACATAGCTCAATGGTAGAGCATTTGACCGGATATCAGAAGGACGCGGGTTAGAGTCCCGTCGGCGGCATGTATCTTTTATCGGGAGATTTTTTCAATGTAGATGAGTGTTTCAGGCTAGTAATTATTGCTTATAACAACTTATTTGTTTGCTTATTAATATAATGTACTTTATCCCTTGGTGAAATAACCCCTTAGTTTCAATGTATTTTCTCAAGGCTGGACGAGTTAATTTTCACCTCGTTGAGGCTCGTGTTGAAAGGAAGAAAGAAAGGAGGAAACAATAACACAGGTGAGTTGTTCCATGGTCGTGCTGTTGACTTTGAAAAACCATAAACGACCTCATGTGGCAAAAAATTAAACCATGAACAGATTTGCTTCGGTGCCGATGGGATCAATGACACTCGACTTTCACGTAACATTCTTCATCGAAATATATGTAAAACGATTACGGATTGTACATGTTTCGTTGTTCCAACGAATACGTAATATGTCTATTGTTTTGAAATAAATTATTTGTTTAAATGACGTAGGTACTTAATAATAATAATAAATAAGTATATTTTTTTACAATATTACATATTTTGTTATTTTTTCATTGATTCTATTGACTAAAATGTCACTGCTCAGCTACAATTCAGGATTTCTCCTAGAATGCAGCTGGTTTTCAGCAGTGCCTCAAAGGACATCATATCTTGCATGTACTTACAGGGCGTATTCTACTTGTAGTAACATTGCTAAAAAACTTGTCAAGCAATAACCAAGGCTAAGACCGTTCTAACTAAATGCGCGATTACATAAATTGTCTTAGTAGTTAAAAGAACAAATTTATTCAAATTTCCCAAGCCCAGAGCTAAAGAGAAAGATACTTCCGTTGTCGCCACGATAAAGGGTCGTATTTCAGAAAAGAAAGGTTGCTTAAAATGATTAGCTTTGCTTAGTGGCGAAATCTGAATAAGTGTGAATGAACTCTTTCATTCATCCAAATACAGCAGGTTTTCATGTTTTTTAAATTTAATTTACCTGATTTCGGCCCTGTGATTGTGGGAAACCTTCATGTTCAACAACTCAAGTAAATAATAATTAGGTAACTAAAATAATTATAAAAATTATATGGAATGTACTTAAGTAAGAAAAACATAACAAGAAAGTTATTTGGGTGGTACCAAGACTTGAAGCTGTAATCTCCCATTTGACGGGCGATTCGTTACCAATAGGCCACTTACATCACTTTTAGAAAGATTTTTTCGGTTCAGGCAAAAATAAGATATTTTACACATATTTAAATATTTTTTATTTGTTTTACCGCAAAATCGGACTATTTTTTTTATAAACCGGAAACTACGGTGCAAGGCGATGGGTTAGAGATTTCGGCTGGAGAGGTTTAGGTTAGGTCTCCCTCAACCGGTCTCTCCAGATCCGATCAGGTGGCAAACACATCCACCACCAAGACCTACACAAACCTCACCACAAAAAGCCGGGGGTTTAGACATAACAGCTTGTTTGATGTTAGATGTTATTCAACATTTTAGACTTAAAATGTGGTATGTTCATTTAGGTGACCGGCTAACTCAGAATGAAACCAACTCAGAACCACTCCAGAAAGGTCATTAAGAGTTATGATTAAAAAATATAAAAAATGTGTTAAATAGGTTAGGTTAGGGTTACCGGCTATTTTAACATTATTTTTTCATAGCTTTTGATGACCTTTCTGATGTGGTTCTGAGTTGGTTTCATTCTGAGTCGGCATGAAACCATTAATATCGTACTTGTATATATTAGACATATTGTGTGATTTTTGTAGAGTTTTGCACCCTTATCGTTTTTTTTTCATCTAACGATGCGATGTGTCAAAAAGTCAACGGAATTCTCAGTGTTGCTACATTAAAAAAAAATCAGTGAGGAATTTAAAAATAAATAAATGAACCAAACACTTAACATACTGACGTCACAAGCTAAACAACGAATTTTATTTATATTATTATAAAAAAAAAAGTTTTTATATTTTTTACATTTTCATCGTCTTAGTAGAAATGTCTATGTAAATGTATGTTAAAAATTTCGTGCAAATGGAGAACGACCATTTTCCGAATTTGTTATGTAAATTAAATAAACCTTCAGAAAACTAAAGTAGATAATAATGGGGAGACTACGAAGCACTTTTTTATAAATGTGAACGATGATTTTTGTCGTCGAATTCCAGTGCACCTTTACCTATACATTTGGTAATCTTATTAGTATTTATGTTTTCTTCTTCGGAGTCACTAGATGTCACTTTATTTTGTGTTTTCTTTTGCCTGTTCATTTTGGAGTGGTTTGAAGATTGTTTATTGATTTTACAAAATTTAGATTTTTATGGATTTCGTAGAATTCGATCCTTGGTCGGCTAAATGTCTGCAGAGGTACGTCAGGTGCTTATACCACTAAAACAAAGGAGATTTATCATATTATATTGGAACCGAGTACCTACCCCTGAATTAAATAAACATTTTGTTGCTATCTCATTCTCTCGCAGGCTAAATCCTGTAGATGCATGTGTTTGTCTCTTTTTAGTGTCGCTCGTTTCCGTTTCATCGAGTTTAAAATCACAACGGTGCTTAAGAAGTTTTCACCTCAAAAAATATATACATAAGTAAAAAAAATGCAAACATAACAAATTTTTTTTTAAAAAGGGTGGAAATAAATCAAATAATTAAAGAGATAATATTTAATTATAAATAATCGTCGTAGTAATAAGTCTTGAAAAGTGATATGTGATAAAAAATCACCAGGTGATTCAAGATTCGACATTTGTTTCCGTTATATGATTATTTATATACCTACTCTGCGGATTTGCGTTACTCGTCGAGTAGGTAAGATTATCTGCTTCACCGCCGCTTAAACACTACCCGTCAAGTGAATGCCAGTTTTTACCATCATTAACTAACATAATTGACGATTAGATACTTTTACAGTTAGAACAGTTTACTCGGAGGTGGCAAAATACCTAAAAACTTAACATTATTCGAATCCTAACACATCAATCTTTCTCTTACCAAGGAACGAATCACATATAGGAAGATAAATATTCTGATCAAATCCTTGTACTATTATTGTACGGCCCATTATGAAATTTTGATTTTGTTTTCGAAATACGCTCATTAACGAACATATTATTCATTATAGCTCCCAATTATGTCCTCTGCGTGCGAACTGTACCTTAATTTCCCTAAATAAACAATAACAGTGTTAATCTCTAGTGACCTCCCAGGTAAGTATGGTCCTGTATATATTTTCTGCCTGTACTGTACAGTTTTACAGCAGCATCGCGTTCATTTGTCAAATCATTGTAAATATAGTTTCGTATCGGCGATCGATGAACCGGTGGATGCAATTTTAAACCACAAGTTGTCATAGCCATAAGCTGAAATGTGTTATAAATTTGTACAGCGCTCTTGAGGTGATTTTTCACAAAAACGGCGCTTTACTAGTCATCCAAATATTATTTAGAATAGAAACGTAGCCTAAAATGGCTTTGGAAGTTTTGGTTGTGCAGAAGTACTCCCCACATTATTTTTTTCATCTATTTCCCCAATCTCTTCAATCTCACAATTCACAACACGCCCCGATTGGCAATACCATAGTCCAATTGGCTCCAGACAGTGGAGGACAATTGTGACTTTAGTGCGGTATTCATATAAAAAGTTTTTAAATTTATTTTTAACGATTTATTTAAATTGCTTATTATGACTTTTTTATTTGAACATATTAGAGAAATTATTCAAAGATTAGTCATTTTTCCACAGAAGGTGAACATTAATTCCTATTTTTTTTAATTTGCGACCTGATAAAACAGTGATGCACAACCCGCGGACCGCGAGCCCAATTCGCGCGCCCCGCGATGGCTTTCATTCGGCCCTGTTGGCTAAATAAAAATCATCAGCATTCATTTATTGGTTTGACCTTGGGCCTAGAAAATTTCGCCTCCAGCGCTATCTTCATCTGAACTGCAACTGATATTTAGAAAGGTTGATATTTTATAGGTAAAGGGTACATAACCAAAAGTTATTTCTGAAAACAGATGTAACGGAAGTGTGTCTTGATATTTCTTATTTAATAGCATTCGTTCGGATTCCGGGTGATGTAATCAAAATATATTAATGGTTTCCGTTCTGTTTTACAAAAAACAAAAGGGCTTCGCTTTAAACTTGACTACCTTCAATATTCATCAACCGCTCAAAATATAATAAGTCTTTTATCTTATGAGACCACCAGCGCGCAAGAGTGGTCTAACCCTCACGTGTAACTTCATTTTTCTTCATATTGCAAATTCCAGATCGATAATAATTCTACAGCATTTATTAGTTTGGCGTTCCGTGAATGCCTATTGTTAATTGGTTGCCGTTTCACAAAACACAAAAAAGATTACCGAGAAAGAGACTCTTCGTATATTACTTTTTTTTGCATTAGCCCACACAGAAGGCCCTAAGGAAAATAATTTCACTCATGGCCTATTTTATCTTTGGGGATTCTGTGTGGAGGGTCTTTTTAAGGGATGGAAGGAGAGGAAATCTTGGGAAGGAAAAAGGTACGTTCGGTGGGTAGTAATTTGGGGGTCAGTGTGTCCAGGAGTGACGGATGAATGAATCCATCCTTTCCAGTCTTCTTTTATCGAAAAGATTGTTTCTGTTATTATTTGTGCATGATGTGAACATTAGTGACTCCAGATACTAATATCTACAGCCTGTATGTCGGACGAATATCTACAGCTCATATGTTGGACAAATATCTATGAACTTGCAGAGTGAAGACTTATATCTACAGAGCGAAGGTCGGATTAATATCTATGACGGTCCCAGTAGTGACGAATATCTATGGAGCGTAGGTGGGACTAATATCTAAAGAGAGCAGGTGAGCAAGAGATTGTATAGAAAACCTTAAATTTCCTCAATTAATTAATACTAACATAACCTAACCTAACCTAACTTAACATAAATTAAGTTTTTTAAACTGCATACGCAATATTACGTTATTCCAATATGCTATACAAAATTGCAAATCCAACCTCTGCGAGTGCTGTAGATATTCGTCGACATCACCTGTTCCATAGATATTATTCAGCAGTTTGAGCTGTAGATATTCGTCCTCACTTTGGTTCTCATAGATATTAGTCCAATTTGTTCAGTTTTTGGCATTCCTGTAGATATTAGTAGACGCCTCCAACATTAGTTATAATCTAAATATTATATTTTGTATACGATGTTATTAACCTGTAAATGTTCCTGTTGTCCTGGCGACGCCATCGATGCCAGCCCTGCGGCCCGCGAACTAAAAAGTTTGTACATCACTGTGGTACAATGACGTTTTTTTTTAATGTTATTTTTCATAGTTTAAACACAATAGTGTTAATATGAGTTAAAAAACGTAAATCGTAAAAGTCTTTTAACAGAGGACATTGTGTTTTACGGGGCAAAGATCTCGGAATAAGGTTGTTTTGTTATTTTATGGCTGCATTATTATAAGTACTAACGGCTTTTCGTCAGCCGGCGTTGTTTGTCCTTCAGCTTCGTTAAAGTGATGAGCCCATCGTCTAGAAGTGCTGACATCCACTGTTGCATTATGGTACACATTTTTCAGTATTTCATGAATGCGAACCTTCGTGCATTTCACCTTGTACAATGAAGAATTTATCACAGAACGCTGTTTAATACGAACATCGATGTCAGCCATTTTGCAAGAAACTGCAGTGCTGCCATTTGTTGACGAAAAAACTTCCTACTGCAGCAGATTATAGAAAAAGGTTTGAGGAATAGCTCCAAATTCAAAATTTTCACTTAACTAACTTAAGAACAAAAAAATATGAGGCATTATTGACTGACCCTCGTAATATAAATCAAAAATATATTTTCTACTCGATGAGAACTACATTTGTTTTAATATTATATTTTTCTTGTGCTTGGCAATGGGCCTCCAGGCCATCCAGGTCAAAATTGTAGGCCATACTAATAAGCGCATTTCATTTTATACAACTAATAAACAACCATTAATGTCGTGTAAATGGTAAATAACCATTAATGTAGTTTTAATAATTGTTTATCAGTGGTGTAAAATTTAAAACACATGTATTTTTTTTAATATCATGTATTTCCTCGAGGCCTCTGACTCACACAATGTTGTCAGTTTTGCCTCATCTGTTTTAAAATTATTATATTATCTTTATAATCTCTAATGTTCTTTAAAAGGTACTTAGTCCTTTTATATTCATTTTAAATAAAAACTAGAATCACATGTGTTAGTTAGGATTTCAGATATCAATACATACAGGCTTACTAAAAAACCTAGTGAAAATTTTATACTGTTGATAAATGACAACTAAAGTGTTCATGGAAAATTAAAATTTAAAAAAAAAAGTTCATAGAAAGATATATACACTGCTTACGCAGCCAGAGGGGGTAGTTTGTCTGCTGTATAAACCAGTTTTGTAAATAATTTCTGAACGAAATCTGAAAAGTTTCCAACGTATATAATATATAACGACTTGTATATTTCTTATATTTCAAAATGTTGTAAAAACAAGTACCTTTATAGAAACTAGATAAAATTACCTGTTAAATTTTTGTATTTGAAATATACTTTCGTGTTTAAAAATTGCAATATTTTAAGTTACAAAAATGGAAAAAAGTTGAAAAAAACAGCAAACAACATCAAAAATTATAAAAAAATATAACATTTGTTCCAAAAGAGTAACTAAAAAAATTAAATTTTGAATTCAATTTTGAACAATGTAAATGAAACTCGAATTTGGTATTTATTTACACGCGCATAAGCCTTTTATGCTTTTATTTTTTTTTCCAAAATGTATTATGTGTAAGCTCTTATATTATAAAATGGTGGCCTCAGCACGGGTAAGCCACCCAGTGAGGCCAACATATCTGGATTGTACTATGAAATGTAAAATACTGTATTAAAAAAAAATATATATATAAAAAAAAATAAAAAATAATATATATATATAAAATAAATAAAATAAATAAAATAAATAAAATAAGTAAAATAAATAAAATAAATAAAATAAATAAAATAAATAAAATAAATAAAGTAAATAAAGTAAATAAAATAAATAAAATAAATAAAATAAATAAAATAAATAAAATAAATAAAATAAATAAAAAAAATAAAATAAATAAAATAAATAAAATAAATAAAATAAATAAAATAAATAAAATAAATAAAATAAATAAAATAAATAAAATAAATAAAATAAATAAAATAAATAAAATAAATAAAAATAAGTAAAGTAAGTAAAATAAATAGAATAAATAGAAAAAATAGAATGAATAGAATAAATAAAATAAATAAATAATATTACTTTTATGGAATTTTCATTAAACTCACGCGGAAAAGTCATTTAACGAAACTTAATTATCAACAAAATATTATTTAAAGGACTAAAACTGAATAAAATTATTAGTAAAATTCCACACGTCACAAAATGAAGTTTTTTCGCAAAGCTATGAAACAAGAAGGCCGCGGCGCCTGCGCAAATTTAGCGAAATTCAATGCAACCAACATAAGAATCATAAAAAACGTGATATTTTTATAAGTAAAGGTGTAAAAATGCTATTCATCGGGCACGCAACAGATATACCGTTTAAGGATCGTTAGGCATTTTTTTAGTAAGACGAATAGGTTTTAGATATCTACATAATTTAAAGTAGGAATGCGTCGCTGATAAAGCCGAACTTTTCCAGAGCGGTAGATAATTTTTTATTTAATTTAATTTACGGCTGAAGCCATTTCAAGCAACGCTTCAATTCTGAATGGTCTTTCACTAGGGTGATACTGAAAGTATCTTCCACCCTGGAACGTGCCACAATGTACTCTATTTTTTTAAAATTAATTAATTGTGAAATACCACAAATTAATCATATATATTTTTATGTGCGTATGCCGGAATTCGATCCCGCAACCTTCGGATTGTGAATCAAGAGCCTTACCCCTCGATCACGGAGGCCTTCTCAATCTCAGTATCACCCTGGTAAAAAAAACAGCAATCAGAATCGAAACGTTGCTAGAGAAACCACCAGTGAGGCCAACATCATTGAATTGTGTATAAAATGTAAATATATTGCATCAAATAAATAAATAAATAAATAAGAGATGGCTTTAGCTGTGATCAGAGCTGAATAGACATTTCGCAACATTCCTCTTCCCCATGTCATTCCCATACCCACCCCTTTCAGCCCAACAACAAACTCCAATTTATCGGGGGTGCCATAGTCTCACTGTTGATTGAAAATATTGGTATTTTATTCAAACTTGTACTCACAGTTTAAATGTATTTTTCCCAAATATTTACGTTTTCTTACTATTCGACTAATGATATATTTATCTTAATGGTTCTGTAATGAACGCATTACTAAAGTTAATTATTATTACACTTAGTTTCTTAATTTAAGTTTTCTCCATCTACATAAATACCACGTTTGTTGAAATGCTAAGTGCTAAATGTTAACCCAGGGTTTTCCATTCGCAAAATCTTACATTTAGGAAGGTTTGTTTAAAAAAAAAGTATGAATTCATCAAATATTTGAACTTAATTTTCACTTTCTGTGTAAGTTCTGTTATTATATCAAATAGAAATTGAAATAATCACAGAACTTGAATAGAACTTTCACAGAATGTGAAAAATTTAAAATATTTAACGAATTCATAAAATTTTTTGAAACAAACCATTTAGTGTTTTTCTTTTTAACCCCCGACGAAAGGAGCGGTGTTATAAGTTTGACTTTCAGTGTGTGTGTTTGTCAGTGGCATAGTAGCTCCTAAACGAATGGACCGATTATGATGCGTTTTTTTGTTTGAAAGCTGACGTGATCGAGATGGTTCCTAGCTACAATTCATGAAAAGTCTGTTTAGGAGTTTCAAGGTTATCATTTCTTTTTTGAGTCGGGGGTTGCTTAAAAATTTTTTGAAACAATTTTTATGTCCCCATAATAATGCAGTGTTTTGAATATATCAAGAAATGTAAAGGTGATAATCGACTAGCATCGAAAAAATATTGTTTAGATCATTTAATATTTTTTTCTAATCGTTAGTTCAACATAACCTTTTATAACATAACTATTAGTTGAGCGTGTGATTTAATGTGAATACCAGACATTACCAACACATTCCAATTGTTCGAAGCCAGTGTGATTATGGCATCCTAAATTATTGGGCTTGTTGAGAGGTTGAAAGGAGTGGGAAAGGGAAGGAAATGGGGAAGTATCTGGTAAAATATGGTCACAAAACACTGCTAAAGCCACTTAACGTAACGATTCGATTCTGAATAGTGATCTTTCACTGTAGCGATTCAGAGAGTATCTATTAATCCATGCAGGTCATGAATGGCTACTGGTTTGTGGCGCGTAATGAGATTGACAATGATATTGACAGGGAATAAATAAGAAATCGATCATATTCCCAAACGCCAATTAATTACATCAAAATATGCATTATTTGGCAATGTTCAATTGAAATAGTAAATGAATTGGCAGTTCGCATTTACTTTTTGACACTAATATTTGATGACACAGGGCGAGTTTACAAGCTACTACCTGTCTACCAAGTTTAAAAGTGGGTGAATCGGCGAGTGAGATTGTCATGATACACAAAACTGTCCACTCGTTCAGTAGCTCGCGACATTTTTGTAGGAAACTGGGCTCCAGTAGCGGGAATAACGTGAACTAATTATTCAGACGTTTGACAGTCGAAATCAGCTGTTAATTGGCAGCCATATTGGAAACATAAATAAACCAGTCACGAGTTGGCGAGTGGCGAGTAAAGTTGACGACCTATCAACTTTTTTCGTAGATTGTCAACAATCTGCTAGTTAGCAAGTAACGCGATGACACTGAGCGAGTTTCCTAACAGATAGTGAATTTCCCAGATAGTAGCTTGTAAACTCGCCCTGTGTCATCGTTAATTAGTTAATCAGATCTTTGGCCATACTTCAACTACTTTATTTGCTCAAAGATCGAACGGAATAAATCAGTTGGCGTTATCCAAATAAATGCGTATATCGACAGTTAACCGAAACTTATCTGATACTATGGATTACGGGCTAAAATTTATCAATCGTCAGAATATTTCTTACTGATTGTTGATCGTGATCGAAAATTTTGATAAACTATATCTAAATATTGATTTGGTCAATATCGTATTTATATAGGTTTTTACCGATCGACCATGCTAGACCTTTAAATACCTAGTCAAACAGTTTAATAAAGTTATCTATGAAGTAGTGAATGATGCTCTCAAAAGAAGTGGTTGGTCTTCATGCACAAGACACGGATAACTACAGTTATGTCACACCGTTTTTTCACAAAATCGTTGATGCCCCAAAAGATGATCTGCTTCCGAAAAAAGCGAATAGAACAACATGGTATTTTGAACATGGTATTCGGCGGCTTTAAAATATAACGAAAGAAAAAGTTTTATAGTGCTTGGAAATGTTTAAGAATTCATTGGATAATCAACATTTCTGTCTAACTCATAACACCTAGGTATATTGCTCGTTTGGAATCCGATGCACAACAATGTTTTTAAAAAGTGTCATGTTAAGACGCAAATAAAGTTCCCTATAGGTACATCGGAAAAATAATCTTTCATTCCAAACAAAACAGCGGACGACAATAAAAAAGTTTGCTGACTCGTTTGCTGATTACTTCTCAACGGTCAATACCAATTAACTTCCAACACGTGCCGTTTGTAAGGAAGTTCCTCCAGCATATCAATATCCTCAATTAAAATAAACAAAACAAAAAAATCACCTTTATACTTACCTCTCAAGCTTAGATTAAAAAAAAAAAACAGGAATTGATATGCTACCTACCCATAATTTTTAAACCGTAGTAATTATATCCTACTAATACACCCACTCATACACGTCACCCTGTATTTACTCAATGTTCCCAACACAAATATTTAAGACATTATAAAGAAACGTACATCACTTCTACAAAAAAAAATGAAAACGTAACAAGTTCTTATACCATTTTTTTCTTTTTTTAATAGTGCCAATTTGCAAATCGGATCATGTATTGTAAGACATTGATAGCCGATTAACTTTTTAAAAGTAGGTACCTACATAAACGTTTCGAGATAATTTACATAATATTATCATTATTTGGTATTGTTTTATTCAGTAAAAAGTTAACTTTGGTTATAATTCTGTATCTTTGTCGCATAAAACCACAGGCCTTTGTGTGATGCGGGTAACAAAGTAATTCTTTGTACTATGTTAGTAAGTAAGTAAATAAATGGTCGCTTTTCAGGATAAGTTGAAGAGTTGCTTTATCGCCAACTGTTTTATTTAAAAAATCTGTATTTATTAAAACTTTTTAATGTACCTATGAATTTACATAGGTAGGTACTTATTACAGTAGTAGGTATTTAAAGACAATAAAAGTTTAGTTTTCCTACAAAATAAAAAAAGTTACACCATTATAAATAACAGCAAATTAATCGAAAAAGCAACTTTTTTTACTGTGAATACCTCACACGAGTCCCAAATGGAGCCAGTGAGATTATGGCATCCTCAATTGGGGAATGTTGTGAGACTGAAGGTAAGGAGGAGGAGAAGGAGATGGGGAAGAGGAAGTGGGGAAGTACCTGGCTAATCAAATATTTCACCAAACACAGCTAAAGCCATTTCAAGCAACGTTTTAATGGTGATATTTCATCAGGGCAATACTGAGAGTATCTTGCACTCTGTGTGGCAAATATATCTTATATTTGTTTAGTGATTAAATTGTGAAAACACAAATCAATTTAACAAAATTTACTTGCGTTCGCTGGGATTTGAACCCGCGACCTCAGGATCGCTAGTTGAGAGCCACGACCACGGGCAAGGCTCTCTACCTGTCTGATATGATTATAGGTAGTTCCAATTTTGAAAAAATGTTCTGAATAACGCAGGAATATTTCACATTACATACTTACGGACAGTGTACCTATTGCCGACAGCCGAAATTAGATGTTTAATTTATTTACAGCTCTTTTGTGAACTACGATTCATGAGGATCCTGCAATTATTTGTGCATCTGCATCTCCATCGCCCGATTAAGAGGAAACCGGGTGGTGTTTTTTCCATACAAACGTATTCCTCATTTCCCTCTCTGAATTTTGACACTAGAGAAAATATTTTTTTACATAATATGAATATTGACCGCAAGCGTGTCGGTACGTTTTGATTTTTTTGATAAGTTACTTTTTATAGGAGTTATAACCCTTCAAAAATTGTTAAAATTGCCTTTTTTTAACGCCATCAACAAACGTTCAGTATACAAATTAGACGATGTATTTTTAAAAAAAGCAAAAGGTACAGACATAGAATGTTTTCTTCCAATACATTTGGTAAAAAAAATCTTGGAAATTGGTTCAGTTTTGGAGTAGAAAAATGAGGACTACAAAACCTCGATTTTGACAATTTTATTTAGGTATTATCAGGCTGAGGTGCATGTGTCCCTTTCTCTCAGTATTCGGGGGTGAGGGGGGGCGGAGAGGGTTTTGTTGAATACGTATACAGTCAACGAAGTGATGTGACATTCTCAATAATTATATCGATACACTAGTCCACTAGTGTTGTCATGTCCCGAGTTATCGATGTT
Source organism: Limnephilus lunatus (assembly GCA_917563855.2). NCBI lineage: Eukaryota > Metazoa > Arthropoda > Insecta > Trichoptera > Limnephilidae > Limnephilus > Limnephilus lunatus. The sequence continues at coordinate 102,741,452 of OU830593.1, read as the reverse complement.
TTTTTAAAATTATTTTTCTGTTTGGTGACTTATTTTGAGTGTGCCAATACTTACCGAGCTTATTTACTAAAGTTATTGTGACAAATTTAATTTGTTTACGTCAAATAAATTAATGGAAAAAAATTGAAAAAAAAACACCTGTTACAGACAGACCCCGAGATGATTCCGTTCCGTATTGCCGAGTTGGATATGGAACACAAAAATTAATTAAAATATTTTTTGATAACTTTTGAAGGTTGTACTCAACATAATATTATCCCTTTATAGGACACTTTTTTTAAGATACAACTACCGAACCAAAAAAAAACTTTTATATTCGACTAAATATATTGTTCTAGATTTTTTTTTCAAAAAAATTATATTTTACAAGAAAATGTGTGATGGTAAGTACATACACCACTGATCGTTTGATGGAATGCTGGTACAGCGTATGTTCAGTGGTACATGCATCTACCACATGTTGTTGAATCGATTATGTTATTATAATATCATATTATACAAATGAATATTGAAATCTATGTATAAGAGGCACCATATTGTTTATTGTGCTACATATTAGGTACATACACATAACTAGTTTAGTTTTTATTTAACTTTTTTAATACGTTATATTATTACAGAAAAATGCACTTTTGGGAATACCTCCTACATCACTTGACATTTTCAATCTTCTTCAATGATCTAATATTTTTTGTTTTTAAACGCTTTATTGTAAAAAAAATTACTGTTTAACATCTACACAATGAAATTAAAACAATTTATGGTCCAGACCTTTCCCTCGCCGGTAAATTTCTTGGTATGCGACCGTCAATTATTTCTGGTAAAAGGCATTGGTGGTAGAAATTTTCTAACAGTGGAACGATTTTTTGCCAGATTTCATCGTCCCTCTCAATTTTTTCATACAGCAAACCTTTTGGACTCCACACAACAAAATAACAATAATTACGACGAGTAATATGTAACTGGCCTTGTACTTGGTAGAAGTAATTATGATTCCGTTTTAATGTTAAAGAATGGTCTTCCAATTTACAGTAATCAATTATCTTTTGTGCAATTCCCTCTTCTGGTGACATATTTGCTATACTATAAGGGCATTTAATTTCAAATATAGAATCCTCACCGATAAGGCCATCCGGACTTGCCGCTAAAAAGTTTTTGGTTTTATCGATAAATAGCCCACAAGCGGATACCTGAAAACTTTTTTTTTTTGAAAATTGCTCTATTGCTAGGCTTTCATTTTCTTTTCCATAATTTGTGGCCATAGTTCCTTTGAATTGTGAGTACAGTAAAGAGTTTAGTACTCCCGTAACTGAAGTTTTTTGCCGAAGCCTATATATTTTTCCAAAGTTAGACGCCGTTATCCGCTTACGTCTTTCAATTGCCCACAGATTGTTATTGCTTTGGCCTACCGTATTCCGTTCGAGCTCTTCCTTATTGGTTGAAGATAATTCTTTGAGAAATTCCTCTTTTTTCGTTTCAAATATTTCAGGTGGCATATCTGGTTCTAATTCCAATTGACCATAATTTTCATCGGGCCCTGTAACTTTTTTTCTTTTTTCTGTCGTATTTTCATTATACTTTAGTTTTTTTTTTCGACACATTTGTTTATTCTCCTTCGAACGTCGTTTTCTCTCTATAAAGTGCTTCGTGTATTTGCCGGGACTGTGGCCTTGGATTTTCTTTTGTATTCTTGAATGGGTTGCCAATTCACTATTCCACGAAGTTACTGCTCCAAAACATCTTGCTTGGTAAGATCCTCTTGTAGTAAAATTTACCCTTTTTCCACCTATAAATTTGGCGATAACGTTGTTGAATTGCTCCACAGTGTTATTTGTCACGTCAATAATAAGACTTTCTGCATTTGCTATTAGAGACAATAAGAATTGTTGGATATCAGTCCATATTCCACAATCTCGAAGATCGCTTACTAAATTTGGATCATCAGTATACTTCTCCGGCTTGCAATAGTACGATGCACAATTTTTATGATCACCAAACACATGATTTGCGGTATTTTTTATGTCCATTTTCAAATTTTTTATTTTATCACTTTGTACTGTGTTTTCTTGCTCTTTCCTGTAATTTATTGCTCCAACTACAGCTCTTCTCATGCGTAAAACGTTTGCTTCAACCTTTTTCCTTATATGAACTGGTACAAAGCCTTTAGCGTTGTTGGTTTTTTTTCCAAGTGCTTTCATTTTGTTGCAAAAATTGCGGAGTAAGTGATTTTTGCACTCTATTTTTTGTACTATAAGGTTAGGACCATATGGCATTTGTTGGATTATTTTTTTCATGATGCTGGAGTCGCCATCACCAACTAGTTTGTTCAATTTCAATCCATGCATTTCCATGCTTCTCGAGAACCCTTCTGCTATAATGTGGGCTTCCATGGCATTAGCACTGTCACGCCAGTTTATGAAGCACCTGTGCTCAGAAGCAACTATGTGTAGTTTAGTAGCTCTAGCACATATGCAGCAGTATGAGTTTCGCACTCCCAGAAATAAAACCTTTTTAGTTCGTAGTCCAACTATGCACCCTGCGCCAGATGAGGAGCTAAATCCACTTTTGTACGACCTCTTTGCCCAGGAGCCATCTGCAACCACCGTTACCAAAGGATAGCCACCCTCGTCTAAGTCACCGTTTAAAATGGCTAGCCTTTTTTCTTCTTCACCAGCTGCGATCATTTCTTCTAAGGCACATTCTTCAATTGTTGGCGCTAAACATTGTTCTATGTTTGTGTAAGTCTTACAATCGATATTTGGCATATTTAAAACCCCACAAATTTCATTCCATTGTGAATACCCATTTCCTGTACACATCACTCCTTCGACGACAGCAGTATTTATAGACATTTTCCGTTTCGGGTCTTCGGAGTGAATGTATTCTATTTTTTTGCACATTTTTCACTCGAAAACATACTGGCTTAGAAGACCATTTCGTCGTTCCTTCATAAATTTTAAATCGGAAAATGTGCAGTTGGTGTGTTCGTGCTTTATATTTGATATCTCCGAAAACAAATATTTTATATCCACAATTCTGCGACCTTCGAAATTATCGGTTTCATCAATATGGTCTGGTTCTATCACCAAATCATCAAGCGTTGTTGATGATGATGAACTTGCGTTTTCGTCTATATTTGGAGCAAATGATTCATCCATGGAAGTTTCATGCATTAGTGAAGATGTAGTTAAGTTTCCAAAAGTAGTATCGATGACATCCATATCCCTGTAAATGCAAATGATTTATTTATTTAAATTTGTCCATCCCATTTTCCCGTTATACATGCTACATAATACACGGCTCTCATAGCATAAATCTTTAGGTTTTTCTCGTAAGTCGCTCACGTAAGAGAGTTATGGCAAAATTATCAATGTAAACGATACCCATTGGTAATTTTGCCATAACTCTCTTATGTGAGCAACTTACGGGAAAAAAAACTTTACGTACGTAAAGGTAACCTTAGGAAGGTTCAGTAGTAAGAGTGACAGGAAAGCGATATTTCGACTTACCTAGATGTCGAACGTGGTGCAACATGAATCTGTCGTTTGATACTAATAATCGGTTTTTTTCGTCTAGTAGATAAAAACAAACGCGCTTTGTTTCCATTTCTTTTACCCATTATTTATCTGTAAGAAAAAATTTTTTGAGTTGAAGGTAGGTAATATAGTAGTCGATTTTATGTAACTCAATTTCTAAATACACATATCTTATGCTACGTATATATTTGCGAATAGTGGCGTGCACAGAATTTGAAAATTGAAATTTCGGAAAAAAAATAATTTTCAGCTTCGACAACATCATTAATGTCGTATTTTCAATCTTAGGATTCTAGCCCACTGAAAAATCAGTGCACGCCACTCTTTGCGGACAGAGACGCGAGCCGAACCACGAATTATGGTAAAGGTACGAAGCAACCGCAAGCGGCGCAGCGTTTCGGGCAGTTTGCTTTTGCTTCGTTCCTTTCCCATAATCCGTTGTTCGGCTGGCGTGTGTATACGCAGCCTAAGACGTAGAATAATATTTATTATAGGTTACTAGATATGTTAACAAATGTACCGACTTGCACTAATGCACTTTATGCATACAGTCAAAACTGATGAATTTACGTTATTCAGGGAGAGCCAAAAAACAACAACATTTTTAGCGATATTTATATGTTTAATTAAAAAAGGAAATTGTGTTGTAATATTGAGTTTTTATGAATGAATAGTTTATGTTTATAATAATAGTTAATGAATAATTTATGAATAGTTTAGTAGGTATCTACTCACCATATGTCCTATATGTGTAAATCGTGAGAAATGACCAAACAGATTTCAATATTCAAGGGGGTTTCAGGGTCAAAATTCGAAGGTCTGTATTTGACGTAGAATAGTTTCCAGTAAAAAGGCTAGTCAAAAACAGTAGAGTGATGCAGCCAGCGAAAAATAAAAACACTATACCATCACAAAGTACGTGATGTACCTACTGCGCCTATGCTGCCGTTTTATAAAAAAAGATGGTATGAATCTCTCGATATTACTAAACCAAAACAGCGTGCATCTTACTTTACTAATAGTAACAAGATGAATGAACTATGAGCGCAGAAGATATCTATTATATAGGAATACGCACGCTCAAGTCGCGACGCGTATTGACTTATCTGTTGCAGCAGGCAGCAACCTGTATACACGCACCCACAAGTCTCATTGACTTGTGCGTGTGCAGAAGATGAGCTCGGAGCAGGCAGTCACATGTATTTGTAGTAAGTAATAATAATAATAAAGTTAAGTACAATACAATATTAAATAATGTAGACCTCGCTATTTTATTACGAATATGTACCTAGGCACCTACTTAATTTTTGGAATAAATGAATAACAGTAAATGAAATAATAAGAACGCGAAGTCGCTGGCGGGCGCGGCGCGGCGATTCGTGCTTCCAACACCTGCAGCCACGCACACACACGCATTGGGGTTCACCAATACACCGATAGCGCTTTTGCTGTCCCCGCTGAGATGAACGAAATAGAAATAATTTTTACAAATACCTATCGTTAAAATTTCTCGGCGCTCCTGCGCGCTCTTAAAGAAAGACATGCCGACGTGTCACTAGTTTAATAATCATAAAATAAAATGTACATGTTATTGACAAAGTTCACCAACAGAAGGTAAATAAAGTATATTATTACAAAAATAGCTCTGGAGTACACTGACTTTTACTAGAAACTAAGTCTTTACACGGTGTTGACAAAACCACCAATAAAGACAAACCAAGCAGAGGTCGTAAGCACGTCATCATGGAGCATTTGAAAGAACATACGTGATATCTTGCTTCTTATTATATTAATTGGTGATATTGATCATTCTTCTGTAATTGACGGGACCACTACATATTTGATTTATTTAGTACTAGCGAGTTCCAGGCATGCGTTGCAAAGGCACTTAATATGAAATCGTTACTCGTGTCCTTTCCCATTCGTCCCGTTTCCCTTCCGCCTCCCCTTTCCCTCCCATGTCCCCTTCCCCACGCCTTCCCCCTCCATCTTTCCCACTCCCCCGTCCGGCAAACCCCCCTCCTGTGTTCCCCTCCCCTCTCCCATGTTCTATATATTCAGTCCCGGTATATTCGGTTTTCAAACAGCTTGCGTGCCACTTATTGCATTTTTTTAGTAAAAATTTTCATTTTTCGCACATTACAAACATTCATTTTTATTTATTGTAAGAACATTCAATCAAATTTGGTACCTAACTTATGTACCTACCTATTTAAAATACCTATAATTCTTTATTAGATTAAAAGTACTAGATTTGGGTGAGTACTTCAATTTAATTTATTCATAAAAAGAGTTTTTCGAAAGTTGAATTTTTATTGAATAATCAATCGATGGTTTGCATAATGTCATTCTCATGGTTTACAGTTTCGTAAGAGTTTTTGTAACGATTAAAAAAACTTTTCAGATGTATTGTCATGTAGTTGTAATAATCCAGAAACCTTCGCGAAGATGGAAAGAAAATAATTTGAAAGTGTTAAACATTTCCTATGTTTAATATGGCAATACATAAACAAAAAACAAAAAAGCAAGCAAACATACATTCATTTTTATCATTAATTATCAACGCCCTGATGGGCTTTTACATAATAAGTGTATAATACAGAGAAACAGTTTTTGTTCAATTATTTCTGTCTTTGACCCTCAAGGGTGTTCTAGGCCATCATTTGACAGAGAAAGGAAAGGTGAACTTATATATTATTTTATTAAAATGCGCAAATTTTAGAATTATATGGAAAATTGGGGTCGAGTTCAGTCTTAGAAGAGATGAAATGTTGAATGGAGGGGAGGTAATTTTAGATAAAACTTGATAGAAGAGAGGATATTTATTTAGACAGAGGGACAACCAAAAAATTATGTGATCTAAAGTTCCTACATCTAGACCACAAAATGTGCAACCTGGGGAGTCAAGGATGTGAATTTTAAAAAGGTGAAAAGGAAAGGAACAATGTCCGATTGTCATTCGAATAAGTGAGGAAATTCTTTATAATAAAAAAGATGAACCTGAAGAAATAAACATCATACCAATGGCAGGTATAAAGACAAATTTAAGTAAAAATAATGGATTACAAGAAAACAGAACATTTTTAAGTTGCAAATGGGTTAGAAATATCTAATAATGTAGTGCATGTTAGTAATTATAAAATTTATGGGAATATAAGAATATCAGCAACATTGGCATAAAAGTTACCATTCCTTTTTAAACGACTTCGAAAAGGAAGAGGTTATCAATTCGACGGTTTTTTTTTTTTAATGTTTGTTACCTCAGAACTTTTGATTGGGTGAACCGATATTGAAGATTCTTTTTTATTTAAAAGCTGGTGCTTCCCGTGTAGCCCCATTTTAATTTTGTCCAGTTCTGACAATGGGATCCATGAGAAAACCATATATGTCTTAAACTTGCAAATAATGTGCGCGACAAATGGACGAATAACTCAATATTACGCCAACAGATTTCGAAGATTCTTTTTTTGAAGTAAAACTTCTTTACGCACGCTCGTCACTAAGTATCAAAAAATAAACAAAAATTTTAACAAAACAAAAAACGACTTCAAAAAATGCACTAAAAAGTAGAAAAATAATTTCGTATGATTGTTATTTTTGGAGTCGGTGTCAGCCAAGATCTCCACATCTCACCTATAACTACCTATTGTAGTTACCTTGGCTGACACCGACTCCAAAAATAACAATCGTACGAAATTATTTTTTTACTTTTTAGTGCATTTTTTAAGTCGTTTTTTGTTTTGTTAAAATTTTTGTTTTTATATTAATAACGTTGTATCAATAAGTAGGTACCATTGACAATTCAGATGTATAATATTTTATTTGTATGCAAATAATTAATACATTTGTGAAATCGAAATAAAAAGTAAGTACAAGATTTTTATTTATGTACTAGCAAGTACCTCTACCCGGCATGCTTTGCAATGCCACTCAATGAAAGAAAGTGTTTGTGTTTTAATTCTGTTCAGTGAAGTGCTTTTAGAAACACAATGTTTTTTGTTTTTCCGCCTGGTGCGTACACAAATAAATCAAAAGTTTTCCCAATGCGAGAGCAGGTCACATATAGCTGTCCGTTTGAGTGAGAACATGAATTTTCCAAATTTACCCCCCTATGGCTACTTTACAATTCCTCCCTCTCCCTCATCCCTCCGTCACCCCTCCCCTGCGTGTCCTTTCCCATGCGTCCCTGTTCTCGCTCCAGTTCCTGCTCCCGTTTCCCTCTCGCATCCGCTTTTCCAAAAATAAATTTTTATATATATTAACATAAAAATGTACTGACATTTTTTAAAGTGAAAAATGGGCAAGGTTATGAGAAAGAAGATTTTTTTAAAGGCTTTTAGGATGATGATTGTCGATGGCGTACGATCTCTCCCTGGGGCTAGTATAGTACGAGTGGATATTAACATGTAGATATTTTTTTTATTCTACAGCAATAATAATAACAACTTTATACCGTTCATAGATTCATATTACGTCAACCTGTGCTATTTTTGATTTTGTTGTTTGTTTTTACAATACTAGCCGTAGGAAAAATACTGCCAGGCAAGATAAAAAACTCGTTGTATTGGGTCACAAGAAATAAATAATCTTTTTATGATAAAATATTTATGAGTAAAATCTCTAATTATTATATTTATTTAAATGAAGACAATATTAGCGAAACTCAATAGAAAATCTGGAGACAGAAAAATCAGAAAAAGATATTGATTCTACTGGGACTCGAACCTAGGACTTTTTGTTGACATGACAAGAGCTCTACCAACTGAGCTATGGAACCCATTTCTAATTCGGTCACTTTTAACTGTGTCATACTTCGACTAAGAACTACCAACATTATCTTCATTTTCTTAACGCATATATTATTGGCTGTTTTTTTTACTTTAAAATTTTTTACAATTAGAAATTAAACAACCTAAGTGTTTAGTTAAAATGTTCGGGTTTGCAAAGTGTTCCATTGCAGAAAAAGTTTGCGAAACCATGGTCTAATGAAATATGTGTGTGTGTGTGTTTTTTTTCAGAGTTAGTTATTTAAGTTAGAGAAAACGTAAGGTGAGCCGTTTTTAAAACTTTTTAAAGTTTGATACGTTTTTTAGATTTTAACGGCCAAAAGTATTTTCATTATTGTTTTTGGGGTGTTATGCCGTGTTGCGATACCTCCTTCTTTAGCCGACGTTTCGGACAGCGTTGCAGTGTCCATCATCAGGGCAGAACCAGCAGGTCCGACAGATGTGAAAGTTTGCATTAAAAAAATATATATTTAAAAATTACGTGTTTATTTCTAAAAATATAATTTGCAAGCGTTTACCACTTCACCTTTCAAAACAGTTTTTAGTTTGCGGATATGTTAACAAATATTCCATTTATTTGGATTTTATTACGAAGCGAAAGTATTTTTACCTTCTGACAAAATAGTCCCGATTTTTTAAGGCTTAATTTGATTATTCGACGGTAGGTATTTTGTAATATTTACGGATTTTGAGCATGTGATACTATATTTTTTTGTGTAGGTTGTGCTTAATTTTCTTTTATTAGAGCCCTCACATCAGGGGATGATGGATACATGTAGAGGGTAGGTGAGATTATTGTCGGGGTTCAACCCTCGAGACAAGTGATGTTTGGGTTCGAATTTGAAGCAAGTTTGGAGTAAAAGACTTTGCTTTTGCTGATTCTACATAATCTACATTATAGATATATTCGTTTTGAGGGAAGCGATTTTCGTATTTATTAATAATTATTAAGCTATTTCGCACAAACAAAGAGCTTTTGGTGTGTTTTCTGAGGGCGGCAATCTAACTTATTTGGGAATGATACCCGTATTTGTTAACTGAGTCTAGCGAAGTTCTGTTTTAAATCGACCGTTTAATACATTAATTTATTTATTTACACATATATGACACAACATGTGCCATTAACATAATTCACGTAACATATAAATAGTACAACAACATAACGAATAACAGTATAAATGGAAGTTAAATCTAAGAAAAGAAAAAAAAGGTAAAAAGTAAGGAGTAAGTAAGGTAATAAGTAGTACCTAAGTCTACTACATATATATATATATATATATATATACACTATATAAAGAGGTAAAATTTGTTTGTGTGTTTGTTTGCATCGAATAGGCTCCGAAACTACTGAACCGATTTGAAAAATTCTTTCGCTGTTGGGAAGCTACACTATCCCTGGGTGACATAGGCTATATTATATTAAAAAAAAAAAAAATAGGCATCCTTACTAAAACTTCAATAATGTAACCCAGGGTGTAAAAAAATTACCTAAAATATTCTTTAAATCGCGTGCGCTGCAAAAATTATTGATGATAGAATAAAATAATGTACTACGACTTTATAGAACACATCATTATTTACAAAAAAGGTCCCGACAGCATATGTCTAACTATTATGCTTATGCCACAATAAGTATTCTTTTATTTTAAAATTTTAATGAATATGTCGCTGCTTGAAAAGGCTATTTATTTGTATCTTGGTTTTAATCCTTATCAAAATAAATTACTTCATATTCAAGACAGCTTCAATACCTTTATTAAACTTTTTGAATTTTTCAATTCGGATATTTCATTAGAAAGATATCACGAGTTTAAAATTGTTAGTATTAGAAAAAAGTTTCGGCTACGGGCCGGGCGGGAGAGGAGTCAAGAAATGCAGTGCCTGGGGGGTTGGCGGGACGGGGGAGCGGGAGAGCGGTGGCGGGGAAGGTGAAAGTGGAACGCTTGAGGGGAACGCACGGGAAAGGACATGTAAGGAGTAACATTTTATTTATTTGAATATGGCATATATTATAAAAGAAAGTCCAAAAAAACGTGCAGGTCGCAAAAACTCAGAAACGAGTCCCGGTTCGATCAAGGGAGTTATATGGTGTGGTAGATCTCTATCCCCCCTAGGGAATAAGGGTATCCGTTTTTACCTAAAGGGCGTGCTTTTAAAGATATAAGGGCTGAAAATTTCGCCCTCTTGAAATTCCTAGAACAGTCTTCCAGAAAGTTCTAGAAGGTTCCATAGAGCTGTAGAAAGTTGTGGAAGGAGTGGCGGAGTATGTCGTGGAATGATCAGGAATAGGAAATCGGGAACATCATTGTGCAACATTCCAGAACACTATCTTATTGTCCTGAGCGAAGCCGGGTAACCCAGGTAGTATAAGATAAAATATAAATATAAAGTGAAAAATATGGTATTAAGTGTAAGTGTAAAGTGTAAAGTATAAAATACAAGCGTAAAGTACTAGCTTTTGCCCCCGGCTTCGCTCGCATCCACTCCTGCACTACCCCCCACCCTTCCCCCCCTCCTCCCTCCCCTTCCAATAATCAATCAACAATCAAATACGCGCCGTTTCGCATTCATAATATTAGGTCAAAATGTAGATTAGTACCTTTTACACTAAATATTCATAGTAGAATACTCGTATTTGAATTTTTGCTATCAAAGAAATCTCCACAGTAACCTAAACAAATAACAAAATGACAGCCCACGTCAAACATTTACTTAGCAACACGCTTTGCCAATAAACGTATAATAAATAATTTCATAACGCCACAGCTTATTAATAACGCCAGAGCTTAATAATGTAAATAGCCTACAGTTTTCCATTCGGTATTTATTGCGTGAAAGAGTAACGAACACACATCCATACAAAATTTCGCCTTTGTAATATCTATAAGATAAGATAAGATTAATTTTTTTTACATGAGCTCCATACAGGAGACCCCGAGGAAAATTATTTTCCTCAGGGCCTATGTCATCTTTGGGAATGCTGTGTGGAGGGTTTTTTTAAGGAAAGGAAGAAGAGGATAGTTCTGGGAAGGAAAAGGGTTTAAGGGGTGGGCAGGAATCTGGGGTTCAGTGTGTCACGGTCGTCTGCCGCCAAGTCCTAGACAAACCTTACCCCATGAACCCGGGCACCCCTGCTAAATCACCAAACGTAGCGAACCACTTAGGGTGACCTATGGCAGAGGTGTTGGTTATCCAATAAAGGTTCCCGGGGCGGCGGTACCCATTTCCGCCTCCCAAATTTAAAAATGAAAAGCAAAAAATAAAATAATAAAAAATTTAAAATGTGGAAATATAAGATATCTTTAAAAGCTTTAAAGATTTAATTATAAAAAGTAAGAAATCCACATAGGAGCAAAGAAAAAAAAAGAAAAAAAAGAAAATTAAAAGATAGATATTAAAGATTATAAATATCAACCGATATGATAAAGTTTACAAGTTTTGCATTGCATCTGTCGGTAAATTTGTTTGTACGTTCCGTTTCTGTTTCAAGACGGCAAGATTTAAAAAAAGTGTGGAAACGTCGTATTTATTTCGACCTTCTAAATCATTTTTTTCATAATTATCGTAGGTATGTACCTACCTATATTTTTTTTCATACGTGAGGCCTAACAATTTTTCATACTTGAGGTCTAACATTCCATGAAGTGCTGGTGTAATTATATTATTATTTATTAATAAATAAATAAATTTTACGTGCGTAGAGAAGAAAACATAATAATACTTTCTTTGGTGCAGTGCCATCTATGCCATTGAACACAAACTAAAGTTCAAGTGAGCTGAAAATACCTACTCTATGATCTACGCATCCACAGAAAGCGCAAATTTAATTATTTTAGGACGAAAACCTTGCTTTACACTTTAAAATATTAAACTGAATTATTTGTGTGCGCCCTTACGTTCGCAATATGTAGAATATGAATATGAATAAAGAGTTTTGTTCGTATACAAACTCAATTCTATCGAGAAATGCTTATACAAATAATAGCTTTTTAGTTCGATGATTTTGTGCAAAATAATAAAGTCAGTGGTTTTGGTATATTTTTTCGAACGTGTGACATCTATTGTCAAATTTACTAAGCTAACGATCTACTGTGGAAGGTATGTTTCTACGGTAATAAAACATTACTTAGGCAGGTGTCGCTTGTCGCTTGTCACGACCACCGCGACTTTTTGCAAAATCATATGTTTTTGTTTTGAAAATTTGATCGGTTAGGAATATTATAGATGCTCCAATTAAATACTGCGTGTAGAACATACCTTGGCCCTTAAAAATATCGGTCATTTTTGTAATAATTAGTCTTTTAATAAGCCTATAAAAAATAACGTATAATGTCTATAAAAAACACTTTCAAGTCCAAACAATTATGAAAAAATCCTACCTATTCGTAAATTAGGTCGATCCTCCATTATCTCTGGGTGCATGCAACACATTATTGAGTCTAAATTAATTGTATTTCTTAAGATAGATTAAGTTATTTTAAAGTTTAACATCGTTCAATCTAAACAGACGTCATAAGGATTGTGAGGAACAACTCACTGAAAAAGCATTCCATATTCCATTATTGTAAAAGTGTTCTAGTAAAATAAATATTGATCCATCAGCATTTGTAAAGTCGACGTGATTGTAAATTCAAATTCAATAACAGTTGATTCCTATCCAGAAAATTTTATGTAGATACTTATTGGCACGAAAATCGAGTTAAAAAAATGTTCAGTTTATCACACATCCGAAAGTCTTCCTGTCGCTCCGAAACTCTAACTAACTAACTAACCATCACGCCGTTTCCCCGCAGGGGTAGGCAGAGAGGACGGACCGCCAAACAACTCGGTCTTGGCACACACTCTTTGCCTCACTCACATTCATACATCGTCTCATACATTCTCTTTTATTATTCTGACTTTTGACATGGCCCGACTCAAGTATCTGATTCACTTGGTCGTGCCATGTCTTCCTCGGACGTCCACGACTTCTTCTACCATTCACATTTGCGTCGTATATTCTTCTTACACTGCTTTCTTCGTTCATTCGCTCTGCATGCCCAAACCATCTGAGGGTCCCTTTCTTAATCTTACTCATTATGCATACATCAGCCTTACATTCTTTGCGGATATCCACATTTCTCACACGATCATACATTGTTTTACCACACATACGCCTCAGGGATCTCATTTCAACAGCATTCAGTTTGCTTTCATCCTTCCTCTGCCAGTTCCATGCCTCACTGCCATACATCAGGGTAGGTACCAGGACTCCATTGTGGACTGCTAGCTTTGCTTCTTTTGACAGTTTTTTATTAGCGCCAACGGCATTCAGTCCTCCATTAATGGAGTTACCAGCATTCACCCTTCTTTCAATATCCCTATCAGCCTTCCCATCTCTCGTAAACATACTACCCAGATAAACAAACTCGTCCACCTGCTCCAAGTATTCATCATTCACAACTATATTGCATACTGTTTTCGTACTCTCTCTTTCAAACACCATGACTTTTCCAATGAAATATATACTGTCATAACTCATAACAAATAATAATGTCCGCAATGTTTATGTTGTTATGCTGTCGTTGGTCGATGCTGAGTGAAACATAGCGTGAAAAAGAGTAGATATTAAAATAAAGACACGATATGGATATTAATATGACACAAACGTGTCCCCGTTTAACATGCTACAGAACGAACCATTCATAAATATACCAAACCACCCATGAACCATTCCTTTTGATGTGGTGGAAATTTTTGGATCGCCGCCCGCGATTTCGTAAAATTTGCAAAGCATTCAACCTACCTACCAGTTTGGCTCATCATAGAATTATGGAAGAACTCCTGTGATCGCTTTGCAAAACGAACCACCACTCTGAATATAGGCACACAATGATCTGCTTTGTTACGCGCGCAGTCCAGTAGGCACCTATATTACTTATGCATTATAACCGAGTGTATATTGTGAACTGTGATGAGGCGTGTCGGAAATAAGTATGTTTTTTGGCGCTCGGGAAATTTTAGATTTAAATTAATTAATTAGTTTAGATTAGATTTAAATTAATAGATACATTTTGGGAGTGCGGCGCTCCTCCGCACCTTAGAGCTGGCCGCCACTGCTGTAGGTAATATTGGCACATATTGTCAGATAGGATATATATGGAAAGTAGGTCGATGTAGTCCAGCCAATGAATGGTCCAAAAGAAGGTGTAGAGTGCGTGAGCAGGAACCTAAGCAATTCCTTCAAAAACTTGTTCAGGGTGCTTAGGGTCTGCAACGCGCCGTTTTCGAGATATAAGCGGAAACCCGAAAATTGGGACCTTTACCCCCCCCCCCCTCCCCCGTGCTCACCACCTAGACGTCAGAACTTTTAGTATGTTCACACCCTAAGCACCCTGAACAGGTTTCTGAAGGAATCGCTTACCTCTCATCGCACTCTACACCTCCTTCATTGACTGGACTAATGGAGGAAGGTAGATTATGTACATAGTTTCGTCAATAAAAATACATGGCGAATGTTATTGGTCAAATTGTAAATTTTAAACTTCGATTGGAACATCAACAATCTTTTACCATCTCATCCGACGTAAATAGTAGTTTGTTGTAGTAAGTTGAAACAGAGTGTTGTAAAAAATTGTTTCTAGAAATAAAGCGGAGAATGGTAAGTTTTTGCATACATATGTCAATTTTCATTCCACTAGACTAGAAGGAATACAAAGGTTGTTTTAAAGAAAACAAATAAATATTTCAACAATAAAGTTTTATTTGTCTGATAGTATTTTCGAATTATTATTTACAACACTTAAGTGCTAAAAGTCTACGATTTCAATTTACGAGTAATTACAATAAGTTAAGTATATATTAAACCAGCTTCACTTCATACAACGTTTGTGCTTATCCCCACTTATAGTAAACTACGATGTATTTTTTTTCTAAATTAAAAATGTAAACCTCTTAGATAATCACAGATAAATTGTGCTTCCTCTGCAAAACGAACGTAAATGTTGATTGCATACGGATCACTAAACCTCCCTCCATACCAGCAACTAATTTTTTGTAAAAGTTTAACGAAATTTAAGATTTAATCCCTGTTGTTAATAAATAATCAAGTTGCTCTGACTCCAAACATTACAGAGCAGTTGGTTCCTACTTTTCTGCGTATCGTAATTTAAAACAGATGAGGCGAAAAATGACCAAAAAGTGGGTCAAAAGTCTCGATAATATATCATGACAACAAAAATCACATGAAAAAACATTGCAAAAGCAGCTAACATTTTTTAAAATCATCTTCAATGTAAGAAATTTAACTTATATTCGCTAACTAATCTATAATTCCTGCCTCTGTCGGTTAAGGTTTTCATTAAATAGTATTTAGCCAAAATAAATTTGAAATTGAAACACGGAAGTCAACAAACATGAATATGTGGAAATCAACAAACATTCTCAATTAATATGAAGATGATGATTAAAAAAACCCATGAAGATGTGGAAATCATGATCTAACACCAACACGACTATCCACTATAGTCCGCCTCGGAACAGAAAGCCATAATGAGAAGTACTGTGAACAAACAACCATACTTTGAATTCATAATCATTAATCAATATATATTATAAAAGAAAGTGTACAAAAGTGTACGTCCCGCTAAAGCTCAGAAGCGAGTCCCGGTACGATCAAGGCATACGATGTGGTAGCCCTCTATCCCCCATCCACGAAGAAGGTTTTTGTTTTTACCTGATGGGCGTGTTTTTAAAGATATAAGGGCTGGAAGTTTCACCCTCTAGAAATTTCTAGAACAGTCCAGAATATTCGAGAGTATTCAAGAGCATTCCACAACATTCCATCGAGAACATCCCGGAACATTCTGGAATATTGTAAAATTTTCGGTAATCTTCGGAACACTCTCGAATGTTGTGGAATGTTTTTAAACATTATGGACCATTCGAAGCCTTTTTCGTATGGGTGGGGCAAAGCAAGTTCGAACATCAGATAAATCTCATATCAACTCCCTGAGCGAATCAGGGTACACCAGCTAGTAAAAAATAAATAAAAACTAGTGCAAATCACACGTGGTAGAAGTGAAACTTAACCCACACAATATCAACCAATAGGAGCCTTGAAAAAAGAGCTCAAAATCAAAGCGGCCAATGAGCGCATCTTGACGCTTTGTAGGTAGGTACTGTAAGTAAGTATTCATTCTATTTCATTCTCTTGCAGGCTAAATACTATAGATGTATGTGTTTGTCTCTTTTTAGTGCCATTTCCGTTTCATTGCGTTTCAAATCACAATGGTGCTAAAGAAGTTTTACTTCAAAAGTTTTTTGATCAGGCGGTTCCTTCACGGGCCGGTAAGGAATCGACATAAACCGATTACTGTAAGATTTTGCTTAGGAAGGTAAAGTTCGCTGAACTGAGGTACCTAACGGTTTACAGTAGAGTGTGACAATTATTTCAACTTTTGAATTCAGAAACGCCTGGGGTCTCAAAATTTGCGTCTTACAAAGAAAATGAGAACGTCGATCAAAAAAAAATATTTATCTAAAAATTATTATTGGTTCGCTAAAATGAATTGAAAATCATAATTTTATTTTTTATTTACAGTAATTATTTTTTTTTAAATAATTTAACCTTTGTTTTTTATTAAAAACTGCATATACCTGACAAAACTGAAACAAAAATCTAGTTTATGAATACAATTAAGCCCATAAGAATACAGATTTTATCCAGAAAAAGTTTTATTTTCCCCTTTTATATTTTTAACAAACACATCACATATACCCGTATTTAATTTTTTTTTGCGTTCTTGTGCTGCAATCATGGAATATAAATTAAATTTGCTACAAAATATAAAATATGTACCCTTTCTTTTACTTTTTTCCCAAATCACGAAATCTATTTTTTTTCAAAACTCCGGCCATTTTAGCGAGCCAATAGTGAACACCAATTTCATTTATTTTTACGTTTTCGAATAGCTACAGACCATACGCAACTTTTGAGCGACACAAGCTAGTTTACAGTCCATCGGAAATTTCCTGTGCAAGGACTTACAGAACAACACTCGGTTTAGGTATGTCGATTCCATACCGACCAGTGAGGGAGCCGCCTCAGTGTGGCAGAGATGCAATTCCGAATTTTAGTTTAGAGCTTGTGCTAATTCTTTAATTTGGCATGAATTATATGAGAATTTTGTCGTTGGTATGAAGGGAATTTTACAATGTTAAAAATATGTATTTACATGTCACATAAGTATAGAATTGATGGACTAAGTTGCAGGCAAATAATTATTGTGTTTTTTTCCGCTTTCACCAATCACACTGAGCGATCGCTTAGAATTAAATAGAGCAAGGGCCCATGACGATCAGACTTTCGTTATTTTATAAAACCTGAAAGTTTCTCTGTGTATGTTCCCAATAAAGGTAAAGACGATCCCCGACTACGAAGTTTGGATAACGGTGGCCTTGAAATTGCACCACAATTTCAAAAGCATTTAATTCACATTCGCTCAGGGGTACAAAAAAACATATTTGAGTTCCCTTGGGCGTTGAACAAGTGTCAAAATGAACACCGCGTATTTTAAAATAAAAAAAATGTTTATTAAAATTGAGTAAAAAGTAGTGTCTGAATAAAAATAACAGGAATTAAATTTGTTAATTATAAAAGGTTAATTTATAAGTTTGTTTTATAAATGATTTTTCTTGAAATTCTTCAAAATTGCAATGTTTTTATTTTACTTAACATTCGCTCAGTTTAGTTTGGTGAAAGCGAACTACTCGTATTTATAAATATAATCGCATTCATAATTGTATCGTAATTGTTGTAGGTACCTACCGACGAGTATATCAAGTTTATATAATATTTTTTCTTCTCCATTGGTTAACTAGGCTTTTTACGAAGCGAGTCTAAAAATATATGGTACTATAAATTGTTGTGATGTTTGTTTTTATATTTATATTTATTATTTTTTTATATTTTACAGATTTAAAACAAAACATTTATTCTAAACAAATAGTATTCAGCATTTTTTGGTTTTTTGGTATAAGTAAAAAAATGCTCCTATCCTTGTATGTGCGTCACATAATATGAATTATTCTCTATGTTGATTATCGGAAAAAATACCTATTTAACATTAAACGTGGTTTATCGTGTAAACGTGATATCAGTTTCACTGGAGCTTTGGGAGCTTTCTCTTATAACTTCCAGCTCGCGTATTGTTAAAGAAGGAGTTTTGAAAAACGGTTTGTGCCCTGTGTGATCAGACTCTCTCCCCATTCGGTCATCGAAACATTCTTCCATCTGCTGAGCACCATTCAACTGAGACTCGTGCACTTGTCCGAAATACGAACAATCGTCTGCGTGGTCGATCTCAATACAACCGAGATCATCTTCATCCTCGTAGAAATCATTTTCAGTAGAACGCCTCCGATCAAATCCACGAATTCGGTCAAAGTCTTGACTGAGAATTCCCGGATCATTTGTGCGAAACTCTACGGTGGTTCCATCCACCACTATGGAGTCTTCGTTTGCGATAGCATCGTCAAAGCGCCACTTGAAGCATTTGTCTATCTTTTTCGTTCTGGTTCGCCTGTCGAGGCTGTTAGTTTTGCAGTACAGAGTAGGTTTTTGGTCCCAATCTCATGAATCGTTGAAGTGGCGGTTGCATTTGTTCAAGCTTATCTCGTCCAAGCTCAAATTTGATCTAGCTTCACCTAGTCTTAACTCTGAATGGTTTTCAAACAGTCTAAGTTCTGGTTTATTGTATCTGCACTCGACTGGGTTTCCGTAAGCGTCGATTCGAAAGTCTGATCCTGTGTTGTAGTGGTGGAAGTCTCTAGGATGATAGTTGTCGTAATGTCTCGGGTATTCGTGGATTGATTTGATAGAGTCAGATTTGTAGTTCTTAATGGATCCGTTGCATTTGAGAGAGGAATCTCGTTTGGGTCCATGGTAAACCTTCTGTAGGGCATGGAGGCTTGTGGAGGAGACAGTTCTCTCGAGGATCTCTCCCCAGTACTTCTCGGAAAGTCCTTCCAGATCTGGTTTGTGCGGAGGCGCAGGGGGCTCCGAGGACAGGGAGTTGCAACAGCCCGAGGACTTCTCCAGGGGAAGCTCAGGCTCACGCTTGCAGCAGAACTGGAAACCAAAAAATACCTTCATTGAAGTATTTTAAAAACGAAAAACAAATATTAGAAAGATCCACATCGTCTTCGCTCTTCAAAATTTTAAAAACATAACTGAAATTTTTCGATTCGACACACATCGCTCCGAAAACATATTATACGCCATTGACAGCAAGGTGACAATTTTTAACAATTTCCGTTTTATCACGATTCACGATCGGCTACCTTTAAATAGCATATTGTTAAAATGAAACCAAAAACAGAAAGGTTTGTCTCCAGCGCCCTTTTGCGGTGATTTTTCACAAAAACGGCGCTATATAAATCGTCAAAATATTATTATTATTATAAACATATTTACATACGAACAGACGAGATAATCCACAATTTGAAAACATATTAAAGCTTGAACCTACGGTCGTATTTATGACGATCACGATTATGAAAATTCAACTAATTAGCGTAAGATAACGGCCAGTGTTGCCAACTCTACTTTTAAAACGAAGCCAGATGTCACCCGAAAAGGAGCTAAAGATCTAAAATCTTGTATATCTTAAGTTGTGACCGAAAATTTACCATCCTGGAGGGGAGGGGAGCGGGGGATGGCGGGTGTACAAATTCTATGGTAAAAACCAAGTTTGCAATACGAAATTAACCGGTTCCTAAAGAAATAGCTCTCAAATTCGTCATTTTTCGTTCACGAGTTTGTATAAAAAAGGGAGCTTGATTATCTGAAAAAAGCCAGCTAATTTTGTAGCTAAATCTGGCTCTTAAGGATCTGAGTTGTCAACACAGATTACCAATGCTTTCTTACGTATAGGTTTGTATACTACATATCTCTCTTCCTATTCCAATTTAAGGAACAATTTTTAAGCACATTTTCATGACAACCAAAATTAGGAAATCTAATACATTCAAACTGTTTTGGTTTTTCTAAAATAGAAACGAATGTACATACTTCTTATTTTCCCAGTCATCCTTTTCTCCAATCAATTCCCTTCTCTGCCTAGTATTCTCATACATCCGTGGTGCATACCCCTTCCCCTGGTTTCGACCAAAGAGTTACTTATTTATTTAAATACGCGTATTTACATGGATCAAAGTTAAGACTGATGATGTACGAATTAATAAATTTCACTAACGGCTTAATATTCTATTTGCGTAGAATTTGGCCAGGGAACCTACTTTCCGTTCAAAGAAATATTTCTGAAACCGAGCATGGAGCGATTAATTCAATGAATTTAGGAGATTCTAAAACCTTTCAACTTCTAAAATTGAATTTCTAATGCGGAAATTTTGTATGGAACGTTTAGCTGTGTTTAATCACCGGCATTCTTGAGTTAATTAATTGAAATATTTGAGAAATTCGTTCAAAATTAGATGAATTTAGTGAGTAATTTTGCAAAGCTTGTTTTAATGTGTTATAAAATTTACTTTACAAAATTTTCAATACAACCTTAAGGGCGTTTTACATACTGTTTGTCTAAACGAAACATTGATTTGAAAACTAAATAAAATTTATGCATTTTGTGGGTTGTGAAAATGTCCAGTCTTGCGAAAAAAATATCTATAAAATAATACAGGTGATTCAATTTTCTTACAGAGATTAGGTACCTACTCGTTCTACGAACTACGACGGTCATTTTTAATAAATTTAGTTGTTGGATTTTCAATCCTTCTCAATTAATATTATAGTTTATTCGAGCTTTAGGGTTTGACTCTCCGAAAGCTTGCTTTGGTTTTTACAACCTTCCATTAGTTCACTGTTTCGCGCTGATGTGATTTGATTTCAAGGAATGCACAATTTGGAGAAGTAGGTTCGGGTCGTCTCAGTAATTGCTTTCAATACACCTAACAAGGATTATTTCAGGACGCGAAGAAGTGGACAAAATAAATAACCCCATTCATTTGGTAAATGAAACAAATGCAATGAGGAATAACTGAGAATATTATCAGCTCTGAGATACAATTGCGTTTCAACTTTCGATTCGATGCTTTTGCATGGGTATGATTTTTTAGAAAAAAGTTTTTAACATTATTTAATATTTTGTGATTTTTCTACTTATTACTTATTCTACGTATCAGTAAACGATAAGGATATAAGGAGTTATATTATTAAGGATTATATCTCCAGTAGGTATTGTGGGAATATCTTTAGCTCTGTGATTGCAAATAACACATTCTTGGATGAAGTGGCTTTCCGCATCAATATATATATATTTTTGTTTTATAAATATGTCACATTAATTAATGCATGCTGAGGACATACCGATACAACAAGCGTCAAAATGTTGATATTTGCGATCGGCTGAAAAGTATTTTACATGATGCAACACATTTAACCCTTGAAAGACAATCTACGTCTTAGAGACGTAAGCGGTACACAAAAAATGCTGTCTTTTTTATTTCGCAACGTAACACGCTGTCTATCTCAGTTAGATCAGTTTTCGAGGAGAGCTTACGCGGGGCGGCTTTGTCACCACGGTAAGTACAAAAATTACGGAGAAATACATATCTCATACGTCCGAAAGACGTATGATTACCCTTTATGTAACTTTTAGACTTGTTAGTATAAAGGTGATTTAGAGAAATAAAACGTCTCTAAGTCGTATGATTATCATAAAGGTAAGCAGTTTATAGAAAGTTATAGCTGCATTATAAGTGTGTTGAACGTAGATTAAAAAATATATATTTTGTCCACTCTGCAGAACCGCGTTCACTTTATCATTTGAATTACCTACACAATTTTTATGAGGAGAGGAGGTGGATTTTACAAAAGTAAATTTATTGATTTTGAATTATATCAAATTTAGAAAAATAAAGTATTACCCCAGAATAAACGAGTTCAGAGCTGATCCTCCGGAAGTTGTTATTGAGGAGCCAGTAGAGAAAAGGATTCCAGAAGCTATTGCTGAGGGCTAGCCAGGTCACTATGAAGTCCAGCATTGGAGGAACCTGTAAGAAAAATGACAAATTATCAAAAATACTGATTTCGGTTGTCTGTCTGTGATTGCAACTGTAACTCTGGTCGAATGAACTCGGATTGGTTTGGAATTTAAGTGACGAATTCGAAAAAAAATGAAAAACGATAAAGTATTTTCCTTAAAAATAATATTTTTTAAACTTTTATTTTTATTTGATCTGTTGTGGAGACCGTCCCGTGATTTTCCACGAGTCTGCGCTAGTTTATAAAATATCCCGAGAGTAACAATAATAATTTATTTTTTTTGAAAAAAAAATAATAAATATGTTTTTTTTTAATTTTCTGGATTTTAGAGGCTTAGCGTCCTTAATTATACTATTCGTAAGTCCTTAATTATACTAATTGAGGGGTAAGGCTCTCGACTAGCCATCCAGAGATCGCCGAGCGCCGCGCCGGTTCAAATCCCTGCGAGTATATGTAAATTTGATTTTATTGATTTGTGTTATTTCACGATTCAATCATTAAAAATAATATAAGGTATATTTGCGGCACGTTCCAGAGTAAAAGTTACTCTCAGTAAAGCAGAATTGAAACGGTGCTTGAAATGGCTTTAGCTGTATTTGGTAACCAGATCTGAATAACCAAGTAGGTACTTCCCCACCTTTCTCTTTTTCATCTACTCCCCTCTCCGCAATCTTTAGCCTCACAACGTACCCCATTTGGGGATGCCATAGTCTCACTGGCTACAGGCGGTTGGGAGCAGATCGGAGTTTTGTCCGGTGTTCATATAAAAAACAAGAAGAAAATTCCGCTTCGAACGGTTTACCATAACTTTCCGCTGCAAGCATTTTTCTCAAGCGGCCTTTCCGGGTCTACTAGAATACCTTACATGAAATTCCTTATCCGAAAGTTTGTCTTTAAAATCTGTCTTCTAAATATTTCACCAACTAACCATCACGCCGTTTCGATACATTGTTTTTATCACGCCTCATGGTTTCTACAACACTTGGTCTAATTTCATCCTTCCTCTGCCAGTTCCAAGCCTCACTGCAATACATCAGGGTAGGTACCAGCATTCATCGTGAACTGCTAGCTTTTAGACATTTTTAGTAGTATTTTGCAGTATCCTCCACCACCCTTCTTTCAATAAGTCGGACGGTCTTCTAAAGTCTGTCTTCAATGACGTCTCAGTATATTGGTAGGTAATTGTGTCAGACTATAATGGGGAGAAGAGAAGGAGTAAGGAGAGAAGTATTACTTGGCTTTACCAAAAGTCATTAACTGACTGAAAGTCGCTCAAACTTTCAATCGTGATTTGTGGCCCTATACCGAATGTTTGTTCTTAATCTGAATAACGGCAATCCAAATGAAGTGCAGAAACCAACCCGCTGTATTTATAGCAGTGAGACATGGATCTGGAAGTAGAATTTTTTTTTATATAAAAATTAATATCTATGATGAATACATATTTTTATTTTTAACTTGAACAGTAAAACCTTAAATATTAAATTAAAAGGAGACAGAAAAGTCAGAAAAGATACTTTAGTTAGAATTGCAGAAAAGTCAATAGATGTCACATTAAAAATAAAAATGGATACAACATTTATCTAAGACACTATCTTGATTGCATTTAGTTCGGATTTGAATCAGAAAAAGATTCTTTTGTTAGAATTGCAGAAAAGTCAATAGATGTCGTATTAAAAATAAAAATGGATAAACATTTATCCAAGACACACTATCTAGATAGGATTTAGTTCTGGTTTGAAACTTGCAATCATACATAAAGAAAGCAGCAAATAAAAAATATGCATTAGGAAGTGTTGGTAGTTCTTAGTCGAAGTATGATCAGTTAAATATGACCAAATCGGTGGGGACACATTAGATCAGTTGGTAGAGTTGCGCCCCGGCAAGGCGAAGGTCCTGGGTTCGAATCCCAGATGGGACCCAGATCTTTTTCTGATTTTTCTGTTTTCAAATTTTCGCTAATGTTGTCTTCATTTAATTACATATCTTTTATTTTGTAATTAAAATATAATGTGTTGTGTGGTCGCATAAAGCACATGCCTGAACACTTTTGGAAGCTAAACCAATGAGGTCGACAGGACCTTAGACTGGCTGACCGACTTTGATGTTCTCCGGTGAAACCCGCCTAATGAAGGAATAAGAAGTAGTTGTTCATGTCGTACCTTACATCCAGTACAGGCTGCGACCACCTCTTGAATGGTAGCCGGAGTGACTACCACAATAAATCCTAATGATATTGCAGCCATGGTTCTAGATGCATTTGTGCTGAGGAGCCGCTCCTGTGCGTCGAGCTGGAAAGACACATGAGAGTTTGGTTTATTAATTTATTCATTAATGGTTCACAATATATTCATTAATGGTTCATAATTTATTCATTAATGGTTCATAATGTATTCATTCATGATTCGTATTTTATTCATTTATAGTTCATAATTTATTCGTTAATGGTTCATAATTTATTCAATAATGGTTTATACATATATGGAAGGCTATTTTCATCTGATCGGCATAGCACTTGAAAATAACAATATGCAACACAATATCCAGCGAACCCTCGACTTGACCCCTCTGGTTAATTTGTTCGGTTTTCGGAACAACTCATTTAGGTCTTATAGAAATCACGGTGTCTCCCTTACTACTCGTATCATGGTTAGAAATATCATCTAAACGGTTTTATAGAGAGAAAATAACAGCCAAACAATTAAAATGTACACATGTGTGAAACCAAAGTTTCCGACCGTTATTTGAAAAAAAAATCATGAAACTTTGGGAATTTTTTATTAATTATTTTTTCAAGAAACGACAAAATGCGAGTTTACGATAACGTTTATAATACATACATTTGCCTAAAAAAATACATAAGTTATAATTTTTTTCGTTATCAGTAATTTTAGTTAGAAAAAACGTAAGGTGAACCATTTTTAAAACTTTCATATGTTTGCATTAAAAAAAATTATACATAAAAAAATATATGTTTTTTCGATTTATAAAATTTTAAGGCGTATTTCATCACCTTTCAAAAACAGCATTTAGTTTTTGAAAGCTTTCAGAAATATCCCGTTTATTCGGATTTTATTGCAAAACGGAAATATTTAAACCCTCCGACAAAATAGGCCCGAGGCCTGAGGGGTTAAAAGACAAATGCATAGAGGGTAGACAATAATTAAGTTGACTCAGGTAACTAACTGTGAATATAGTTGAGAAATATTATTGATTTAAAGATGTCTGAAAGAAATTTAGAATTCCTGCTTATCAGATTTGGTCACCTTATTTATGTAATGATGTTATTTTTGAGGACTGATTTGATCAAAAGTTGAAAAGGCCGAGAATCAGGTTTAAATGTCGTTGAGATAGTCGATGGTGGCTAAAAAAAATGTATTCGAATTTTCAAAACCCCAATCATACCTAGGTTGTTTTTAATTTACTGACGAAAAAAGAAAAAAAAATAATGCTTCATTTAAAAAAAAAATCATAAATTTTCAATAGCCAAGGAGATCGTTGGAGTGACAATCAGGTTCACAAATAAAGATATGATAATGGTAAAAAAATCACTCGTTAAGTCTATTGTTTGTGAAAGAATTCATTTCAAAAGAAGAACGAAAATTCAGGTTTAATTTTTTCCCTCGCCTTTCTTTGATTGATTCGAATCCTTTGGTATTTGAGAAGGGCTTTTAAAATTCGTTTTTATTAAGCAATCATTCAAAATAAATCATTAATATTATTTAATGGCTCTAAATACTATACAAAATTTAAATTAAAAAATGCTCGGCGTCCGTCGGAGCGAGAGAAATCATTTCGTCGTCATTCCTTGAATTTATTTTTGGACATTCGTTTCATACGGATTCAAACAATGGACCTATATTAAATCGATGTGGATGTGGAAGGAAATATGAAAGCCTCCTTTTCGCGCGAATAATTCCATAGAATTGAAGGATCGAAGTAGGTTGGTATTACGGTCTATTCTTTGTGGCTTATATCTATAGAACCGCAATTTTCATACGATTGAGTATCGAAACTCAAAAGGTCGGATATATTTTCATATTTGCCGGTGAAAGTATTATTCTGTTTACCGCCGGATCAGGGCACTGGGGCGCGCTAAGTACCTCGCGAATTCACGCACCTTTGATTTTATCTTTTTAAAGTATTTTGTTTTTATGATTCACTAGAAGTTTCAGCTTTAGTGGAGATTTCCAAACGTTTTTTATCTCAGTGAATATCCATCGTATTTTCTTTAAAAAAATATTATGGTAACAAATTATATTTATTACACCGTAACTTTCTTATCCTTTCGTACATCACATGATACAGGTTTAATCCATCCTTTCCTTAAAGCTTCTCAGATGGTATTCTCAAGTATACTAGTATGGTTATATCCATATGTATTGGAAGGACTCACATGCCATGATTGACATCCAAAAACCGGACACATTTTAAGTGAAAAAAGGGGTGCGCCAAGGGAGAATCCTTTCACCAATGTTATTTAATTACACACCATGCATAAGGTGTATAAGGTGAAATGAACATTCGAAAATTCTCAAATCTCAGATACGCAGATGATACTACCCTTATTGCCTCTTCTGAGAAATCAGAGGAAGAAAACCATAATCTAGGTTTACTGATGTGGCGACCAGAACGGTCGCCCTCTTTAGCCACAATCCTTGCGCCGCCACTGATATAGCAAGCACATTCTCGAAAGGAACAATCTACCTACAGTTGTAGTGTTTCCATGCCGCACACGGCTACACATTCGGGAAGCGCATCGAAAGGCCTCGACTCAACAGCCGTCACATTCTTACGGCCGCGGAATGTTCCAGAGGCTTCTCCGCTTTGCGCGGGCGCTCAATATCACTTGGCGTTCCGGGTACTCACACGGTCGGCTATATAAAGCGCAGCGACACCGCGCTAGTCAGTCAGTCAGTTCCAGTCTCTAGTATCAGTAACATCACCAACACATAGACAGTGCATCTAGTGATAACGTTCCAGTGCGGTAACCAACAGGTCCACGGCGACGTGTCGGACCTGTGCCGGTGCTCATCAACCTTCGAGGACGCAACATCTCTCAAGAGACACCATTGCCCACGACAAGTCCCACGGCGGGCCTTCTTGTCACGTGAGCAGCAACACCTCAGGTTTACCGCAGCCATCTCCGCGACACCGCGTCGAGCATCCATCCTGGACGTCAAGGTCTTCTCCACCACCACGGTGCGGAACAACATGCTGGCGACATGCAGACCCGAGGTCTGCTACACCACTGCATCACCGACCTTCATCACTGCAACACCTACGAGCCTCATCATCATCGCTCCTGTCTACCCTGTTACTTCACTAAATTTACCATCGCTACGTAGCAGCAATAAAGACTGACTCATACATCGACTGACGCCTTTCATTTAATCGTCCTCCGTCTCTGCCGATCGCTGCCCGCTCCCTCACTGATCAACAAGGCTAAAAGAGATCCAAATAAAAACATTAATTTGTTACAGACCACTTTAATTTTATTTTATTCAAACTCTACTGGTTTCGAAAGAACCCTTCCTTCCTTCATCAGTATAATATTAAAACCAATTTTTTTGTTTTTGTTTTTATCGTAAATTATAGTGAGCCACAAAGTTTATGCTTTTTTCATATAAATCAACTAATCGACCGACAGGGCAAAACCTTTGGCCTTTGTAAAAACTAATAATGCACTCACAGACTTAATGACGGTGAACGATTTCATTTACCTAGGCTCGTCTATAAATGATGAAGGAGGTTGTGAAACAAAAGTGAAAAGAAAGATTTGCATGACAGGAAACGCCTTGAGCGAAATGCAAAAGATGTGGAGCCCGGGCGTCGATTTTCTCAGTACTGTGTGGAAACATGGACACGCTTAGAGCCAGAAAAAGAATAGACGCACTCGAAATATTGTGTTGTAGAAAAATGCTCCGGTTTCCATGGAAAGCCAGATGCACAAATATGACTATTCTGGAAGAGATAGGCATCCACAGTTGGTTTTTAACTATCTACCCCCACTTTAAGATGTTTTGGACACATTGTTCGCCAAACCATGGACTTCAACTTGGAGAAACACAGACAGGGGAAGAAGAGAAAGGTCACCAATGCTCTGAAGTGACTAAGTATCACTGGCGTTCGGTACGTCGTTGTTCTTGGCTCTCTCATGAGGAGCGGAAGAGTCTTATCTACCATAGAAATTGGATACGATCCTCAGGAATGACAAACCGAATTATGAAGAATGAATAGTCAGGTACTTGCCAACCTTCTTACCACATACTTCCCTTCTCCACTCACATCAGCCTAAAAATTTACCTTAATAGGAATGCCGTAGTCCTACTGACTCCAGGCAGGGGAATCTAGTGCGTATTTGCGTAAATAATAAATAATGTACAATGGCCCTGGGGATACTCTCAGGGTTTTCTTTGTATAACGAATATAAATAAAGATATATTTTAATTGAAGGCATCCTGAAATCCCTCTTCTGCAATGACAATATCAGTTTAAAACTAAGCAGAGAATCTTGCTGGATGGATATGAAACATGGACCTTGAAAGTGAATACCATGAACAGGTTAGAGGCTTTTAAAATGTGGCTTCACCGGAGAATGCTCAAGGTCCCATGGACCGACATGATCCCCAACACAGATATTATCAGGCGGGCTAAAGCAGATAGAGAACTGCTTACATTAATGAAAGTCAGGAAAGTTTCATATCTGGGTCATATACTTCGAGAGGATAAGTATCACTCTCTCCAATTAATATTGTGAGGCAAGATAAAAGGTCGCCGGAGAGGGCCTGGCAGGAGACAAATGTCTTGGCTGCGAAATGTACGAGAGTGGACCGGCATTAGAAGTGTGGAGGAGCTATTCCGGGCAGCAAAAGACAGAGAGACATTTTCCAGAGTGATCGCCAACGTCGCTGTCGGGGGGACCTGATAGGGCACACAAAGAAGAAGAAGGCATCCTGTAATGCTGCTTTAGTATTTGTAAAATGTTATCTAAATGACTTATTAGGCTTATTCACAAAAATTAATGTAACTATTTAAATACATAACTCAAATACTTCCTTTAGAGTCTTTTGCATATTTAATTTTGTGACGAAAATACTTCAGTTTGTCTACATTCTTATTTCGCTTAGACAATATCGAAAAATTATAAATACTTATGATCAAAAAATAATAACAAGAAGTACATAATTTTAATAGTTTTATCATCACGCCTTTCAGCATTTTTGAATGTAGGTATAAATTAAACCAAATTTTGACTGATATAAAATCGATATTGAGTTATTGTTTAAAAAGCTGGTAAGGAGAATAATTCATCTTTATAATTGGAACCACCTTGAACGATCGTAAGAACATCTTTCGACGAAATATGAATAGCTCCGGCTTAGTTCTGGTGTCATAGATAACCCCAATCACGGCTGGGAATGACGATTGTGATTCCAAATTGGTGTTTTTTCCAAGAAATAAATGATCGGCATTAATCGGCGTAATTTTATAAACTGCGTGTAAAGACGTATTCTTATATATGCCATTGCATTACGAATAAAAAATAATCATCTGTTTAGCTTTCAAGTATTGTAGCTAATCTGAAATCGGCACCTGTAGGCTGCACTGCTTTTTTTAGCAGGTATATTTACGTGTTCTTTTTCATCATTTTGAATTCGTGCCTTGCTTGAAATCGAAGCAAGGCAAGCAAAGAACGAGAAGTAAGGAGCATTCTAATCATCACCACATAAAAAAAAACCCTGAAGATAAAGTTATTCATAGAAAATTGAGCATCAAAAAGCTGACCGTATGGGGATGAAAGATATTCTTGAAGTAATGTCTATAATATGTTCTTTGTTCTGTGGATACAGCTAATAATTCCGTAGAATAATGCAACCTAATGACCATGATGCATCTCTGAGTGTTTCTGACAGTTGTGACATTATCTCATGAGACAATGCTCAAGAGTTGCAAATCGATACTAAAGTCCCCTAAAGCGAATCGCACTCCTATGGTCCTATGTACAATATATGTCATTTTGTTGTCATGTTCTATCCTGTCTTGTTTCTCTTCCTCCACTTTTTCGATTTATTTGTAATCATCCATATTTGTATAACCTTGTTATTTTTTCTTTTATTTGTTTTCTATTGTGTTTGTTCTATCTAACCTGTCTATACTGTAAGTGAAACTTATATTTTTAATATCAAAATACCTTTGAAAAAATTGTAACTTTTTCCTCCCACCTATGAATTGTAAGTTTCTCTCACCCTAAAATGAGTTCAGTAACTCACCAGAATTGCTATAGCAAGCAATAAAAAAATAAAAAAATTAGAGTGTGTAATTCAAACGCGATGGAATTGAAAATTGATAGGCGCTAGGTGTCGCTTTTTTGCCTATTTATTTTAAAGTGGTTTGAAGAATGGATATTGATTTAAAAAAACAAAAATGTTTATTTCGAACCTCCGTCTCCTGGATTTCTCTGGCCGCTGAGATTTGCGACGCACTATACCGCTGCGATATGAGACGCGCTCGGTGAGGTGCGAATTTACGCATTATATTCCGACGACCCGTAAAAAAACAAAGCAGCCAATGAGCGCAGACCTATCGTCGTTTCCGTTTTATATTTCAACCAATAGGAGCCTTGTTCCGTTTCATCTAACGGGGCTAAGGAAGTTTAACTTTTTACGATTTTTTTGATTTTTACAAAAATGACCATCTGAATGGGGAAAATTTATCGGAAACCCTAACGTAGTACACGCTGGCTCACTATTATAAACTACCTTTATTGAATTACAAAATTGGTGAAATTAATATAGAAATCATTTCGTCGAATCGATTAATAATTTAATCCAATCATGAAGCCTAATAAGGGCGATGCTTTGAATAAATTGAATCATCGTGACGTGTTGATTATAAACTAATTTGCCGAGAGCGATTTGATCATTAATATTCCTCTCCATCTATTCAACAGCTTACTAATTCCCCTTCCATAATAAATCCAAGATTCATAATATGGTATAAGTTAACGATGATATATTATTGTATTCTTAGGAAATATCAGCGCCGATTGAAAGCTTTTCGTAAGCCAAGAGCTTTTATAGAAAACAGAAAAATATTTCTGAGTTTTTCAGAATGTGATCTAGAGGAAGATTTATTAAACCATCGCATCATAATGCATTGTCACATTAACACCCCCAAGCCTCGAGCCTATTTTGTTGGAATGTCAGAATATTTCCACATTGCAATAAAATCCAAATAATTGAAAAATTTCTGAAAGCATCCGAAAACTAAAAACGTTTGAAAGATGATGAAATAAGGTTTCAATTTTCATATTTCTAAATAAACATATATTTTTTTTAATGCATACATAAAAAGTTTTACAAATAGCTTATCTTATGTTTTTTTTAACTAAAATAACTCTAATTAAATTATTATTCTTAATAGAAAACACACATTTTTCTATTAAGCAGATATATTATAAAGTTTATCAGTGTTATCACCAACCCACTTTTCGTCGTTTCATGTAAATATACATTTTTTTTCAAATCGTGGTTGGAAACGTTTGTTTCTTAAAGGTGTACGTTTTAATTATTTTATGATCTTCTATTTGAATATAAAGCGTTATTTTTTCTTTTTAACACCCTTTTCATCATATTTCTAACTATGATATTAAGGAAGACATAACGATTTTCAAAAACCTGTTTGGTTGGTCTGAAGGGCGAACAAATTAGCCTGAGAAGTTTAACTATCTGATTTAAAAAATCAGAGTGTGCAATTCACACGCGGTAGAAGTGAAAAGTTCAGAAAACTAAAGGAGACAAGAGTGAGGAGACTATGAAGGACTTTTTTTATCAACGTGAAGGATGATTTTTTTTCCATATTTTTGTTGTCGAATTCCAGTGCACCTTTTCCTATATTGCCATCTTATTAGTATTTGTGTTTTCTTCTTCGGAGTCGATAGATGTCGATTTATTTCGTGTTTTATTTCGCCTGTTCATTTAGGATTGGTTCGAGACTGGATATTAATTAATTTTTTTTTTTTGGATTTCGTAGGATTCGATCCTTGGTCGGATAAAATGTCTGCAAAGGTTCGTCAGGTGCTTTATACCACTACACCAAAGGAGACTTACGCGGGACTGTGGATTTATAGTATTGTATTGGGACCGAGTACCCGTGACTTAAATAAATATTTTATTGCAATCTCATTCTCTCGCAGGCTAAATCCTAAAGATGTATGTGTTTGTCACTTTTTAGTGTCGCTCGTTTCCATTTCATCGAGTTTCAAATCACAACGGTTCTAAAGAAGTTTTCACTGCAAAATGAATGGAGCAGGTAACATTTAAAGCAAACCCGTTTTCAGGTGGCAACCAAAAACAAACTTTTAACAACTTTTCCGTCATGAAAATGTGCTCATTTAAAATTTCTGACATAAGACGGAAAATATTCTAAAAAAAGAAGACCGGACTTCCTCATTACTTTGTATACTTTGGTCTTATCTGTATAACCGTAAAATAATTAATAATCGCGTGTTCCCAGTCCTTTGAGGCAAGGAAGCCAGTTTACTCATTGACGGGATTCTCTTTGAAAGTAGGAAGCGGAAATGAAGGAAAGGCCTGAGAAATAACGGCGAACATATTCCAATCGGTCTTGAGAAGGAAGCATATTTCGTATATATTCACGACATCCGCATTCGCGCACTGCAGGCTGTATGAATAGGGCTGGGAAGGCTTTCGGGAGAGTAGATTAATGAGCAGCCTTTGCAACGAAATCATATCCAAAAGGACTGCAAGTCTCCGAGTTGCATTTTACGGACTTCGGGAAGAGACTGTTGAAATAAGGTAAGTTTACGCTTACATAATGTATTTTACATAAACTTATTTTTTTCATCAAAAGTTATAACGTCGTGACACTAGTGCAAGAAGAACAAATGTAAAGCAGACAAAAATCGTGAATTATTCTTATTAGTACCTATAGGTATCGTAACCTCAGTTGAGTCGAACACTGCAATCGTACACTCCACACTGCATCCCCAAAGGTGACTCCTGAGGGAAATTATTTTCTTTCGGGCTTCCTGCGTGAAGTTAATGTGAAATAAAAAATGTTATTTTTGCAACACATTACAGAGTGGAAGATATGCTAGTTCCAGAGAGAAATCGTGTGTCAAGTCATCGATCTACGTCTTTTCTCTTTATGGTTTTCACATTTTCACACAAGATGCGTTCCAAGGAAAATGACGATCGTACGTCTCTCTCCAGAAATAATTTGATTAAGTATCTCCATGGAGAAAGACCACCATTTAGAACTGAAACGCTGCTTGTAAAGGCTCTAGCGGTGTTTGGTGACCAGATCTGAATAGCCAGTCATCTTCCTGCCTTCAATTATTTTCTGGTGCTTTGCGTTACTTTAGTGTGAAATGTATTCTTTCCTACTATATAAAATAGCATGAATTTTTTTTGAATACCTGTATCTGAATACGCTCGTAAACCAAAAAAACATATATTATGGAATCCGCAATTACAATAAAAAGTAAATATTGAACAATGATTTAAAAAGTCCAAGGGATAAAATCGCCAAAGAGAGTTAAGTAAATACAATTCATAAAATAATAATTCCTACACTGTGTGTAAATACATAAAAATATATCCTAATTTATTTATGAACCTGTCAATAATGATTGGTACGTTTGTACATATATATCAAAAATGCAAGATTAAGAAAGGGACCCTCAGATGGTTTGGACATGTAGAGCGAATGAAAGAAGAAAATAATGTGAGAAGAATATATGACGCAAATGTGAATGGAAGAAGAAGTAGGGGACGCCCGAGGAAGACATGGCACGATCAAGTGAATCAGATACTTGAGTCGGGCCATGTCAAAAGTCGGAATAATAGAAGAGTATGTATGAGACGATGTATGAATGTGAGTGAAGCAAAGACTGTGTGCCAAGACCGAGTTGTTTGGCGGTCCGTCCTCTCTGCCTACCCCTGCGGGGAAACGGCGTGATGGTTAGTTAGTTAGTTAGTTATCAAAAATGCAAAAATTTACGAACTTTTTAAAAAATACCAAAATAATGTGAATAATCTTTATAATTTGGGAGGCGAGTATGGGTACCATCGCCGGGGAACCATTTATTGGATAATTGACACCTCTGATATGACCTATGGGTCACCTAAGTGGTTCGCTACATTTAGTTACTTATTTAGAGATTGGTTGAGACTCTCTTGACCCATCGCCTTGCACTGCAGTTGTGGGGATGGATTCGCATGTACGTCACTCCTGAATACATTGACCCCCAGATTCCTGCCCATACCTTGTACCCGTTTCCTTCCCAGAAGTTCCTCTCCTTTCTTTCCTTAATGAGACCCTCCACACAGCAACCTCAAAGACGACATAGAACCTGATGGAATCTTTTTTCCTTTGTGCCTTATATGTGGAGCTAATGTAAAAAATTGCACTTGCATCTCATTTTTAAAAAAAAATTTCCGGTTTAGCCAAATATTCTAAGACATTCTGTATTTTTTTTTTTAATCGTATTTTTGAAGCACTGGCGATTTTTTTAAAATTTCAGTTCGAAAAATCAGATCATTTTTTATAAACCGGAAAGACGGGACATAATTTTATTGGTGCGAAAAAACGATTCTTACATAGCCGAAAATCATTTAAAAAAAAGAACGTTTTCCACACGAATAGCAATAAATGGTACGGGGTTCTCTTCGTAACATCTGTAAAAACACCGCCATCTTTATCAAAAAATCAAACCAAAGGATAAGTTCGCATAGAACAAACAATAAATCTAGTGAACGTTAAACGCAAATTCAAATATTCGCCGGAAATCAAAGTGTTGCCATATAAAAAAAAATTAATCAGTGCTGAATTTTACAAAATCAAAAGAACATATTCGGAGACGGGACATTTTCATGTAGTGACGTCACGAGCTCAAATAATGGATTTATTTATTTAAAAATAAAAAAACTATACATTTCTAAAAATTTTTGCTAACATTTTCGTAATCTTAGTAAAAAAATCTAGTCGTTATGAAATCCATGCAAGTGGCCTATTACCAGAAGATCACAGAAATTTTAATAAAAGTTATTTTAACGAAAGGGTTGATAAAATAAAACATCCCTCTTATGTATCTATTATTTACCCTCGATAAAACAGAATTATTCCCCATTTCAAACCTTGAATATTTTTTTCAGGCTTCGTGAAAAGGAATTAAAACGGGAAACCTTGATGTTGTTCGTAATAAATAACACGCTTTTTTATTTGAAAATAATACTTTTTGAAACAATGGACCGGTTTCTAAGGCCTTGGCATATTGTAGAACTGTAAAGGAAACACTTGTATCCTCTTTAAAGCAATGAATTAGCAATAAACCCAAAAGTTTTCTCCTCAAAATGTACTTCATTATTTGTTTAATTTTTTATGTCTTTTTTACACTTCTGTACAATAATAATTGTCCCGGAATTAATACGGTACTTATTTTGAATAATCGCCATGATTCTGAAAAATTATTTTGCAAAGAATTAAAGTGCGGCTATTTTTATAGCCCTTATTTTTAATTACGATTTTCAGGAATGTACAACGATAATATCTTCTGAACAAACGGCATCTGGGAAATAGTTTATTATTATATTTCTCTTTATTTAACCGACCGAAATTTGGGAGGCGGGTATGGGTACAGCCGCCCCGGGAACCATTTATTGGATAACCAAAACCTCTGCCATGGGTCACCCCGAATGGTTCGCTACGTTTGGTGACTTAGCAAGGGTGCCCGGGTTCAAGGGATCAAGTTTGTCCGGATCTTGGTGGCAGATATGTCTGCCCACCAATAGCGTGGCAGGCCGGATCGGGAGAGACTGGTAGATTGAGATCTTTTGACCTCTCCAGCTGGACTCTCTCGGAATATTGCCTTGCATCGCAGTGGAAAGGATGGATTAATTCACAGTCACTCCTGGACACACCGACCTCCAGATTCCTACCCACCATTCATACCTATTTCTTTCCCAGAACTTCCTCTCCTTCCTTCCTTCCCTTATAAAGACCCTACACAAAGCATCCCCAAAGATGACATAGGCTCTGAGTGGAAATATTTTCCTTATGGCCTCCAACGTGGATATAATATATTTAAAAAATATTGCGAAGACTTAATAACATAATAATTGTTTTAAATAAATAGGCACCCCAAAATGGTAATTTTATTCGTTCTTCCGGAAAATTTGAGAAAAATCTGATATTTTAGAAGTTCGTTACCTTTGAATTTTAAATTTAAATACAGAATTCTGTACATAGTATTTAATCGCATACATCAGAAATGATGAGATGATATCAGAGAGGGTACGCCTTGATTCAGAAGCTACGTTATTTTACAATGTTTTATAATATATATGAGTAAAATTTTTTAGGTTTTTGTTGAAAACTAACAAACAACATTAAAAAAACCTTCAACAGAAAAACAGGCACTGAACTGGCGTGAAATAATTACTAAAAATAAAAACAGTCGTAAGCAGTGTTGCTTGTTTGAATTGGTGTGCCTACATTTAGAAAAATAAAATAAAATTTCGGCACACAAAGAATTAAAGAAGGCGTCGGTTATTAAAATAACAAATAAAATTGTCCATTATACCAGTGTACGCAACCACACTAAACGTGGGTTTTTCTTTGTTCTTTTGCACCGGAAAGTCTTTTCGTTTCCTGGATAGTAAAATGTTAACGAATCTCTTATCTTTTGTCCAACATTTAAGTGTAAATAAACACTTGTTTCGAATTTTTGTTTTCAGATTCAAATGTACTTGAAGTTTAATGAAATCGTTAAGAATGTAACACAATAAACATAAATTTAATAAGCATTCTTAATGCTTTATTAGAGTTTATGACGTACAGTTCCCATTTATCAGATTATTTGTGTTTTGTGTTGTAAACTAACCTAACTGGTTTAAAAGCTCAACAAAAGTTTACTCTTAACTCACAAAGTATACGTGATGCATACATATAAGGGATTAAAATTAAATTAACACAGCTGATCACACTTCAAGAGTTGATAATTTATTATTTTGTTATAATTTTTAGGTTAGTAAATTTTGTAAGTTTGACGATCGGATTATAATTTAAACACATAATATAATTACTTCTTCAAACTTAGCAAATACACTTTGTGGTAAAATACACTTAATTAAATGAAAACAAATTACTTTGTATGGCACCACTATATAATATACATATTATCGACATGTTTCAAAAACAAAGTGTTCTTCATCAGGATAAGAGATTAATATCTCAATATCTTATCCTGACGAAGAAAACTTTGTTTTTGAAACATATCGATAATACATGATAATATTGGTGTTGTACAAAGTAATTTGTTTTCATATAAATAACATAATATAATATTTACTCGTATATTGAAATCAGTTAGATTTTGAGATTTATTATTAGTTTTCAAATTGTGAGCTTTCAATTTTCCATCACATAATGCAGGGAAAGATTGCCGGAATACGGGGCACTGGAAAAAGGAGAACATCATGGATGAAAAACCTGAGACAGTGGTTTGACCAGTCTACTGAACAACATGATATCCAACGTCCGTTGAACGAGCAGGGCACACAAGAAGAAGTAGAAGAAGTTTTTCAAAAGTATTTATTTTTAAAAATGGATTCTATGCTAGGGAGGCCTCTGGTGCACGGTGGTCCATGAATTTGAGCAGGAATTTGTGGGATCAATTCCATATCTAATATTAAGCTTTAAAAAATGTTCTTGAAACTATTATTATAAGTAATAATTATTAGCCTGCAACACTCATCTACATTGAAAAAATCTCCCGAGAAAAGATACATGCCGCCGAAAATGTAATAAGCAGTAATTTTTGAATGAAACAATCGTATATATTGAATTATTTGGTGGGCAGGAGATAAGCCGACGTAGCACAGTGGATAAGAGCAGTTGACCGGAAATCAGAAGGACGCGAGTTCGAGTCTCGTCAGCGGCATGTATCTTTTCTCGGGAGATTTTTTTCAAAATAGATGAGTGTTTCAGGCTAGTAATTATTACTTAAAATAATTGTTGCCCGTTGTCCTATGCATAAAAATATTGTCTTAAACATTAGATTATCAATTAAAAATAGTTTTTGAAACTCTCACTAGCAACATAAAAAACGAGAAAAATTGTTTTTAATTACTTCTAACCGTAATTTTTGGTAAAATTCTATTTTAACACCACTCTTTTCGACGTTAAAACACTTTTATGATCACGCTTTTATATAATTATTTTAAAACGTATTTATATGTTTTTATTAAAAAAATTGGTGGAAGAAACTACTTATGAAATGATTTAACACGTCAAATTTAATGTTGTTTTCCCCATCAAACTGTCAAATTCAGGAGTCAAGCATAACCTCACATTTAAAAGCAGGTACCGTATTTGGTTTCAAAAGTGTTGCTATAGTAACGAAAAATAAATTTCGTTTGAAATTGCCACAGTTAATTGCCAAGCTACTCAAAAAACCGATAATTTATCGGCTTCTCAGTAGTGTAGGGGTTTGATGGTATTAATTATAAATTATAGAGCTGCATAAGGCTAATAATATATTATGAACCATTGAAGTCCGGACAAGCGGTTAGTTGTAACCCGTTATGATATTAACCATATTTCGCGTTCCCCTCCCCCACCCAGTTCCGGAGACTCTTTGTGTGCAAACACAATTCGGTTCAGATCCGTGATAATTGTAGCGAAAACCTTGGCGCGGCGTCCCGTTTCCGTTTTCGGCATGACGTCACCACAGGGTCACACGAAAATAAAGCCTTTTTTTCTCGTTCCGGACAATAAATCATACAGATAATTCCAGCGAGGGTGGGACAGAGATGGACTCGGCCAGAAAGTCATAACATGCACTCAGAGGCGTGATAAGGGGGAGGGGGGCGATAAATTATTCATACAAATTATTCGGAAATGCGTTGGGAGATTTATGACGGGCTTAAATCATCCCTCAAATGAAAAACAGTGATTTCTTTCATTGCTGGGAGAATATTGAAAGGTTTGATCCGATCTCTCGACTTGATTGGAACACCATTAATCATGGTCCTTCGTGATAAAAGCGAAAATAGTACGGAACGTTCCCGTTGCGTGGCATTTAGTTAAATAATAGTTAAAATATTACCTTTTACTTTTAAAAGTTTAACAATTCCATTTCATTATAATATAATTTATTGTGGTGATCTGTCTTTTACAGATCCTAAGATTACTGATGATATGACAGTAATAAGACGTGGGTAATATTATTTTCGTTTATTGCAAGAGCTGTACACTATTGTTAAACACACCCTTTTATGCGTTACTCATGCTGTCGCTGTCATACGAGCATGTCACTTTCATATCTTAAGATTTACTATATATTGAAGCAAATATTAGTAATTTTTGAATAACAAAGTGAATTAGAAAAACATAGAAAAAAAGGATCTGGGTGCGAACAAGACCATTTTCACATGGAAAGTAATATTAAACCAATGATTTCCCAAGAAGTATGTGTTTGATATAAGCGAAAGTAGGGAAAGAGGGTTCTGTAGCATTTAAATTCAATTCTTGCTTATTTAATTCAGTCTTAAGTTCTCCAGTATTCTTGCATTGCAATATCACAACATAAAATGACGTCCAATGCAACCACAAACCCTCTGAGATGTACACCGTTAACGTATTATCCGATTCACCTGTCAAGCTACACTCGCACCCGTTTCTCCAAATAGCACCTCTGCCAATGATATAACACCTAATATTTCAGCACTTTGTTACGAATAGAGGAACTGTACCAAAATATAGCATTCGTCCCTAATATGATATGGTGGTGTTTCTCAAAAAGAATCCTATCCTATAATTTACTATCCTCTAAGTAAGATCTCTCTCTATCTATAAGAAACCGGTCAGTATGCGCCACGACGCCGATTGTACTAACACGCATCAGAGAGAGTGATTACGTTTTTATGTCTCATTGATTTGATATTTATTGTAGTTTCACTTTATTCTTTCTCAATATTATTATCCACAAAATTATCAATATTTCGCTGATAATATATAATCAAAAATGTATGTTTTCATAATGTTTTGAAGTCAAATTCAATTAGACTTTAATCTATGAAAATATCTGTTTGTATTTATCTTATTCCTAATACATGATTTCTTGTAAGCTTCGTAGACATTTGCAAACCGAGACGGATGCCAAGCCACGAATTATGCGAAAGGAACTAAGCAATCGAAAAACAGTGAAAAACGCCGCTTGCGGTTGCTGCGTTCATGCTGCGTATGAACAGGAGAAAAACTGCGCGACCGAACAACTAATTATAAAAAAGGAACGAAGCAACCACGAAAAGCTTTTCGCGGTTCCATTCGTGGTTCGTCCGGCGTTTACGCTCATGTAAACACAAACATGCGGTTTGTATTTAATTTTCAGGACTACATAGCAAGGATTTCAAAGGCGAAGAGCGGATCCAGTGCCGCCGTTGATGCCATATGGATGTTCGAGGGCCGATAATATAGATTTCATAATAGTGATTTTTGCACGCAAAAAAAAAAAAAAACTTGTGTAGATACATATATGAGCAATATTTTGAAAAATGTTTTTTCCAT
The DNA here is from genome assembly GCA_917563855.2 of Limnephilus lunatus. NCBI lineage: Eukaryota > Metazoa > Arthropoda > Insecta > Trichoptera > Limnephilidae > Limnephilus > Limnephilus lunatus. The sequence goes on along the minus strand of OU830593.1, from coordinate 102,700,494 downwards.
ATTTCACTTATTGTTTTAAAAGAACATTTATTTTTATATTTGGATGAAATCTTATGTTGCATTACAATGTTACCAAATAAGTCAATGAGTAATACTTAACGAACGCTTTAAATATTAATACACTTTTCCTAAGCTATTCCGTATTCGGTACCTACATCTCCTCTACCAACCTGACAAATCAGTATCCACTCTATTTGCAATGCGTGCAAGTCCAGAGAAGTGTAAGAAGACAGGAAAACAAAGAACTAAAACAAAAAGGAAATGTAAAACAATGATATAGTGCTCACAATATACTTCAACTTGTATACAATCGAAAAACGTTAAAGATAAGGATTGCGGTTGATTAAGGATTAAACGCACCACGCTTAACGCACCACGGTTAACGCACCAATAAGCGAACCTTCGGAATTAAGAGACTGCAACAAATTAGGTCAATTTGGATCGACGATTTGTCGTACTTCATTCCATTTCTTCTCATGAAATAGTTAATCTGAAGTCTTCTTTCTTCTTAAATACAACAATAAGGGGATCCAATTCGTTAAATTCGACCAGAATTAAGCACTCCTTACACAGGCGAGGAAAAGGTTGAAATTACAGCTTTTCACTCACTTGCCTTTTTTTTGAAGGCACGAACGTCAAATTATTTTTCAACACTAAGCAATAAAATCTTATCTGAAAAGAGATTTTGCCATTTTATTTTGATGAGTTTTATTACAAATGTGCAATTGTTTTGTTTTTTTTTTTTCATTTCTTTTATATATTCAATAATATCTATTGTCATTTAAGTTATAAAAAACGTAATTATTATTAGGCGAGACTGATTCGTCCTTTTTTTCACTTGTTTTTGAATTAACTGTTTGTATAACTTAAAAAATAATATTAATGGATATATAAAGGAAATTAAAATAAAAATGGAATTCTACAAAATTCTACTTGATAACAATAAAAAAATGTACATTTGTTACTTAATTTTTAGTTATCCGCAAAGCCGGAGTCAAGCCTTTCAGAAGCTGGGCGTCTGCTTTAATATACTTTAATAATATTTTAACACAACTGCTGACCCTGTACAAATCGCAAGTGCTCCCACTGTTGAGTTTGGTAGCCACCTTTGGTCTGGAGCCCCAAAATACCTGAAAAAACTCTTCTGAAACGAGCGATCCGTTTGATAGATTCCCCTATCTTAACAAGCGGATAGCAATCTTTAGATGCGTCAGGTCGGTGTGCTGTCCTTGTTCTACCGGTATTAAAATGAAAGATGCTCCGAGGAACTAGCGTCATTGATCTCTTCGGCACTGGTGCATAGTCGGGAAACACGCCAAACGCGCGACCAACATGTGTACACGGTTGACATTTGTCAGATGAGAACGGGTCGCTTCTATGATTTGTTGTTGAGTTCAACAGCTCGGCTGTGGAATGAATTGCCGGCCTCTGCGCTTTCTCCCTCCTATAACATGGGACTCTTCAAGACTCTTGTTTACTCCTTCCTCTTCTCAAAAAGATCCTCCATACAGAATCTCAAAGATGGCATAGGTCCTACATATATTAAGTGGGAAATTATTTTCATCTTTGACTTCGCCGCATAATTTTAACGCCCCCATCGCTGTAGTTTGGTTTTAGCTCGACGACAATCGGCATGCTTCCAGGTCATTCTTCCCTTTTTTCTAATAATCTTGTTTTCTATTAATCCAGTTTACGTTATGAGGTTCCAGCATCTTTTCTTGCTAGACTATCACGAGGTTGATATTCCATTGAAAACATGAAAATAACTCTAGCGTTAAAATGTTGATCAGTGGTGCGAATGAGCATTCGTAAAGCGTTTTTGTTACGGCCACGTCTTGGGTTTTTGGCCCAAGATTTTTTGTGTGAAGACGAAGATCTTATCTAGTAAATCATTTATCTATGCCCCAGCCATTTTGTCCAGCATTTAGTCGCTTTTCTTCGTGCATACAAAAAGTGTTATTTTTTGTCCTTTTACCCACTACGGCTCTGCAAATGCCTAGGTTAGTTTGTAAAAGAGTCGTGAGCGGTCAATGCTACGTAGTAGTTTGGTTCTAGCGTCTAGTAACGTCCGGCAGAGGGCACTTTGGACATTTTACATTTCAAATAAAACCCCGGATAGGGGCAGCCCCGGACATTAAGCCTTCCGAATAAATCATAAAATATCCACTGATTCTTCCACTGCAAGAATAAGTTTATTTTTTTATTGTATTCGCTTCCCAGCGCTTTAAGGAAGCTGGATAAGTTTATAAATTACATTTATTATTTAAGAGATAAAAGTCAAAGTCGTTCCGCTCCTTGAACACGGCTTCGTGGTAAATTCTGGTCTTAAACAAATGAAAGATTTTATTCAAGTACGTAAATAATAAAGTACTCAAATAAATATAAAAAATGTATAAAGGGTTCAACACCGCATTTTTTTATGTTTCAGAGGTGGAATTAAATACCTGAATCGGATTTTTAAATATCTTGTATGCATGAGTCGGGAAATGAACTGTTATGAAGTAAGGTACTTAAAGTACTTTGAAATAAGGATAAAATAACATGTGAGATGTTTAAACAATAATAGTTCCTCGGAGTTTGCCAATCATTTATTGGAGACGAGTCACACTTTGATAATGGAATTGAGTTACTAAATTGTAATTTAATCGTGTTCATTTGGACAATTGAAAATCTTAGAAATTAGAAAGAGCGTAAATAATAATTTAAATATCGTAAATCATCAAAATTATTTTTAAATGTCCCATTATTTAACTTGTTCCCTTTGTAAATTATGCTCTATAACCCCCCTTCCCACTCCCAACTTTCCAATGACACCGTTAAGTCTTTGTCTATTATTTGTAATTAGTTTTAAGTAAACCCTGAGGAAGTGAGCATTGCTCACGAAAATGTCTATTTTTTATAAACAATAAACGTGGTTAAAACTAAGTTATCTATTATTTTTTAATTAAAATGGAGCCACAAAATAAGTCTGCTGCGGTTGAAGAAATGTTATGAAGTTATTCACGATTTTTGGGTAGATGGATTTTGAAATTCGAAATGGAACTATAACACGAATTTTTCGAATTCATCTGTACTGCCTAGTGCAGAAAACCATCGTTTTATGTTTTTTTCATCACTTTCATGACTTTATCACTATTCAAAAGCGTTATTTTTTGTCACTTGTCTGTTTGATCAGAAACTAAGATTCTCGTTTGGCGATGTTGGCCAATCTTTTTCAAATACCGAGTCTAGAAGTTGAAAGGTCTTAGATTGTGTATTTTAAATCAGTGCAGGTCAGGCTTCTTGGAATTTTTTGTTCGGTGAACTATTCGAATGTAATCACAAAGTTTTTCAATGTAAGTGAGTGCGTGGGAACTCGACGAGAATGAAATGAAGCGAATATTTGAAATGTATTCGATGAGAATAAAATGAAGCGAATATTTAGAATTAGTATCATGAGCCAAGAAATACAACAATTCTCGACAACAGAACTAATAACTTTATTCGTCCCATGAATGCTATAATATGATGTTATAATAGGGGTAGGTGTGTATGCAAAATGTTGACTTAAAACCGGACAGTAATTGAGATATTCCACCATAGAATAATGCCCCAACTGTTTCCTTTCATTGTCATTCTGGGGCGGCTCTTTCATTCAGATTATTAATTAGGAATTATTTTCATAAAACTGTGTTTTTCGTGAATTTTATGGAGTCGGTAATATGAAGCGTGCTTGAATTACAAATAAACGGTAAAACACAGAACCTTGAGAAAATTATTATAAAATTTCTCGAGCTGAAAAAATGGGGTTTAAACGACTATTTTTTACAATATCAAATTTCGATGGTTAAGGAATGAAATTTCGTGAGGGGTAAATTTGGGGGATGAAAAAAGCCTGTTCAGTTTGTAAGGCTTTGAGAAAAAAATAAATGAATAACTTAATAAAATTGCAAATTGGTTTATATGTTACTCGAGCAACCGACGACAGTCTAAAAACAATTTTCTTTTTAAATAATCAAATAATAACATTTAAAAAATAAAGATCAGTAAATATTCGAGGTTAATATAGGGGAAGCTTTATTTATTTAAATAATATAATAATTACATGATAAACAGACAAAACCTTTTTGGTCGGTTTAAATATTAATTAAAAACAATGTTGGTTACCCGTAAGTATTGTTTTTAAATGTACCGGGGTTTAATGTTATTATTTATTTGCACTTATATTTATTCATTTCTAACTCCATTAATTTTTACACAGAAATATAACAAAATATAGATTTCTATATTACTAATGAGGAAATCAGACGGTTCGCTTTTCGTTCGTTTCTGTCTTTCATTTTGACTTTTTCACTAGTGAAAAGTGAAACGTCTGAACAAGAATTGAAATAAGTGCCGAATGAATTCATTAATTAACTGGTCAGTTAATGTTGGACAATGGGATACGTCGTCTTTCATTCGCGCGCGGAAATAAATAAAAATTTCATTTCGTCTGGCTTCCTGTACTGAAAGCACGTCGCACGCAAACGCCAACATTGGCGAACGTGATATTTAAATGAAATAACACAAAACTGCACTGCTGTTATTATTATTATTAAAGAGTGGATGGAACGAGGAGAACACGCTGCTCTTTTAAGAGAATTTTAACAACCACCTGGGTCTCTGGAATCATAAACCATATGAATATAAAGACAGATCTTCAAGTTTACTTTTATGCATTCGAACATGATGTGTTTGCCCACCTATTGTATGGCGAGCCGGGTGGGGAGAGACCAGTTGAGGAAGACCTTTTGTCCTCTCCAGCCGGACTCTCTCGACCCGTCGCCTTGCACGGCATTAGAGGGATGGATTCATACGTCTGCCACTCCTAGATCCACTGAACCCCAGATTACTGCCCACCTCTCATACCCTTTTCCTTATCAGAACTTACAACTCAGAACTTAACTTAACTCAGACCCTCCACACGGCATCCCAGATGACATAGGGGCTGAGAGAAATACTTTTCTTAGGGTCTCCTGTGTGGAGCTAATGTGAAAAACAATTGAAATATGATTCAGGATTTTCTTCCGCTAATTCTCTCAATGATGTAATGCTTAACCGATTCTTTGTTGACAATTATACGATCAAATGATCATAAACCAAACGCGCATGACTTCGTTCGATGATATTGTAGTGGGAAGTAACGGATGGACGTTCATTTCTTCATCATTTTGTATATTATGCCGTGTGACGCGGGATGAAACAAAAATGAACGTTTCTCGAGCATTCTCGAACATTCAGCCGAGTTAACCATCTGATCCCAGCTCTAAAATGTTAAATTTTTAATTTATTAACCGCCTACCAAAATCTTTTCATACTCCAACTGATTAATATTTTTGATAGAAGCACTTTCAAATAGATATATATTTTATATCTAGTAAATACTTTTTCACGCTGTCATTTTCGCTTTTCTATGTGTAAAACTTGCCTTGCAATGTTCTGTGGAATAAAATCCCGTGAACCATAGAAAATAATATCAAAAGGAAGATATGTCATTCATTTCAATGGGAAGCCCCGTTGATTCTCGGAAAATAAATTATGTGGAAATTTAGCCTTTGCAAAATGACGGTTAATGACTTCTATGATGGATTCCCGGAATAAAATGAAAGGATAAAGATTTATTCATTCAAGGAATGTCCTTGAAAATGTACGAATTTGGCGCATGCTAAGGATAATATGGCACGAAAAGACTTTAATTTAATGTAAGTTCAGTGTAAGTAATCGGACCGTGTTTCGGTGCCAAATTTCAACTCATGAATTCAGTAAAATTTTCTGTATTTACTGGAAAGTTTTCAATATTTTGTATATCATACAACGTGTATGTTTTCATAATATTATGTGATTATGAAATTTTTTTAAATATCAGAAACTGTCTTCATTGATTAAATGTATCTGGAATTAAATAAAAATAAACTTTGAAAAAAATGGAAGTTCCAGCTTTTTTCAGTGCCCCGCGTTGTACGGTTACAGTTTATACGAAATCAGACGAGGGTAGTACGCCGAGTGTGAACGCCGATTGTGCAAAATATCATCAAGATGTTTCAACATTCTGTTTTAAGGCGTGGGAGATGGGAGTGGGATGTTTTTCGAAACATCATATAGACATGTTTTGAAGGTCAAGTGAGCGAAATTTCATCAATCTCGTACAAAATCAATATATTTGTTTAAAACACTAACTTACAGCGGGACACTCTTTGTTATACAGAGTGTTAATAGACGTACTTGACTTACTTTAACCAGGGATTAATGACATTATTTGGAAAAAAAAATGTATATGAAATTTTGGTCTCCGTTTTGCGTCAACTTGTTTATAAATAAACGGTTTTTGTAAATTAAATAATAATATTATTGAAAATACGTATAAAAGAAATTAACAATTAAAATGGAGACAAAATAAACTTGATAACAATAATTATCATTTTTCACGCCAAATAATAAAAATAATAGCATGTCAAGTACGTCCCTTAACACCCTATGTATTTTCGTTAGTTGTTTTTGGGTGTTATGCCGTGTTGCTCTACCTCCTTCTTTAGTCAAAGTTTCGGGCAGCGTTACAGTGTCCATCATCAGGGCAGATATGATCCTATGTATATATATTTGACCGTTCAGTGGCTGAGCTGGCAACTAGGCGTCCAGTGTTTGATTCCTCGGCTAGCTAAGTCCTCCATTACGACACAAGCAACATTTTTTGCTTAATGTAGTGGTAGTAGAAGATTTTAAAATATTATCGAGTTATATGTAACCCTGGAAATTTTTTTTTTTTTTTAAATTATAAATACGTCCAGGAGAATTTTTCCTGTGGCGCTTTCTTTGAGCGGGCTGTGGTTGATATTTTGCGTGGGTTCCTTTTTATAAGTAAAAGCTACGAAGACGATAATTATGAAAACATATAAGTAACTGAAGAGAGAAGAGAGACCTTTCTTATTTATTAATATCTAACGAAACACAACTTTTTTTTTTCGTGATTTTTTTCCGATGTTTTAATAGCTATTCTGCTATTCGGAGACAAATCCAACAAATCAAAGATTGTGAAAATCGGTCCAGTCGTTCTCGAGTTATGAATGGTGTAACTAACTTGACTTTGTTTTATATATTAAGATGTTAAGATTACCGGTTGCTACGATCAATTTGTTTTTAAATCTGTTTTACAAAATCCACGTTTCAGTTCCACGACAAGTCGCTCAAAATTGCAAAATAAAAAATATGTTCTTTAGTATTTCAGAATGATGGATTTCATTAATTTGGCCTAGGAGATATCAAATTTTCGCCCGCAGAGCTTTGTTTGTGGGTTCTATAATTGTTTTTAAAAGTTACCGTATTAGAATAATTTATACAAATAGGTTTGCGACACCACCGACTTTAAAGTCAACGACGTAAAGTTATGTGAATCCTAAGCCCTGCGGCCCGCTAGCAAATTGGAATTTGATAATTTGGTTCTCAGGTCAAAAATGTTGATCATCTCTGCTGTAAACCATTATTTACCACAAACGTGGCACAGAGTGGTAGGCACGCATATAATATATCGATGGGTATAAAGTATACAAATAATTTGGTTATTTTACGACATACGTACTGCCGTATTTTTTCCGGAATCCTGCGCTGTCGTTGACTAACTAATAATAAATAAAGTCCGCATCGAAAAAACGTAATAAAATCATCGATACGACGAAGCATATAACTGCCGTTGTCAGAGGCTCGGCTCTGTTCGTATTAAATTCATAAATTGGAATATCTGATAAAAACAAATATCCGGCTGAGGGGAAGTCACAAATTTGAATCAGGACGAGAAATGGGATAGACAGACGTAGAAAGCGACATCCCTACACAGTGGCAATATCCACTACCATCTAATGAAATTATTCGCTCCGAGATTTAAAAAATATTAATTTAACAAATTGCGCGTTTGCGAAATTTGATTTACTGTCTTGATAATTTATTCATTACTATGCGAGATGAGCGAATTATTGTCCGTGTACATTAGTTAATGGAAAGGTTCATCTACTCGGCTAATTAGGTTAGGTGTTCATTTATGGAGAAGCTATCGTACACGCGTACGAACATGAACAGCGCAGATGAACAGCGAATCTCTTGTAATAATTGTATTATTTATAGGATATACCTATTAGAATACGGAATAACTGCTTGGGGAAAGCAATAAACTCAGCTATCGATAGCATAGAAATCGCTATCTCGCTAACCGTTATATAACTATCACTAACAGACCAGTTAGACAAGCGTACAAATACAACATAAAAACTCCGAAGGTATACACAAGCTTTGGACAAAGACACCATAAATATCATGCAATAAAAGCATACAACAAACCTTACTTGATACCAAAAATGAGGAAAGCAAAGATAATTTCAGACACAAAATTATAAGTTGGATTAAAGAACAAAAAACAATAATACAATAATTTTATAATTTAAAAGAATAAAACATATGCACGTAACACAAAATACAATTATTAAACACACATCATTCACACACACAACTCATTATATTGATTTTTATTTTCTTAATTACCGACTACATATTTTATTAAAATTTATTATGTTCTTCATTTTATCGGTTTTTGTTTGATAAAATGGGGCCCTAAGCACGAGGCAAGCCACAGTAAGGAGTACCAAATAAATAAATACAAATAATGTTTACCATTTGCCTGAAGTTAATGTTTTTTAAAAGAAATATAAACCATTTCCACATTATTTATAACTTGACAATGTTAGAGTTGCTCAAAATACAATAAATATTAGCATAAATATTGTTTGCGTATTGATGGATGATTTAGCTAGCAAAAGTTTGAACCCGCGATGCCCAGGCGGGAACTCGACGTTTTTTACCGCTCGGCTACTGACCGTCCAAAATATAGAACGATGGAGATAACCTTTCTTCTTACGCGTATAATAATATCATAAAATCTAAAAAAAACATTTCATTGTATGTATTCCACCTAAATCAACATATGTTTGCCAACCAACTCCTCTCGATGTTGCATTCTGTTGACCATTCAAAAGAGCCTAGCGCTAAGAATTAATGCTATGGAAGAAAACTTTTCCAAGGGAGAGAGGACTATCAAAATAGTTTTATCCGAAATCCTGAAAAGTATTTAAGAGGACACGAGCATCTACATTGACGAATTAAGGGACTTCGGTACACAATAAAAAAGGTTATATTCATAGACTAGCTGGTACCCGGCATGCTTTGCAACACCATTCAAGAAATAATTTCTTCCTGCAAGTCCATTCCTGCCTTCCTTTCCTGCCGCTAAAATATATGAAATACACACATTTTCAAAACACTCCCGCACCACTTGTATTTAATTTTTTTTACAAATTTCATTACTCCATAGTTTACCATTATATATAGAAACACTCTTCTGCTAAATGCAATGTTCTGTAAAAAGTTTGAGTCAATTATCTATCATTTTTTATAGGGACACCTTATTCACCTAGCGGTATGAAATATACTTTACGACCTAACCTAACCTAACCTAACACCTACCAAATATACATAAAAATCGGTCCAGCCGTTTCGGAGGAGTGGGACCACAAACACCGTGACATAGATGTATTAAAGTGTAAGATGTGAAAGATCATTTAATAGCCTCCCGCACTGTAACCTAATTCTTGTAGTTCAAAGTATTGATACTAGGGTTGTAGGACGCCACTTAAGTTATTTTGCGAATTATTGGTTAGATCTTCGAATGAATCTAAAATTTCTTCGCTGTCGTGATATTTCGTGCAATCACAAGGACATCAGAGAAGTCTGGAAGAAATTTTAGCTGAGCATGAAAAAAATGGCGTTATTTAAGAATCATTTAGTTCCAATTCAGATTTTGACAAGGCAATGATGAACTTGGTGACTTGACGTATTTTTCTATCAATCGTGATAATTTTTCTAGGTGCGCTTTTGAAGAGATTTATTTAGAAATTCATTGAAGGTGGTCAGATTTTAGAGGCGGAAAAACGATACGACAGTGAAAATCTAAAAAATAATAAGGCTTTTTGAAAATATTGTTGTTTAATTAAATAACTTTGTAAAACACCACTATTTAATCAAAATTATAAACACGTTTCGAAACCAAAGGTTTCTTCGTCAGAATTAGAATTCATCTTATCATGATAAAGAAACCTTTGGTATCATAACATGTTTATAATAATGGTTAAAGTGGTGTTTTACAAAGATTTCATTTAATTAAAAATGACGCCTCAAAAGGGAATTTGCAAAGATTGAAGATGATATTAAGTTTATTTATTTGATTAATTCACTGATGTTACAGAAGATAAAACCACGTTTCTACGAATACTTCGTCAATACAATTATTTTTGTTATTCGTTTGTTTTATATTTTAATTATTATTAATTTTGAGCCCTTTAGAAAATTTTCCTTTTTGATGCTATTGGTTCCTGTAATTGGTGATTAAAATTTGTGAATAAAAGTGATAAAATTTGAAAGAAAAAATAAATTTGTTTGCTTTATTGAATATTTTGTCTCTGTAACATCACTGAGAAATTCGTGGGGCGATATTGACAGGCCAATTAATGTCACTCAGTAATTATTATTTTTAAAATGTAGATGTAGGTAATGGATAAAATTTAGATCCATAAAGGAATCTTGTGTGATTCGAAAATACCTATAAAACTTAAAGAAAAGGTAAACCAGACTATTGTTAGATCCGCGATAATGTAAGGCTCCGAATGCTGGACTATGTAGTACGTACAATTACTTTAGGCAACTGGAAAATTCGAATGTTTAGATTTGATTGTTGGCAGGAGTATCATTTGTGGTAGCCTGTGTATTACGGACATAAACAGTAAGCTGTAGGAACAACAGTTGAGATGGTATGGGCACATAGGACGGATACCACCAGACCACACAGTGAGGCACGCAATGTCTATGGAGCTTCATCGACACTCATCTAGAGGAAGACCAAAGAACTCCTAAGATGGTTGGATGACTGGAAGACAGAGAAACGGCCTGGATAAAGGCGATACCCAGAACCGAAGAAGCTATAACCTGAGAACGAGAAGAGCCGACCCCAACAGCCTACCCAGGCAATGAGCTGGGACAAAGCAAGGAAGAAGATGTAGCCAGAAGGGGAATTAAAAATAATATTATTGTATCCCCAAACAAGAATGTGATGTAAATCAACTGTTCATAGAAATTTTTATTTTTAAGTACCTACGACTGTTTCAATACTTATGTATAATATATTTAGTCAAATTGTAGAGCACTTATCAGTTTCCAATTTATCGTGGGAATAAAATCAACATCGATAAAGTAGCCTTATTTGCTGTATGTATGTCTATGTATAATATATTTCTCTGGCGTCGTCTATCATTTGGGCAATAACATAATATTTAAGATTGAGTCGTCTGTCAAAATCACTGGACATTACATTTTGCGAGAGTCCCTACTGCTATCGCCTGGAGCCAGTGAGACCGTGGCATCCCTAATTGGGGTATGTTTTGAGGTTGAAGGTAAGTGAGAAGGGAAAGGAGATGGGGAAAAGTGAGGCCGGAAGAACCTGGTTATTCAAATCTTGTCACCAAACACGGCTAAAGCCATTCATGCAACATTTTAATACTGAATGTTGGTCTTACACAAGGGCGATATTTAGAGTATCTTCCAATCTGGAACGTGTCCTATGTATTTATAAAATGAATTAATTGTGAAATAATACCAATTAATCAAACACAATTTATCTGCGCACGCCAGGATTCGATCCCGCGACCTTCGGATAGCTAGTCGAGAGCCTTCCATACGACCACGGAGGCCGGCATGAGATTAATTTAATTTGAGCAAAACAGAACAGAACGAGTGTTGCTTGTTTTCACCAAGAGAAAAGAACGAACACAACACACTTTTATTGGTGTATCTCTTCGGTGAGTTAAATATTAAGACAATCAATTATTTGGCTTCGGTATAAAATGTCATTCACTGGGGCGCTTTTAGCCAAAATATGGCACCATTTAAAATACCTCGGATTGCTTTGCTACCAGTTTTAGGCAAATTTTTCCTAGACACGTTAATTTTTTTTTTTAATTTTTTCATATTAAAATTCGAAGGTATGATTTTAATGTCGGCGGAAAAAGTTTAAAAATACGAGAAATCGGAGGAAAAAGTTTAAAATCGCGCTGTCACTCGGGTTAAAATTAATAAAAAATCTGAGTGTGCAATTCACACGCGGTAGAAATGAAACCTTGAGGAAACTAAAATAGACAAGAGTGAGGAGGCTACGAGGCACCGCACAAAGAGGAAACTGATTACACTATCTCATTCTCTCGCAGGCTAAATCCTACAGATGTATGTATTTGTCAATTTTTAGTGTCGCTATTTTTCATTTCACCGATTTTCAAATCACAACTGTGCTAAAGAAGTTTTCACTCCAAAAAAATATAAGTGCGCAGTTCACACGCGGTAGCAGTGAAAACTAAAAGTTAAGAAAAGATAACTAATGTAGACAAAAGTGGGGAGGCTACGAAGCACCGCACAAAGAGGAGATCAATTGTTCTATCTCATTCTCTCGCAGGCTAAATCCTATAGACGTATGTGTTTGTCTCTTTTTAGTGTCACTTTTTCGTTCCATCGAGTTTCAAATTACAACGGTGCTACAGAAGTTTTCACTTCAAGATAAGTTTACAATTTGGGAGGCGGGAATGGGAACCGCCGCCCCGGGAACCTTTATTGGATAACCAACACCTCTGCCATAGGTCACCCCAAGTGGTTCGCTACGTTTGGTGATTTAGCAGGGCTGCCCGGGTTCATGGGGTGAGGTTTGTCTGAGTCTTGGAGGTGGATGACCAGGACAAACAGAACCCCAGATTCCTACCCACCCCTTAAACCTTTTTCTTTCCCAGAACTCTCCTCTCCTTCATTTCCTTTAAAAAAAACCCTCCACCCAGCATCCCCAAACATAACAGAGGTATACACACCCATCCTGGGTGGAGCTCATGTAAAAAAAAGAGTTTCGAGCAACACGATGGGCAATAAATAATGGGACGAAAATACCATAGATAACTCTGTAAATTAGAAATAGGTAAATAAAATATTCTAGGTAACCGGGAAAAGGATTGTTTTCGCGATTTTATTACAAGTACAATATGGGGTTGCAATGTCTCCAAACTGCTATAACCACAAATCAAATTAAAGGTTATTCATACCCCGTCCCTTAAATTTCACCAACTCGTTGAATCGGAATTCGAATAACATCCATTTTTTTCTCCGACCTCATTTTATCAACGAAAACCCAAAGTTAATAATTTAGTGGGCTATTAAATGACCTCATACCAACGGTGATATTTTCACCTCGGAAAACAGAGAAAACAAAGAATTTCCTAAGTCATCATTTTTAACCCCCGACGCGACGCAAAGAGCGGTGTTATAAGTTTGACTTTCTGTGTGTCTGTCTGTGGCATCGTAGCTCCTAAACGAATAGACCGATTATGATGCGATTTTTTCATTTGAAAGCTGACGTGATCGAGATGGTTCTTAGCTACATTTCATGAAAATCTGTTCCAGCGTTTCAAAGTCATCAGCTCTTTTTGTGTCGGGGGTTACTTAAAATTTTGAAAATTTTACATATCTAAAGAAAGCCTGGAACCATTTCACGTGGACCATATCTATGGTGACCATTTTCTATGGAAAGGCTGGAACCATTGCACGTAGACCATATCCATGGTGACCATTTTCTAAAGGAAGACTGGAACCATTTCACGTGGACCATTTCCATGGTGACCATTTTCCTCAGAGAGACTAGAACCATTTTACGTAGAATATATCCACGGTGACCGTTTTCTTAAGAAAGACTCGAACCATTTCACGTAGACCATATCCATGGTGACCGTTTTCTAAAAAAATACTGGAACCATTTCACGTGGAATATATCCACGGTGACCGTTTTTTAAAGAAAGACTGGAACCATTTCCAAGGAGTTGGTATTTGGAAGTGGAGAATTAATGGTTGATTACATGCAATTATATTTATTTAGACATCGCGCCGTTATCCCGCAGGGGTAGCAGAGAAGGCGAACCTATTCATATTCATATATCGTCTCATAAATTCTATTCTTTTATTCTGACGCTTGATTCACGAACTTTCTACCCATTGACTCATAGAACATCATTTCGTTCAATATCTTCTCATTTGCACAGAGTTAAAATATTTAAAAATTACTTGAATTAAATATCATTAGTTCTAATGTAATTCTTTTATGATCTCCACTGGCAAAGCTGCATTCGCACAAAAGATGTTTTTTTGTAGCAGACGATTATAATTTTCTTATACTGTCAGATTCTCTGCATCATTGAAAAATGTGAATTTTTCCTCGCTTGGACTTCGCTCGGTTCAGATGATTCATCGGGCATTTTTGACGGTTTGTTAGTTATGCTAGATCAAAGATTCAATAAAAGTTACATATCTCTTTTACTTGTATTAATCGTTACCTCCCTAATTTAGTACTTTTCACCCTTGGACAACTTGACTATACGCGTACAGGTTGCCCGGTTAACTAACTTAACTACACAGGTGATAACAGACGTACTTGCTTAATTTAATAAGCGATTCCTTCATTAACTACAAACATAAAAAATCAGTAGAGATTGGACGGTTGGGGTCGGGAGTGGTTAGGCATATTTGTCTGAGTGAACAGTGATGAGATGTGAAAGATATTTTTTATCATATTGTACTCCAATAATATAACTATATATAATAATCACTAAGTATATCAGGTACGTCTCTTAACAACCTGTATATTGGTGCTTTATTTGAAAGCTTTAAGATCTAGCGCACTATAAAACAAATGTTGGGAAAAAATTAATCAGATTAAATACCTAAATTCACATCATTGTTTGCACGAAAGTACTAGACATAATAAAATAAAACTATCAATTTTCCACTTTTTTTGTAGTAATTTGTGATATTTGTAGAAGACAGAATCAATGCCCACATATAGCAATCAAGGAACACGAACTTTGTTTCTTTACAGTCCATTTTAAAACTTCACTCTCTGAAAATATCTTCCAAATTCAGCTCATGAAGAATTCATTCTTGTGGCTCAAAGTAACTCGCTGTCGATAGGATGCTAGTAGTTGCAAGTTGTTTATTTTATTTTATTAGTTTTAGGTTGTTGTTAGACGGCTCTCCATGACAGCAATTGAATTCTAAAAACAAATTGAATATCTACGCTCAAAAAATAATATTCCCTACTTCTACCATGTTTAAATCTTAATATATAAAACAAAGTCGGGTTAGTTACGCTATTTATAACTCGAGAACGGCTGGACTTATTTTTATGATCTTTGATTTGTTGGATTTGTCTCCACCCCGAATAGCAGAATAGTTATTATAACATCGAAAAAATTCACGAAAAAAATAATTATGAAGAAAATTAATTTCTTCATACATTTTGTATGGAACGAATTCTCATTTTTTGAAAGAACTGCGGGAATATTGTGATAAGTATAATATTGAGAAGTAAGTGATTTCCAAAAAACGTCAAATGTTAATGCACTGATTGTTTTACTTTTTATGCTGCCCTACATTTAATGCTGCCCCTATTTCAAATGTTAACAGTCGAAAATGGGACAAACAGTGAACGTATGTCTGCACCCCTCCAAAGGAAAAATACAATCTATACTAATATTATAAATGCGAGAGTGTGCGAGTTGGTTTGTTATGCAATCACGTCTAAACCAATAAAAATATTTTTAAAATTATTATATAATAGAAACAATGGAATAATAGAAATCTAAATTCTTTGTAAAACTGTGTGTTATGGTAAGCTCTGACATTAGGAAATTATAAATATTGGAGGGGGAGGGGGGATGGAAATGTAGGTAGAAACAATTTATTTATTAAATGGCATAGCAACGCATGCCGGGTACCAGCTAGTAACATATGAAAAGGAACAACCACAATACGGAATAAGTAAAGAGAATAAGAACATCTACATATGTTAAAGAAATATCTTAAATGTGGAAATAATAAAATTTTACTAGTGTACAACCGGCCACAACCACACTATTTTACAGAATTTCCGTATTCTCCAAACAATAAGGTCAGGTTGTTTCACAGATTTTGCACAATTCATCAAATTTAAAAGTTGTTGCAAGTCCTGTGAAAATGCTATTCAAATTCTGTATTTATTAAGGTTCCGTGAAACAACTAGCACACTTTGAAATAATAACTGAACTTTCACAGAACTTAATTGAAATTGGATAAATTGTTCAAATTCTGTATTTATTTAGGTACTGTGAAACAACTAGCACACAATGAAATAATAACTGAACTTTCACAGAACTTAATTGAAATTGGATATATTGTTCAAATTCTGTATTTATTTAGGTTATGTGAAACAACTTGCACACAATGAAATAATAACTGAACTTTCACAGAACTTAATTGAAATTTGATGAATTGTTCAAATTCTGTGGAACAAGTGGAGCTTAATATTCTTCGTCCCAACTTGATTCTCTACATATTTTTCGACTCCTTACCATCATTTAAAAAAATAAGTTATTCATAACTCAATCGTATGTGTCATTGTTACAGATTCCTGTAATAATTCCTAAAATCTTGCAAACTGTTTACAACTTCTTTTAATAATGTTTCGTTTTTTTCCAAAATAACGAACAGAATAAGGTATAATATAGCGATTATATTAGAAATTAAAATGCGGAAATCCACAGAAAATGTATAATGTTGGGGTAGCCAATCCACTTTTTACTATGTACAGCTTAGATCTACGAGACTGTATATTTTCTGCCAATAAAGATTATAAATAAAAAAAATACGTGTACATTCAGCATCGCGATAATTGAATGAACGTTAATGAACTATAATATTATAGTTTTGTATCAGTAATCGAAGAACCGGTGGATGCAATATTTTGGCCATAAGTTATTATAATGTTTTGTCTAGTTTGCAGTTAGAAGTAAGATTGTAGAAATATATTATAAATTTGAATACCGCCCTTGACGAGATTTTTCACCAAAAAAACAACGGCGTTATGCAAATTATTCAAATATTATTATTATTAAGAACATAGACATTAGTTTGGAGGACCGTTAAGTGATATTACAAACTGGGTAAGACTTCAGATTAGTTGAACATGTAATGAAAGTTCAGTTCCTATGTTCGCCCTGGCCACCCTAGCGACCCACAAGCCTCTTAAGATGAAGCTATACGTGAAATCACTATTTAGATTAATCTTTACAACGAATCGGTTTACAGTACCAATATAAAAAAATATGCTACGGATAAATTGAAGCTTTAACTACCTTTTCTACGTAACAGAATAACAATAAAATTATTATTTACGTAACAAAAAAAATAAGCGTAAACCACTAAAAAAAAAGTTTTTTCATGACTTTACTATGAAGTAATGTAAGTAACAATTTTTAAAAAATACCCCTTTATGGCTAAGACTATTTTTGACGTTTTCTACGTTCTAACTTTTTTTCGTTCATATAAAATTATGCACAAAAAAAATAAAAACCGCTTTGGCGCTTACGTCAAATTTTTAGAACCGTACTAATTCATACGATCTGCGGCCAACGCTTGTATTCCACCATAATGCCGCGAGCCGTGGCCAGAAACGGACGTGGGATCTGTGCCCGTGTTTTCGAAGTTTTTTACTTGCAATATACGTAGCGGATTCGTTGTTACAGCGAGCATTTTTGATTCTCAAACAGCGTGAGCTCATAATGAGTCAGCATCAACTATTCCTGATTTCAACTCTTTTGATGTTCAGAATGTTATATCATTTGAGAAATTTTAGGTTGACGAATATAATGCTTAAATTCATTATCGGTAGGATTAATATTTTAAAAGAATAATTTTTAAATATATGTAGCTGTGAGCTGTTCCTTGAAAATGTCTAATACTGAGATTTGCTTGCCGGGGTTTGAACCCGCGATATATATTGTATTTGTTTTAATTATGCTCTTTTAGGATAAATTCAGAATAGGTAGATACAAATTATTTATTTTCACCGTTTTTTTAAGTGTGTGTATCCATAAATTGATGTATCTAATGTAAAATATTTTTAAACCTAGCTGTGAGTTGTTCCGTCATCATTTCTAATACTGAGATTGGTTTGTTGATTTATTTGCAAAATTTTTAGTTGTAAATGAATTTTACAAAAATTTTAAATGCGGAAATTTGATAAAAGTGTATGTAAATTTGATAAAAGTATATATTCCTAGTTTTGTAAAAGTATGTATTAGTAACATTTTGTTAATATATATACATATTATATTTCACTTAATCAAGTTTCTTTTTATTAATATATGAAGCTGGGAGCTGTTCCTTGATAATGTCTAATACTAAGATTTGTTTTCCGGGGTTTGAACCCGCGATATATATTGTATTTGTTTTAATTATGCTCTTTTAGGATAAATTCAGCATAGGTAGATGCAAGTTATTTGTTTTCACCGTTTTTTTTAAGTGTGTGTATCCATAAATTGATGTATCTAATGTACAATATTTTTAAACCTAGCTGTGAGTTGTTCCGTCATAATTTCTAATACTGAAATTGGTTTGTTGATTTGTTTCCAAAAGTTTTATTTGTAAATTAATTTTACAAAAATTTTAAATGCGGAAATTTGAAGTGTATGTAAATTTTATAAAAGTACATATACCTAATTTTGTAAAAGTATGTATTAGTTACATTTTGTTAATATATATATTTATTACATTTCACTTAATCAAGTTTCTTTTTATTAATACATGTAGCTGGGAACTGTTCCTTGATAATGTCTAATACTAAGACCCGCAATCTCCGGATCGCTAGCTGGCAGCCTTTCCCCTCTACCATGGAGACCGTCGAAATTTTACTTTTTATTTTAAAATATTATATTGCATTCGTTTTAATTATGCTCTTTTAGGATAAATTCAGCATATGTAGATGCAAGTTATTTATTTTCACCGTTTTTTTTAAGTGTATGTTTCAATAAACTGATGTATCTAATGTAGAATATTTTTAAACCTAGCTGTGAGTTGTTCCGTCATCATTTCTAATACAGAGATTGGTGTATTGATTTGTTTCCAAAAAAAATATTTTCGTAAATGAATTTTACAAAAATTTTAGATGTGGAAATTTGAGTATATGTAATTTGGGTATTTTGAAAGTGTATGTAAATTTGATAAAAGTACATACCTATACCTAGTTTTATAAAAGTACGTATTAGTTACAATTTGTTAACATATATACATATTATATTTAACTTGAATCAAGTTTCTTTTTATTAATATTTATATGTATTTAAAATAATATGTATTAATAATTCACTTTCATAATATTTTTTAGATTGTAAATAAATAAAATCAATTCAAATTTTATAAACATTTACTTTTATTAGCATTCCTCATAGTTTGAGGATTCTCGATAATATCGACAACGCTCCCGTCGCGGCCGCTGCTGGTAAAATAGAATTGACGGTATTCATCCACCGGGTAACATGGTATGTATAGAAACATCGGCGAACGGAGATCTCGCTGGGCGCTTCTTACGTATTGCAAGCACCACGTCAAAGCAAACAGTATTTATTTCAAATTACTTGCCTCGTGCAAATCAGACCAAAATATGACGGTTCACGGCGCTCGGTTTTAGATTTAATAAAACACAAGAATCGAAATATTTCTGGCGTTTATATTCCTCTTAACATTTCATGTAATGCTCCTAGCTCTTGGAGGGTGGTACCTAATGCCGATTTTGGAAATTACTACTGCAGAATATACTCGTAGATGCACTTAGAACAACCAACTCGGAGGATCAGGCTCTAACTCCTTGCAATATTGCATTTTGTCCAACTCAACAGGGTATTTTCTCAAATGAGGAATTCTGTAAAATTCTGTAACGTGTGTAAAGTTTAATCTCTTTTGATATATTTATATAAAGAATAGAATAAGTGGGCGCGGCAGCGTGGATTTGATTTATGCGAAAATCAACATTTTTTTCGAAGATGATGAAATTTTGCACAACGACGGATAACGCCAGGGTATCAGCTAGTTCTCAATAAATTTATTAAATTTGAATATTTTTACCAAATTATTGATTTCAAAAGCTTTCTTAATCGTAAAGTTGTGGACGGCACAAATTAAACGGTTGAAATGACGTAGATTCCGCTACCGGCTACTCACACTACTGTCATCAGGACCCCAAATTGCTTACACAAGTTGGCTGGCGTGACGTCACTGTAACCTTCCGCATAAACATTAATAAGCAAATCCTTTTGGCGGCATTTTAAAATACGCACAATTTAAATTGTTGTTAACATCGACCAACAATATTTGCATCGATTGTTGCTGTTATACACTTATCCGCTCATGGGGCAACTGAAAAAAAAACAGTTGGAAATTCAATCGCTATCCATAGGAAAGCAACTTGCGAATTTCATTAGCGGTCCGCAAACCGGCAACTTCTCAAATACCAGTTGTCGAGGGGACACAACCAGCCACTTGCAACTCGCAGAGCTAGTCGCTGCGCCCGGCGCATTTTAGTTGCCAGGTTGATAGGTTGCCATGATTGCGTCACACGACCTGTCAGGTTTTAGAATAATTTGCGATATGTCAACTTCCCAAAGAACAGTTGTCAAAGGGGACGCAGCCAGTCACTCACAACTCGCAGTGCTAGTTGCCAGGTTGATAGGTTGCCATGATTTCACCTCACGAACTATCAAGTTTTCGAGTAATTTGCGATACGTCAAGGCAGGAAAATATCAATTTTGTTCAGGGACAAATGAAAAATCTATGATTTTTATGAACTCATGGGACAAATGAAAGAAAAACAGTTGGCAACTCAATCCTTATCCACAAGAAAGCAACTTGCGAATTTCATTGGCGGTCCGCAAACAGGCAACTTCTCAAAAACCAGTTGTCAAGGGGGGCGCAACCAGTCACTCACAACTCGCAGTGCTAGTTGCCGCGGTCGGCGCGTTTCAGTTGCCAGTTCGACGGGTTGCGATGGTGGCGCCTCACGAACTCAGGTCAGGTTTACATGTAATTTGCGATACGTCCGAGCAGAAAAATGTCAGTTTTGTTCAGGAGGTTGATACATTATTATTATATAATATTATGGCTGATTGATTCTTAAATTGAAAAATTATTAATGCATTATACTTTTGAAACAGCTGATATAATTAATAAAATTGTAACGTTGAGTTGCACCGTGAATTGAGTAGTCAACCAATTTTAGTTTGGTTTCGGTTTCTCCGTGACCGAAGGACATAAGAAAAACTTTATAAAATAAAATAAAACAACAATTTTTGTAATATCGAATTCTTCATAAGCAGGTAATTGGAAACACTCACCTTAAAGTCCCTCGCGATTGCGGTCTTAACGCACGCCATGTTACTTCCATTCTGTTCCGTACCGTTGGGCTCTGTGGTCTTGAGTCGAAGCTTGTTGACGTGAAAGCCCGATCCGTAGCAGTACATCAGGGCCATTGTTGTGGGGAAGTAGTAGGCGCAGCAGGCTAGTATCCTGAGATGGAGTTAAGCGTTAAAAGGTATTTGAGAAGGTAGGTAGACTATTATTGTCTTATAAAATACATTGTTTTTTTATTTTTCTAATACTTCCTGAGAGGTTAAGAGATTTTATTTATGCATTGAACCGCTTTCTCGTTGATACGGAATATTTTTTATTCAAACAGTTAGATTTAGCTTTATTATTACGAAAAGTGAGTATTAATGTCGGGGGAGATGAAAAAACATGCAAAAATATGCATTTAATATTTTGATTTTGTTTAAATTAATTCACTTACGCGGTAACGCCATTTTATATTTATCGCTTTTATTTAACATTTCATAGACAATCAATCAATGCTGCCAATCATAGAAAAATATGATTGCCATATAAAACAAAGTGAATGCATTATTGACAAGTTTGTTCCTGTATTTGTACAGAACATGGAAAGAAATGTATTAGAATAATTACACATACCCGCTAAACAAACCCTGCTTTGCCAAACAAACCATTCAAAACCTAGGATGTATATCAAAATTATGATAACATGTAGCTTTCGTAGTTTGAATCTTAACCCAATAATTCGAAGTAGGTACTTTTTTGTTTTTATTTTGACGAGAATTTATTTTATAAGATTGGTACTTCCGACAAATGTCATATTTGATTGTCTATTAGTTAAAAAAGGAATATTCCGTATTATCCGTGCATCAAACTTCGACAACACGAACGTTCCGTATTATCCGTGAGGTGGACTCTTTGCTCTATTTACCTAAGGTCGAGTATTATTGTTGTGTTTTTGTGTACAAAAATGACAAAATGCTTTTAATTTTTAAATAATTTTGATGCATTTTTGAAATTTATCAATTTCCGGATTACGAATAACCCGACAATAGTTTGAAAATCTCCCACTACCACCACAGTAAGTAGAAAATGTTGCTTGTGTCGTGTTAACTAAGTCACTGACCAGCAGGGCCGGATTAACCATGTCGGGGCCCCTTTACAAATGGTGGACTAAACGGAAGGGGGGGGGGGAGAGGGGCGGCCTGCCCCGGACCTTTGGTCCTCGGGGGCCATCAAACGCCTCCATGTCCCCTTTATCAAATCCTTAATAAGGCTTTAATGCCATTAATCAGCGGCCGAGAATTTAAATTTCGTCGAACCAAGATCTTGCGATCGTACCCTTGCAATTGTACAGGGCGGTTCCGATGAGAAAGATTAATTATTCTCCATACCAGCATTTTAACATAATATTTCAATATCGATATTATTTTTTTCACAATTTGCTTTGATACATACTTAAATTCAAAAATGCTCATTCTCGTGATGATAAAACTATTCAAATTATCTACTTTTTCTAATTTTTTTAAATCTTATGTATTTATAATTTTTCAATAATGTCTAAGCAAAATGTTATATTTTTTTTAATATATGCGCGGATCTTTTTTTTAATGATTTTATTTAAACTAAAATTAAAATTCTGAAACATATCTTTCCCAGATAATTTATTGATTTATTTTACTCCATGATTCTATAATTTGAAATGTGTGTCTGCATCGAATCTGCCAACTAAGGTCGCCCTACGGTGAAACCTTAATGTACTAAAAATAAACATATTTTCTCAAAATTTTAAACTTAGCTTTACTACATAGATAAAAGAACAATCTTTCGAAATCAATTTATAATTATGTGATGAAAAAGAGTCAATACGTCTAAAATTTGATTTGAAAACGACATATTTCCGGTTTGTCTGGTGATTCCCACTTAAGGCGGACTCTGTAAAAATATTTTTTTTTTACGGTGCTCCAGATTTTATGTCCGGGTTGAATCTCTTTCCCAAATGAAAGACTAAACCCTTCCACACACTTTTCCACAAATGAATATCTAGTAAATGAACGCAATGTAAGTGCACTATATAAGAATAAAACAATACAAGAACAATACGTCAATCCACCAGAAACATAATGGGAAAATATATTTCACCGACTCCTATTATTTTATATAATATTATTATTATATAAAATTAATATTATTATTAATATTATTATTATTTTTTGTAATTTATTTTTTTTATTTTCATTTTCTGAAAGATGCATTTGTTAAAAATGCTCTCACAAAATGTTTTAAGGATCTTCGAAAAATTGACTGAGATACAGCATTTTATGTGAATCAATAACTAAGTAAACACCACTTTTATTATACATACTATATGCCGACCGGGTTTCGCTACAACCGTAGGTTCTTCAGGGCAGTTGTATGTTGAATTATCCTTCAGCAAAACTTTGAATGTGTTTTTCTATAAACTTTGTTACCACATTTTTTAACCTCTATACATCTGATTTTCAAGTCTCAAACTGTTTGAAAATCTAGTGTCTATTTCACCACGTAAGTGAATTTTGTTTAAAAATAAGGAAAAATGGCGGACCAATGAATTTCAATTTCGATATTTTATGGGAAATTTTCATTGTTTATAAAAAAAAAACAGAAGGGGCCTTTTATAAAAAAAGTGATGCCATACTGAAGACTTAGTGCATGCAAATCGGATGTATAGTTTTTCTAATATGTTGTCAACCGTGTTGAAAAAAGCAGTTTCGAGAAAAACGCGTTCAAAGTTTTGCTGAACGTTAATTCAACATACAAACTGTTTAAAATGGTTTCATATAAAATGCTGTAGGTATCTCCGTCAATTTTACGAATTTCCTTAAAACATTTGTTGAGAGCATTATCAACAAATGCATCTTCAGAAAATTAATTTTTAAAAATGACATTTTTTACAGTGGCCTGGTGTCTTAAAGCCTTGTTTAGGATTTGATCAAAGGAAGGCGTTTGGAGGCCCCCCAGAGTCAGAGGCCCGTATGAACTGAAGAAAAAGCTTGTAAAATTACATCAACTTCTTAAACTGGGGGGGGGGGTCATTCAGCTTTTCCGCCCTGGGCCTCTGACGGGCTTAGTCCGCCACTGCACTTTACCCTTTTCTAACTTCCAAACTTTTTTTTTTCTACCACAACGTAATTTTATTCATAATTAATCTGTTTTTTTACTACATTTCGAAGGTATGCCTTCACCCCCATTCAATAAAAAAATGAAATAAATACAATAGTACAATGAGCGGTCTTGTCACTCAAGTGATCTCTTCCAGACAATCTTGGTATGAAGAGAAACAAAGAATTTTAGCAAGCAGATAGGTAGTGCACACTAAAGCTTGTACAACATTTATATTTGAAACATTAGAAATAAAAGCAAAAAAAAACATAACAAATGCCAATATAAACCACACACGGCACATATAATCATATCCCTATTGATACGAAGGAAAGTAAAGTAAAATACAACTATGATTAAATATTTGTTTTAATTATTGACTTTATATTTATTATTTGTGCGTGATGTGAACAGGTATTGGGTTATAACCTAATTATTATTGTGAGTCGAACCATTGACGCAAGTTATTTTTTCTTGGGGCGCGGGGCCCCTAGCCGATGCGGGGCCCCTAGGCAGTTGCCTACTCTGCCTTAGGGATAATCCGGTACTGCTGACCAGCCATTCATGATATGGACGATCATTATTATTATGAAGAAAATTGACAGGTTTCATAAAATTATGTTAATTTTGCAATTAATGTACTAGTATTTTTAAAATTGATGAAGGCGATGATAATTATTATTTTATTACAGGTTTTACTCTCAATTCCCCATAGAGTAAAGAGTGTTAGGTATATTTTTTACTCTACGCTAATCTCTAATTTCCATAGAACAGATAAAACGCTAACAATGTTGAGTTATTAAACTTTCTTTATTTTAAGTTTAGTAACCGAATCAAATTTGTTTTTCCAATGCTTATAATATTAACTTTCAGCTTTTAATGTCAAACATCTACATCGAAAATCCACCATTTTTCCAACCAAATAGGGAAACAGGGAAATTTAAAGTTTTTCTATCATTCATAACAAAAGACAAAATATTAATTCACTTTTCAGCGACAAATCTTTAAAGTTTATCCCTATTCCTAGTAAGACGAGCCTTGTAAACAAAATTATTTAGTCATAAAGTTTAGTGGAAACTTAGAAAACATATTTCTTGCTGTATGTTTTGAAGTTGTGATAACTCCCCCCCCTCTACTCTAATATTTAGTAAAACGTAAAACCTTCCTCTTGATTTCCAAATGCTGCTACATTGCTACAGCTACCCCGCTCCAACCCCGCCCGGCCTTTAAAACTCGTAGCTCGCCCGTTCTCGCGACTCTCCCCTGCATTCCTTTTGCAGCGCCTTTTCAACCCCATCACGTAATACTTTTATGCAAACGTGACGAGATGCTCTCAATTAATCAATTGTAATTAACCCCACAACGTTGTGTACTTTTTTGTTTTAGTGGTTTGGTATAGTTAATCCAATTTAATTAATAATTTATTTGTGGTAAACCCTTGTTCTTTTAGGTATGGCGTGTTACAATTTGCAAGGCTTCGAATAACAATGACTGAGTCTGACTAGCTTGAAAATTAACTAATTATCTATCTATATTCGTTCAGCTTCCTCCCCTAGCACCTGTTATACACCTACGCTCATCGACGACTATTTTTATTGAAGTAATCTGCATTTTCCCTCCTAGCATCTAATATATAAATTTACATTCAAACGGCGAATTGAGAAGATCCTACCTTTCGATGCGATGTCACGTACTCTCTGCAGCTCTATAAAATGCTATCATGAAAATAATTTGACATTTATGTACATTCTAACAAAAGATTTACACTCAAGCAGTACGGAGTGCAATAATTCTACACTTACAGTGCTAGATGCAGTTTGTTAGTTAGCTAGCTTGTTTTATTTTGTTAATTTGACTCTACGGGTAGGTATTTTGGATTAACATGAGACAGAACATGTGCTGTTTAAATAATTGGACTCCTCCATAGCCCAACTGATAAGGTGATGGTCATAGACCGCCGAATCAGCTTCCAATTCCAACGCCTCCGGAGAATGTTAAGGTCGCAAGCGACGAATGAAAATCGACATGTTTTGCCTTCTGTCGGGAAAGGGTTCGATGTGTGTTTCTGGTTCATAGAGTGGTGATGGGAATAATATCGCCCAATACGCTGCCAAATTATAAATGTGTTGATGATGATGATGAGAGGTCATCTCATACCGTTTGATATGAGGGTCTGCTCCGATTAATGGCGTGATAGCCGATGTCAGGAACTGTTCAGGAAATGTGTGGGTGGCACGAGGTTTTGGATCGTGACATCCTACTCTGGATTGATGATGATGGTGATGATTTTGAAGTTCTTCAGCATGCCGATGACTTGAGTTCCATTAACTCCTAAAGCATCGGCATAAACATTAAACCGAAGTTGATTAGACAATCGGCAATGTCAGGAGATCGGTGGGGCCGCTCTCTCCTCTGATCTGGCGATGTATGAATTTAATTAAGGAAGATTTTGATGTCACCGATCCTCGCCTTGGCAGTCACTCATGTCCTCAATAGTCCCGTTCTCCGTCCAGCACGCCGCCTCGAACCAGTAGAAAAAATGATTACGTTTTTCCTAGGCACGCTACAGAAACGTGCGCCAGCCTGCAATCGCGATGGTCATCGGTATTTGATTTGAATGAAAAATACGTCCCCTCGCATAACATACACAAGCGTAACGTGGGACCTTCCCCGAAATGTCACGGGCATATGCTCTACGATAGGCGTACCCCAACCTCAAACTCAAATATCAGCTCAAAGAAAGAAATGTCAAGCTCGGCTTCCAGGGTGCTGGGTCCAAGAATGAAAGGCACCAGGTCGTGAATCTGGCTTCCCTCCCTTCTATTTTCCCGGCTGCCCTTTCGTCCAGAGTACATTCCCACCCTGATGCTGGATGATCCCTATTCCTATTGTGAGGGAGTTAAGAGAACTTTTGCTACTTATGTAGGTGGATATAACGCATTACGCTTAAAATATGAATACCTACTGACGGCTTCATTCAACCGACAATGTGAAAGTTTTTGGCTAAATCGAATATCGAAGGAAATATACCTACCTAAGCGTAAACCAAAAGTAGTTAAGAAAACTTATCCGGATTCCAACAAAGAACCGCCGATCGGTTGCCAAACGATTCCATATGTCATGTTCCCTTCGTTCCGACGACAAGGCAGACCCCACACGAGCGTAACCTAAAAGGTAGTGAAGCCCACGCAAATTTCGTCACTTCGTTTCCCCCATGACGAAGGTAGTCCGGCCAGATCGTAATCTTCGTCCTGCATCAAACTGGCCTCCCGCGACGACAACTTTTATCCGCTGGTACCTCGGAGCGGCGGTAGAGGGAGGGCGAAATGGGTGCACGTCCTTTGTTCTCCTGAAGTCCCCCAATGCCTTAGTGACGTACATACGTCGACATCATGGAATGGCTCCGGCCACGCTTCCAATCCAGTCTAGAGCGGGTACGAGATCCACGTTACCGAGATGTGATCACAAGGGATTCCAATTTGCTCGGACCAGACACGACCATCGCTTACTTCGCCTCCACATTAGGAAAATAGTGTAAGCCCACCTGCATTTCGATCACATCGCCCCCGATAAAGTCGCGTGAGATACTTCCTCATGGTGAAATAGGAAAGCCGGACCCGTTAATTCATTCGACAACCGCCGTCCATTCTCGAGTCGTAACCCGCTCAATTAAGTTTGAAGAAAAAGAGTTTGTTAATTAAGTAGGTGGATATAGCGCATCACGCTAAAATGTGAATACCTACCGACGGCTGCATTCAACCGACAATATGAAAGTTTTTTTGCTAAGTCGAAAGAAATATACCTAAACGTGAACCAAAGGTGATTATATGATAAATTATCGAACCAAGTTTATGCAAAGTCCTATGTAGTAGACTTGTTGTGATACCTAAAATTTGGAATAAGGTGTGGGAAACTTTTGGAATGGGAATTTAATTATGTCAGATTTTGTTAGTAAGCAAAGATGCCCATGCTACGCACCATTCTATAAACTGTTAAATTACCCAATGCCTTTTCAAAAACCCTTTCCTAAATATAGTCCCCTAGCTACGTTTAAAAATATTATTACGAAACTCGTAAATAATAATTAACACCTCCAAGGCGCTTTACAAATTAATTTATACCTACATTCTATACCTATGTATTTTGGTACCCGTTATGTATTGGAGAATACCCAGTAACCTAATTTTCTAGATCACCAACAAAGCACTTTTAAAGGATTTTATTATTGTTTTGTGGTTTTAAAATCCCGTCTTTTAAATGAAGTCTCTCGTCTAAGATTTATTGCCCGAAAGTGTCTATTGTGCTTCAAATAGTATTTTGTTAACTAAATTATTATTTTACAACGGTCTTGTCTCAAGAGTAACTTCACCCAACAAAGGTACTTGCTAGCCGGTCAACCCGGAAACGTGCAATGCTCCGCTCGACAAAAAAAAGGGTCCTAGATTCCTAAGGCTTGTATATAAACCCTAATTGACTCTTTCCTGCAAGGCCCGTACTAAATATGTTAATAATTTTATACAAACTTACCAAATTCGCCTTGTTGCACAAAATAATTTCACAAATCA
Source organism: Limnephilus lunatus (assembly GCA_917563855.2). Taxonomy (NCBI): domain Eukaryota; kingdom Metazoa; phylum Arthropoda; class Insecta; order Trichoptera; family Limnephilidae; genus Limnephilus; species Limnephilus lunatus. Next base: position 102,671,464 of record OU830593.1, on the reverse strand, counting down.
ATTCACTACTCTAATATTTAACTTCAAACAAGCATTTCTAAACCACAACCCGTCATGCAGTTATTTATTCCAAGATGCAGCCGTCAAACACAATTCCCGCGTCAATTCGTTGTAAAATTTTTCCTGACCCTCATAAACGCCCCGAAAGCGCGTCCCGTATTGATAATTGACCGCCTCAATTTACAAATTATATTATTTAACTTCACAGGTATGAACTCGCAAGCCGCAATCTCTGACTTCCTTATTTGCGTGGACTCTTTTTGTTTAATACAGACGAACTATTCTTTGTTTAATTAAAATGAAATATCCCCGATTTAGAAGCACCGAGCTGGTCTCCTCGCGACTCTCAGAACTTGACGATCTTAATTCTCAACAGGATCTCTCCCTGACTGTCCTCTAACACTTCCCTGCCCCGACTATCTATTATTATATATTACTATCTGAATTATTCCCGGTTTACGCGCACCAAATTATTACTCTGCCGTTTATCAAAACTCGATGATTTTTATCCCGTCCGCGCGCCTCCAGGTTCCTTCCCTCACTGTCCTCTAACACTTCCCTGCCCCGACTCCCACCCATCTCCTTGTGTGGTTTCAATAATTTATTAGTCACTTTTTTTCAAATCTTAAGTGATAAGCACATCTCCCAATATGCATATCTCAATCGTTTAATCGTGTTCTGTCACATAATAACTATTATTTCAGAGAATTTTGTGTAGAAACCATGTTCGTTATTTTTTGTGGTGTAAACTAATTTCGTCTGCGCCGGAGTCATAAACTATCCCAATAACGCTTAAAAGAAGAGCTCAGTGGCGTACTTCAATTCACTACACATCCTAATTACTTGCGTCGACTTTATTGGTTATATAATAACATTATATAAGCATTGTCTGTACACGTTTTCGTTCTTTCTGCGTGCGTCACTATTTAACGAATTCTGCAATCTTATTTTGACAAATATGTTAAATATTTTAACCCCTAATCGGCGCGTCGCGCTAGTATATTTAAATACACCAACGAGCAATCCTTATTGACTAATTTTCAATTTTCCTACTGCCATAGAAAATTCACCAGATAATTGTTTCGTAAATCCAATCTGCTCGCGTTAAAGTCAGTCACCACTCGGGCAAATATCCATCGGCCGCCCCTGACTTGATAATGAACCTGAAATATCCATTAGGATTCCTCCTTCAACCAAAGTATTTTGGCACACGTGTTTTTCCTAGTAATGGCCCGGTTTCATAAATCACCCTTAAGAGTTGGAACAGAGAATTGTATTCTGAAACCATACCCTGTTACAAAATTAAATATATTTCTAAATCGATCTCTCAATTTTAAAAGAATTATTTCGTAGGCCTAAAGGCGAGATCATCACAGTCTCCCCTTTATGGAAAAAAATAGTGGAGGTAGATATAAATCCAAACTACAACCACCTATTTTGTTCCAGAACTTCAGCAGTAGTCAGCCCGTTTGGACTCGCCTAAAATCTTTGTGCCCCTTTTTTTTTCAAAATTGTAATGATGAATATTTCCTAATCCGGTCCTGTCCTGTACGTCATCGCATCCCTTCCCTATTCCGTTTTTTCTTCGGCCTCGCCCAATGTTTGTCTAATGTTGAAACTACGGTCAATGTACCTTGCGTTATGCCTACATATTTCCAGGAATTTGTCCCGGTTACGACCTACAACGGTACCTAGTCATGGTACCCTCACTGTCTCCTATTGTACTCCCCACATAAGCCGACAATATAGTATGTGAGCAGTTAGGTATCTATTATTGTCTCTAAACCAATTAATCCAAATTTTAACTTCTGCCTAACTTTATCACCTATTTACACTGATTTTAAATACCCACCGCTTCACAAAAAACTCCTTTTGCGCAATTCGTAAACCCTCCCACATCTACTACCAAACATTTTAGTGTTCCAAAGCTCCACATCTTACTGTGTCTAAATACATAATTTATTTTTCTCTATAAAATAGCCCTGAGTGTTTTCCCCAATTCGGCCCTGTCATTGTTAACGGTAACACGGATATCACTCGTAATCTTGCTCCGTCTATGTTCCCCGGTTTCAAAACACTGTTGAAACTGTATTTGCTTAGTCGCTGTTATCTGGTTTTAAGAGGCGATCAGGTGACGTTTCACCCATACAACTTCCCTTACAAAATGGCAAGCATCTTCTCGCATAGATCGCTTAAGTCGGTACGTCTCTCCTTAATCGGTACTTTCGGTTTCACATAATGGCCGTCTCGAAGATCCGTCTGCATTTTTTTTCCCCATAAATATCCCTACCGTAATTATACGAGTGTGACCGACCTTTCCTTATTTTTTTTGTTTGTTTTTTCGTTAAAGGAACTTTGCCCAAAATGGACCTGACCGTTGTTCTAAATTTAACAATTTGGTACTGGGGACCAATATCATCTATAAATTTTTAACTGCTGAGAAATCAACTGTCTACAATACCTAGTCATCTTTTTATTTCCTTAGATTCATACGTTTGAATACGTAATTATTATTGTAGTCCTTTAAATCTAGTGCATTATTAGAATTAAACATTTTGGATACGCTTATTCTGTAAGTCGGGTTGAATATTAGCAAACAATTTATTTTTAAAATATTAATTTGCCATCAAGAACCGACTTCCTCCCCTCACATCGGAATACCTTTTATTCCCTATACTTATCGGAGGTTGCCTAACATTTTACCTACCTCTCCTATCTTTAATTTGGTTTTATTGTCTTCACGCCTAATCCGGTTCACGTCACTAATGTTTATTCTGCATGTATTTTGTTTCTCAACAGATTCTGTTTCTTTGAACTATTTAGTTAAACTAATTTCGTTCAATCCTGTACAGATTATTTTGAAATTACGTTTCAAAATAATGCTTTTATTCCGACTGTCACCCACTTCTTGTGATGACCGACTGTAGGGAGGGTTTCAATTTACCGTTACGTTAAACGCACAAACCTATTTGACACATATCTCCGCTAGTCGGCACTCGGTTTAATGACCTCCCTTTTTTTTTTGTTCTTCACGCTGAGTGTTAAATGTTTAAATGATCTACCCTCAAAATGAAAGAGACCCTTTTTTCTATTGTTGACACTAAAGGACACTAATACCTATCAATATTACAATTGTAATGTTTTGTTTACTTCGGTAGCCAGAACTACTCCTCGATGTTTTGTATTTTTATTATTTTAACTAATCGTCCGGTATCCAATTTACCAAACGTTCAGACCCAATTGAAGGTTGACTAACATCAATATTATCACCCCGGCGATCTGATATTGAATGCATTATTGAAGGACTATCTCCCCTAATAACGTAACACCCTTTCTCACTAATACTTATCGAAGGTTGGATATCATTAATTTCTCTTGGTTAATTTTGTTTCACTTTTTATAGACGTACGGCGCTACTCCCCTCAAAATATGATACCTTTAACCTGCGTCTCATCGGAAATTGGACATCGTCAACCAACCTCTCCTAAATTTATCTGGTTAAGCTAATGTGTACATTATTACACTACCTACTCTCTTGATTAATTTTTGTTTCACTTTTTATAGACGTACGGCGCTACTCCCCTCAAAACATGACACCTTTAACCTGCGTCTCATCGGAAGTTGGACATTTTCGGCCTATCTTTCCTATATTTATCTAGTTAAGCTAATGTAAACGTTATTGTTTCTAATTCCTCTGCGACACATCTATTGTCCTAATATTTTACTTTTTTTTTTCGTTGGGTTTTCAGTCATTTTCGGATGACATTTGAACCGTTATACCTACTGTATTAATTTTTTTTCTATTCTTGTTTAAGTCATTGTATAAAGCCCCGCAAAATGCAACACTTTGTAATACCATACCTCCTGGTCACTTAGCAAAACTGTGATAACTCCCCCCCCTCTACTCTAATATTTAGTAAAACGTAAAACCTTCCTCTTGATTTCCAAATGCTGCTACATTGCTACAGCTACCCCGCTCCAACCCCGCCCGGCCTTTAAAACTCGTAGCTCGCCCGTTCTCGCGACTCTCCCCTGCATTCCTTTTGCAGCGCCTTTTCAACCCCATCACGTAATACTTTTATGCAAACGTGACGAGATGCTCTCAATTAATCAATTGTAATTAACCCCACAACGTTGTGTACTTTTTTGTTTTAGTGGTTTGGTATAGTTAATCCAATTTAATTAATAATTTATTTGTGGTAAACCCTTGTTCTTTTAGGTATGGCGTGTTACAATTTGCAAGGCTTCGAATAACAATGACTGAGTCTGACTAGCTTGAAAATTAACTAATTATCTATCTATATTCGTTCAGCTTCCTCCCCTAGCACCTGTTATACACCTACGCTCATCGACGACTATTTTTATTGAAGTAATCTGCATTTTCCCTCCTAGCATCTAATATATAAATTTACATTCAAACGGCGAATTGAGAAGATCCTACCTTTCGATGCGATGTCACGTACTCTCTGCAGCTCTATAAAATGCTATCATGAAAATAATTTGACATTTATGTACATTCTAACAAAAGATTTACACTCAAGCAGTACGGAGTGCAATAATTCTACACTTACAGTGCTAGATGCAGTTTGTTAGTTAGCTAGCTTGTTTTATTTTGTTAATTTGACTCTACGGGTAGGTATTTTGGATTAACATGAGACAGAACATGTGCTGTTTAAATAATTGGACTCCTCCATAGCCCAACTGATAAGGTGATGGTCATAGACCGCCGAATCAGCTTCCAATTCCAACGCCTCCGGAGAATGTTAAGGTCGCAAGCGACGAATGAAAATCGACATGTTTTGCCTTCTGTCGGGAAAGGGTTCGATGTGTGTTTCTGGTTCATAGAGTGGTGATGGGAATAATATCGCCCAATACGCTGCCAAATTATAAATGTGTTGATGATGATGATGAGAGGTCATCTCATACCGTTTGATATGAGGGTCTGCTCCGATTAATGGCGTGATAGCCGATGTCAGGAACTGTTCAGGAAATGTGTGGGTGGCACGAGGTTTTGGATCGTGACATCCTACTCTGGATTGATGATGATGGTGATGATTTTGAAGTTCTTCAGCATGCCGATGACTTGAGTTCCATTAACTCCTAAAGCATCGGCATAAACATTAAACCGAAGTTGATTAGACAATCGGCAATGTCAGGAGATCGGTGGGGCCGCTCTCTCCTCTGATCTGGCGATGTATGAATTTAATTAAGGAAGATTTTGATGTCACCGATCCTCGCCTTGGCAGTCACTCATGTCCTCAATAGTCCCGTTCTCCGTCCAGCACGCCGCCTCGAACCAGTAGAAAAAATGATTACGTTTTTCCTAGGCACGCTACAGAAACGTGCGCCAGCCTGCAATCGCGATGGTCATCGGTATTTGATTTGAATGAAAAATACGTCCCCTCGCATAACATACACAAGCGTAACGTGGGACCTTCCCCGAAATGTCACGGGCATATGCTCTACGATAGGCGTACCCCAACCTCAAACTCAAATATCAGCTCAAAGAAAGAAATGTCAAGCTCGGCTTCCAGGGTGCTGGGTCCAAGAATGAAAGGCACCAGGTCGTGAATCTGGCTTCCCTCCCTTCTATTTTCCCGGCTGCCCTTTCGTCCAGAGTACATTCCCACCCTGATGCTGGATGATCCCTATTCCTATTGTGAGGGAGTTAAGAGAACTTTTGCTACTTATGTAGGTGGATATAACGCATTACGCTTAAAATATGAATACCTACTGACGGCTTCATTCAACCGACAATGTGAAAGTTTTTGGCTAAATCGAATATCGAAGGAAATATACCTACCTAAGCGTAAACCAAAAGTAGTTAAGAAAACTTATCCGGATTCCAACAAAGAACCGCCGATCGGTTGCCAAACGATTCCATATGTCATGTTCCCTTCGTTCCGACGACAAGGCAGACCCCACACGAGCGTAACCTAAAAGGTAGTGAAGCCCACGCAAATTTCGTCACTTCGTTTCCCCCATGACGAAGGTAGTCCGGCCAGATCGTAATCTTCGTCCTGCATCAAACTGGCCTCCCGCGACGACAACTTTTATCCGCTGGTACCTCGGAGCGGCGGTAGAGGGAGGGCGAAATGGGTGCACGTCCTTTGTTCTCCTGAAGTCCCCCAATGCCTTAGTGACGTACATACGTCGACATCATGGAATGGCTCCGGCCACGCTTCCAATCCAGTCTAGAGCGGGTACGAGATCCACGTTACCGAGATGTGATCACAAGGGATTCCAATTTGCTCGGACCAGACACGACCATCGCTTACTTCGCCTCCACATTAGGAAAATAGTGTAAGCCCACCTGCATTTCGATCACATCGCCCCCGATAAAGTCGCGTGAGATACTTCCTCATGGTGAAATAGGAAAGCCGGACCCGTTAATTCATTCGACAACCGCCGTCCATTCTCGAGTCGTAACCCGCTCAATTAAGTTTGAAGAAAAAGAGTTTGTTAATTAAGTAGGTGGATATAGCGCATCACGCTAAAATGTGAATACCTACCGACGGCTGCATTCAACCGACAATATGAAAGTTTTTTTGCTAAGTCGAAAGAAATATACCTAAACGTGAACCAAAGGTGATTATATGATAAATTATCGAACCAAGTTTATGCAAAGTCCTATGTAGTAGACTTGTTGTGATACCTAAAATTTGGAATAAGGTGTGGGAAACTTTTGGAATGGGAATTTAATTATGTCAGATTTTGTTAGTAAGCAAAGATGCCCATGCTACGCACCATTCTATAAACTGTTAAATTACCCAATGCCTTTTCAAAAACCCTTTCCTAAATATAGTCCCCTAGCTACGTTTAAAAATATTATTACGAAACTCGTAAATAATAATTAACACCTCCAAGGCGCTTTACAAATTAATTTATACCTACATTCTATACCTATGTATTTTGGTACCCGTTATGTATTGGAGAATACCCAGTAACCTAATTTTCTAGATCACCAACAAAGCACTTTTAAAGGATTTTATTATTGTTTTGTGGTTTTAAAATCCCGTCTTTTAAATGAAGTCTCTCGTCTAAGATTTATTGCCCGAAAGTGTCTATTGTGCTTCAAATAGTATTTTGTTAACTAAATTATTATTTTACAACGGTCTTGTCTCAAGAGTAACTTCACCCAACAAAGGTACTTGCTAGCCGGTCAACCCGGAAACGTGCAATGCTCCGCTCGACAAAAAAAAGGGTCCTAGATTCCTAAGGCTTGTATATAAACCCTAATTGACTCTTTCCTGCAAGGCCCGTACTAAATATGTTAATAATTTTATACAAACTTACCAAATTTGCCTTGTTGCACAAAATAATTTCACAAATCAATTCACTACTCTAATATTTAACTTCAAACAAGCATTTCTAAACCACAACCCGTCATGCAGTTATTTATTCCAAGATGCAGCCGTCAAACACAATTCCCGCGTCAATTCGTTGTAAAATTTTTCCTGACCCTCATAAACGCCCCGAAAGCGCGTCCCGTATTGATAATTGACCGCCTCAATTTACAAATTATATTATTTAACTTCACAGGTATGAACTCGCAAGCCGCAATCTCTGACTTCCTTATTCGCGTGGACTCTTTTTGTTTAATACAGACGAACTATTCTTTGTTTAATTAAAATGAAATATCCCCGATTTAGAAGCACCGAGCTGGTCTCCTCGCGACTCTCAGAACTTGACGATCTTAATTCTCAACAGGATCTCTCCCTGACTGTCCTCTAACACTTCCCTGCCCCGACTATCTATTATTATATATTACTATCTGAATTATTCCCGGTTTACGCGCACCAAATTATTACTCTGCCGTTTATCAAAACTCGATGATTTTTATCCCGTCCGCGCGCCTCCAGGTTCCTTCCCTCACTGTCCTCTAACACTTCCCTGCCCCGACTCCCACCCATCTCCTTGTGTGGTTTCAATAATTTATTAGTCACTTTTTTTCAAATCTTAAGTGATAAGCACATCTCCCAATATGCATATCTCAATCGTTTAATCGTGTTCTGTCACATAATAACTATTATTTCAGAGAATTTTGTGTAGAAACCATGTTCGTTATTTTTTGTGGTGTAAACTAATTTCGTCTGCGCCGGAGTCATAAACTATCCCAATAACGCTTAAAAGAAGAGCTCAGTGGCGTACTTCAATTCACTACACATCCTAATTACTTGCGTCGACTTTATTGGTTATATAATAACATTATATAAGCATTGTCTGTACACGTTTTCGTTCTTTCTGCGTGCGTCACTATTTAACGAATTCTGCAATCTTATTTTGACAAATATGTTAAATATTTTAACCCCTAATCGGCGCGTCGCGCTAGTATATTTAAATACACCAACGAGCAATCCTTATTGACTAATTTTCAATTTTCCTACTGCCATAGAAAATTCACCAGATAATTGTTTCGTAAATCCAATCTGCTCGCGTTAAAGTCAGTCACCACTCGGGCAAATATCCATCGGCCGCCCCTGACTTGATAATGAACCTGAAATATCCATTAGGATTCCTCCTTCAACCAAAGTATTTTGGCACACGTGTTTTTCCTAGTAATGGCCCGGTTTCATAAATCACCCTTAAGAGTTGGAACAGAGAATTGTATTCTGAAACCATACCCTGTTACAAAATTAAATATATTTCTAAATCGATCTCTCAATTTTAAAAGAATTATTTCGTAGGCCTAAAGGCGAGATCATCACAAAGTCAAGGCAAAAAGTTCGCTCTTTTGAGTCCACTGTTTCGTGAATTTATTTCTGATTTAGTGTTTATTCGCTTTTGAGAAAAAATCTTCAAAGCCATGTTAAACATGCCTAAATATTCCTCTCTAATATAACTTGTAAAAAATTCACAATTTTTCTGAGAGAATTCTATTTTTATGAACTTTTAGAGATAGGTTTCATCGGTATTTGCTTATTTATATAATATGTTCTTCGGCACTTGAGGCACAAGTGAAATAAAAAGAGTCCAGTTTATACAGGAACCCACATAAGTTAAAAGTAATTTGATTTTCAATGTAAGCACCTATTTGAAGCAATATAAATAGATCGTCCATAACCATAGTTTGATAATGCTTTCGGAAGGTGAAACTGTTGTTAATAATAAATACTACCTATGTAATAAATAAACTGTAATTTTTTAAACAAATTAAATAACAATACTATTAAATTTTTTTTAAAAAGAAGAGTAACAAATTAATTCTAACCGATTTTGAAATAAACAAGATTTTCAATTTTTCTTTAAGGTATAAAGATTGGGAGCATATCGTTACCTTACTCTACCTAAAGCATATTGAAATATCTAAATTTCAACAGTGCTCATATGCTAAATATTCCGCCGGAATCCGTATTGACGATCGTCAATAATTTTGTTCTGCTTGAGGTATGTGAGCAGTTTGTCATTGATCACACGTTCCGTCACCTTGGAAAGAACAAACGAGTTCGCTATGGGGCGGTAGTTGGCCTGGTTGAAGTGGTCACCCTATTTTGGAATAGGATGAATGAACAATCTTTTCCAACTAGAGAATACAAAGCCACACTTCAGGGTTAAACATAATATTACAATCAAAATTGATATCAATCATGATCGAATCAGTGGTCGATCGAAAAAAACCGTTGATGTTGGATCTATTCTGGCTGGTGTTCTAAGACTTGTTGTCTATTTATGTGTAGAGTAATTAGTGTTCTGTCTAATGGAAAGTGGAAGCGCAGTATGTTTATTTATTTTTATTTATATACATTAACGGTTATAAATATACCATAAATACAGATTACATGTCACAAAATCACAGTTGTACATAAGATATAATAAAAAAAAGAGAATCCGTTAATTGTGGTACTTGGTTGAGAAATGACACAAAGAGCTACAATTATATATAATACTAGTGTATAAATAAAAGTAATACCTATTGATTGAGAATATTTGATAGAATAGCCTTCTTTTACCTAGCTTCAGTGCAGTTAAATAGATCCGCCACATCTGCGTATCTATTACTAACTTCATCTAACCTAGGTTTAAGCGAGTTTTTATGTACTCAGTCCTGTTGTTGTTACATTTAAACAGGATTTTGGAGCGAGTTGCTCTAGTGGGTATATGAAAGTCGACGAGCTTAGTAAAATCAGGACTATCTATTCTACAATTTACAATTTTGAACATAAATGTTAAGTCGGATATAATTCTTCGATCTGAGAGTTTTATTAAATTTAATTCTTATAGTTTATTTTTTAGAAATTTAATTAAATTTAAATTTGATATGTTATAACTTATAGTTTATGTTTTCAATGGGAATATCGAGTTTAAAATTTATGTTTCTTAAAAATTTGTGTTGAATTTTTTCGATTGTATCTGAATGTATTTTAAAATGGGGGGACCAGATCGATGAGTTATATTCGACTTGAGTACGTACTAAGGATGTATACAAAAGTTTTAAAGTTGAAATATTCCTAAAACCTGTTGTACAACTAAACGATTTCACTGTAAGTACTCACCTATAAGCGATTCTTGTATGAAAAGGGTCGCAGGCCAGAAGTCCTGAATTATTGAAGTAGTGCCCGCCTCTTGGCAGGACCAGCACCGCGAATAGAGCCACTGACAGAACCCAAGTCACGCTGATGATGAGTACGCATCCCTGAAAGGAATACTGCACTTTAGTTTAGTAACTGAGCGAGGTTTAGTGGATGGAAAGCGTTAAAGAAATGAAAATACAAGTTAGAAATGTTGAAACACGTCCAAGATTAGAAAATGTGATACACAGGGTGTATCAACACGTACCCGAAGGATTTTAACCAGCCATTCCTGAGCGCGTTGTTTAGTGTGTTATCGTGCTGCTGGAACAACTGATCTTGGATGACATCTTCACCTTTTACTCCAAATATGCTCAGGAATCGCTGGCTGATAGCTAATAATTGCATCATAAAGACCATACTAAAGGTCCCTATAAGGACGTCAACAACAGAAATTTTTAAACAGTTTGATGTTTAATGACAGTTTGAATGTTGAAAACATTCTAGTACATCACCTAAAAAATGATTCTGAGACAGACACCTCACATGCTCATAAAACCAGAGCCAAAAAAACAGACATACTTAAAATACCAAAGTGTAACTCTTCGTTTGGACAAAGAATTTCTGAATTTTTAGCAGTAAGGTTATATAACAAACTCCCACTTACATAGTTTCAAACAAATAAAAAAAATAGCTACATTAAATGTTTCTGGAAAAACCTTATCCAAACCATGAAGGTAACCATAGAAGTCGCTGAAAACTTATCCAAAGCATAGTTCCCATCAGCACAGGATCTCCTAGTGAGGAGAACTATTAATATACTTTCTATTTTTTATATATACCTAACATGTTTCATATAAAAATGTTAAAAATAATAAATATGTATAAAGTTAACAATTAATAGATTCATAACGCGCCAAGACTAAAAAAATATCAGAGTGTGCCATTCACACGCGCTAGAAGTAAAACCTACATAAAACTAAAGTAGACAAGAGTGGGGAGGCTACGAAGCACCGCACAAAGAGGAGACCGATTATACAATCTAATTCTCTGAGATAAATCAGCAGGCTAAATCCTATGGATGTCTCTTTTGTAGTATCGCATTACAACGCTGCTAAAGTAGTTTTCAATTAAAAAATGTCCTGCTACAATCCATTTCAAATCATCCTAACGGATACGTTTGCAAACAAACTCTGTATGGATAATGAAATAAAGGTCGTTTGGTCGGCTTGTTACTTATTCATGACAGGATTAACATGTTTGAATGCCACCTACAAGCTACAAGAAGGAAATCAGCATGCGGGATAATGTAAATAAGGGCAACTTTAGTCATCTAAACAAGATCTTCTCTAACTGTTAATTTCCCCTTGAGGCGAGCGTAAGATCACACTTACGGCCACACGTCTCCCTTAGGATCAGTTTACCTTAATCCTCCTGGATCAGGCATTCATAACCTTTACATTATTTTTACGAACGTATTTTGAATTAATCAAAACGATTTCAATCTACAGTAAAATTACCTTCCTTAAGTGCTAATGATTTCAGCTATGTATGCTACTAATGTTAAAAATGTACTACTAGGTACTGCAGGTTTTCATCCAGCGACAAAATATCCCCGACAAAATATCCTACGGACAAAACATCCACCAACAAAATATCCTTCTGAATCCTAACCTGACCTAACCTTATTTTACATTTTACTATTTTTAAATAATAATTGATTGACTTTATAAGATGTCTTTATCATCTTTATCCCATTTCTTTGTTAGGTTAGTTTAGGTTTTAGAAGATGTTTTGTTGAGGGATGTGTTGACGGGGATATTTTGTTGCGGGTTGAAAAGTCGCGGAACCGTCCTTCTAGGGTAAACATTTTACTGTCGATTTCAGCGTTAGATTATTTGAAACACTTTTAAGACTGTTTCATATCCCAACGTCCTGCTCAAAATATTGTCATCTCCTTTGTTCCTCTATTTTTCTCAAAGCCCTACCCAGACCCAGGAAGAAAGAAGAAAAGAAGGCTTTTCCTGTCTATGCCAGTGAAATGGGAAGTTGTTGTACACATATGTTATTGTAACCCACTTTTCATTAAAAAATTTGTTGTGATCAAACTTACGTCGTTATTGGAACTCTGGTAAAATCGCTTTTTAAACTCGAACCAAATGTGATTTGTATTGGGCATCATTGTTCATAAGTGATTTAGTAATAAGTGATGTCGTTTTGTGATTCTGTGCCATACAAAACAAAAAATAACTGTGTTTAAAGTAATCCATAGATGAAATTACCAAGAAAGCAACAGCAATCTTACGGCAAGACTTCATCTGCCTCTCCCAGATTCCTAGTGATTGTAACTCGATTGAATGGTCTTCTATTTTATTTTTTATAGTCCATTTATTTGGCAATCCGGCATTAAACACTTGTTTGTTAAACTTTTACTTTTCGGCGATCTTATGACCGACGTCGTAGTTTATTCAAGGCACACTAGAACCCTGCTGGTGCCAAACATGATCACATGCTTTGCCTCCAGCTCGTCGAAATGGTTTTCAGATTTTATTTAAGGACAAGTTTATCAATTTGGATGTCTATGGTGGCAAACAAAGGATAAAGATATTTTGTATTCTATGGTTTAAAAGCATTTTATATTTTTGGCCAATTTATAACTATAATCTTTGATTGATTCATAGAATTAGTAATAAGTGAATTTAATGGTTGGTAAATACTGTACGTATAGGCAAGTTAAATAAAGTTTCAAGATAATAATTGAAAAAAAATTATTAAATTATACTCAAAAAATGCACTACTCAAATTTAAAGAAAAATATAAATACCCTGTGGACCAACACACCTACACTACAAGGTCGAAATCCTCAAAACTACTTAACATCCCGCAATTAAATACATCTTTTGGCCAGAAAAACCATAATTTCCATGCGACAAAATTATATAATGCCCTTCCAATTGAAACTAAGAACACCATGGAGATACAAAAGTTTAAAAAAGATATCAAATTATGGTTAAGTAAACAGGACGATGAGGAAATCATTAAACTTATGAAGTAACCCCAATGCAACCTGCAGACAACAAACCAATACTTTTATTTTATTTATTGTTTATTTTGTTTATCTATTATCAAGAAACTAGAAGATGAGGAAATAAAGATCAGCACCCATTCAGCAACATACAGTCCGCCTCGGAACAGGAAAACCCAGTGAGGAGGACTGTAAACAAACCACATAACTTGGTATTTTTACTTATTGTGTAATTTTACTTTATCTTATATTGTCATTAAATAAATAAAATAAAAAAAGTAATAAGCATTGTGACGACGCTTGATAACACTATGGTATTTGTCATTTTGAAAAGAACTTAATTATATAAACAAAATAATGTGCAATTTTTTTTAAAGAGTTATGGGAATATATTTCAAACAAAATAAACACTCTTTGAGATACGTTTCAAATTAGTTCACTTCGTGTGCTTTTATAAAAATTTGTGTAAAACACTATTTTATTTTCAGATTGTTCGCGCTAACTGCCTCAGTAAGAGCACTTCACAATACGTCTGCTCCTGCGATCGCATATCTGTATAGAGTCTAGCTGCAATTCGCGGTTATGAGATAAAAATGCGAGAGCTTTTGTCGACACTTCCGTAACTTACAGCGTATGTATTAAACCCTTGAGGAGATATGTCATAAAACCGCGCTCTACAAATGCAATGCTAAATAAATAAAAAAATATATGAATGCATTTATGAGTGGTGTCCTACCGATACCTCATATCAGGGCTGAGAAAATAATATGTAACCCGATAATTTTACGCGAGGCCTCCAACACAAAAGAAATAAGAACTTACGAGTACCAATCCTCCCTTAGTCCCCTCAACAGTTGACACCCCCGACAGTTCCGAATACAACAGAAGAGGCTCAACTTCTCCCAACCATCTGGAGCCAGCGAGATTATGGCATCCCCAATTTTGGTATGTTGTGTGGTTGAGTGGGGAGTGGGGGGGGGAGGGGGGGGGGGGGGGGGGTAAGGATATGTGGAAAATGTACCTGGCTATTCATATATAGTCACCAATATTCATACTTACTTGAAGAAATAATCTTTTAGGGGATCAATTGTCCGAGGAATCAACTGTCCGCCGGATCAACTGTATGGGGGATCAACTGTCAGCGGATCAACTGTCGGGGGATCAACTGTCGGGGGATCAACTGTCGGGGGATTAACTGTCGGGTGATCAAATGTCAGTGGGACAATTGTCACCGAATCAACTGTCATGGAACCATTTTTTACACTTATCTTGTGGCAGGTTAAAGTACGAACACTCTATTCAATTTTAAAATTTATATTTGAAATATTTTTTTGTGTTTGTTGCTTTTACGGTATTTTAGTAATTCAAACTGTATTTGTAAAATAAAAATAAAAATCTGCTCGTACCCTTTATACGATGCCAAGAATTAAGCTGACATCTTTAAGATACAAGTGAATAAGCTTTGAAATTGAAGGAATCAGTGCTCGCGATCGCAGGGTTGGCGAATCCTGCCTCTAACCCTCCACACTTGGTTTAGGAGTTAACAAAGGCAAGTGTAGCCGCAAATCTGACCGTATTTAACCTGAATAATCCCCAACCCATACTTGATTAGCCCTGCTTATACAATTCATGGCCCTCTACAAATGTAAGGCAGTCTCAAAGGACATACTCAAGACGTCATAAATATGATTAAGCCTAACTCCTAACTCAGTGTTTCTCCAAATTACAACACGCTCGTACCCCTTTGGATACATAGATTATAATTGCGAACATATGACGAAAACAATTGAGGATATGTTGGGAATTGTATAACTTATGTTTCGGACAATACAGGCGCAAACTTCTAGATAGGTAGCCGAAATTAGAAACGATCGAAATCAGCATGTTTTCCTATTTTTTTTTTAAATTTTTTATAAATCAGAAAAATTTAAATGCTCAAAATCTTGAACCGATTAGTGGCTGAGTTGGCATCCCGTCGGGTTTCCAGGCATCGTGAGTTCAATCCTTCGGCTGGCTAATCCACCCATCGCGACAGAAACAACACATCCGCTTATTGTGATGATAGTAACAGATTTTCAAATGTATTCGTAACCCGGGAACTTCATTTAAGGAAAAAACAAAATTTACACGTGAATCTAGCCGGTGCTACTTTTAGAAGACGATATTTTATTTATTTTTTACTAGCAGACCCGACCACACCTTGCTGTGGCTAACGAAACACAGTGCCACGCCCTTACCCAACCTTTATAACCAACGCCATCTGTTAAATCAAATCCACACCGCTCGCTTGCCATCCCGCTCCTTTTCTTTATATATTGTAATGTAATGACTGCGGCAGAGCAGGGCTCAGCTCAGGATTATAGGCATATTTCTCTGTCAAGTGGGTGGGAATTGGGAAAATCATAAGAAGATGCACTTTGATAATCTTGTAATATAAGCCAAACATGAATGCACAATTAATACAAGAAGGACATACCGGATGGACTCCTGGACATGCTAAACTAACTTATGAACGAGGAAAACTAACGCCGGATGACGACTGACATCTTGGTTCGTCTAGCGAACGGTCCTGGCGGGTCTTCCAGCGTCAACCGCCGAGGACGACGTGGAATCCAGGGAGCCTAGGTCCTCCTTCTATGTGACACATCCAAGGAGCGTCTCCCGTCTCAAATTGTCCCATCAATTCCCGTCCGAAGGCACGTGGCCCAACCGGTCTCCAAGACTTACGGTTTCAATTACAATTTCAATTTTACGGTTTCTCAACCATCCTGGACTTCATGACGCGGGGTCACACAGGCAATCCAGCCACCATTCACTTCAAAGCCACTAGTCCCAAAAACATTACCACCCAAATGGCCAACTGCCACCACGGGAAAAACTAAGTGGGATTTACACATCCACCAAAAAGCGCACTGTGCACGAACCACTCGTGTTACTCAAAAACACCCCGCGTCCTTTTTGCGAAAAAATAAACTCTGATTTACATGTTTATCGGAGATTAAAACACCTCTATGGTGAGTGACTAATTCACCAACAGCTAGCCCAAAAGCTGTCGGGGAGGAAGTGACCATAAACAAAAACGCATTTTTCTTCCCAAGGAAAATTGCCAGTCTCCAAAAAAATTACCATAGACAAAATAACCAAATAGGCAAGAACTGCACCAGTCACATAATATTTATGTGACAATATTTTAACCAATTTACACAAACCTTGACAAATTATATACCTAAAAACCTTCCTCATGAATCATTATCTATTGATGAAAACCGCATGAAAATCGGTTGCTTAGTTTAAAAGATCTAAGCGCACAGACAGCTGGAGCGACTTCATTTTATACTATGTAAAGATAGACACATTCATTATGTAATTAAAAAAACGTTGCCGAAATCAATCGACCTTCTAGATTCTTAGTAGAAGATATTTTTTAAAGATTTAGGATATGCCATGAGGAAATAATCCCTCAGGGCCTATGTCATCTTTGGGGGTGCTGTGTGAAAGGTCTTTTTAAAAAAAGGAAGAAGAGAAAGTTCTGGGAAGGATAAAGGTATGAGGGGTCGGTAGGAATCTAGAGGTAAATGTGTTCAGAAGTGACGAACGTATCAACCCATCTCTTCCACTGTGATGCAATGCGATGGGTCAATGGAGTCCGGCTGGAGGGGTCAAAAGGTCTGCCTCAACCATGAATCCGGGCACCCCTGCTAATTAACCAAATGTAGCAAACAATTTTACATGTTAAAACTTATTCCCCTCTGCAACCAATGCCGTATTTAGAAATTTATCATCATAACAAAATACACTAACGAACATCTTGACATCTCCACCATTGATGATATCTGATCATATAATCATTAGTCAGGACCTCATAATGAATAATAATTAATGACTGTCAGTAAAACACTTTGAAAAGTAACAAGTAAATGCCATAATAGTCAGATGGCAATCTCCGATAGGAAGGGACCCACATATCAGAGACAGAATAAACCAGCGTACGAATTTATGTCTGTGTTATAACAAACCATTAATTATTACCGTCCACTGGGTTCGTTAAAGTTGAAGCTCTTCCGGACTATTAACGATAAGATCCACGCATTAATTCACAAAGATGAAGGAAGTATGATCAAAGACGGAGCGGTGGACTTCCTAAATTAATGGCGTTGGTAAACAAATATGTCAAATCAAAGTTGGACGATTTATGGCCGGTTGACAAATCAAATGTGGAGATATTTAAGGGGTTCGTTTAATTAATTTCGCCAGTATTACAGAATTATGTGGACTTCGTGGTAACGGGTTAAATTACGTTTAAGTTGGAAGTTTTTGGTGGTGCGAATTACAAACGGCCTCCGTGGTCGATGGGTAAGACTCTTGACTCGCAATACGAAGGGATTGAATCTTGGCGTGCGCAAATAAATTTTGTATGATTCATTTGTGTTATTTCACAAATAGATCATTTAAAATAATAGGTAGTATATTTGCGACACGTCCTAGAGTAGAAAATACTTTCAGTATCGTCCTGGTGTAAGACCACCGTTCAGAATTGAAACTTGGCTTGAAATGGCTTAAGCCGTGTTTGGTGACCAAATCTGAAGAGCAAGGAACTTCTCCATCTTCATCTTCAATATCTCCTTCTCCTCCCTACTACATTCAGCCACAAAACATACCACAATAGTCTGGCTATTGTGGTATGTTTGGCTGGCTCCAAAAGGGAGCAGCTAGGACTCTTGTGAGGTATTCACATTAAAAAAAACAACCACTTAAAGATATAATTAAAATTATTAAAACTCTCGGACAGTAGACTTATTTCCGATATTTTAAAATTATTAATGGTATTGTAGACAGCCCTGATTTACGAAGCTTAAGTACTTTATACGTACCAACCAGAATTACTCGATGTAAAACTATTTTTTTAATTCTAAAAACGTTATAAGGACTGAATCATTTGGATACTTGCTTGTACCTACTCGTATATTGCATGAGGTTGAAAATGCCTTCTCAGAAGTAGTAGATGTATCCATCGGAATATAGTTACAAGTTAACAGACTATAATAACATATATCGATAAACAAATGTTAACATAATACCTACTATTTATTCTGCATGGGTTATATATAATTTAACTAGCATAGTTTACCTCATGATAACTGTTCCACAAAATTGCATGTTTTGTAAATGCTTGTATTTGCGTATATTAATATAAATAAACAAAACTAACAGGGTTTCTGGGTAGACCATACAACAAAGATGATCAAATAGGCTTCTTTAAAATAAAAATAAAACATAGTACGCAATTCACACGCGGTAGAATTGAAACCATCAGAAAACTAAAGTAGACAAGAGTGGGGAGACTACGAACTACGAATACGACTACGCCTTTTTTATCAATGTGAAGGAAGATTTTTTCCATATTTTTGTCGTCGAATTCCAGTGCACCTTTTCCAATACATTTGGGTATCTTATTCGTATTTGTGGTTTCTTCTTCAGAGTCGCTAGATGTCGTTTTATTTTGCCTGTTCATTTTGGAGTGGTTTGAAGATTGGATTTTGATTTTACAAAACTAAAAATATATTTTTTTTGAATTTCGTAGGATTGACTTCTGGTCGGCTGAATGTCTGCAAAGATTCGTCAGGTGCTTTATACCACTACACTAAAGGAGACGTGCGTAGGACCGTGGATTTATCGTATTATGTTGGAACCGAGTACCCGTGATTAAAATAAATATTTTATTGCTACCTCATTCCAAATCTTAAAGATGTTTGTGTTTTCTTTTTTTTAGTGTCGCTCGCTTCCGTTTCATCGAGTTTCAAATCACAACGGTGCTAAAGAAGTTTTACTTCAAAAACCAAAAGAAAGTGCAAGTTTAAAAAAACCACTCTCAGCCGTTAGATTTTAAAAAATCTGCTTTAGAAAGGTGATAAAATACGCTTTCAAATTGTTGATAAATTAATTAAATTTATAATTCGAAATAGACATACAATTTTCGAAAAATTAAAATTGTTAATGTAAACATTAGAAAGTTTAAAAAATGGCTCACCTTACATTTTTTCTGACTAAAATACTGATAACGAAAAAAAAACACACACACACCTATTTTATTAGACAAATATGTATATTATAACAGTTGTCATCACCTGACTTTTTTACTGTTTCATGAAAAATTCTTAATATATAAAACAAAGTCGGGTTAGTAACACTATTTATAACTAGAGAATGGCTGGACCGATTTTGATGATCTTTGATTTGTTGGATTTTTCTCTGCTCCGGATAACATAATAACTATTAAAACATCGCAAAAATTCACGAAAAAGTAAGTTATGAAGAAAATTATTTTTTTCATACATTTTTTATGGACCGAATTATCATATTTTGAAATAACTGCAGCAATATTGTGGGTATAATATTGAACTGTGCGTGAATTCCAAAAATTCAAAAGCGTCAAATGTCAATGCGCTGATTGTTTTGCATTTGTTCTTAATCATATAATGCTGCCCCTATTTCTTACACACTAAATGTCAATAGTCGAAAATGAGACAAACGGTGAACGTATGTCCGTAACCCCTCCAAAGGAAAAATACAATAATAATAATAAATCTCTGAAATGACAAGAATTTTGTTTTACATAAGCTCCACACAGGAGGCCCTGAGGAAAATAATTTCTCTCAGGACCAATGTCATCTAAGGGGATGTTGTGTGGAGGGTCTTTTTAAGGAAGGGGAGGAAAGGAAGTTCTGGGAGGGAAAAAGGAATGAGGGGTGGCTAGGAATCTGGGGGTCAGTGTGCCCGGGAGTGACGGATGTATGAATCCAACCCTTCAACTGCGGTGCAAGGCAATGGGTCGAGAGAGTCCGGCTGGAAAGGTCAAAAGGCCTCCCTCAAGCAGTATCTCTCGATCCGTCCCGCCACGCAGCAGGTGGGCAGATGCATCCGCCGCCAAGACCCGGACAAACTTCACCCCATGAACCCGGACACCCCTGCTAAATAACCAAACGTAGCGAACCACTTAGGGTGACCTATGGCAGAGGTGTCAGTGATCCAATAAATGGTTCCCGGGACGGCGGCACCCCTGACCGCCTTCCGAATTCCCGTAATGAAGTGGAAAAGTAAGAAAATCACAAAAAAATCCGTACACAACGACATCTCTGATACTGATCGTCATCATCGTCATCGTCATCATCATCATCGATAATTGCTTCATTGTGTAATTTTTAATTTAATAAAAAAACTTAATTTAATTCAACAATTATTGATTCTGAGGCGGTACGAAGTTCGTCGGGTCAGCTAGTAATTAATAAAAAAATCTTAGAGTTTCTTAATTTTTCTGTTCAAATTACGGTTGGAAACTCTGGTTTCATAAAGGTGTACATTTTAATTATTTTGTATTTTAATTTTTGATTTGAATATAAAGCGAGGTGTTTTCTCTTTCTAACGCCGTTAGGTCTCATTTATGTATATCATACAGACAGTAAAGGAGACAAAACAATTTCTATGAATCAAAAGCGAACAAATTAGTCTGAGGGGTTTAAATCAAATGCGTAGACAATTACGTAACGGACATAGTTTTTCAATTGAGCGACTTTGAAAAAATCTTCTACTCTGTTTTATGCGGATTTTCTATCCAAAATATATAATTTATAAATATTCATCTCCTTGAGAAATTTTATTTCGGCAGGAAAAAATAGGTTTATTGGTGTCACAGCAATTTTCTTTGGCACGTAATGAAATGTGACGTGTATTATCGAACTCAAGTAGCAAGAGAGAAAATAGGAAAAGATAACACGGCCTTTCTCTTCAAGCTTCTGTACTCCGGATTTACGATATTGAATTCGTGATTTATGGAAGTGGGTTAATCGAAAATAAATAGACGTTTTTTGTCATTAAAGTTGGTATTGGTTTTGAGAAGCTTTTTTATTTTGTGTAAAGAGATAGCTTAACTACCTATGTTTAAAATACGAATACTTCAATAAATTAAAAAAAGCCATGGCTTAATTGTAATAATATCCTTGTAAAATTAAAGTGGTTTTTTAATTGGAAATGTTCGAAAAAAATAGTTAATTTATTACAATATTTTTTGTGGATTAGATAGAAAGAAATTATTATTTTTAATTGATAAACTAATGTTTATGACAAGATTTTTATGAATAGCACAAAGGGTTACAATTTTTATAAGTAATTATTATTAGCCTGAAACACTCATCTACACTGAAAAAATCTCTCAAGAACAGATACGGGACTTGAATCCGCGTCCTTCTGATTTCCGGTCAACCTCTCTGACCACTGAGCTGCGTCGGCTTATATACTAATGTTTCATTCAACAATTACTGCTTATTAGTCAATGAATCCTGCATTTAAAGACGGAACAAAATTTAAATGTCAAAACTCAAAATACTCATTTTGTAATCTGTTATTAGCAAAAAATACCATTGAGTTATCTATATATTCTATACGCGTAATGTACAAGATTTACAGTTTTTAGACCTAGTGTTTAGACCAGGTATTGTTCAATTTACATTAATTCATTATATTGTTCAATTTACACTTCCTTCATACCCTTCTATTTTTGTCATACAAATTATCGGGGCTTCTGACTCAGATGATGTTATTATTATTTGTCTCTTACTAATATTAATGAAAGTTTGTATGAATGTATGTGTGCTTGTTACTCTTTCAGGCAAAAACTACGGAATGGTTTTTAATGAAACTTTACAATAATATAGCTCATCACATAGGCTTTAATTTTATATTTAAGGAAGGGGACGAGGGAGGGGAAGGGGACACACGGGAAAGGTGATTCAGGGAGAAACAATGTATTTCTTTGAATATGGCATTGCAACGAATCCCGGGAACCAGCTTGTATTAAAATAATATCATTTCAATGTCTGTATGATTAATATTCTTTAAATTGTTCCTAGTCCTTTATGTAACAATTCACCATAAAATATTTTCCAACATACGTGATCTAACAAATTTCAACATTCTTGATTTGGCATAGGATTAAGAACTTTGAAACACAATATTCTTCTCTTATTGCATGTCCCGGTCATAATTTAAAGATAGTTCAGATTTACGACCTCTTTAGATTGACTTCAATGAAACATGGTACTTAAAACTGTCTTTCAGAGCTTTCTACAACTTACACCCTTTTGGTAAGTAAAGTTACAAAATGATCGTTCCATATAATATTGTATGGCAATTTAATTTCTTCAGAAAAATCTTCAGCATCTGAAGTCCAGTCTACTATTAGTATTTTAAACCATTACAACAAACGTTTGCCATCGAATCCGCCTCGTCATTCCCATAATATATTCCTGCATGCGATGATATCCATTGCAAACATACAAGAACACTATTCTGCTGTAACCGCATAATTTCTGTCTACAATATTGTAAGCTATTTTCCGGCAGGCAATTCTCTTTGAAATTATGAAGCGAGCTTTAAAAATCACTTGATATCTTCAATTCATTCCAGTTATTTTCAAATTCATTCTCCACCGCTTTTGATTGCCATTAATTTTGCATTCATAATCGAGCAATTTTTGTTCAATTTTATTTTGTGAGTAAAACCGCTCTGCGTTGAAATGAAGGCAGCCCCAACTTGTTTTGCTTTCTTTGATAGTCGTATTACCTATCTGTTTGAAGCCTGAGTATTTGTTAACGTACCATGTTTTTTAATTTGGTAGGCGGGTTTGGGTACCGCCGCCCTGGGAACCATTTATTGGATGACCAACACCTCTGCCACAGGTTACCCCAAGTGGTTCGCTACGTTTGGTGACTTAGCAGGGGTGCCCAGGTTCATGGGGTAATGTTTGTCTGGGTCTTGATGGCGGGTGCGTCGGCCCACCTTCTGCGTGGCAGGCCGGATTGGGAGATGCTGGTTGAGGGAGACCCTTTACAACCGGTTACCGTTGTCCGGGCCGCTCGGTAGTACAGGGGCCCGACCCTTAGGCTCACGACTGAGGGTGGGCTGCCCCATCAACGAGTGCAAAAACCCCACCGCTGCTGTTGTGCCGGTTCGTGACCGGAGGGGACCCAGCAGTTGCGTTTGGGGCGCATTGGGCGACCTCTCCAGCCGGACTCTCCCAGCCCATCGCCTTGCACCGCAGTGGGTGGGTTGGATTCATACGTCCGTCACTCCTGGACACTCCGATCCCCAGCTTCCTACCCACCCCTTATACCTTTTCCTTTCCAGATCTTCATTTCTCCTCTTCAAAACAAAAAACTTAAATCAATCATGAACTCACAAAAAAACATAAATAACATCTTTACAACGGCGAGAAGCAGGAGTCCCCGGTGCAGGCCAAAACTGTTGGTGAACTTCACCAACATTCGCGGCCTGCACAAAAATCTAAATTCAGTCCACCACCACCTTGTTTCCCAACGTCCCAACCTTCTCTTCCTTTCCGAAACGCAGATAGCTGAGCCTACAGACGCCTCCTATCTGGATTGCCCGGGTTTCACCCTCATGGGCAAATTCAGACCCAAAGGAGGTGTATGTCTCTTCAGCCGAGCTGACGTCAACTGTGTGCGACTGTTGAATCTGGAGAACTCCAAATTCGACGTAATGTGGGTGCGCGTCAATCTTGCCAGTACGGTAAGGTTTTACGCGTGTTTATACCGCTCACCGAACATTAGCGTTTCAGATACATCCGAACTCTTCAAACATCTAAGTAATACTGTTGATGACCTCTTGCCCCGCTTCCCTACAGCAGAGTTTGTGGTCCTGGGGGACTTCAATGTTCATAACGAACCTTGGTTAAAGTTCTCAGGACCAACGGACTCGGCTGGACGAGAGGCGGAATCCTTTGCCCTCTGCTACGGACTGGAGCAAATGGTTCAGGAGCCTACAAGGGTTCCTGATGTCCAGACTCACCGCTCCAATCTGCTAGATCTGTTTCTAACCACTGTGCCACACGGCTACAAGATTGAAGTCACAGCGCCTCTAGGATCGTCCGACCACTGCCTGGTGACAACATCAATCCCCGTAACCTTCAGACCGCCAAATGAGCGGCTGAAGAGAAAAGTGTGGCACTATAGATCAGCAGATTGGTTTGGTCTGCGGGCTCATTTCAATGCCTTCCCGTGGTCAGCTGTCTGTTTTCAGACTTCGGATCCCTCAAGATGTGCCCAGGAAATTGGTGAAGTCATCACATCCGCGATGGATGGCTTCATCCAATCCACTGTGAAAGAAACTGGTGTGGGCTCAAAGCCGTGGTTCAGTCGACAATGCTCCGAAGCAGTGCGACGAAAAAACGCGGCTTACCGAGCCTACAACACATCTCGAACGTCTGAAAGCAGAACAGTATATAACAAAATGGCAAAGGAATGCAGGAGGATCATTAACAGGTCAAAATTCGAGCACGACCTGCAGATCAGCAGTAAGCTGGCTGCCTGCCCGCACGGCAGCAGAGCGTTCTGGTCGCTTGCGGGCTCAATAGGTCGCAATTTCTGCAAATCCAGTCTGCCACCTCTCACCAGACCTGATGGCTCTCTAGCAAATACCGCCGCCGAAAAGGCTAACTTATTAGGCAAAATGTTCGCGGAAAACTCGACCCTCGATGATCAAGGTGCTACCCCGCCGTCGGTTCCTCATTGCAGTTTTCGTATGAAAAAGCTGAGGATCCGGCATCGGGATGTACTCCAAGTCTTACGAGGGCTTGATGTTAATAAAGCTAGCGGGCCTGACGGAATACCTGCCCTGGTATTGCAGAGGTGCGCTGTAGAAATAGCTCCAATTTTGACGAAGCTTTTCAAAATGTCCCTGAAGACTGGCTCTGTGCCCTCTGGTTGGAAAAAAGC
This sequence comes from Limnephilus lunatus, assembly GCA_917563855.2. Classification (NCBI taxonomy): domain Eukaryota; kingdom Metazoa; phylum Arthropoda; class Insecta; order Trichoptera; family Limnephilidae; genus Limnephilus; species Limnephilus lunatus. Next base: position 102,646,145 of record OU830593.1, on the reverse strand, counting down.
GATCATTCACCCTATTCCAAAGAAGGGTGACCGCTCCAACCCAGCCAACTACCGCCCCATAGCGATCACATCTGTTCTGTCAAAAGTGATGGAACGTGTGATCAATGACAAACTGCTCACATACCTCGAGAAGAACAAAATTATTAACGACCGTCAATACGGATTCCGGCGGAACCGCTCGTGCGGTGATCTTCTCGCGTATGTGACGCATGTTTGGGGACGGTGCCTGGAATGTTTTGGTGAGACCCAAACGGTTTCACTGGACATTTCCAAGGCCTTTGACCGGGTTTGGCATCGAGCGCTTGTCAACAAACTGCGTTCTTACGGACTTCCCGCATCCTTGTGTGCGTGGATTGCCGACTTTTTGAGGGGGAGGTCGATTCAGGCGGTTGCTGACGGTTTCACCTCTTCCTCGCATTCGATAAATGCTGGCGTCCCACAGGGATCGGTTCTGTCTCCGACTTTGTTTCTGTTGCACATCAACGACCTCTTGTCATGTGCACCGATTCATTGTTACGCGGATGACAGTACAGTCCATGATAGCTTTTTGTTTGACAAGCCTCCAAAGGGCACACAAACCCCAATAGCTCGGAGGGCTTTGAAGCAGAGAATGGACGGTTACCTCGAGAGTGTTTTCTCTTGGGGTAAGAATAACCTCGTCGAATTTAATGTTTCAAAGACCCAATCATGTCTGATAACGTCTAAAAGGGATCGAAATGATAATCTAGTGTCCTTCAACGGAAGCATTCTCCCGAACAGGACCTCCATTGATATGCTTGGTGTAACTCTTAGTGACCAGCTCAGGTATGGGGGCTCCATCGAATCCAGAGTTAAGTTAGCCTCTCAGAAACTGGGCGTACTGTACAGGGCCCGCAGATACTTTAATAGTACTCAACTGTTAACCCTGTACAAATCGCAAGTGCGCCCCACGGTTGAATTTGGCAGCCACCTCTGGTCTGGAGCTCCAAAATACCTAAAAAAAACCCTTGACTCTGTGCAGAAACGGGCGGTCCGTTTGATAGATTCTCCCATCTTAACAGACGGATTGCAATCTTTAGAGCATAGGCGTCAGGTGGGAATGCTGTCCTTGTTCTACCGGTATTACAATGGAAGATGCTCCGAGGAACTAGCGTCATTGATCCCCTCGGCACCGGTGCATAGTCGGGAAACACGCCAAACACGCGCCCAACATTTGTACACAGTTGATATTAGTCACATGAGAACGGGTCGTTTTTACGATTCGTTCTTGAGTTCAACAGCTCGGCTATGGAACGATTTACCGGCCTCTGTGTTTCCTCCCTCCTACAACATGAGTCTCTTCAAGACCCATGTTAACTCCTTCCTTTCCTCAAAAAGACCCTCCACACAGCATCCTCAAAGATGACATAGGCCCTGAGGGAAATTATTTTCCTCAGGGCCTCCTGTGTGGAGTTAATGTAAAAAAAAAAAAAAAAAAAAAAAAATGTACAACGTTGCTTATTTTACTCAGTAAGAGTTGTCTGTTCGCGTTACTGAAATCATACAATTTCAATAAATCTAAATCGATTACTCTTCCAATTTGTTTTCTCGTTCTTTGTAGTTTTTCGGATGCGGTTTCAATTAATTCAGACACACATCAGAAAGAATTTTAAAATGTTACAGCTCTTCACTTCCGGTGTATTTATTGGTTAAGTTAGACCTCGCTTTGATCGTATAATTGTGTAGAATCATATCTAGAAGTTAGGGTTTGGAATCGATCACGGAAATTTGAAAAGCTCAAAATGCTAATTGTTCAAAAGGCCGAAAAAAATGCTTTTTTATGTTTTCAATAAATCGTATGTCGTATTTTTGTAGACCTATAATTATGATATTTTTATTATAAAAAAAACATTGAAAGATCTTTCGGAACACTTGGCATTTTTTGTAAATTTCTTTAATAACAGTATTTAATTCATTTTTAATTTTTCAAAAAAAAAAACTCTTAAAATGCACGTCGTAAGAGATGCATTTATTTTCATAGAAATATTTCAGCGCAGATGGAAAGAGGAAAAAAAATTAAATATTTAACACATTTTAGAATTTATCCTATCGAAAACAATCGTAACATTTCCACTATCGAAATGCACTGTTTTTGAAATGCAATATTGTTCAACGCTTTCTGTACCTCGCTGTACACATCAGAACTGTGGGTTGACTACACTGCATCCCAATGGAACAAGTTAAAGGTTGCTTACAACAACGCATACCGTCAACTTTTCCGCCTACCGAGATACTGCAGTGCTACGGAAATGTTCCTGGAGGGACGAGTGCACACTTTCCGAGCACTTCTCCGCCACCGCATGGGAAGTTTATGGCGCAGACTACGCCAATCGAAGAATGCAATCATCACCGCCATGACTACCTGGTTGGAGTCCCCCCTGATGGCCCTCTGGAGACGGGAGACGATAAAATACCCTCCGTAAACAGCTGCATGAATTAATTTTACTGTTTATTATTATTTTTCTCATGTTTTTCATGATTATGCGTTTTTTTTTTTAAATTTATTTATATGTTGTTATTTACTTTATTTTTAACATTAACCCATTTTTTGTTTCAAAATATGGAATGCATTGCATTGCACTACCCCTGCATACATTCTGGAATAAACTATTTTTTACGGTGCTCCAGATTTTATGTCCGGGTTGAATCTTTCCCAAATGAAAGACTAAACCCTTCCACACACTTTTCCACAAATGAATATCTAGTAAATGAACGCAATGTAAGTGCACTATATAAGAATAAAACAATACAAGAACAATACGTCAATCCACCAGAAACATAATGGGAAAATATTTCACCGACTCCAGATATTTTCATATCAGAGGGTTCGGCTCTGATGAAATCCTAACTGGTCCGATAAATCCTACTGATCCCTCAATATAAATATTTAAAAAATCTTTCGTAATCCTACATGTATTTAAAATGACCGACTTTTGCATTTTTATGTACAAATTTTTTGACAAATCTAATACGCCTAAATTTTGAATGAAAGAGCTAGGTATAATGCCAGTAGCCGAAATAACAAATGGTAATATTTTTATAGTCTGAGAATGCCAAATTCTTTTAATTTCATATCCTAAATCTGTATATTTTCTTATTTTTTCAGAAACAGTTTTCTGAATATTACAAGAATTTGGAATAGCGACATCAATGATATAAGTTATTTTCTTAATTTTGTCATGTAAAACTATATCGGGTCTATTATGACTAATTGTTCTGTCTGTCAGAATAGTTTTATCATAATAAATTTTATAAAATTCATTTTCTAAAAATGAATTTGGTTCATATTCATAATATGGTACATTACGGCAGTCAATCAAGTTATGTTTAATTACCAAACTTTGGTGAATTATTTTTAAAACTTGATTGTGCCTAAATGTATACTCGGACGGCGCTAATACAGAACATCCCGATATAATATGTTCTATAGTTTCCGGAAAAGCCAAACATTTTCTACATAAATCATCAATTTGATTTGCATCTTTGATGATATGCTTCCTATAATTTTTAGTATTAATGACTCTATCTTGTATGGCAAGCATAAAGCCTTCTATTTCTGCGCTCAACTCTCCAATACTCAACTATTGTTATTATTGGTTCGTTTTTATTTAGTGAAAACTTTTTTTATCTGAATTGCGCTACTTTTATAATGTTGTGTCATAAAACATTCATTTCAATATTCAGCAAGTTAGTTTGTTTTATACTGTATTAAATTCTCTAGCCAGATTGAGTCTGACTGAAACTCATCACCCGCTAGATAGATTTTAATGAACCTGTGCCGCGTATTGAAATGGGTATTGTAGGTTCACGTATCACGTTGTGAAGTTGAGATGCTTTTAAACTTTAATTACTCTATAGTTATTAATATACTAAGCTTCATTTTCCGCGAATAACGTTTTCCCGAAATCGTACGCGGTGACCCAACTGGCAAGGTAATTATATTTAAATAAACCTGTCCATTCGCAGTACCTCTAGAATATTGTTTGTCGTATTTTGTTCTTAACCCCTCAGGCCTCGACCAAATTTTATCAGCGGGTCAAAATATTTCCGCTTTTCAATAAAATCCAAATAAATGGAATATTTCTGAACATATCCGAAAACTAAAAACTGTTTTTGAAAGGTGATAAATTACGTTTTCAAATTATATACATGGAATTTAGTGGAATCACAATTTTTCAAATGTAAAAATTTTGCGTGCAAACATAAAAAAAGTTTGAAAAATGGCTAACCTTACGTTTTTTCTAACTAAAATTGTCTACTTCTGGGAAAAAATAAAAACACAAAACACATTTTATTAGAAAAATGTATTACAATTATTTTCACCTCCCTTTTTGGTTATTCTATGTAAAAATTATTAATTAAAAAATTTACGAAGTTTCTTAAATTTTTTTCAAATTGCGGTTGAAAACTTTGGCTTCATAAAGGTGTACATTTTATTCCTTTTTTATGCATTGTTTATTGTAATAAAACGGAATTTTTAAATTGATTTCACGAAAACAAGCAGCGCGGGCCCTAACACGTTGTTTCTCCGCTCCGTCCGGAGGAGTAATGACGGAAAAATGGGGCGGCTGCCAGTCGTTCTTCGGTGGACGGTATAAGGTTCACTTTGATATAACAAATTCGTCGACTGCCGTATTGTCGCCGTTATGTCAAAAATACCAACGCGAAAATGCATATTATATTTTATTTTGTGAGGTTCGGACGTAAATTTCAATTTTTTTTTCGATAATTATATAAGAAACTGAATTTGCCACATTATGCAATAAAACCATATCCGAAAAAGTGTTTATAAGTAGGAGAGTTTAAAAATGTTTTTTATAGACCTAATACTTTATTTTTTTCTAAGCTTATTAAAAGACTTATTAAAAAAATGACCGATACTTTTAAGGGCCAAGGTATGTTCTACACGCAGTATTTAATTGAAGCATTGTAATACTTCTAAGCGGTCAAATTTTCAAAACAAAAACATACGATTTTGTATGATTTTACATTATTTAGTATGGCTTCATCTTAAACCGTTTATATCGTATTACTCACTCTGATAGTAGGAAAGACCCAACGATTTCTTTGAAACCTACATAGTTGTTCCTAAAAGCGAACAAATTAGCCTGAGGGGTTAAACTTTAGTTTTATTATTTTTTTTATTTAAGCAACTATATAAAATAATTCTATAATTATACAAAATATAATGATTATGTTAGGTAAAGATATTGTATTTCTTAGTCCTCCTCACTAGGGGTTCCTGTGCCGAGGCGGACTAAAATAGTTAAATTATAGTTTTTTTGTCTTCTATGTCGTTTTTTGTGTCTTCACTAGGGTTTTTTCATTGACCTCTTTCAGCCATATTTTTATTCTTGATTTGTACTCATTAAATTTTTTTATTAGTTTTATGTCTTGGGGAAAAATATTATGGAGTTTAGTTGCAAAATAAGTGAAGTTTATTTTTCCGAATGTGGTTATATAAGTTGGAATGTTTTTTATGTCATTTTTATTCGATCTAGTGTGATGGATACGCAGCCCAGTAGAGGATTCAGTATTTTTGAATAGTTTACAAAATATATTGTTTGCATATATTCGTTATACATTTGGTACGTCAAAGCTATTGAAAATTTCAATCGAAGGTGTTCTAATAGTATGGTCAGTATGGTCTTTATGGTTTATTTTTTAATTGTATTCAGGTTGTGTATGTATTTATGTGTAGTAGATCCCCATCCTATAATTCCATATTTAATTCGAGAATGACATAACGCGTAGTAAAAAAAGTAAAGTATTATTGAGTTCATTTCATAACGGCTTGACATTGTTAACTTTGCAGACGCCCAGAAATCAACTAAAGAACCAACGTTTGTGTTGTTGTTAGGCTATAAAGATATTACCAATGGGAAACTCAAAATTTAGATTTCTGAAATGAATTTAGGCAAAAAGGGGCAAAATGCACTAAGAGCCACGTGGGAGGAATGGATTCATACGTTCGTCACTACTGAACAGATTGACCCTCAAATTACTGCCCACTTCTCATACTTTTTCCTCATCTTCCTTTGCCTAAATAGACCCCCACACAGCATCCCCAAAGATGTCGTTGGCCCTGAAGGATTTTTGAGGTAAAACTTCTTTACGCACGCTTGACTTGGGGAGTAAGCTGGTGAATTCGTGACGAGAGCGTTACGAAAAGTGTGATAGGGTGAGGCGAACGGAAGTTGAGGGGGAGAAATAAGTTAGTGAAGATAGAAAGAGAGAGAGTTACGTTTCGTATATTACTGTAGGGGCACGAGAGAGAGGTGCGATTTTCTTTCTCTCTTAAGAGGAATATAAACGCTAGAAATATTTCGATTCTTGTGTTTTATTAAATCTAAAACCGAGCGCCGTGTACCGTCATATTTTGGTCTGATTTGCACGAGGCAAGTAATTTGAAATAAATACTGTTGCTATGACGTGGTGCTTGCAATACGTAAGAAGCGCCCAGCGAGATCTCCGTTCGCCGATGCTTCTACACATACCTTGTTACCCGGTGGATGAATACCGTCAATTCTATTTTACCAGCAGCGGCCGAGACGGGAACGGATCGAGAATCCTCAAACTATGGGGAATGCTAATAAAGTAAATGTTTATAAAATTTGAATTGATTTTATTTATTTACAATCTAAAAAATTTTATGAAAGTGAATTATTAATACATATTATTTTAAATACATATAAATATTAATAAAAAGAAACTTGATTCAAGTTAAATATAATATGTATATATGTTAACAAAATGTAACTAATACGTACTTTTATAAAACTAGGTATAGGTATGTACTTTTATCAAATTTACATACACTTTCAAAATACCCAAATTACATATACTCAAATTTCCACATCTAAATTTTTTGTAAAATTCATTTACAAAAATAAAATTTTTGGAAACAAATCAATAAACCAATCTCAGTATTAGAACTGGTGACGGAACAACTCACAGCTAGGTTTAAAAATATTCTACATTTGATACATCAGTTTATTGAAACATACACTTAAAAAAAACGGTGAAAATAAATAACTTGCATCCTCATATGCTGAATTTATCCTAAAAGAGCATAATTAAAATGAATGCAATATAATATTTTAAAATAATAAGTAAAATTTCGACGGTCTCCATGGTAGAGGGGAAAGGCTGCCAGCTAGCGATCCGGAGATTGCGGGTCTTAGTATTAGACATTATCAAGGAACAGTTCCCAGCTACATGTATTAATAAAAAGAAACTTGATTAAGTGAAATGTAATATATATATATATATATATATATACGTAACTAATACATACTAATAAACTAATGTAAATGTTACCAATATATACTTTTACAAAATTTGGTATATGTAGGGTAGACTGGGGACGATTGAAACACGTTATGATTGAAACATCTCAATTTACTCGAATACTATAATACAGTGTTGTAACAGTGTGATACAACACTCGAAACTCCGTCAGGTCTGTTGGGACGTTTCTACAAAAGTGCAGTAGCCGGCGAGTGACTCAATCGTGCATAGGGGACATTATTGAATTTCGCACTAAAACGTAAATATTTAAGACATTATTGCTTATCTTATAACTCATTTTACTCTCGAAGCTTGACGAAATGTTTCATTAAATTCTCTTCTTTATCTATTTAAGAGTATTTATAATGCATTTGCGTGGCGTTAATGTCTATTTAAAAAGCATGTTTTTTACTTTGAAGCAGAAATTGCAGCGTAGGGATGTTTGGAACAACCGTGTGGGGATGATTGCAACGTTTCAATCATAACCATGTTTCAATCGTCCACACTGAGAGAAAATTTTGTATTATTCAAATTCAAATCATTAAGTCGAATGTACTTCTGTGATCTTAAATGGTGAACTTCTGTGATCTTGGTTGATGAAGTCGATTTCATTCGACCACATTCGACGTCACACACCCTCACGTGACAATTTCGTAATATCATATCTTTATTGATTTTTTTACATTTATAACTAAAAAAAAAATCAACGTTAATAGTATACATTGTTTTATCAATTATGTAAGTACAAAACAACAAAAAAAAATTATGTTATGAAGAAAGTGTGTTCCCCTTCTCAAGAAACCGAGGTTGCAAATTATGCTAAAAAACAGCCAACATTTACCTATCTTGGGCTATCTTCAAAAGATTTAAGACAATTGGCATTTGATTTGACCACACGGTATAACCTGGCAAGGCCAGATTCATGGTACACAAATGGGATGGCCGGAATAGAATGGCTCCGAGGATTTTTGCGCGCCATCCAGAATTTATTATCTATAAGATGTGCCCAAGCCACGAGTATGGCACAAGCAACAAGTTTTAATTGACATAATGTTGATGAATTTTTCAACAATTTAGCGAACGTTATGGATAGTTTTAAATTTGAACCAAAGGACGTCTATAACGTAGATGAGACCGGTGTCACAACTGTTCAAAAACCTAATCGGTTTATAGCCAGGAGAGGAACTCGGCAAGTAGATGCAGTAACGTCGGCCGAACGAGGAACTTTCATAACTGTCTGTAGCGGCAAATGCAATTGGCAACTCAATTCCGCCGATGTTCACATTTCTACGTATCAATTAAGCCATTTCTTAAAAGATAGTTCGATTGGTAGTATCGGTACCACGAACAAATCTGTCTGGATGCAAGAAGAAGATTTTACCAAATTTCTTATTAATTTTCAAAAATACACCATTTCGTCCTTAGATAGCAAAGTTCATTTATAACTTGATAATCATTCATCGCGGTCGAATCATACGAAATCAAAAAAGGATATTATTTTGTAAAATCAATATCAAGTCTTCAAACCATTCCAAAATAAACAGGAAAAAAAAACTACACCTAGAGAGTCCAAAGAAGAAACCACAAATAAGATGACCAATGAATAGGAAAAGGTGCACTGGAATCCGAGGACAAAAATATGAAAAAAAATCACCCTTCACATTGATAAAAAAAGTGTTTCGTAGTCCCCACTCTTGTCTACTTTAGTTTTCTGTATATTTCATTTCTACCGCATGTGAATTGCACACCCAGATTTTTCTTTTCTTTTAATAGATAATATTTAATTGTTTAATAGATTTTAATGCCACTTAACAGATTATTTAAAAAAAAAAACTCAAATATTGCGATATTTTGTATAATGATGTCACATCCCAAACCATAAATTCAATAATTTTTTATTTTGTCGACGTCTTAATTGTTGAATTTTACACACAAAAAATGCTCTTAATTTAGAGGTAAATTCTACATTGTTATGATTGAAACAGTGTGATGGTTGAAACAAGCACTTTTGTATGAAAGCAAAAAACTTATTTTTAATACCGTTCTATTCTGCTCCAGGATAATATCGCAGTAAAAGTATGTTGATTATGCCAAATACTCATAATAAGTATAACTAAGAGCACGTTAACATAAATAATAAAAAATATATTTAAAGTTGTTTCATTTCAAGACATTTATGTTAATAATTTAAAAAATACTTGTGATATGTTTAATCACTATTCATGATCTCATTGAGTACTGTTTTAATAATGAAAATGTTTAACATTGATTACAATTATTCCAATTATTCCATAGATATTTAGAGTGTTTCAATTATCCCCACATACTGTTTCAATCGTCCACACTATGGGGATAATTGAAACAGTTTTTCCCATCGTCTTTAAGTGGTCATTGTAGCTTACCAGTACGAGTTGTTGCCATCCAATAAATTTAATTTGATAAATCGATAGATCATAGAACATCTAGTACAAACATCTTATCCATAATTACAAAAGAAATATTACTACACCTAGTTAAAGTAAAAGTGTTTCAACCATCCCCAGTCTACCCTACTTTTATCAAATTTACATACATTTTTATCAAATTTCCGCATTTAAAATTTTTGTAAAATTCATTTACAAATAAAACTTTTGGAAACAAATCAACAAACCGATTTCAGTATTAGAAAATATGACGGAACAACTCACAGCTAGGTTTAAAAATATTGTACATTAGATACATCAAGTTATGGATACACACACTTAAAAAAAACGGTGAAAACAAATAACTTGCTTCTACCTATGCTGAATTTATCCTAAAAGAGCATAATTAAAACAAATACAATGTATATTGCGGGTTCAAACCCCGGCAAACAAATCTTAGTATTAGACATTATCAAGGAACAGCTCCCAGCTTCATATATTAATAAAAAGAAACTTGATTAAGTGAAATATAATATGTATATATATTAACAAAATGTAACTAATACATACTTTTACAAAACTAGGAATATATACTTTTATCAAATTTACATACACTTTTATCAAATTTCCGCATTTAAAATTTTTGTAAAATTTATTTACAACTAAAATTTTTGCAAATAAATCAACAAACCAATCTCAGTATTAGAAATGATGACGGAACAACTCACAGCTAGGTTTAAAAATATTGTACATTATATACATCAATTTATGGATACACACACTTAAAAAAACGGTGAAAATAAATAATTTTTATCTACCTATTCTGAATTTATCCTAAAAGAGCATAATTTAAACAAATACAATATATCGCGGGTTCAAACCCCGGCAAGCAAATCTCAGTATTAGACATTTTCAAGGAACAGCTCACAGCTACATATATTTAAAAATTATTCTTTTAAAATATTAATCCTGCCGATAATGAATTTAAGCATTATATTCGTCAACCTAAAATTTCTCAAATGATATAACATTCTGAACATCAAAAGAGTTGAAATCAGGAATAGTTGATGCCGACTCATTTTGAGCTCACGCTGTTTGAGAACCAAAAATGCTCGCTGTAACAACGAATCCGCTACGTATATTGCAAGTAAAAAACTTCGAAAACACGGGCACAGATCCCACGTCCGTTTCTGGCCACGGCTCGCGGCATTATGGTGGAATACAAGCGTTGGGCGCAGATCGTATGAATTAGTACGGTTCTAAAAATTTGACGTAAGCGCCAAAGCGGTTTTTATTTTTTTTGTGCATAATTTTATAAGAACGAAAAAAAGTTAGAACGTAGAAAACGTCAAAAATAGTTTTAGCCATAAAGGGGTATTTTTTAAAAATTGTTACTTACATTACTTCATAGTAAAGTCATGAAAAAACTTTTTTTTTAGTGGTTTACGCTTATTTTTTTTGTTACGTAAATAATAATTTTATTGTTTTTCTGTTACGTAGAAAAGGTAGTTAAAGCTTCAATTTATCCGTAGCATATTTTTTTATATTCGTACTGTAAACCGATTCGTTGTAAAGATTAATCTAAATAGTGATTTCACGTATAGCTTCATCTTAACCAGTTACGTTTTGTATATCTAAGACACAGTGTAGGCCTGTTGTCTGTATCACACTGTAGGAGCAAGAGAAAGCAGTGCGCGCGCACATTTTCTTTCGTTCTTCTCTTATAAGTTAGTGAAGTTTTACTTCAGTCGTGAGGTCTAAAGCACAATCATTTTTTTCCTTAGGGCCTCTGGTATGCAGATAATTAAAAAAAACGACTGGTACAGTTGGGATTCTTTGAGGATATCCACGTGAATATCCGAATAAATCCACGTGGATACAATATAACAATATTTCATGTAATAAATCTGCTCATTCTGACTGTCCTAAAACGGGTAAAATTCCTAGTTGGACAGCTAAAGATCATTGTAATAAGTAATACGTAAAGCAAAAAAAAAAAATTGAAGAATTATTTCACTTAAAAAATCATACTGAATAATTGATTTAACTAATCTGCCAATGTCAAGTAATCACATTAAAAAAGTATGTAAAGTTTTTTTCCCACACGAATTGTTTTATTATATATTTCGTTGCTTCGTCCTTGTATTGTATTTGTAAGTTCAGTAGGAGGCGCTATCGAATAACCCGCTGTAACGTTTTAATTAAATGTACTTTACTTTTGCCGTCACGTTTAGTTGTTATTTAACTGAGATGCTTTAAGGAAACTTTGCACGATCATTAGCGATATGCAGGATTCACAACAAACAATTTAATTTGCTTTTAACTTCCAAGATACGCACGTAATTAGGTATGGAACAATAAATAAACGGGAAAACCTCCCCAAAGGTGATAAATTTAGTTAAATCTTTTCAACTTCTTGTATTTTAAGATTGAATTTTTATTTTTTTATTTGATTTTTCGAATTCATAATTTTTTTGTTTCAGTTTCTATAGAATTTTAAGTAAAAAAAAACAGAGTATGCAATTCACTTCTGAAAGTGAATTCTTCAGAAAACTAAAGTAGATAAGAGTGGAGAGGCTACGAAGCACCGCGCAAAGAGGAGACCGATTATACTATCTCATTATATCGCAGGCTAAATCCAATAGATGTACCTATGTGTTTGCCTTTTTTTTAAGTTTCTTTTTAAAAATGCCTTCAATTTTTTAAAATAACGTAGGACAAAATATGAATGAATAAAATGACCACCATTGTAACACATAAAGGATGTTTTCCTGTCACCGTTTTCACATTTAACACGTTTGGGAATATAAAAGGGATGACTCAATTCCTCTCCCTAATCAACCTTAAGATCTTCCCTGAAGTTGACATGTCCAGTGCCCACACCAATACACATGCACCTACATATCTGAACTAAATACTAACAGTAAAATTACGTATTCATATGATTTATGACACATAATATAATACATTATATTCACTTTTCCTTACCTATAATACCTATGTCACGTATTTATTTATTTATTTATTTATTTATTTATTTATACTGGGTTTTACAGATGTTTACACTTACATGAGAACAATCCAGTTATAAAACTCAGTTATTACACAATTATAAAAATCTACAATTACATACAATTAAATACAAATAAATACAATTAGAAAAACAAAAACATCACAAATAAAAATACAGAATTATATACAAGGTCACTCAAGTAACACATTGCAATGAGTGGTAAAAGACATATGAAATACGCGAGCTTGCATAGAAAGACAATTCACACAACATAATTAGTTAGTACTTTTTAACAGCGCTAGAACTTTTTTTTTAAATCCGTACAAATTGTCAACGAAAATATCCACATCAGCGCACTCTATCTTGTTATACAGTCGACACATCTGGGTCAGAGGGCTAAAGTAGGCGATATTATTTTTAAATGTATTCATATGAAAAATGTTATGGCGTCTTAAACAATGGGAATTGGGGACATTAATTTCAATACTGTTAAGACATAATGTAGTATCAAGATGGCCGTGAATAATTTTATGTAAACATATTAGATCAGTCAATTGCCTTCTAGTTTTAAGTGCATCAATCTTGAAGTAATCACGACGTACATCGTATGATCTGAGATGGTCGTGTAGTCCACATTTGAAGGATAACATTCTTAGTAATTTTTTTTGAACTGATTCTACAATGTTTTCATATTTGCAGTAATGTGGATTCCAAATAGTGCTTCCATATTCAAGTTTACTTCTAATTAAGGCATTGTAAAGTGTTAGAATTGATTGAGGATCTTTGAAAGGTTTACATATTCTGTGAATAAATCCCATCATTTTTAATGATTTGCACTTAATGTTGTTAATATGTACATCAAATATGAATTTAGAATCAAGAGTGATTCCTAGATCCCTTATTGAAGAAACTTTTTTGAGAATAATATTATTGATAACATAAGAAAAATCCTTTATAATTCTATTTCTAGTAAAGTTTAAAATGTAACATTTTTCAACATTTAAGTGCATATCATTGACAGTACACCAGTTATTGAGTGTGTCGAGGTCATTTTGAAGCAGCTGATGATCGGAAACAGACTTAATTTTACGAAAAATTTTAAGATCATCGGCGAAAAAAGCATAATCACAGTTTAATTTCGAGCCAAGGTCATTTATGAATATAAGAAAAAGCAGGGGGCCAAGATTTGAACCCTGTGGTACACCAGAAGTTACAATTATAGGGGATGATTTGTATCCATTAATAAGAACTAATTGAGTTCTGTTATACAAATATGATTTCACCCAGCGTAATAGGTCTCCATGTATTCCAATTTGTTCAAGTTTTTTTAGTAAGATGGAGTGGTTAACTCTATCAAAAGCTTTTTGGAAATCAGTATAAATTGTATCTACTTGTAATCTTTCATTAAAAGAATTACAAACATAATTACAAAATTCCAAAAGATTTGAGTTGATTGATCTTTGAGGAACAAACCCATGTTGCCTAGTGCAGAGAAGGGGTTTAAAATGTGAAAAAATACTTTTATATATCAGAGATTCAAAAACTTTAGCAAAACAGGATAGTATACTGATTGGCCTATAATTTTTTATTAAAGATTGGTCTCCCGATTTTAATACTGGGACCACGTGTGCTTTTTTCCACAGATCGGGAAAAGTTCCCGTGGTAAGGGATGCATTAAAAATTATAAAAAGCGGTAAACATAAAGAGTCTGCACAGCAACTAACAAAGAAAGGAGGAATTTTATCAGGTCCTGGGCCCTTACTGGGATCTATTTTACTCAAAAAACATTTTATTTCATCTGCACTAATATGTATTTTACCCAAATTGCTTTGATTGTGTTCAGTAATGTTTGGCATTGAATCATTAGTAGATGATTCCGACTTGGTATAAACAGATGAAAAATATTTAGAGAATATGTTTGCTATGTTTTCACCGTCATTCGCGGAAATATCGTCAAGATGCATTACTTTAGGAATACAATTATTTTTTCGTAATGATTTTGAGTACGACCAGAATAACTTTATGTTACCTTGCAGACCACTTTCGACAGAGTTGATATATGATTTATAACATTCACTTTGTATTTTTTTTGTAAATTTCCTTAAATAAGAGAATTCCCTATAATCTGACTCATAACCATGTTTTTTTACCTTAAGTCTAACTTTGTTTTTTTTCTTAAGAAGAGCAATCAATTGCTGATTAAACCAGACAGGATATTGATTTTTTGTTTGAGTACGATATTTTTTAAAGAATTTGTCAATAATTTCCCACAATTTTTCATATAATAAGATTACCATGCTATTCACATTTTTATTTTTAAAGAGAGTTATCCAATTAACAGACAATAGATCCTGTCGACATTCATCAAAGTTTCCCTTCCTGAAGTTATATTTTGAATCGCTTCTATTCATTTCTAGGAATTGATCTTTATTTTGTTTCACTATAATTTCAAATGAAGGGTGATATTGATCCAATTTGGTTAAGCCTGGTGCTATATGTATATCAATGTTAACTTTATCTGAAAAAACAAGATCCAATAAATTTTCATTTCTATTTAGTACATAATTGAATTGATACAAATTGCAAATTGATGAGAGATTGACAAGACTATGTGCTTTCATGCTTTTATAATTAGAAGGGGAAAGTACATTATTTTTGAATGAATTGTCAGGTATCCATTTAATTTCGGGCAAATTAAAATCACCAACAAAAATAAACTGCGAATTGGAAGTTGAAAACTTTAAATACAGATCCTGTAATTTTTCAATGTGTTTACAATAATTATCAACGGTTACACTAGGAGGAATATAGAGGATGCATATAAAGATGAGCGAGTTGGAACGAGACTTAATTACAAGCCACAAATCTTCATTGTCACTCTCCCACTCCGTTTTTCTTGACACAAGAAGTTTTTTAGAAACGGCGGCTAGAACTCCGCCACCTTCTTTAGACACAGATTTGGTTGACTCACGATCTCTTCTAAATATTACATATCTATCATCAAACAATTCTTCACTAAATATCGTTGAGTTCAGCCATGTTTCGGAAAAACAAATAATGTCATAATTATTGATTAAAATATTATTGCGTACACTTACAGTCTTTGTTCGAATACCCCTCACATTTTGATATAATATATTTAATGCATCAACAGCAAGTACCTCGCCATCTATTTCGGTATGCTTAGATGCCATAGTCAATGGTGGAGAGGTCCTTCAATAGTGCTGCTTTGTAGGCCGGACAATCCTTATCTCCGGTGGGGTGGGCACGCGAAGCTGCAGGCTTTCCAAAACGTGCGCATGTGGCGCAACTGGGTGCTGCAGCAGCAGCGGGGCAGGCCTCACGCGCGTGTCCTTCTACACCGCAGTGGGAGCATCTCTTGGTATCTTTACAATACTTGTGCGAGTGTCCGACCATTTGGCAATTCAAACACACTGTAAGTCCAACAAAGTCACGCACACCGCAAACGGTCCAGTCCACAAATACGCGTCCTTGTTGCACCAACGCATGACGAATGTTAGCAGGCACCGAGTACACTCTGTGGCAAGACGGTCCGGTTCGAGCTCCAGCCATATGACTTAATTTGCACTTGGATACACACTCTTTGAAGTCACCAGCTTCAGAGATTCCGGAGAGGGCCTTCTCTAAGAAGTTCTCGTCTGAAAGTTCACGGGGCACATTAAAAAATATTATTCTAGGCTGCCTCTTAATTGGAAGACGGGCACTCAGCAAGTCGGAGCTAGATATAATAGGATCATTTAAAAGCCTTTCTTGTTCTTGGCTGCTGGCAGTGTGGATAATTACTCCTTTGTTTTTGATATTTTTTACTCCCGTTATCCTTACTCCTAACTGTGATGGCTTAACGATGTCCTTAATTATTTTTTGTGTGCCATCGCTATCATCAACCCCCGGTAGTTTTGGAAAAAAACATACAGATGGTCTCGGTTTCCCTATTTTGATGCTGGTACGAGTGAGTGGTGGGGGCACTGGGAGTTTTTTCTTTGTGACTTCAGCGAAAGAAAGGCTAGCCTCTGTAGCATCAGCCACTCGGCGCATTACTGGACCCAGATCTGATTCAAGCTGTTGGATTTTATCCAGTAGCTGCTTTGCATAATTTTCCGCCATTTTCTTCTCAGCCTGCAAGACCTTGATGTTAGCTAGGGCCGAATTTAGGTCTCCTCTAAGTTCTTCCTTCTCTAGCAAAAGTTGTGCAACGGAGCCGAGAACAGTTGTCACGTTTCTTGATACTTTGAGCTGCTGCTCTTTGGAGACTTTGGATGGTTTTTCAGCCAAAGCGTCCTGTAGGGCTTTTAGGGCGATTTGGGTACCGGATAATGTCTGGTGTCCTGATACATGACTAATGTCAGGGTTGGTTTCGGCTTCAATCTCCTCAGCGTCTGAGTCCGATTCTTCAGATTGGGAGGTGTAAGGGGAAGCAATAATAGGGCTTTTAACAGAGTTCTTTTTTTTCCCCATAATTATTACACATATGTAATTTCACTTCAATGTTAAAAAAGTATTTATCTTCAAAATAAAATAAGTTTCGATTTGTGATGAAAGTATTCAAAGTTCACAACACTTAACAACCAATTAGAGCCCGGAACAGTGAGCTCATAATCAAACGCAGCCAATAAACGCACTTGCTGCCGTAAACATCACTGTGGTACTTTTGTATGAGAAACAACTATTATGGAAAATAAGTTTATTACTATAAAATATGCTTAAAATCGAAGAATTCACAAGAATAACACTTCCACAGGTTGAACGTTCGTTGTTTTTTACGATAAATAGTTTTTTTCTTCCGGCGGATTTGTTTTAACTTGTATTTTTCTTGGTATCAGGAGATAAGATAGATAAGACTCACCGGAGTATTAAAAGGTTAAATATTTAACAGTGGCGTGTTGTCAGTTGACACACAGAAGTAAATAAAACTATTCCAATTAATTGCTTGGTATGAACCATCTACGGGTCAGAAGGGATGTGCTCATTGCAACACATTTCTTCAGACTGATTCGTGGAAGGTTCGAAATCTCGGCTATCATGGAGACCATTAGTTTCTATGTTCCCGATGGTTATCTCCGTCAACGGCAGCATATACTGTTTTATCCCGGCTTGCAGAACGAATGGCTGGTTTACACAGTGCGAGCTGTTGCTTAGCCAGTAGACAGTTACTCGGCTTGTCTACTCGTATGCCAGTAGTTCGGCTCGCCTTAGCTGTCCACACGACACGTAGTAGCTGCTGCACAGTCTTGCGAGTTGTCGCGATGTCGAGTGAACGTGCTTTAATTACAAAACTGTGATAAGGTCCATGACAACAATATTATGTCAAGAATTGGAAAATGCCCATGAAAACCTTAAAAAAAACAGCGAAAGAAAACGGTTTGGAAAAGAGACTGGATGGCTAGAAGATCTTTAGGAGCAACCTGAGCACCACTTACCTACCATTTTCAAGGAGCTTTATCGTAAAGACCCCCGACAATATAAAGCAGTGATCAGTGGCGTGTACAGAGTTTTTGATCAGGGTAGGCAGTAGGAAAACTGCCGAATTGATTCAAATAAATAAATAAAAACCTTATCACAGATAACTCCATTCTTACACGTTTTTTAAGTGTGCTTGCTGCTGGTTGCAGATTATGTAGGTTTGGATTATCTAAGCCACATCAAATATCCAAATAATCGCTTCATTTATGCCTATAATCACAAGCCAATTACTGGATATCCGAGGTAGCCTTGATAAAGGCAGTTGGCGTTGTCTCACACTTCATACAATTTTACGGGAAATATTATTTAAATGTCAAATCGATACGTCTAGGCGTACGTCTCCCCACACAAATTATTCGTTTTTTTTCGTTAAAAGATAACCGAGAAAACCCATTGTTTTTTTGATTACGGTAATTCTTCGGAACAAACGTCAACGGTTAATACGGAATATTTATTTCATAAAAATCAATCATAATTACACAAACCCGCTAGGATAAACCCTGCCTTGCCCTCAAACCATTCAAAACCTGGGATGTTTTTTTAAATTATGATGACATGAAGCTAAAGGTTTTATAAAAAAAAGTGCGTATTAACCGTTGACGTTTGTTCCGAATATTTACCTTGATTACTTAAACACACGTCATTTCCTTCACGAAAAGTTTCACGGGTTAAAATTTCCATATATTACCGGATAAATTCACAATTAAAGTACGAGAAACGTTTTTGAACTGACAATTCGCATTTGTGAAAGATAACTGCATGACAACTGGTTGGTATAAATAGAAAACTACAGATGTCACTGTCGTCACTAATTGCATTTGTTAATTTTGTTCTAGAAGGCACTGCTTCATACTAACAAAAAAACTTCTACAAGCAAATTCAAAACGACAGTTCGTAAACATTGATATTATAAACTTGTATGAAATTAGCTCCATGCAGACATATTTCCTGCTTACGGCCGCATTTTATTGGACCAGTCTGAGGGCGCTAGTGTAGTTTATAGTTACAGATTATGCCACGTTTTGTAGTATGACGTTTAATGTGGCGCTCGCGTAGTTTCGGTTGCAGAGCTTTTTCAGCGCTTATTTTTGAAAGTGTGTATTTACTTTTAGCAATAATTTAATAAATTATAATATTATTTACATGCTTATGTTTTACAAATACGGTAGGGTAGGAAGTGCTTATGTGCCTATATGGATAGCACGCCCCTAGCAGTGATGAGAGTGACACCTGACCAAGTTGAAAGACTTTTAAATTTGATAAAAACAAAAATAGAACGTCAAGACATATTGATGAGAGATGACATAGCAGCAAGAGTAAAGTTGGAAGTAACCCTATGTTTCCTAAGCTCAGGAATATCATACAGACTGCTATCAATATTCAATTCCATAGGTTTTTTGTTCTCTTTGGAGTTTCATGAATGATAAATTATCAGAAGACCATCTTTGCGCAGCCATTTTGAATTCGAAAAACGCTCGTAGGCGCAGCACACAAAAAACACTGGTCTCGCTCACAACTGCCCGGCTGGCACTGGCGATTGGCGAGCTACTGCCGAACGCGTCCAACGATGCGAGTGATGACCGAGCTGCTGCCGTGTGCGAGTTGCTGCCGGGCGAGCATGCGAGTTAAAACAAAAAATGTTGAAGAAATTCGGATGCGAGTTACTGTCCAACTCGCACGTACGAGTTACTCGTAAGTTACGTCCAAACAGTGCGAGTTACTGCAGTGCAGTTACTCGGCAGGCTGACTCTCACGCTAGCTCGCATTGCGTAAACCAGCCATTTACTTGCCAATGGTTATGCCAGTCGGGAGAGCTGTCTTGTTGTTAAATAGAACTACTTCGAATATCGATATGTTTAAAATCAGTGAAGCACAATTCAGAAGACAAGCTTTATTGCTGTTAGTATGATTGTGCTTCATTGATATATAATTTGCTCAAATCTGTTTGATCCTAATTTTTTTCTCGTTTAAAACGCTTTAATATTTAAATTTAGAAATTTTTTAAAATGACTAAATTGAATTGAATTGAATTAATAAATTTTCAATGTATAAGAATTTCGCATGATTTGTTTTTACAGTATCTACTCATTTGTTGTACGTTTTAGCAATTAAAATTATATATGTATGTATTTTAGCATGAACAATTTTGAAAGCGGGAATGGGTAAAGCCGCAGAAAGAAAAATATACTTGGAAAGTGAGCCAGATAAGGTTGGGAACCTCTGCGCTATACGATGCTGCTATGCACTACACGAGCACTATACTAGGCGATCAGACGGTCAGTCAGGCAGTCACATAAATATACCAAACCACCCATGGCAGTCACAAGCGCACTGACTGAGCAGACTCGCTCGCACGCACTGACCTTGACAGTCGCGTGCTAATTGCAAAACTAATAGGCCACTTGCATGGATTTGGTAACGACTTGAAAAAAATCCTGTGGATAGATGTTTTTACTAAGATTACGAAAATGTTAGTAAAAATTTTAAGAAATGTATAGTTTTTCTTATTTTCACTATTTGAGCTCGTGACGTCACTACATGAAAATGTCCCGTCTCCGATTATAATCCCTTAATTTTGTAAAATTCCACACTGATTATTTTTTTTTTATTTGGCAACAATTTGATTTCCGGCGAATTTTTGAATTTGCGTTTAACGTTCACTAGATTTATTGTTTGTTCTATGCGAACTTATCCTTTGATTTGATTTTTTTAATAAAGATGGCGGTGTTTTTACAGATGTTACGAAGAGAACCCCGTACAATTTATTGCTATTCGTGTGGAAAACGTTATTTTTTTTAAATGATTTTCGGCTATGCTATTATCGTTTTTTCGCACACATAAAATTATGTCCCGTATTTCCGGTTTATAAAAAATTGTCTGATTTTTCGGATTGAAATTTTCAAAAAATCGCCATGGTTTCAAAAATATGATTAAAAAAAAAAATACGGAAGAATATTTGCCTTAACCGGAAAAAAATTTAAAAAAATGTGATGCAAGTGGCCTATTGTTGATCGCTGGCCCGTATATTAAACCACTTTAAATATTATTATTATATATTAGTGGGCTATTAAACGAGGAACAAAAATTGCAGTATTTATTGCCATTTTTCAGTTTATTTACAACACATTTTATTAATGTAAGTAAGTTAAAGTGAATTATTGTAATACTTTAAACATATGCGATAAAAATCAATAAAATATATGCTTTATCTAGAATCTAGACCATTTAATTAAGGTTTATTGTACAACATGAATGATTGAATAATTATAAAAAAAATATTAATAACAACCGATACAAATAATTAAAAAAGACTTTTCTACGTGAGTAAAACAAAATGACGCAAATATTAAATTGGGTTTAATTCAGTTGAAGCAAACCCACCTTAAAACAAGAAAATAACGAGTAATAAAACCAGATTACATTTACTGAGTCTCGATAAAAAAGTATTTATTATTTTTTATGTGAATATCGCATCCCCAATGGGTGTATGTTGTGAGGCTGAAAACAAAAGGGGAGGGAAGGATATGGAGAAGAGAAAGGTGGGAAAGTACCTGGCTATTCAGATCTTGTAACTAAACATGCCTAAAGCCATTTCAAGCCGCGTTTCAATCCTGAAGGGAGGTCTTAGACCAGGGCGATACTAAGAGTATCTTCCAATCTGGAACGTGCCACAAATATACTATATTTTATTTCTAATGGATTAAGTGTCAAGTAATACAAATTATTAATCAAATAAAATTTATTTGCGTACGTCGGTGTTATTAAAGTATCACCAACTAGGTATTTACCTACTATTAAAAAAAATGTATACCTGAAAGAGATAAAGAAAAAAAAACGAGAGTGCTTTAGTTTAGACCACACGACTGAAGTAAAACTTCAATAACTTATAAAAGAAGAGAGAAAGAAATTGTGCGCGCGCACTGCTCTCTCTTGCTCCCACAGTGTGATACAGACAATAGGCCTGCACTGTGTCTTTGATATACGAAACGTAACTGGTTATAAGAGAAAGAGAGAAAGGAAATGTGTGTTCGCACTTCTCTCTCTCTTGCCCCTACAGTAATAAACGAAACGTAACTCTCTCTCTTTCTATCTTCACTAACTTATATCTCCCTCTCAACTTCCGTTCGCCTCACCCGATCACACTCTTCGTAACGATCTCGTCACGCATTCAGCAGCTTACTCCCCAAGTCAAGCGTGCGTAAAGAAGTTTTACTTCAAAAACATAGATTACACGCCCAGAGAGGAAGAATCATTATAAACATGGAAAAATCGTTCGCTGATTTTTCGCCTTTTAATATTGAAACAGCATTTATTGCACGCCACTGAATACCAATGATTTAGATGGCAATAATAATTATAACTGCAAATTATTATACTTACAATAACAACTCGATAACAAGTGTAACTCGATAAACCCCAACTTCGCTTTGAAGTAGATTCGTTGTTAGTTATCAGATTTAGTCGTGTTGTCACCCCTGGGGACGTACTTAAATGTGTCACTGAATTATGGCAAAGTATTATAACGGTGCAAGTCATTTATTTTTATTATTTTTTTTTTACATTACGTCTATACAGGAGGCCCCGAGGAAAAACCTTTCCCTCGGGCCTATGTCATCTTTGATGATGGTGTGGGGAGGTTTTTTTTTGGAAAGTAAGGAGAGGAAGTTCTGGGAAGGAAAAATATATGGGAGTGGGTAGGAATCTGAGGGTCAATGTGCCTAGGAGTGACGAATGAATGAAAAATGTATGGGGGTGGGTATGAATCTGATGGTCAATCTAGGAGTGACGGACGTATGAATTCATCCCTCCCACTGTGGTGCAAGAGTCTTGCAGGAGAGGTCTAGGTTAGTTCTCTCAACCAAACTCTCCCGATCCGATCCGACATGCAGTAGTAGGTGGGCAAACTAAATTAGCCGCCAAGACCTACACAAACCTCACCCCAAGAATCCGGGCACCCCTGCTAAGTCATCAAACGTAGCGAACCACTTGGGGTGACCTATGGCAGGGGTGTTGGTTAATCAATAAATGGTTCCCGGGTGGCGGTAACCGTACCCGTCTCCCAAATTGAAATTGTTTATTTATTTAACGACTAGAGGGCTTTTATAAGATTGTTAGTACAATTTAGACAGATAATTTTAAAACTTAAGAAAGAAATAATAATAATAAAATTACATTATATAAAAAAATGAACAGTCATAAAAATAAAATAAAAAAACTGAAAAATAGAGTGATTTGATAGGTGTACCAAAATACAAGATGTGTTTGATAATAGTGTTGGAATAAATATTTTTCATGATCCACAAAACTCGCCAAGTTGATATTAAATATGTCAACATCATCTAAGTGTGAAATCGTTGTATCGGCGTGTGGCAATGTAGTTATGCTACAGTATAATGGTGTATTTTGTCGTGTCATTACAGTGGGTGCGTTGCAATAATCGAATTTAAAGTTTATTATTTTTAATAAAAAGGTTAAATCGTTTACATTACGTCGGTCTGCTAATGTACCTATTTTTAAAATATTTAGTAAGAGATTATATTTTAAATCTTCTGGTGGGATATTTAATTTAAAATTTATAAAACGCAGAATTTTTTTTTGTATTCGCTCAATTATTTGAATTTTGTATGATGGAGATCAAACTACAGAGTTATATTCAATTAGGCTCAGTCATGGCAAAGGAAGCGTGACGATGGATAGTTTAATTCGTAAATATGTTACCAATGATAGGTTATGCTTTTAAATTATGGTTTCGTGTCCCAAAAAAAAAAGCTTTTAAAATAAAATGATGATCCGTAGCATTTTTTCTCTCAGCTACTAGATGTCGTTTTGCTTTCCGATGTTTATATTTTTTCGTCGCGACTGGAACACGTGATACTCGCGTTGTTTCATGTGTTACCGTACTGCTGGAACGAGACAGAAGGCTCATCACGTGACCCGCTGCTAGGCTATACCGATTACTCAGTTGCAACATGTGTTGGAAACATATATTTATTACAATAGCTCCACTCAGAAAAAAAGTCCAACAGGGCCTAAGACATTTTTGGGGATACTGCTTGAAGAGTCTTTTTTAAGGAAAGGAAGGGGAGAGTTCTGAGAAGGAAAAAAGTATGGATGGTGGGTAAGAATCTAGAGATTAATGTGTCCAGGAGTGACGGACATACGAATCCATACTGCGGAAGAAGTTGATGGGTCGAGAGAGTATGGCCGGAGATGTCAAAAGGTCTCCCTCAACTAGTCTTTCCTGATCCGGCCCGCCACGCAGTAGATTTACAATTTGCCGCAGACATGAACAAACCTCACCCCATCAAACCGGGCACCCCTGCTAAGCCACCAAACGTAGAGACTCAGTAGGGGCAAACTATGGCAGGGATGTTGGTTATCCAAGTTCCCTTACCAGCCCCTTAAATTGATTTTGCTAGTTGAATAGTTACGGTGTTAAAACATATATAATTACCTAAAAAAAAGCAGTCTTACTATGCTCACAGAAGAGTAATTGGGTCAATTATTAGGTGACATAATGTCAATCATCTTTTTGTCCAATTTCTAATGCATTCTTTCAAGATTTTTTAAAGAGCGCTTTGCGTATGATCTGTCTGTAAACTTCTTCGTGTGTTCCGTGTCCGGCAAATCCCGTCAAGATGGAAGCCGTTTTGGATAGTACCTTTTTACTCCGTCAGAGCTCGCATGAGCGTTATGAACTGTCAAATCGGAATAATCAACATTACGCGAGGTCTACTGTTCACAGAATTATTAGTTTATCTGTTAAGATGGTTCCGGTCATCAGTTTATTTTTTACAGTTCCGGGCCGCAGCAAACAAAGTCCGTATATATATATATATATATATATATATTAATGATAGCAAACGTCCGTTGAACGGATAGGGCACGAGAAGAATAAGATATTATATATATTTTGAAAGAGATGATGCAAGTCTAAATACTAAAAAAATCCAAAATTTTTCGAAAAAACTATTTCTAAAAGGAAAAGTTCATTAAAAGTAGGTATGATTTCCGAAGAAAAATAAATATTGTTTTAATAGACGAGAAACAATTATATATATAATAGAAGAATTAATAAAACATATATTACTCTTTTAGTTAAATGCCACAATATATTCACTGTAATATTTCATAGTCGCGTCCAAGTTCCTCCTCATAATCATTTTGAATGAAATATTTCAGTTGTTTAGTTTTATCTACCTAATGTCTTCCTGAATTTAGTACCGGAAAATCCTGTATGTGCTCAAAAACATTATCATTAACTCTCGAACGAGTAACCCTGCCAAAATAACGTCGAAAAATCTGGCTTTGCATACTCGTAATCTCGTGAACTTGCCTAGATTCGGCTTGGGACGACGTGCTTTCCGGGAATATTAGGCTTTTATTAAGAAATCTGCGAGCCAGATTATCGATTTTAGATTAAGAGTAAATAAAAAACCCCGATGCAATGCTTTCCCATTATTTTCATTCCAAATTTTAAAACTTATCCATAACTGTTGTTCGTTTTTTTGATCCTGGAACCAGAAAACAAACATTTAAAAATATCTATATAAAAGTACGTTACATTATACATTTTAAGAACACATCTTCTATGCTTTCCTCGAAGGTGGTATTCCGCATCCTTTGCCATGGATTTACTTACTTAATGGTTTTCCAAAATGTTTAGATAAAAAAAATAAAATATTTTGTGCATTTAATATTTTAAAACCCGTATTATCACAACAGACCACATCAACAACAGTCAGTGACAGACTTCAAGTCTTATGTACTGAATCATATTAATGAGAGAAAATCGTTTTTAAAACTAAAAAGACTGTGATTTTTAACACATTTGAATGCTCTGCCTACATTTAATGTATTTTAGCTAAAATTAATTGAGTTACGCTACTATACAACAGATGGCAATACATGCATACATTGTGAGAGAAATAAATATATTTCGAGAGAAGTGGAAAAAAACTTTTTTTATGCACGCCTGTCCGTGCTTTTTTTAAAATTAACTGTTATGTTCTAAACAAATAAGAATCGCCTTGGTCCATTGGAAATGAAAAGTTGCTTGAAATGTTTATTTTATTTTAAATGTATATTTACAGTTAACATAACCATACATTATAATTAGTGATGGTAACATTTTAAAAAATTTGATCATTCGGTTTAAAAATTTCTATTTCGGCGGACAAGTTATTTTTATAGCGGAATCATTTTTTCCGAACAGTTATACTAATGGTAGATTAGTTCTGTTTCTCGGAACAATAAAAATCCTGTGCCCGCGCGCTCTTGTGAAGTTGTCGGAAACATAAAACTCAAATGTTTGTATTATTTCAAGAATATAGAATTCACCATTCAGAAGATTATATGCTATTATCAGCAAAGCAATTTTCCTTCTATCGGCGAAGCTATTAATACCCAGTATACCGGACAGTAAGGCTGATGGATATAACCAGGGATAATACCTAAATCCTCTAAGATATAAATATCTCGGAAACTTCAAGTAAATAAAATCCACTGCTCACCATGTTATCGAGCGGCTTTCCAAAGCATTCCAATTTACAGTACAGCGCACGAATCGCAGCCGAGCTGCAAAAGTGGAGCCTGGAGTTGCTAACATAAATCCCAAAATTTTCAAAGCTTTGCTGCATATTGTTTTTATGTGGACGTGAAATTTTAGTTGCATGATTCCCAAATCTCTCGTGATAACAATGTGCTTAAGAAATGAATATGCACCTAGCAAACTCAAAAAGTACATGTAATATTTGTTGAAAATACATATAAATACCATAATTTTAAAGCTTTCCTTTCTTTTTGAGCAATTGACATATTGATTCTG
The DNA here is from genome assembly GCA_917563855.2 of Limnephilus lunatus. Classification (NCBI taxonomy): domain Eukaryota; kingdom Metazoa; phylum Arthropoda; class Insecta; order Trichoptera; family Limnephilidae; genus Limnephilus; species Limnephilus lunatus. The sequence goes on along the minus strand of OU830593.1, from coordinate 102,619,114 downwards.
GATTCAGTGAAGACATTTTTACTTAATAATCAGCAGTATACACTTAATAAAATATATTTTTAAATGAACAATACGCAGATACACGTTCAGACAACAAGTAAAAACAACATGGCCGCTCATAATGACCTGCGTATTGAGCACGTTCGATCGATAAAGATTTTATCAAGTATATCGGTAACTTGTTTTCCTTCTCGATTATAACGTATGTATTCGACGAGACAGTTGTTTGTGATTCCATGACAATTCAGAATCAAGAATTTTTAATAACCCTTTTGAAAAGCAATTAAAATCCAATAACCTAACCTAACTTATAAATCAATTTTTTTTCATCACTTTTAATGACTTTTCAAAGGAGGTATTGAAGTTGCATGATTCCACCGTTGTTTGCATGTTAGCGATCCGCAGTTGTGCTTGCGAACGAAGGCAAGTTATTGAAATTATCGATCAACTATACTAGATACCCTGGTCTGACTAGCCCAGTACTTCCTAACCTTCCTCCTCTATTCTACATCTCCTCCCCCACTTCCTTCAGCCACAACACATATTCCTAAATTAGTAGTTTTAACCATTAATTTTTAAGAAATTGCCATACGAATTTAATGAAAATTGCTCTAAAACAAAATTCTCACTGATGTTAAAATCATGGCTCTTAGGGAGTAACCTAATGTATTAAGATTATATTTTGCTCTTTCCCACCATGCATTAAATTTCAAGTATGCGATCAACTACTAATGTATCTATTGTTGTTTATATGTTACTCAAGTTTTTCATGATATTTAAAAAATATAAATATTTTCCTATTCCACATCACAATGTTGGTAAGTATGTTATATGTATATTTGTGTATGTTCTTTCTACGCTAATGCGTTTATGATTATTTAATTTGTGGTTGTAACTCATCTGTGGAACTAATCTCCTGCTGACAAGCTACTTACAATAGCTTAGCGGGTAATAAATTCCAATTGTATGCAATTTTTTAAATACAATAATAAAAAAAATAAAAAAAACAATCATTTTACTTTGGGTCTTGAATAAATCAGGACAACCTGTTCTGTTGATGTGGTTGGATGTTACGAACGTAATCGGGATCGCTGCATTTCCACCTGCTGTTAACTCATTAAAATCTTCGGCATCTTGGCTTGAATTTTAAACTAACGATTAGCTTTAAAGTAATGTTAGTTTAGAGCACGTAGAAAAAGAACTCTGAAAAACTTCTCAGTTTAAAATAATCTTCCGCTCGGAAGTCTCAAAGACCAGATCGACATAATGCATGACGTTACGGCTTTGAAGTAAATTACTACAAACTACTTGAGCGCGCTTAACGTTCTAGAAATGCATGCTGTTATCGGAGCTGGCATAGCGCGGGCGGCGAGAAATTTTTCTTCTAACAAATAAAAACGATTGTATACTATGGTTTAACCTGTATACTAATATTATTTTCCGTTGAATCGCGGGTCATATTAACTATGCACATGGAACATTACACCGCACAAGAGGGTTCACGGCGAGTTCATCGAAAACGAGTTCATCGAAAACGAGTTTATCGAAAACGAGTTCATCGAAAACCAATTCATCGAAAACCAATTCATCGAATGATCAATTTAGCGAATCGCTAATTCAACGAAAAAAAATGTTTTGTAGATATTTGAGAGAAATGCCGAGCTGAGAATAAAAGTTGACAATAAATTCATATATAAAAAAAAATTGATAATAAAACTTTGGACAAGGAAACTAATTTAAATAAAAGATTAACTAGTAAAATGGCTTTCATAAAAAAAATATGAATGTGTTAACTATAAAATAGACGTCGAGAACCTTAGTAATTTTTCGATGAATTGGCGATTCGATGAATTGATCATTCGATGAATTGGTTTTCGATGAACTCGTTTTCTATGAACTTGTTTTCGATGAACTAGGTTTCGATGAACTCGGTTTTGATGAACTCGTTTTCGATAAATTTGCTTTCGATGAACTCATCGGTTACCGCACAAGAGTCCTAATTGCTAGAAGCCAGTAGGATTATGGCATTCTCATTCTGCAACTCAACAATAAAAAAATAACAAAAATCCTGTGTCTGCGCGCTCTTGTGAAATTGTCGGGAACATAAAACTCAGTTTTTTGTATGACTTAAGTATATCAGGAATATAGATATGACCGGTCAGAAGATTATATGTTATTATATTTATTATAATTATAAATAAATAAATTATCGGCAAAGCCGTTTTCCTTCTATCGACGAGGCTATTGATATTGTTTTGAGGCTAAATGGGAGGGGAAGGAGATGAGGAAGATGAGGTTGGGAAGTACCTGGCAATTCAGATCTGCTAACTAAACATGGCTAAAGCCATTTCAAGTAACAAACCTTTCTGATTTATGAGATAAACCATAATAAATTTATATCTAAGTATTAAAATTTTGAGATTGAACATGTAAATTGTCGCTACCGCGACTGAACTGGTATAGGTTTTTGGAAATACGCCACCGGGTTTTGAACCGGTGACCTTTGAATCGCTAGTCGAGAGTCTTACCCTCGACTAAAGAGGCCGTCGAAGTTACGAAAAAAACAAAAGGTTCTATTTTGAAAGTATTCTTGATTGTCGTCCCACATTTCTTTTTCCCACAGTCACGTTTTCGGGATATTTATAAAATATTCAAGGTTCAAATAACGTTTCCCCACACAACCCACGCTCAGTAGTGTGTTTTATTTTACTTTCTTACAACCTTTTTTATAATGAACAAAAAGGGTTTCTATTCGGAGTAAGTTTCTTACGTAACGCACATTACGCAGGTTAGTTCACGTCAACTATTCATGATTATTAATGTTTTTCTGAAATGATGAAATAATAACCAAACTTCAATAGAACTTAAACGGAACTTAAATTTTCATTTAGAAATTTGATGAAATGTTCAGATTCTGTGAAAAAGCCCGACCTCTACACGAGCGGTTCTCCCGCCGCGGGAAACCGCCCGAGAGAGCTCCCGCAGAACATCTAAACTACACGAGTGGCGGTTTCCCGTGGCGGGAAACCGCCACGTTCAAACTACACGAGCGGTTCTACCGCTGCGGGAAACCGCCCGATCCTTTACGCACACGACCAAACAACAACGCTCTTGAGAACCGCTCGTGTAGTTTGCGCCATACAACGCTCATAGTAAATTGTGTCTGCCGCTGTTTCCCGCGGCGGGAAAACCGCTCGTGTAGCTTAACAAGACTTGAACTTATCCAGTTTTCTTACTCTGTTCACTTAAACAGATGTTTTTATCAACCATACATATATTTTTTTAAATTTATTCTATTGACGGTGAGTGGAAGTGTCTATAATAGGAATAATAATACTAGGCAATGGTTGTTTATGAAGCGAGGGCTTTGTACTCATAATAACCGATTTGTGTTGCGATGCATCTTCTCTGCCTAAAAACCTGATAATATTTTTAAAACTCATATTACAAGAATACTCCCCACAAACGGCACGCGGTAAATGTTGGTTATGAAATGATAAAAGACTTAGTTGACCACTAGAGCGATTTTTGGCATGTTATGGCAAGTTTGAAAAACGTCTTGAGTGATCGCTTGCCATAATATGCCAAAATTTATAGAACTTGAAAATATGGGATTAACGGTGAAATCAAGGTGGATTCATTGGCTTTAAACGGCAGTAAGCAGTTCCAATGTTTAATATTCATATTTTGAAGAATGCTATTAATTAAATCGAATGGCCAAATCGAGTACCGAACGCCCATCGCTCGAACGGAGTAACAATTGAGCCCTCAGCTCCTCGGTAGGAACCCAACGCATTTTCCACTCGACTACTAACCGGATATTTATTTAGTTTCTCCACAGGAGGTATTTATTTTATTTAAGTCTATTCTTGAACATACCTCTTATAAATTATCACGGAGGTTTATATTGCAGTACAAGAAAAATGTTAATATTAAGTAAACAGATTAGTTGTAGCATTTTGTGAGCACCTTATTGGAATAACCTGTGGTGAGGTGTTCGTAAATTAAGGATTAAGTGCTATTCTGTCGACGTATGAAAATAATACAGTATCCTGATTAATATTGTCAACGAAGGGCACTGTGGGCCGACCCATGGTGGCAGTAACCTATAGGTACCTACATGAATTTAAGATTAGTAGCAGCTAAAGTTAGATAAATAATTATTTTGAAAAGCAGGTAGGCATACTTTTCTTGGAACACACGCCTCTGGTATAAAGAATATTGTAGTAGTTTTTACTGTCCCGAAACAAAGTTTAAAAAATAATTGATTGCATTATTAATTTTTAGCGTTATTTGTGATTTATAACGTTTTTTGTTGCTCTTGTATGATATTTTTAATTGCAACAACAATATCAGGACCAGATTCTCGCTTGTTTATATATTGCGTGCAGTTGGCTATTCTTTCTAAGAAGTAGTTGTTTTCAACTGCACAGAATATAGTTACAAAAATGCTGTTATTACGTACCTTAATAATAACAATCAATGTTATCAAAACTATTTAATTAGCTTATTTTACTAATTCATGATTACTGATCCGCAAGATTATTATATACGATTCATATGTTTGTATAAGTCCGTATAGGCGTTTATTAATATAAATAAATAAATATTGCTAGAGTTCAGAGAAATACAGCCTTGATCCTAACCTATTCATTAGTGTAGACATGGACGTCCAAATTGACCTTAATTAGCTGTTGTAAAATAATGTGTCTCCATCATTACGGACTAGCTGAAATATGACCATCATTAACGACCGTCGTGCCATTCACAACGAAATACCAGTTTACAACCGCCAACATGTTTCAATAAAAACCGTCGAAATATTAAACAGTTTTTGTGGATCACGGTGTATATTATGAAATGAGCAAAGCTGAGGATGATGGATTGAATTCTGCTGTCCATGGCATTCTTTATCTCATACAAACTTCTCCGTTTAATCTTTTAGGTGTACTGGTCATGATAAATTACTGTAACCCTTATAAATTTTTAAATTCCACCCACTGAGATCAGGGTCTGACTGGCAGTTGAAGAGGTCTTGGTAACATACATTATTCTGACTCCTTTTTTCTTCAGAGATATTTTCATGTGATAAATGGTGTCACTTGGTTGATGGACCATTATCCTTCAACTTGTTTAGTATGCAGGATCCCTAGATAATATGCAAACACTTGTTTAGTGTGACACAGTTACCTTTGCAGGTGGTAAGAAGAGGAAAACACCACTTTTATGTTATTCGACTACTAAAATATGTACGTTTGTATTTTTTCACGCTAACTGCTTTTATTTTTTGATATAACGCTAACTAACTATGACAACTTGCCTGAAGAATTAAGACAGGTATACCTATGCGTCCAACAAATCTCGAAACGATATATTGAAATCCTATTTTTTCAAATGTTATTTGGAGAACGAGTCGTAAGTAGGTACAAACTCTGTTCTGATAGCTTATCTCCAAGTACCTAACGTTGAACAACCAGATATGATGGGCGCAGTTTATATCTTTTTTAAATCTTGTCATATATTTGTATGTAAACTTCACGTACTAGGTCTGTATATTTTTGAGCCCGTACCTTTTATTGCATTTTCCTGTTTTTTTTTAATAAATTTCTATAGTTCATCATGGAGGATATTTTATTTTAACTTTTTGACACCAACAGTACATAAATCAAATGAGTGGTTATAATAATTCCTAAAATCTTATAAGACATGCTTCTGTGAAATATTTGTAAAGTCATTCTTTATATGTTATGTCTGTATGTTGCTTATGTGAAATGTTTTGTAAAATTTTTCTTCATGTATTGGGTTGAGTTTAACTTTTCAAAAGTATCAATTGGCGATATCTTAATGAGTTTTGATAACTCATGGGAATGCAACTTCGTTGTATGTTTTATTTAATTAAAAAAAAAAACAGTAAAAATGGGAAAACAAATGGAAAGTGATGCGCTTTGAAAATTAATGAGCAGTCAATAATTCCATAATTATGAAGGAATTTCACGACCTCCAAGTAAACTTTGAGGAACTTTTCGTTAATAATTTACATAGTGGTAAAAACAGGCATTTTTTGTAGAAGGCGATTCACTCTAAAATAGTGCTTTGTGCCGATAAAGTTAAGAAAGATGTAATACAATACATAGAAAGTTATAGCACCTATTATATAAACACAATTTTGAGGATAATCTTAAAAGGACAGGACAAATCAAATATTGAAGTCATTCCAGTTTATGAACTTTTATGGAACTGAAAAAAACACGAGAATTGTTGAGAGACAGCAAATACGGAAAACTGAGGGGAGAATGGTGGGTGATTTTTTTTTTAATAAGCAAACGATATACGCTTTTGAAGAAAGAATAATTTTTACAATTGAAGAAGACATGGTCAAGAGTCTTCTATCGAGGACTCGGATTATGCCCAATTTTCATTCTCAAAATGCAGTCAAACAAATCTTTTGGATTTTTTTAACCGTAGAACCAAGGTTTATTTAGAATATGATTTTGAATTCCAGCATAGAAAAATCCAGTTCGGGTTTTCGCATCCGTCCGATTTTCTTACCAGGAACGAGATATATTGGATTTAAGAACAGGGAAGACGTCAGAGATAGGAATTTTAAAATCTAAAAGAATAGAACCAAAGATAGGACGGGTGGCATTACTCAGAGGTATTGAAACAGAACGTACTTACTTCATATGTTGACCGAAGAATGGATCTAATGACTTGTTCGCATTGGGAGAGTAGTTTAGTCAAGTAGCGAGTAAATTGACACTTGAGTCACCAAAAAGCGTTCGCATTACGTTCAAGTAGCCGCGCGTTGCAAGATACATACGGCTGCCATGCAAAAAAAGTAAATATGCTTATTAAGCTGATTGCAATGCTTATTTTAGAAGAGCTGGAAGAATAAATTAGTGAGATTAAAAAGATTAAACTATGGACACAATAAGAGATAAATAGCAGCATAAATAAAAAAAATTAGAAGAGCATCTTCTCTCCAACGGAACAACATTTCTATACGTCTACAAATGAACTCTACTAAAATGACGGGTTCGCAAATGGCAGTGCGCAGGGAGGCGTGGTAGGTGTCGCTATTCGCCCGAAAAGATAGAACGAAATGGATTGACTCTACTAAAGAGCCCACTAAACTACTCTTCTAAAATTGTGGTGTTCGGACGCTTTTAGTAACCAATATACTCACTACTCGACTAAACTACTCTCCCAATAGTCCAGTCAAGTTAAACATGAAAAGGGGGCTGTGCTTAAGGTCCGGTCATTCTGGATGTTTTAAATGTTGTTAGGGCCTAAACCAGTATAAAAAAAAAAATTACAACTTCGAATGTGCTGTGCGAGCAGCGGTGGACCCAAAAAACCAGGAAATTTTCGGATTTTTTTCAGTTTTTTCTCAATATCTAGGAAGGGTCTGACCGGTATAGTCAGTATATATACTTTTAAAGTAGACTAAATTTTCTACAATTTGAGACTAAAGTGAGCTATATACAAGCATTGTTTTCCAAGATACAGTTCTTCAAAAAGAGGCCATTTTTTCCAAAAAGTGAAATTTTTTCGAAATGGTCACTAATTTTGTAAAATAATTTCTAAAATACGCATCCCACGTCAAATATTATTGGAAATAAAGTTGTAGTAAATTTAATTTGCTTTCATTTAAGACTTGATTGATATCTGTAGACCTAACGGTTCTCTCAAGAACGCCAGATAACCAAAAACAGTCATAAGTGGGTTTTGGGGGGAAATGCAAATAAACTGTTCTCACGTCTTTTTATGGTTTTATTTATCAAATAGTTAAATTTTTTTTGTTATTGTTAACACATTTTTGATTAAAAAAGATAAGATAATACATCTATCGGGAATTACGTCATCTTCAAAGATTGTTTTATATACCTACATACTAAAATGCTTGTACAAACATCATGGTACCTACTATAAGGACAAATTACATGTACACAAAAAATAAAACTAATATAAATCATGTAGGTATTGTGTATTGGTTGCCAAAGCATGTCTTTCTTTTTATCTTAGATAGCCCGGGCTTAGGCTCGCACAAAGAAGGTATCTCGATATCTGTGGTGGACGCTGGGAGAGGCGCCCAGTCTGTAGTCGGGTCATCTTCATCGTCCGAGCATTTCAGCTCCACATCCGGGACGTTAATGCACAATTTGCCACCGCATGACTGACAGAGGACTGAGCAGTAGAGCCTAGCCTTTCTGCACGAGTAGCTCCCGGAGCATCCTTTCTTGCATTTACATGAAATTTTTCGCAGAAGGGCAGGAGGTGCGGGATCCATCGTGGTGGGGATGGGGGTGAGTCCCTGTTGACTCCCTGCCACTTCTGCACTTGGAGGTAGCACCTTGCTGCATGGTGGCCTGCGGCATCTTCCATCGGTGGCAAACGGGCGAGGTTTATGCTTGTTGAAGTGACAAACGTCTTTTACCTCAGGAAATCCTAAGTATCCCTCGCGATGTCACTCACATATAGAGCCACAAAGCACTTGATGCCTGTTTCACTCACGGCTTGTGGGGTGGAGTCTGATCGAAGGAAGACTTTCACTTGCTCAGCAAGTGGTTCACTCTTGCTCAGAAGTGTGATGATTTTGGTCTTTCCTTGGCCAAATGGTGCTGAGGTGGTATCGCACTCGGTAAACGCGTGGGTGAATAGTACCGTTCCTGGTAATCGCCGGGAGCCCTGGTGGTTGTAGGAGGTCGTAGAATAGTGACAGCAACCAGCTTCACCCTTCGTGCTCTTCTGAATATAGACGTTTGTCTCTTCAGCGCCTAAACCATTGAAAAGAACGAGCAGGTTGACGTCTTCTTCCACTATGACGACCCGATCGGCTACTGCTCTTTTTGAAATCACCATCATGACGATCTCTCAATCCGCATCTTCTTCGGCAACAGCCACTTCTACTCCCTCCTTCTGAAAGGCGTCACAGAGAAGAGTTATAAGGCGTCTCTTATTGTTCTCATTGCCCAATACACGCTCTTAAGCAATTTGAATTACTGTGGATTCATTGAACGTCAATTAGTAGCTGGAATGAGCTGCGTAGCGCCGGAGTCGTTCCGCTGTTTTGGTGTTTTTTTTGGTAGCATCTTCGGGGTAGCCGTCAAAAACGATGGAGACATTTTTCCCAAAGTGGTTTCGGACGTAGGTGGTATAACACGCCAAAAGTGCTCGAACCGTGCTCTTCCGCTGCCACACGACCTTGTGCAAGAGGTAGCCAACATCCAAAATGACGTGAGTGCTGGCATCTATCGGCGTGTGGCTGGAAAGAGGAGTGAAGGCAGAGTACATAGTAGATTTTGTGCCCTTGCACATCCCTTGTTCATTGAACAGAGATATCGGGAACGAGGACAACTCATACTTGAAGTCATCCTGTAAATCCTGTTCAGATTGCTTTGCATTACACACTCGCTGGAAAATTGTGAGCGGATCCACAGCCACTCTTCTGTTTTTGTCCGGCAGTTTAACGGTTGAGGTGATCCCTTGTGGTAACTTTATTTTTCCGTTTTATTACTACCTTGTCGTACATTTGCCCCACAATTTTCATAACTCCCTTCGTTCCAACACTCTGTGTGGCAATTAATTTCAGGACCTGCCAGTAAACCACTACTGATAGAAATCAAACTGTCAGTTTTGGGAAATGGAGGGTGGAGAGCAAACCAGTTTTTTAGTTTTCCCACATCACTTTTATCTCGGATGATTAGAGAAGGTCTCATGTCTACATCCTGCTCTCCAGTGGGACATGAGATGCTGCAAAAACTTTCCAGTTCTTCACAAATGTTCAACACAAACACCATTCCTGTTGTCCAGCTTGCCAGAACACTGTCAGAGATTCCCCTTCCTTGGGTCAACCCACCGTAGGTTTTCATGAATCGCATCAGCTTCTGCTCAATTGTTAGGTCTGACCACAACCCAGACCAAAACTTGTCAGACCGGCGAATAGTAAAGGATCCTTTTGTGAACATGTCGTATTCACTTTATCCATCCGATCTTGTAGGGCCATCATATCCTGAAGGTAGAGGTGCGCGCTCTCAGAATACAAAAAATGTCCAGCTGAGTGGAAAAAAATGGAGCATCTTGTGGACAGTGTACAAATGAAGGTTACAATCACCAACACGCTCTGCCTGAATGAATAGTTTTATCAAAGTGGTCGTACGAAAGTATTGGACCCACAACTGTGATGTTGGACCGTTTGCTTTAATTTTCTCCTAGGCACTTTTAAATTTTGCATTTAGTATTTGGTAGGTATCAATTTCTTCTGCTGATATAGTGAGAGACCTTTCAGTATCTCACAGCAATTTTTCAGTCTCGTCTCGCTCCTCAGGAGTTATTTCAACCACATAAAAAAACAATGCTGGCCAGTGTGAGGTTTGCCGAGAGACGTGAGAACAGTTTATTTGCATTTCCCCCAAAACCCACTTATAACTGTTTTTGGTTATCTGCCATTCTTGAGAAAACCGTTTAGTCTACAGATATCAATTTAGTTTCACATGAAAGCTAATTAAATTTACAACAACTTTATTATATGTAATATTTGACGTGGGATGCGTAAAAACTCTTGGAAACCAATGGCTGTATATAGCTCTTTTTGGTTTAGGAAATTTAGTCTACTTCAAAAGTATGTATACTGACTACACCAGTTAGACCCTTCCTTCACTGAGATATTGAGCAAAAACTGAAAAAAAACCAAAAATTTCCTAGTTTTTAGGGTCCACCGCCGCTCGCACAGCACTTTCGAAGTTGCAATTTTTTTTTTAATACTGGTTTAGGTCCTAACAACATATAAAAAAATTAGAATGACGGGACCTTTTGCAAGCGCGGATGTACATATTGACTGGAGTACAATGCGAACGGCTTTTAAGTGAAAGTTTACTCAGAGGTGGTGAAATACCCCCTAAGGTTATTTTCCGCCAGATTAAATGATACATTCAATGCAATTCATTCTTAGCTTTGAAACATTACCAATTATTTGCTAGGTAGTGAGGAGGTTTTTTTTAAAATACGAACATTATATAGGCCAACATACAGATTTTTCGGTAGCTTACGGAGCCAGTCCGTCCCTGACTATGTGCCTGGTTGAAAATTGAAACCGAAACCCGGTGAAATCGCGGCTGTGAAAGCAAATTAAAACGTACATCCAAAGGATGAAAGAAATAGCCCAGTCACGCGGAATAAATGGATAATGAAAATAAACGACATAATAAGACACGCCCACTACGAAGAAAAATATGAAATATTGTGAAAGGAAGCTCCAAGTACCTTCTGAAAGAGTGAGTTTAATCTCCATAGACCTGTTACAAGCAATTATACACTAATAGACTTTGAAACAAGGAACTTGGGTAAGATGAATACTGGGCCACCGAGGACATAAAAAAATGTTAATTAAAATGTGGAAGATTGAAAATTTAATGGTGTTATTTATTTTTAAAAGGTTCATGATATAAATGTAACTTAGGGTGAAAGGTTGTGACATTAGAAGACGATTTGCATAGGATTTAACCCACCACGGCAGGGTGGGAATCGAACGGATCACTCGATGGGATCACCCACTAACCGATCAATATTCACGCAAAAGTGCCATCCATTAGACCTAGACAAATTTATTTGAATTTACTCAGTAGATCATTGAGGGGGTCAATAAAAAGGTATCGATGCACACGAACCATTGCTACATTTATAAAGAGCTGTACCGAATTCACCGAACTCAAGAAGCAATTGTCCACCAATATGCTAAATTATAGAATTAATTCGATGACGACCGGCGCCGCAACTGCCTATCACCTGGATGGAGGAATTTTTCAAGGTCACTGACGAAGCAATTGAGATCAACAGAGTTTGAACTGGATTCTATTACATAATACTGGAGTTCTACGTCAGCATTATTCTTCAGTAAAGTACGGATTCAAGACCATAAACCAATGACTCCTATAGTTTAAATCTCTCAATTCTTATTGAAGTATTTGTTAAAAAAGTGAAGGCTACCGACATCTGTGGTCGATTAGTTCAGCTTACTATGTTTCACCCAAATGGTGTGAGTCCTTGCTTATGGATGATTATCAGGATATTGATCGATATTGTAGATTTTCGTTTTATCGTCTAGTCTCCCACTCCACAATGACTGGTTGTTTTGGAGGATAGATTTTACTCTTTAAAAAGGCTCGCATCATGTGTTTTATATTCTTTTCTTGACAATAAACTCAAAACAGCTCATAAGTCAGGGCTAGTGTAACAGTTGTTATTCTTACCGGTTTTGTTTCTTATAAATTGTCCATGTTCAATAAGTTGAAATAAAAGTGAAAAGTTTGTAAATAGAACGAGATTTTATTTAAAAGGATCACTCCAGATTTTAACATTTGATCCTTCCACCGGATTACAATCAGGAGATTGTATATATAAATAAAAAACAAGGAACCAGCAGCCAAAAAATACAAAATTGATTGAACCTGGAAATCATTAAGGAAAGTGGACCACATAGCAATTCTGAGATAAGTATTCAGTGTCTTCCTATCACATCTATCTTATGTTTATTCAGACCTCATGTATTTAATCGAGATTTATCTTAAATAGAGTCATTATTATAAATAAAATCACTACCCACTTGAGAATAATATAATATTACTTGAATAGTGTTCTTAAATAGTATTGTCAAGATTGTCATTGGTATTCTTTCAAACGGGTGCTTTGCTCAAATAAAATAATTGTCATGCGATATTAACAAAATATAATCAAAAATGGAAAATATAAAATCATTAATAAGCAAACGTGGCGTGATTAAGGGAAAATTGACTAGGTTCGCAGATTCATTAAATGCATTGTCGGTAAATGAAATTAAATTAAGATATGATCGGGTGAAATCATTGCTAGATGAATTCGAAGCAGTTCAACTGAAAATTGAAATGTTACCGGATTCAGACGAAATTGAAAATTATAGTCAACGAGAAGCTTTCGAAAACCAATATTTCTCAGTTTTGGCAACGGCCAAAGGCGCGATCGAATCCGTTGATCAAAGTAAGGTGGAAATAAAACTACCCACCCTTCAATTACGGGAATTTCATGGAGATCAGAGAAATTGGGTTAATTTCGTCGAAACCTTCAAGACTTTAGTGCATAATAACAGTACTTTAAGCAATGTGCAAAAATTCTTTTACTTGCAATCCACCTTAAAGGGAAACGCATTAAAAATAATAGCTAATCTAGAAGTTTCGGAATTAAATTACCTTTCCGCTTGGGAATTGTTAAATGAACGATATGCAAATTTAAGAACTACCGCGCATAAACACATCCAATCTCTATTTCAATTAAAAGACATGAAACAAGAAGAGCCTGTAGCATTGAGGTATTTAATTGATGAAACAAACGTTAGTTTAAAGGCATTACAAAATATCGGGATCAAGGTAGATCAATGGGATCCGTTGATTATTTATATAATATCAAATAAATTAGACGCATCTACCCGAAAAAATTGGGAGCAATATACATTGCAAGACGAATTACCTACTAAAGTACTATTTGATGCACAAAAGACACTTTTGGGCAATAAATCTTAGACGAGAGACTTCATTTAAAGGACGGGATTTTGAAACCACAAAACAATAATAGAATCCTTTAAAAGTGCTTTGTTGGTGATCTAGAAAACTAGGTTACTGGGTATTCTCCAATACATAACGGGTAACAAAATACATAGGTATAGAATGTAGGTATAAATTAATGTGTAACGCGCCTTTGAGGTGTTAATTATTATTTACGAGTTTCGTAATAATAATTTTAAACGTAGCTAGGGGACTATATTCAGGAAGGGTTTTTGAAAAGGCATTGGGTAATTTAACAGTTTATAAAATGGTGCGTAGCATGGGCACCTTTGATTACTAACAAAATCTGACATAATTAAATTCCCACTCCTAAAAATTTCCCATATTTTATTCCAAATTTTAGGTATCACGACAAATCTATTACATAGGACTATACGTAGACTTGGTTCGATATCTTATCGTATAATCACCTTTGGTTCACGTTTAGGTATATTTCTTTCGATATTCGATTTAGCAAAAAAAACTTTCACATTGTCGGTTGAATGAAGCCGTCGGTAGGTATTCATATTTAAAGCGTAATGCGTTATATCCACCTACATAAGTAGCAAAAGTTTTCTTAACTACTTTTTGGGTTACGCTTAGGTAGGTATATTTCATTCGATATTCGATTTAGCAAAAACTTTCACATTGTCGGTTGAATGAAGCCGTCGGTAGGTATTCATATTTTAAGCGTAATGCGTTATATCCACCTACATAAGTAGCAAAAGTTTTCTTAACTACTTTTGGTTTACGCTTAGGTAGGTATATTTCATTCGATATTCGATTTAGCAAAAACTTTCACATTGTCGGTTGAATGAAGCCGTCGGTAGGTATTCATATTTTAAGCGTAATGCGTTATATCCACCTACATAAGTAGCAAAAGTTCTCTTAACTCCCTCACACTAGGAATAGGGATCATCCAGCATCAGGGTGGGATTGTACTCTGGACGAAAGAGCAGCGGGGGAAATAGAAGGAAAGGAAGCCAGATTCACGACCTGGTGCCTTTCATTCTTGGACCCGGCACCCTAGAAACCGAGCTTGACATTCCTTCTTTGAGCTGATTTTTGAGCTTGAGGTTGGGGTACGCCTATCGTAGAGCATATGCCCGTAACACATATAGGGGAAGGTCCCAAGTTACGCTTGTGTATGTTATGCGAGAGGACGTATTTTTCATTCAAATCAAATACCGATGATCATCGCGATTGCAGGCTGGCGCATGTTTCTGTAACGTGCTTAGAAAAAACGTAATCAATATTTCTACTGGTTCGACGTTTCTTTGTTGGAATCCAGATAAGTTTTCTTAACTCCCTCACACTAGGAATAGGGATCATCCAGCATCAGGGTGGGATTGTACTCTGGACGAAAGAGCAGCGGGGGAAATAGAAGGGAGGGAAGCCAGATTCACGACCTGGTGCCTTTCATTCTTGGACCCGGCACCCTGGAGGCCGAGTTTGACATTTCTTCTTTGAGCTGATATTTGGGTTTGAGCTTGGGGTACGCCTATAGTAGAGCATATGCCCGTAACACATATAGGGGAAGGTCCCAAGTTACGCTTGTGTATGTTATGCGAGAGGACGTATTTTTCATTCAAATCAAATACCGATGACCATCGCGATTGCAGGCTGGCGCATGTTTCTGTAGCGTGCCTAGGAAAAACGTAATCATTATTTCTACTGGTTCGAGGCGGCGTGCTGGACGGAGAACGGGACTATTGAGGACATGAGTGACTGCCAAGGCGAGGATCGGTGACATCAAAATCTTCCTTAATTAAATTCATACATCGCCAGATCAGAGGAGAGAGCGGCCCCACCGATCTCCTGACATTGCCGATTGTCTAATCAACTTCGGTTTAATGTTTATGCCGATGCTTTAGGAGTTAATGGAACTCAAGTCATCGGCATGCTGAAGAACTTCAACATCATCATCAATCCAGAGTAGGATGTCACGTTCCAAAACCTCGTGCCACCCACACATTTCCTGAACAGTTCCTGACATCGGCTATCACACCATTAATCGGAGCAGACCCTCATATCAAACGGTATGAGATGACTTTTCATCATCATCATCAACATAGTTATAATTTGACGGCGTATTGGTCGATATTATTCCCATTACCACTCTATGATCCAGAAACACACATCAAATTCTTTCCCGACAGAAGGCAAAACATGTCGATTTTCATTCGTCGCTTGCGACCTTAACATTCTCCGGAGGCGTTGGAATTGGAAGCTGATTCGGCGGTCTATGACCATCACCTTATCAGTTGGGCTATGGAGGAGTCCAATTATTTAAACAGCACATGTTCTGTCTCATGTTAATCCAAAATACCTACCCGTAGAATCAAATTAACAAAATAAAACAAGCTAGCTAACTAACAAACTGCATCTAGAACTGTGAGTGTAGAATTATTGCACCCCGTACTGCTTTGAGTGTAAATCTTTTGTTAGAATATAAATAAATGTCAAATTATTTTCATGATAGCATTTTATACAGCCGCAGAGAGTACGCGCCATCGCATCGAAAGGTAGGATCTTCTCAATTCGCCGTTTGAATGTAAATTTATATACTAGATGCTAGGAGGGAAAATGCAGATTACTTCAATAAAATTAGTCGTCGATGAGCGTAGGTGTATAACAGGTGCTAGGGGAGGAAACTGGATGAATATAGATAGATAATTAGTTAATTTTCAAGCTAGTCAGACTCAGTCATTGTTATTCGAAGCCTTGCAAATTGTAACACGCCATACCTAAAAGAACAAGGGTTTACCACAAACAAATTATTAATTAAATTGGATTAACTATACCAAACCACTAAAACAAAAAATACACAACGTTGTGGGGTTAATTACAATTGATTAATTAAGAGCATCTCGTCACGTTTGCATAAAAGTATTGCGTGAGGGGGTTGAAAAGGCGCTGCAAAAGAAATGCAGGGGAGAGACGCGAGAACGGGCGAGCTACGAGCTTTTAAAGGCCGACCGGGGTTGCGCCTGAAGCTGTAGCACTGTAGCAGCATTTGGAAACTAAGTGAAGGTTTTACTACTTCGTAGAGGGGGGGGGGGGGGTTATCACAGTTTTGCTAAGTGACCAGGAGGTATGGTATTACAAAGTGTTGCATTTTGCTGGGCTTTATACAATGACTTAAACAGGAATAGGAAAAAAAATTAATACAGTAGGTATAACGGTTCGCATGTCATCTGAAGATGACTGAAAACCCAACGAAAAAAAAAAGTAAAATATTAGGACAATAGATGTGTCGCAGAGGAATTAGAAACAATAACGTTTACATAAGCTTAACTAGGTAAAGATAGGAGTGATAGGCCGATGATGCCCAACATCCGATAAGACGCAGATTAAAGATATCATATTTTGAGGGAAGGAGCTCCGTACGGCTAAAAAAAGTGAAACAAAATAAATCAAGAGAGTAGGTAGTGCAATAATGTACACATTAGCTTAACCAGATAAATTTAGGAGAGGTTGGTTGATGATGTCCAATTTCCGATAAGACGCAGGTTAAAGGTATCATATTTTGAGGGGAGGAGCGCTGTACGTCAATAAAAAGTGTAACAAAATTAACCAAGAGAAATTAATGATACCAAACCTTCGATAAGTATTAGTGAGAAAGGGTGTTACGTCATTAGGGGAGATAGTCCTTCAATAATGCATTCAATATCAGATCGCAGGGTGATAATATTGATGTTAGTCAACCTTCAATTGGGTCTGAACGTTTGGTAAATTGGATACCGGACAATTAGTTAAAATAATAAAAATACAACACATCGAGGAGTAGTTCTGGTTACCGAAGTAAACAAAACATTACAATTGTAATATTGATAGGTATTAGTGTCCTTTAGTGTCAACATTAGAAAAAAAGGGTCTCTTTCATTTTGAGGGCAGATCATTTAAACATTTAACACTCAGCGTGAAGAACAAAAAAAAAAAGGAGGCCATTAAACCGAGTGCCGACTAGCGGAGATATGGTTCAAATAGGATTGTGCGTTTAACGTAACGGTAAATTGAAACCCTTCCTACAGCCGGTCATCACAAGAAGTGGGTGACAGTCGGAATAAAAGCATTATTTTGAAACGTAATTTCAAAATAATCTGTACAGGATTAAACGAAATTAGTTTAACTAAATAGTTCAAAGAAACAGAATCTGTTGAGAAACAAAATACATGCAGAATAAACATTAGTGACGTGAACCGGATTAGGCGTGAAGACAATAAAACCAAATTAAAGATAGGAGAGGTAGGTAAAATGTTAGGCAACCTCCGATAAGTATAGGGAATAAAAGGTATTCCGATGTGAGGGGAGGAAGTCGGTTCTTGATGGCAAATTAAAATTTTAAAAATAAATTGTTTGCTAATATTCAACCCGACTTACAGAATAAGCGTATCCAAAATGTTTAATCCTAATAATGCACTAGATTTAAAGGACTACCATAATAATTACGTATTCAAACGTATGAATCTGGAGAAATAAAATGACTAGGTACCTACTGTAGACAATTGGCATTTTAGCAGTTAAATACTTTTATGATGATATTGGTCCCCAGTACCAAATTGTTAAATTTAGAACAACGGTCAGGTCCATTTTGGGCAAAGTTCCTTTAACGAAAAAACAAACAAAAAATAAGGAAAGGTCGTTCACACCCGTATAATTACGGTAGGGATATTTTGGGGAAAAAAAAAATACAGGCGGACCTTCGAGACGGCCATTATGTGAAACCGAAAGTACCGATTAAGGAGAGACGTACCGACTTAAGCGATCTAGACAGAGCCGAATTGGGGAAAACACTCTGGGTTATTTTATAGAGAAAAATACATTATGAGTTTAGACACAGTGAGATGTGGAGCATTGGAACATTTATAATGTTTAGTAGTAGATTGTGGAAGGGTTTACAAATTACGCAAACAGAGTTTATTGTGAAGCGGTGGGTATTTAAAATCAGTGTAAATAGGTGATAAAGTTAGGCAGAAATTAAAATTTGGATTAATTGGTTTAGAGACAATAATAGATACCTAACTGCTCACATACTATATTGTCGGCTTATGTGGGGAGTACAATAGGAGACAGTGAGGGTACCATGACTAGGTACCGTTGTAGGTGGTAACCGGGACAAATTCCTGGAAATATGTAGGCGTAACGCAAGGTACATTGACCGTATTTTCAACATTAGACAAACATTGGGCAAGGCCGACGAAGAAACGGAATAGGGAAGGGATGCGATGACGTACAGGACAGGGCCGGATTAGGAAATATTCATCATTACAATTTTGGAAAAAAAAAAGGCACAAAGATTTTAGGCGAGTCCAAACGGGCTGACTACTGCTGAAGTTCTGGAACAAAATAGGTGGTTGTAGTTTGGATTTATATCTACCTCCACTATTTTTTTCCATAAAGGGGAGACTGTGATGATCTCGCCTTTGGGCCTACGAAATAATTCTTTTAAAATTGAGAGATCAATTTAGAATTATATTTAATTTTTGTAACATGGAATGGTTTCAGCATACGATTCTCTGTTTCAATTCATGGGGGTGATTTATGGGTCCTTACCACTAAATAACCACATGTGTTTGCGTAGCTCGAGTGCCTGCGAGCCCCGGCAAAGGCCATTCTTCACAAAACTAAGAAGGGACCCAGAATAACATTTAGAGGGATTTTTTCAGGTTCATTATCAAGTCAGGGGCGGCCGATGGATATTTGCCCGAGTGGTGACTGACTTTAACGCGAGCAGATTGGATTTACGAAACAATTATCTGGTGAATTTTCTATGGCAGTAGGAAATTGGAAATTAGTCAATAAGGATTGCTCGTTGGTGCATTTAAATATACTAGCGCGACGCGCCGATTACGGGTTGAAATATTTGACATATTTGTCAAAATAAGATTGCAGAATTCGTTAAATAGTGACGCACGCAGAAAGAACGAAAACGTGTACAGACAATGCTTATATAATGTTATTATATAACCAATAAAGTCGACGCAAGTAATTAGGATGAGTAGTGAATTGAAGTGCGCCACTGAGCTCCTCTTTTAAGCGCTATTGGGACGCTTTATGACTCCGGCGCAGACAAGATTAGTTTGTATTCTGTTATCTAAAGGTTACACACAAAAAAATAGCAAACATGAAAGTTGCACTGATTTCTTGGAATTTGGGACCTAATGTGACAGAACACTATTAAAACGATTGAAATATGCATATTGGGAGATGTGTTTATCACTTAAGATTTGAAGAAGAGGCTAATATATTATTGAAACCACACAAGGAGATGGATGGGAGTCAGGGGGCAGAGAGTTGGAACAGGACAGTCAGGGAAGGAACCTGGAGGCGCGCGGACGGGATAAAAAATCATCGAGTTTTGATAAACGGCAGAGTAATAATTTGGTGCGCGTAAACCGGGAATAATTCAGACAGTCGGGGCAGGGAAGTGTTAGAGGACAGTCAGGGAGAGAATTAAGATCGTCAAGTTCTGAGAGTCGCGAGGAGACCAGCTCGGTGCTTCTAAATCGGGGATATTTCATTTTAATTAAACTAAGAATAGTTCGTCTTTATTAAACAAAAAGAGTCCACGCGAATAAGGAAGTCAGAGATTGCGGCTTGCGAGTTCATATCTGTGAAGTTAAATAATATAATTTGTAAATTGAGGCAGTCAATGTTAATTTAATATCAATACAAAATGCACTTTCGGGGCATTTATCAGGGATAAGATAAAATTTAATACAAACCGACGCGAAAGTTAGACCGAAATAATAAGTGCTTTAATTAGTGATTAATCAATTAGTGCACGAGGGATGCTGGTTTTGAATTGTGATTCGTGCATGTCAAGGTTTTGTGTGCATGAGAGGGGTAAGTTTGACAAATTGAATTAATTATTAACAACATTAATGTTTGGATTTCGTACAAAGTAGGGTTAAAACAATAGAATCATCATTACTCCCCGAGTATTTTAATTGGTTATAATTGTTCGTCTAGCTTGTAGTTTTCTAGATTTAAACATGAATTATAGTTTGTATGGCGCCCTTGAGGTGATTTTCCATAGAAGCGGTGCTATGTGGTTCGTTCAAATATTGGTATTATTATTATAGCTACCTTGATGGGGCCTTTAATGGGGAAACATGTCATCTAAGTCGGATGATTTAATCGAAAAATTATAACGGTAACGTTTGAAAAGCTGTCGGGTAATTATCGGTAATCGTAAAAGGAGGAGCGTTCCCTCCGTAAGTCGATCCGGAGCTGCCTGATGTTGACCGGCGACGATTCTTGAGACAATACCGTTGTAAAATAGTAATTTGGGGTTCAATGAACTAAAGTACTATTTGATGCACAAAAGACACTTTCGGGCAATAAATCTTAGACGAGAGACTTCATTTAAAGGACGGGATTTTGAAACCACAAAACAATAATAGAATCCTTTAAAAGTGCTTTGTTGGTGATCTAGAAAACTAGGTTACTGGGTATTCTCCAATACATAACGGGTAACAAAATACATAGGTATAGAATGTAGGTATAAATTAATGTGTAACGCGCCTTTGAGGTGTTAATTATTATTTACGAGTTTCGTAATAATAATTTTAAACGTAGCTAGGGGACTATATTCAGGAAGGGTTTTTGAAAAGGCATTGGGTAATTTAACAGTTTATAAAATGGTGCGTAGCATGGGCACCTTTGATTACTAACAAAATCTGACATAATTAAATTCCCACTCCTAAAAATTTCCCATATTTTATTCCAAATTTTAGGTATCACGACAAATCTATTACATAGGACTATACGTAGACTTGGTTCGATATCTTATCGTATAATCACCTTTGGTTCACGTTTAGGTATATTTCTTTCGATATTCGATTTAGCAAAAAAAACTTTCACATTGTCGGTTGAATGAAGCCGTCGGTAGGTATTCATATTTTAAGCGTAATGCGTTATATCCACCTACATAAGTAGCAAAAGTTTTCTTAACTACTTTTTGGGTTACGCTTAGGTAGGTATATTTCATTCGATATTCGATTTAGCAAAAACTTTCACATTGTCGGTTGAATGAAGCCGTCGGTAGGTATTCATATTTTAAGCGTAATGCGTTATATCCACCTACATAAGTAGCAAAAGTTTTCTTAACTACTTTTGGTTTACGCTTAGGTAGGTATATTTCATTCGATATTCGATTTAGCAAAAACTTTCACATTGTCGGTTGAATGAAGCCGTCGGTAGGTATTCATATTTTAAGCGTAATGCGTTATATCCACCTACATAAGTAGCAAAAGTTCTCTTAACTCCCTCACACTAGGAATAGGGATCATCCAGCATCAGGGTGGGATTGTACTCTGGACGAAAGAGCAGCGGGGGAAATAGAAGGAAAGGAAGCCAGATTCACGACCTGGTGCCTTTCATTCTTGGACCCGGCACCCTAGAAACCGAGCTTGACATTCCTTCTTTGAGCTGATTTTTGAGCTTGAGGTTGGGGTACGCCTATCGTAGAGCATATGCCCGTAACACATATAGGGGAAGGTCCCAAGTTACGCTTGTGTATGTTATGCGAGAGGACGTATTTTTCATTCAAATCAAATACCGATGATCATTGCGATTGCAGGCTGGCGCATGTTTCTGTAACGTGCTTAGAAAAAACGTAATCAATATTTCTACTGGTTCGACGTTTCTTTGTTGGAATCCAGATAAGTTTTCTTAACTCCCTCACACTAGGAATAGGGATCATCCAGCATCAGGGTGGGATTGTACTCTGGACGAAAGAGCAGCGGGGGAAATAGAAGGGAGGGAAGCCAGATTCACGACCTGGTGCCTTTCATTCTTGGACCCGGCACCCTGGAGGCCGAGTTTGACATTTCTTCTTTGAGCTGATATTTGGGTTTGAGCTTGGGGTACGCCTATAGTAGAGCATATGCCCGTAACACATATAGGGGAAGGTCCCAAGTTACGCTTGTGTATGTTATGCGAGAGGACGTATTTTTCATTCAAATCAAATACCGATGACCATCGCGATTGCAGGCTGGCGCATGTTTCTGTAGCGTGCCTAAGAAAAACGTAATCATTATTTCTACTGGTTCGAGGCGGCGTGCTGGACGGAGAACGGGACTATTGAGGACATGAGTGACTGCCAAGGCGAGGATCGGTGACATCAAAATCTTCCTTAATTAAATTCATACATCGCCAGATCAGAGGAGAGAGCGGCCCCACCGATCTCCTGACATTGCCGATTGTCTAATCAACTTCGGTTTAATGTTTATGCCGATGCTTTAGGAGTTAATGGAACTCAAGTCATCGGCATGCTGAAGAACTTCAACATCATCATCAATCCAGAGTAGGATGTCACGTTCCAAAACCTCGTGCCACCCACACATTTCCTGAACAGTTCCTGACATCGGCTATCACACCATTAATCGGAGCAGACCCTCATATCAAACGGTATGAGATGACCTTTCATCATCATCATCAACATAGTTATAATTTGACGGCGTATTGGTCGATATTATTCCCATTACCACTCTATGATCCAGAAACACACATCAAATTCTTTCCCGACAGAAGGCAAAACATGTCGATTTTCATTCGTCGCTTGCGACCTTAACATTCTCCGGAGGCGTTGGAATTGGAAGCTGATTCGGCGGTCTATGACCATCACCTTATCAGTTGGGCTATGGAGGAGTCCAATTATTTAAACAGCACATGTTCTGTCTCATGTTAATCCAAAATACCTACCCGTATAATCAAATTAACAAAATAAAACAAGCTAGCTAACTAACAAACTGCATCTAGAACTGTGAGTGTAGAATTATTGCACCCCGTACTGCTTTGAGTGTAAATCTTTTGTTAGAATATAAATAAATGTCAAATTATTTTCATGATAGCATTTTATACAGCCGCAGAGAGTACGCGCCATCGCATCGAAAGGTAGGATCTTCTCAATTCGCCGTTTGAATGTAAATTTATATACTAGATGCTAGGAGGGAAAATGCAGATTACTTCAATAAAATTAGTCGTCGATGAGCGTAGGTGTATAACAGGTGCTAGGGGAGGAAGCTGGATGAATATAGATAGATAATTAGTTAATTTTCAAGCTAGTCAGACTCAGTCATTGTTATTCGAAGCCTTGCAAATTGTAACACGCCATACCTAAAAGAACAAGGGTTTACCACAAACAAATTATTAATTAAATTGGATTAACTATACCAAACCACTAAAACAAAAAATACACAACGTTGTGGGGTTAATTACAATTGATTAATTAAGAGCATCTCGTCACGTTTGCATAAAAGTATTGCGTGAGGGGGTTGAAAAGGCGCTGCAAAAGAAATGCAGGGGAGAGACGCGAGAACGGGCGAGCTACGAGCTTTTAAAGGCCGACCGGGGTTGCGCCTGAAGCTGTAGCACTGTAGCAGCATTTGGAAACTAAGTGAAGGTTTTACTACTTCGTAGAGGGGGGGGGGGGTTATCACAAGGCTAACAACTGCATTTATTGTAACGAGAAAGGTCACCAAATTTATTATTGCAAAAAATTTATAAAATTGAAATTACATGAGAGGATTGATGCTACGAAATCAATCCAAGCATGTTTTAAATGTTTAAAGGTGGGTCACCATGCACAGAGTTGCAAGGCAAACCTTTCTTGCAGGCGTTGTGGCAAGGATAACCACAACACCTTGCTACACATTGAGGTACCTCTGCGGGAGGCCTCCAATATGGATGCTGATAACGAGGTTTCAGTATCAAATTTTTCTGCATCGGATAAAGCAGAAAAAATAATATTATTGTCAACTGCCAACATAGGAGTTGTGGGTAGTAACAATAAGATTTTTAAAGCCCGTGTTCTGATTGATTCAGGGGCCCAGTCAAATTTTATGAGAGCTGAATTTGCTAATAAATTAAATTTACCATGTGAATTGATAAACAAACCCGTCTCTGGGATCCATAATAATATCACACACATAAAAAAGAGAATTTCAGTGGAGATGACTTCGCTTAATACTGATTATAAACGCGAAATATCATGTCTGATTTTACAGGAGATTACAACAAACTTACCACAAGTGACAATGGAGAAAAAAGTCTTCAAGCTACCACGAGGATTGGAGCTAGCTGACCCGAACTTCAATATAGCTGCACCTATTGACATCCTGTTGGGCGCGGAAAAATTTTGGGAAATCCTAACCAACGATAGATTGAAACTCGAGTCGGGACCAACACTTCAACGTACGCAACTGGGATGGATCATATCAGGACCGATCAACATGTACCCCAAGCAAAGGCCTGTATCAGATTTTTGTAGTTTATCTATAAATAAAATAAGTCATCAAATAGAAAAATTTTGGAAATTGGAGGAGATTAATCCCACTAAGATTCTAAATCATGAAGAAAAGGCTTGTGAAGCCAGTTTCGCTAGTACTCATACCAGACAAGACGACGGTAGATACGTAGTAAGTTTACCGCGTCGAGCATGCATTGATCAGCTGGGAAGTTCATTGCTCACTGCTGAAAAAAGATTTAAAAATTTAGAGAGAAAATTTGTGTCGAATCCCGAATTGAAGACACAATATGTACAATTCATGCGTGAATATGAGGAATTGGGTCATATGGAGGTGTGTGACCAGTCAAAGGGGGATCGTGAATCCTATTTTTTACCTCATCACGCTGTAATAAAAGAATCAAGCACTACTACTAAAGTGAGGGTCGTTTTTGACGGCTCCGCCAAAACTTCAAATGGAATTTCTCTCAATGACGCCTTGATGACAGGACCTGTTATACAAAAGGACTTATACACCCAACTATTGCATTTCAGGAAACATCAAGTGGTCCTGACGGCCGACATCGAGAAGATGTACCGCCAGGTTAACGTATGTGAAGCGGACCGTGACCTGCAGAAGATACTATGGCGCGAGTCGCCGCAGGAGGTGCTCAAGCATTACCGTCTGAAGACAGTCACATATGGTCTGGGGCCTTCCTCCTTCTTAGCCACTAGAACTCTACGGCAAATTGGTATGGATAACAATGTAAATTTTCCTAGAGCTAGTCAGGTCATAGAAAATGACTTCTATATGGATGACTTGTTAACCGGAGGAGATGACATGGAATCCTGTAGAGAGTTAAAAGAGCAATTAATCAGCATCTTTTTGTCTGCGGGGATGACCTTAAGGAAATGGAGGTCTAATGTCTTGGAGTTGTCAGCCGAGTCGGGCCAAGCTAAGATTGCCGAATCAGGCAATTCTGAAAAAATTATTACTGACAATCCAAAGACTGAGAAAATATTAGGATTAAGATGGAATAATGAATCTGATTATTTTTCTTATGTAATAATGAAACCATCAAGTCGAACCGAGAGTAAAAGACAGATATTATCTTGCATTGCATCAACTTTTGATCCATTAGGTCTGCTAGGACCGATTATAGTTGTAGCCAAATTGATAATGCAGAAGTTATGGCAGTCTAAAGCAGCGTGGGATGATCCATTGCCTAATGAAACATTAGCACCCTGGAGGTCCTACCTTCAAGAATTAATTCAATTAAATGTGTTGAAAATACCAAGAAAAATTATTTGCAGGCAATCTAAATATCTACAACTGCACGGTTTTTGCGACTCATCTGAGAAGGCTTACGGAGCCTGCGTTTACATGGTGTCAGTGGACCATATCGGTAAGTGGCATTCACACCTAATAACGTCTAAATCAAGAGTAGCACCATTGAAGTGTATTTCACTGCCAAAGTTGGAGCTTTGTAGTGCTGTGCTACTGGCGAAATTAATAAAAAATGTAAAACAAGCGCTAAATATAGTGGAGATCGACACATATTATTGGTGTGACTCCATGATAACGTTGTGCTGGCTGAAAGGTCAACCTACGAGATGGGCTACTTTCGTTGCAAACCGAGTAGCTGAAATACAAGAACTTAGTGATCCAGATCGATGGAGACACGTATCTTCAGCAGACAATGCAGCGGATATACTTTCAAGAGGAACCACTACAGATAAATTGATAAATTCTGCAATATGGTGGAATGGACCAAGTTGGTTGACCGAAGGAGTCAACGCTTGGCCTATATCAAAGATTTCGTGTTCAAACCCTCCGGAACTCAAAAGCAAAAATGTTCTATTATCCACGGATGTTCAAGAATGGGAGATATTTAAAAAATTCTCATCATTTATTAAATTGAAAAGAGTTACTGCATATGTATTGCGATTTGTCAATAACTGCAGAAGTGTTAAAGGTAGAATTTCAGGCAATTTAAGTGTAGCTGAATTGGAATCAAGCTTGAAATGTCTACTGAGATCAGCTCAAATACACGCCTTTCAAAAGGAATTGAAGGAATTAAAAAACCATGGCATCGTCAACAGAAAAAGTAATTTAAAATCTCTTCATCCCTTCTTACATGATGGTCTAATATATGTGGGCGGTAGGCTGAATTTAGCTACACAGTTATCGTACCAACAGAAACACCCAATTATCTTGCCAGCTAAACATAAGCTAACTGAATTGATAATACGTCACTACCATTATGTAAACTTACACGCAGGACCTCAAGCTCTGTTAGCTGAAATACGACTAAAATTTTGGCCTATCTTTGGGAAAAATACTATTAAAAAGATATTACATAAATGTATTGTGTGTTTTAGATGTCGTCCCCGAACCGGTCATCAAATCATGGGAAATTTACCACCCGAAAGAATCACGCCGAGTCGTCCTTTCGCAATCACTGGAATCGATTATGCCGGACCAATTCCAATTAAAAGTGGGACGCTGAGAAAAGCTTCCCTCGTGAAATCGTATTTATGTATCTTTATTTGCTTTTCAACCAAGGCGGTTCACTTGGAATTAGTTTCGGATTTATCTAGCAATGCTTTTTTGAACAGTTTAAAAAGGTTTATTCCCCGTAGGGGACAACCTGAAAGGGCTTGCAGCAAGCTCAAAGAGCTGTACACCAGTTTGAGGGAAAACAACGACAAGATTCAAAATTATTTAGTGAACAGAGGTATTGAGTGGAAGTTCATAACCCCTCGAGCCCCTAATCAGTGAGGTTTGTGGGAAGCAGCAGTTAAGTCAGCAAAGTTCCAGTTGTATAGAATCACAAATAATTCTTCATTAACCTTTGAACTCTTGTATACCTTAATTTGTCAGATTGAGGCCTGTCTGAACTCCCGTCCATTAACTTCCTTGTCCGATGACATCCATGATTACCAACCACTCACCCCAAACCATTTCCTTATAGGCACTGAATCCTCTATCATTCCGGAGAGAGACGTCCGGGCGATACCAGACAACAGACTAACTCAATATCAGAGGATCAGTTCGCTAATTCAATCTTTTTGGTCTAGATGGAAGCAAGATTACCTGATGGAACTGCAAAAGAGGACTAAATGGCAGACCAGCACTCAACGGGCACTACAAAAGGACGATCTGGTGATCTTAAAGGAAGACCATTTACCTCCACCTTTATGGAAAATGGCCCGAATTCTGCAGACACACCCTGGAGCGGATGGAGTAGTACGAGTTGTTACCCTAAAAACACCTCAAGGAATCTTTGTGAGGCCCATCACAAAGATATGTCTGATGCCCCTGGAGTCAGATACTAAACCTGTAATTGACATCCCGGACCTTACCAAGGATTGATTATGTACCTTACACTATGGTACTTATCTTCTCGACTACACCTTGGATGGATCAAGCAGAAGACTTGAGAAGAAAGAAGAAAAAAGAACAATAATTGTGTTGTGTTCAGTGTAAACAATATTATTTTGTGTTATTGGACAATTTAAATATGTAAAATTTAGTATGTACACTTTTGTAATTTAGTCATTTGAATATTTTAGTTATTTAATAGGATTAATAATTTTTAGTTATTTTTAGTTAATTAATAGAGTAATTCAACAGCATTTATACAGTTAAATTATAAGTTCAGTGTAGGATAAAAAAAAAGGTTTTTAGTTAATTTATGCTATTTTGAATTATTTTATTAGTATTTTTGTGGTATAGGTACTTAGATTTAGGATTTTTGGTTTATTTTGTTTGTTTTATAGTTTATTTTTAAATAGATTATGATTCCAAAATTTTAATAAAATTTGTGAATCCCGCCCCGGGCAATATGTTAAAAAAGTGAAGGCTACCGACATCTGTGGTCGATTAGTTCAGCTTACTATGTTTCACCCAAATGGTGTGAGTCCTTGCTTATGGATGATTATCAGGATATTGATCGATATTGTAGATTTTCGTTTTATCGTCTAGTCTCCCACTCCACAATGACTGGTTGTTTTGGAGGATAGATTTTACTCTTTAAAAAGGCTCGCATCATGTGTTTTATATTCTTTTCTTGACAATAAACTCAAAACAGCTCATAAGTCAGGGCTAGTGTAACAGTTGTTATTCTTACCGGTTTTGTTTCTTATAAATTGTCCATGTTCAATAAGTTGAAATAAAAGTGAAAAGTTTGTAAATAGAACGAGATTTTATTTAAAAGGATCACTCCAGATTTTAACAGTATTCTCTGTTATATTATGAAAATATCAACCCAAAAGTAGGTATTTTTGATGAATTCGATTTGATTGAATTGATTTATATAATGCACAGAATCTTGGATTAGATTTCCAAGAAGATGGCATTTGGGATCGTGACCCAAGCCCGAGGGAATTTTCATCTTAATACAAATCAAAGCTTTCGTATATTTAACTTGCTTTGTCTATTTTTCTTAGAACATCACCCCTTCATTGAGGGTGAGTGAGGGTTGTAAATATTACGTCAGTAAGTCGGTTCTCTTTGATGCGGTAATCATTGATATAATGAACTCCATTAAATATTGTGGATGGAAATTCGCGAACAAGTTGGTGTCTAATCCTACAATCTGTGGATCAAATAAACTTTAATGAAATTGGACCAGTGAAACAACAATTATTATAATCAATTTTTTTTCATCCATCTACTATAAAAATATGTTTTTATGCGTAATTAGTTATTAGGGCGATCCAATAGTACAGGAAAAAATTGAAATCGGAATTCACGCCTCTTTAAGGGAGGAGTTTAAAAATACTTGAGAAAAAACTTTTGGAAAGGTTGGAAAAGGTATTTGAGAATTTTTTTCAAAGGTTGATTTCGTAAAAACCTGTAAAAAACACTAACTCTTTTTTTACGCATTGTTTATTGTAATAAAACGGAAATTTTAAAATGATTTCACGAAATCAAGCGACGCGGAGCCTAACGTCTGTTCCCCGCTACGGCCGGGAGAGGTTTGACTGAAAATGGGTGTGGCATAACCAATAGTTCTTCGGTGGACGGCATAGGGTTCACTTTGAAAAAAAAATTAGTCGACTAGCGGTCGTATTGTAAAATAACAACGCGAAAATGCATATTTTATTTTAATTTGGGAAGTTCGGGCGTAAAAATCAATTTTTTTGCGATTATTAATAAGAAACTGAATTTGCCACATTATACGATAAAACCATATCCGAAAAGGAGTTTATAAATAGGAGAGTTTGGACTTGTGAAAGTGTTTTTTATGGACCTTGTACTTTATTTTTTTCTAGGCTTATTAAAAGACAAGCATCTATAATACTTCTAAGCGATCAAATTTTCAAAACAAAGACATATGATTTTGTATGATTTTGCATTATTTGCTTCATCTTATCATCGAGTAAATTCTTATCTTTCCAATATCTATTGCTTTTTTTACGAAATAACAGAATGCACAATAGTTACAAAAAGGGCGAAATTGTAAGGAAAGAACAACAAAAAAATTCCGGTTGGAATCAACAAAATCAATTTGGGAGGTGGGTATGACTGCCGCGGCCACGGGAACTATTTGTTAAAAAACTAATACCCCTGTCATAGATCACCCCAAGTGGTTTGCTACTTTGATAACTTAGCAGAGGTGACCGGGTTCATGGGGTGAAGTTTGTAATGGGAGGGATGGATTCACACGTCCATCACCTTGAACAAATTGACCCCAAGATTCCTACCTAACCCTCATACCTTTGTCTAGTCAGTGGCTGAGTTGGCATCGCGTTTAGGTCCCACCCGGGCGGAGACGCATGTTCGGTTCCTCGGCTGGCCAAGTCCTCCATCACATAACAAACAAAATTTTCAGCTTTCTGTGGTGGAAGTAGGCGATTTTCAAATATTGTCGGGTTATTCATAACCCGGGAATATTTGACTTCAAAAACTTGTGTTTTTCCTTCCCAGAATTTTCTCTCCTTCCTTTCCCTAAAAAGACCCTCCACATAGCATCTCCAAAAATGACGTAGGATCCATGGGATTTTTTTCCTCAGGGCCTGCTGTCAGGGGCTACTGTAAATAAAAAACGTTATTTAACGTTTAACGTTAAAACGTTAATGCGGAAAACATAATTGAAAATCATGAAATTAAATAGTTTGACTTTCCAAATTGAAAGAATTTCGTTTTTTTTAAATGACTCTTCAGACAGATGTAAAAAAGCAGATTTTGAAGTACTATCTAAATTGTGGCATCCTAGTGAGCACACTTACAAAATAATTATTTCCTAGTGCAGCAGTGAGCTTTTTAAAATAACACAAATGTATATTGAAGTAGCTAATACTGCTATCTATTTCCCGCTGCTAAAAACTTCATCTTTACCAACATTTTTGATATTCATTTAAAAATTGTAACCAAACAAAAAAGTCAAACAATCCTCTAAGGGTAATAATAAAAATGGATTATTATAATTTATTAGAAGAGAACTTTAATTAAGAGTGTCCAATTTACTAAAAACCTCAAAAAGTGGTAAGTTATAGGTTGTAGGCCCGCCCATGTTTGGATGTATTAAATTAGTCGACCTTTGATGTTTGATCAAAACGAACGATGGCACAGAGATATAAATCTTGGCAGCATAATTCAAATACAAGGGTTGAAATTCATTAGCCGTAAGTAATTGAAAGCGGGTGTGGGAGTTATGATATGGCTTCACAAAAAAGGGTAAGTTGAGAATGGCAATTTTGCCAAACGACTGCGCAGATGAAAATTTGGCAATTCTGCTATATTAATTATTTCAAAATTAAACTTAAAAGCTAAAACTAAATTAATACTACGAGCCCGCAGATACTTTAATAGTACTCAACTGCTAACCCTATACGAATCGCAAGTGCGCCCCACGGTTGAATTTGGCAGCCACCTCTGGTCTGGAGCTCCAAAATACCTTAACAAAAACCTTGACCTCGTGCAAAAACGGGAGGTCCGTTTGATAGATTCTCCCATCTTAACAGACGGATTGCAATCTTTAGAGCACAGGCGTCAGGTGGGAATGCTGTCCTTGTCTTACCGGTATTACAATGGAAGATGCTCCGAGGAACTAGCGTCATTGATCCCCTTGGCACCGGTGCATAGTCGGGAAACACGCCAAACACGCGCCCAACATTTGTAAACGGTTGACATTAGTCACATGTTCTTGAGTTCAATAGCTCGGCTGTGAAATGATTTGCGGCGTCTGTGTCTCTTCAAGACCCATGTTCACTCCTTCCTTTCCTCAAAAATACCCTCCACACAGCATCTCTTGTGTGAAGTTAATGTAAAAAAAAAATTATGTATGTTATTTTAATGTCTCAATTTCGCCCAGGAAGATCAAATGAAAACAATATTAGCGAAACTCAATCTAAAATCTGAAAACAGAAAAATTAGAAAAAGATACGGTCTCATCTGAGACTGGAACCCAATACCTTCGCCTTCCCGGCCGCAAGTCTAGCAACCGAGTTAATGAGTCCTTATTTTCTTGACGCACCTATTGTCTTTTCTGCAAGTTTAGGATGAATATTTATTTTGAGCAACAACTGAGATAAAGTGTGCCTATCCGATTCGGTCATATTTATCTTTTATTTTTATTTTTGAAAATTTTAAATCATGTAGGATACGAGATTTGTTTCTACGTTCTACGTTCCTTTCGAATGCTCCGTGTCTGCCTGGTTTTGCTTTAGGATACACAATTGTTAACAATGTTAAGAGTGTATTATCAGCCAGCGGCCGAAAACCCACATTTCGTCGAAAGAGGTTCTTACGATCATACAGGGCGGTTCCAATGAGAAAGATTAATTACTCTCCGTACCAGATTTTTAAAATTATAACTTAATATCGATTTTATTTCATTCCAAATTTGCTTTAATTTATACCTACGTCCAAAAATGTTGAAAGACGTGTTGATAAAACTATTAAAATTATGTACTTTTTGTAATTATTTTTTGATCATAAGTATTTATCATTTTTCAATAATGTTTCAGCGAAATAAGAATGTAAAAAAATGTGAAATATATTAGTCTGTAAGTGCGCAAATAAATACATACACAAACGGACCAATTTTTGTCAAGAAACACATGTACTTATATATTTTTTTATGATTTTATTTAAACTAAAATTAAAGTTCAGTTACATAATGTTTACCAGATAATGTATTGATTTATTTTACTGCATGATTGATTATATGATTTGAAATGGGTGTTGTATAATAAATGTACTTTTATGAAATTTTAACAAATCTGCCAACGACCCATGGTATAACTTTATTGTACTAAAAATTATCATTTTTTCTAAAAATTTAAAACATACATACGTTTACTAGATAAAAGATCAATCTTTCGAAACTAATTTATAATTTTTTGTGGAAAAGAGTCAATAAGTCTAAACACTGATTTAAAAATAACATATTTCTGGTGTTCTCTGGTTATGCGCTCTTAAGAAAAATGAAATAGAGATACAAAAACCTTCAAGAAATTTTTTAGAAATTTACAGTGACATTTTATTAAAAAAATAAGCGAAAAGTTTTTACAAGTGAAAATCGCTTATGTAACTAATCCTACCTCCTCGAAATCATAAAACCACTCTGTATTCAGAAACGTTCCCACTTTTAAAGTGATTTACCGAACATCTGCTCAGCGGAGATACAGAGATTTATCAGAAGAGATTTCACCTAATTTCCTCTTAAAAAACTTTGTGATGAAATATGATGCTCTTGCAGATACGAGCTCTGTTTAAATTTTTTAAATTTCTGATGTACTTAAGGGTGGCAATACGATGTAGATCATTTGAAATTTTTTTCATTAACTCCACACAGGAGGCCCTTAGGAAAATAATTATCAACAAATAATAATAATTAATAACATTCCCAGGTTACGAATAAACTGACAAAATTTGAAAATCTGTGGTGATAATTTTGCGAGGTATGACCAGATTGACAGCTAATTTAATTTTAATTACTTCAAACTAGATATGCTTCAAAGGTAAAACGGTGTATCCTTTAAAAATTACGATGGTTATGGCCTTCATATTATACTTGCTGACCCGACGAACTTCGTACCGCCTCTAAATCAATAACTGTTGCGTTAACTTATTAGCTGAATTAAATTCAGTTTTTTATTACGATAAAAATTACACAATTTTGTGTTTGTCAATATCAGAGATGGCGTTATGTACGGATTTATATTTTTTGTGATTTTCTTACTTTTCCACTTACTTGCGGGAATTGCATTTCATTTTCTTTATACGAGTAAGGGAGATTTATTATAATTATTGTATTTTTCCTTTGGAGGGGTGCAGACATACGTTCACCGTTTGTCGCATTTTCGACTATTGAAATTTAGTGTGTAAGTAAGAGGGGCAGCATTATATGCTTAAGAACAAAAGCAAAACAATCAGTCCATTGATATTAGACGTTTTTGAATTTTTGGAATTCACTCACTATTCTATAGTATATTTATCACAATATATATATATTTTTTTTTTACAGAATGCAAACCTTCCCGGTTACGAATAACCTAAAAATGTTTGAAAATATCCTACTACCACAACAGAAAGCCGAAAATGTTGCTTGCGTTGTGATGGAGGACTTAGCCAGCCGAGGATTCGAACATGCGACGCCCGGGTGGGATCTAAGCGCTACGTCCACTCAACCTCTGACCGGTCGATTGCATCAGCATGCTCCAGCTCTTTCAAAATATGAGAATTCGTTCCATACCAAATGTACGCAGAACAAACTTTTCTTCCTAATTTATTTTTTCGTAAATCTTTCCGATATTTTAATAGCTATTCTGCTATTCGGGGCGGAGACAAATCCAACAAATCAAAGATCATTAAAATCGGTCCAGCCGTTCTCCAGTTATACACGGTGTAACTAACCTGATTTTGTTTTACATATTAAGATATGTACTTTTCAATTTGGAAGGCAAGAATGGGTACCGCCTCCCCCAGAACCCTTTATCGGATACCCAACACCTCTGCCATAGGTCATCCCAGGTGGTTCGCTACGTTTTAGTCATGGGATGATGTCTGGTGCTGGCGGCGAATAACCTGGACACATTGAACCCTAGATTCCTACCCACCCCTCTTACCTCTTTTCCTATCCAGAAATTTCTCTCCTTCCTTTCCTTAAAAAACCTTCACACTAAAGATGACATTGGCCCTGAGGGAATTTATTTTTCTCAGGGCCTCCTGTGTGGAGCTAAAGTAAACTCAAATGCTAGGCTTTAAGAAATTTGTTGTAGGTGGGTTAACTTCTTTTTGAAATGAGATGATTCTACATCATATTCGATGGTATTTTGTTGGGCTCTTGGGCCTGGTGGGGACTTTCCCATTAAAAAAATATCGTAACAAGTATTATCTTTTTTATTTTTCTTTTTATTACATTAATGTACCTTTATATGATATAATAACATAAGTACATGTTCAAATATTTTAATTCTTCTCTTCCATGGAAGCATTAGCTTGTGGCTAGAAGTGTAGTGTACATTGTTTTAATATGGATATTATTTAATAGTTATTAATAATACTAAGGTTAGATACATGTATTATATATGCTATATTATAAGTAAATTAGGTACTATCCGAAAGTTGAAAACCATAGTTTGTAAGTTAGGTCTTATATAATTGTATTTAACTGCTATCAAACTTTTTTACTTTTTGAAAAGTGAATCTAGAAATACTATAATTAGTTGTTAAAAATAAAGCAAATTTAAATAAATTTAACTTTTTTGAAAAATGGAGCATCACTTTAAAAATGAGTTACATGATATTCTTAGATTAAATTAGGTGAAAACTTTTTTTTTAAGACTATCTTTAAAATATTTTTTACGGTGTTTATTAATTGGATTTTATCGTTAAAGTTTCTAATTTCTTCTGGTAGTTGAATGAAAAAAAAATCTTTCTTGGTAAGTTTTATAATTTTGTGCAAAGAAAGTGTTTATGTCTATATTTATGTCTGGTACCTACTGTTTTCAGTTATAAATTAATACTTATATTTTCTTTTATAATTTGAATCAATGCATTTTTTTTAACGAAGGGTCTAGGAATTATTAACCTCCGTACAACTTCGATTGGGGAAAGATAAGTTTTATTTTATTTTGTATTTCTTCTTATATGACGAGCGTATTAAAGGATGTATCTCTAGGCGTTGAACTAGCTGGTATCGTAACTTAATTGCAAGAAAATGTATTATGGTGCCTACTCATTAAATCTTCCTACCCTGTCACCCTTTAAGAAAATATTTTCTGTTTACAAACGTTCTATATGCAAATTTAGATCCCATCTTTCTCTTTCGGGAGATCCGATGTGCAATCGTTGAGGCGTATATATTTTAATCATGTAAGTACTACCTACGACTGTATTACGAATTAAAAGATAATGAAAGACAAATAAAAAGCAATATATGATTTAGCGATTATGTGAACATGATCGTTAAAAAATTAATCCAATCTCAATCAACGATAAATCTCCATATGTCAATTCAAACCAAGGCCTTGATTTTTTTATGCAAGTCACACGCCTAGTTTTTTCGCAGAAATTCAAATGTAATATTGCCATCAAATCGCCATTCAGTGCATTTTTTTTTCTAATTTGAAGTCCTCGTGAAATGCCGATTCTAGGTGCGTTTTAGCTTTTTACCAAATTATAAAAAGGTGAGAAGCTTAACAACATGATAGTTGTCCTCTTCTGCTGATTAAAATTTGTTCAAAAGCTGAAACGGACTTCCAATCGGCATTTAACGGGAATATTTTTGATCCATTTGTCAAATGTGAATTTCTGCGAAACAAATGGAACTAAATGATGCTTCAATCCTCACACCAATCATATTATTAGTTATTATTTTCATTTGATATTTTTTAAATCATGGTCCCCATCTAAACCTTCCTCGGGCTTATATTTTATCTTCCTACTGCACCATTTTATCTTTATATGATTAAATATTATGTTACGGATAGTGGACCTTAGTCCGTTAACTAACACATAAATAAACAATGTCGTTATGAGCATGCCAATACAACACACATTAGTAGATACTAATTACAAACAGAAAACAATTTATTAAAACTTTTTAAATACCCTACTCAAGAACGCCCAAAAAATAGGTAAGGTCACGTAAAAAAGTCTTTGGTAAGACAAGAAACTAAGCCAGTGTCAGGAAAATGGAACGGCAGAACCCTCAGCCATCAGTCTTAGTTAAAGAAATAACAAACCATTTATAACTTTCGTGTGTGCACCTACCCTTACTGCTGGGGGTTGAAAAATGTGTTGCTCCTGCGATCTTTTCCGAAACATCTGACGTTTTTGTTAGGTTTTTTGCCATTGCGTAAATGATGGAAACATATCAACATACTGTCTATAAGAAGCACATTTCCCCCTCAATGCGTCCATTGAGGAGGAAATTTTGTATTTCGAAATGAGGGAAAAATGAGGAAAAAAGAATGGTTGAAATTCCTGCCTATTCATAAATGATTTCTGTGGTCTAAATACGATTGAATCGGCAAAAGTCATTTTGAGCAGTTTTTGAATAGTCGTATTTTACCAGAGCTATAATGCGAATGTCATTCACTCTGAAACCCCTATTTGATTATATGCAGCAGCATTCTATTCTTAGGAAATTATGGATTAGTGAAACGAATTTCAATTCCACAAATTGAGCTACGAGAATTATACAAAAGAAAAATAGGTAAGTATTTGAAAACAAAGGAATTGTTGAAGAAGTTAAATATCTTGTCATTTAAATAAATTATTTACTTTAATACTTTATTTTTAATCCACTGAAAATTAAAGGAAAAATTGAAGAAGTATAACGTAATTAATGGCCATAAATTTCAATAATTAAGAGCCTACAGCACAAACACACACACATGGGACAAGGAGAAGCAATGAAATAAGATTCCCCTTTAAGAAAAAAACCCTAAATCTAAAGTCGTTAGTCGAAGCAATTAAGGAATTTGGCGGATTACCAAAGTAAATAAAATTCGAAGAAAATATAAACTTAAATAACGAACATACGAGTACGTGATTCATTCATTAATTTAAAAAATATATATAACATATGAGAATTGTATTAGGACATAGGTAACTACGAACTTATTTAAAAAAACTACAAATAAATCAATAAATTTTAAAATAATTATATCATATTTCAATCGGCCCCCAAGCCTTCAAGGAAGCCTGGAAAAGTTGAGATGTTCACAAGGTATTTAGCTCATATTACCTAATGTAGATATTATAAGTACGTATGGACGGAAACGCGTAGAAGCTCTTTCACAAGGCGTTGGGTACCCAACCCGCACAGGACAACGCAAGAAAATTATGTTTAGATAATGTAATGGTGGTGGTACCTACCTTCTTGCTGGAGTGACGATGGTACCTTGCAGGGTGCAGTAGACAGACGTACCGATCTATGGCCATGCAGACCAGGATCACTGCACTTTGTTGGCTGAGGGCACCGCGAAGTAAGGCCTGCAAATAATAAGAAAAAAATATTAATGATACGCTTCGAAGATAACCCTATCTCAAAAATGGCCTAGTAGGACAGAGCAAGTGATGAAAGAAAATAATCACGGATCCATATAGATTCATAAAATTCTCAACCAATGCAATCAACTGGTTAGATGTCACAGTGAGGATCAGAAAGTACACTGCACACACTTAAGACAGCAATACCTAAGAGAAGATTGCAATATTTCATTTTTAATAATTTAAGTATTGCAGGTATATATTACATTAGGTATATTGTAGATAAAGCGGCACATCTCAGTACAGGAATTTCCTAGTGAGATGAATGGCTTATGGCTTATGATTTTAATGTTATACCCAGGTACAAGAACCGTACGTACCCGAAGGATTCTAACTAGCGATTCCTGAGCACATTTGCAGTAAAAATGTAGATGTCATTTTGCCGTCTGATGGTTTTTTTTCAATTAAAAACCATTAAAAGATTTTTTGCGTCACACTTCGCAACTGAGTAGTCTGGTATAGACTAGCGGGACAAGTGATAAGCACTCCGTCTCGTTTCAGCGGCACGAGATGGAGCAAACAGCGTGCGTTTCATGTGATCCCGTCGCGACGTGTAGCACTGTAATGAAAAATATATTTTATAAATTTATTAGAAAAAAATATATCACCGGACAGCAAAATGCCAAGGAATCTCTTACACCCTGTGCGATTTTTTGAATAAATATATTTATATGCCGTAGGCCGATAGTAAAATTTGGCATATCATGATGAGCCTAGCCACATCGTGAAGTACCTGGCAGTAGATCGTGAAGTATCTGGCTGTAGATCGTGAAGTGCCTGAGGCGCATCATGATCTGCTTGATTTTATGATTGGCCTGCACATATACATAATATTTTTTTTACATGAGCTCCACACAGGTGGCCCCGAGGAAAATAATTTCCCTCAGAACCTATGTTATCTAGGGATGCTGTGTGGAGGGTTTTTTAAGGAAAGTAAGGAGATAAGAGTTCTGGGAAAGAAAATGGTTTAAGGGGTGGGTTGGAACCTAAGGTTCAGTGTGTCCTGGTCATCCGCCTCCAACTAGGTCTTGGACAAACCTCACCCCATGAACGCTGGCACCCCTGCTAAATCACCAAACGTAGCGAACCACTTGAAGTGACCTATAGCAGAGGTAAACAAATGTCAATAACTGAGATAAAGTTATATGAAAGTTTTGTGATCATGTTTGAGGGTACTACGCGTTTTATTTCGCGACAAAACATCCCCCAAACAAATATCTACTAAAACCTAACCTAACCTCACCTTAGTTTACAGGATGTCTGTATTATTTTTGCCCCGTTTAACTATTTTTTAACAATAATTTACTGTCTTTTGTTATGTTAGGTTAGGTTTTAGTAGAAACTTTTTTGGGGGATGTTTTGTTCGTAGGATATTTTGTCGCGGGTTGAACCGTCACCTAAGTCTGAACAGTCGCGGAACAATGTTAATTTTCGCACAAAACATTTTAGATTATCTAAATTTATTCGGTTGTCAAACAAATAAATAATTAATGCCAATGGACCTGTCTAGAGTAACAGAAATGTTTTCTATAGATTGGAAAATTTTATTTCAAATCGAGATATACCTACTCGTTTATTATGTATCTCGAATTTTATAGTTATATACCTATATACATTTTTTTCTTTTGCATTAAAAGTTCAACGTTTATAATACACCCAGTTTTAATGCGGCCATCATATGTAAGCTTGAATCACAGGAGTCAGTGTGATGATATTCACAATGAAATGTCTTTGCCGTTTGTATAGTCATTTATATTGAAATCAATACATTTAATATTTCGAATGAAAAGTGATAACCAAGATATACTGGAGAACCTTTCTCGCCCATACCTGCATAACTACATACCTGTCTCTCTTTTTATACCTCCCATACACACACATTCACACATTTGCTTCAGTTGACTAAAAGGAAGATGTGCTCGTTATGGCCCAGGTATTACTGAATGAATAGTTGGCTTTTTGCTAACATTCATTGGAGAACCACCGTTAAACTCTAGGATCTGGTTGGAACCTGTTCTTCAGATGCATGAGCCAGGTCAAAGCATTCATTACGAATAAATGCATCTATTTAATAGGTCAAAGTTCCCGGGAATGTCCACGGAAATGCTAAATGTTTGTTGGCTCTGAACTCAAATTCCGTGTATTTAGACTGCCACAAAGCGTTTCAAACGTACGTAAACCTTCCCCAACGCAATCTAACTAATAACGACCAAAACAAATCTCAACTTAGTAACAAGTGTAACATGTGAAATAAAACTTTTCAAAA
Source organism: Limnephilus lunatus (assembly GCA_917563855.2). NCBI lineage: Eukaryota > Metazoa > Arthropoda > Insecta > Trichoptera > Limnephilidae > Limnephilus > Limnephilus lunatus. The sequence continues at coordinate 102,578,531 of OU830593.1, read as the reverse complement.
CAAAATGTCTAGAAATTATTACATAAAAAAAATCGTAGGGTGCAATTCACGCGCGGTAGAAGTGAACCCTTCAATTGACTATAGTAGACAAGGGTGGGGAGGCTACGAAGCACCGCACAAAGTTATTAGCAAATTATACTATCTCATTCTCCCGCAGGCTAAAGCCTGTGGGTGTATGTGTTTGTCTCTTTTTAGTGTCGCTATTTTTCTTTTCATCGAGTTTCAAATCACAATGGTGCTAAAGAAGTTTTCACTTAAAAAATAAACCTCGTTTAATTTTGTAAATAAACGTAAACTTTTTTAGAAGAGTTGAAAATTATTCATACCTACAGGCATTATAGCGATTTCAATAATTTCAGTTTATTATAATTAAAATATCTACCTAATCAACTTTATTTGAATGAATCACAATTTTTGGGATGCGGTTACGGATACCGCTGCCTCGGGAACCATCTGTTGGGTAACCAACACCCCTGCCATTCACTACGTTTCGCTACGTTTGATGATTTAGCAGGGATGCACGGATTCGTGGGGTAAGGTTTACATCGATCATGGCAGCGGATGCGCACCTACTCTGAAACTTTCTTGACCCATCGTCTTGCACCGCAGTTAGAGGGATGGATTCATACGTCCATCACTCCTTGTCACATTGACCCCCACATTCCTGCCCACCCCTAGTACCCTTTTCCTTCCTAGATCTTCCTCTCCTTCCTTTCCCTAAGAAGCCCCTCTACACAGCATCCCCAAAGACGACATAGGTGCTGAGGGATTATTTCCCCATGGCCTCCTGTGTGAAGCTAATGTAAAAAAATTAATATATTTTATTCGATAAATTTTTCGTTATTTGTAAAGATTTTATAAATGCATCAAGCGATTTTATGAATTCATCCTATTATACCGTACATGGTTGAAGATTGTACCAAAGAAAAATAAATTATTTTTAACATTAAAAAAAACACCAAAAAGCGAAATTAGTTAGGTTCATTATTTTACCATATTTCAGAAATATTACAATCTATTGTGACGTACACTGATGCACACATTATTAAAGTTTTTTTTATGGGTTTCCGAAGAAAGCAATAACTTTGAGGTTCGACGTATTATTATAAACACGAAATAAACGTTTTTTCCATATAATATCTTTTATGAATACCACCCAAAAACCAAATGGTCTCATCTCTCCGGATTTAGAGGAACTATGGCATGCACATGCATGGGGTATGTTGCGATACTGAAAAATGTGAAGAAGGGCAGAAGATAGATAAGGAGAATATTAAAAACCTGTATATTCATATTTAGTGATCAGTAGGTCTAAAGTCATTTCAAGCAACGTTTCGGTTCTGAATTGTGGCGATTCTGATAGTATCTAACACTCTAAAATTTCAATAGGCAAATAAATTAAGTCATCGGTACAAGGACTACAAAGATAACTCATCCAAATAAACACAGCATAAATTTTGATATTTTAACCGACATAATTTTTTACGTGCAAAGTGTTACGATCCACTTTCAAGTTCACGTGACTAAAATAAAAATTCCCAACAAATTGGAAAGAAACCTCGCTTACAGCAAATTCAAGAAGCGAATCAATATTTTCAGAAAAATTCCATGTATTTCAAATGGTGAAATACGTTTCCTTTTGTTAGTGAGTCTCGTTGAAATATTGAGAATATCATCTCGGTATAAAAAACAAATCAATTTTGTCTTTTCCCAAGTAAAGTTGTTGTACTGGTGAAATAAATGTGAATTTAACCTACCGATACAAGGGCGGAGTTCTTTTCCTGTGATTGATTGAATGTGCGGAACACGCGTCAGAAGTATTTGGCCGATTCTCAACAAAGACGTGGAACTTTTAAAGTAAACTTTGTTTGTTCTTCTTCTAGAGTGGTTTTAACCTTTAGGTTGGGTGACAGAAAATATCTGGATTCAGAACACAGCATCACCAAAATTCTTTGCCGGAACATTGACGCCGAATTTTTTTTACCCGCAATATCTCGAACTGAATACTCATTTACTTAAGAGGAACGACTGCGCCGCCCGATTCATACAAATCTTAATTGGCCAAAGTATCCAACCAAACTGAATAAAATATTTTTTTAATCAAAAGTATGGATATGCATAATTCGCAAAAATGTCTTTAATAAGTGGCTCATCAAACTTAGTGTTTTTATTTATTTATTTTTGAATGAAATTATGATACACAGTATACAGGTAACAACACGGGCATTATAGCATAGAATGGTAGTTAAAAATGACAAACAACTGTGCCCAAAACAAACAATTAATGAATTTACTGAAGACTTGGCTTTCGGAAAGAATTAATTTGTATTAGCTTACAGTGACATATTATTCTAAAGACTTTAAAATGTTATTTATGTTTTCAAAAATTTATTTTTATCTATATTTCTGTAAAAAATTAAAATTTATTTTATATAATTGTAAAAATGTAACTATTAAATCACTATTATAAGATCTTTAACGTAAAGAACCCGTTAGACAAACTGCTAAAAAGTAGTTTATCGGGACTTTTTGTCTTGTATTTGTAAAGTATATAAAATAAATAAATAAAAATAAAAAATAAAAACTTATAAATTTTTTTTTTTTTTGTTCATATGAAGCAGTTACTTTGTGATGTGACATTATAATTTAAATTATAAAAATTTGTTAAATAATAAAAAATAATAATAAAACAATAAAGAATTCAATTTTGCTTCATTTTGGAAGCAAATTTGTTTTTTTTGTGAGTTAATTATAATTATTAAAAACATATATTACCCTATCTTCTGTGTTAATTTAATGAGAAATAAACATTGCAGCAATGCTTATTTTGGTCAGTAATTATAATTTATAGTGACCCGATAATTCGTCCGGCGACAATTCATCCGGCGACAGTTCATCCGGTGACAGTTCATCCTGCCGACAGTTCATCCTGCCGACAGTTCATCCTGCCGACAGTTCATCCGGCCGACAATTCATCCGGCGACAATTCATCCGGCGACAATTCATCCGGCCTGATCATTTAGAAGATTTTTATTCCAGTAAGTATGCAAAGAGGATATACGGCCGTACAACCAAAATCGATATACTTATATCTGAAGGCATCTTGAGTGGAAATCCGCTGTAAAAATATTTTTACTAACAATAATTTCGACTCTCCGAAGAAGCATGAATAACAAAATACGACATAATTATACGTGCAGTCGGCTTAGCAAAAAATCATCAAAATTCTTACTTTTTTGTCTGAAATTAACACCATCTTTTTTGGGTGAATTGACTAATTTGTTAGGTTAGGTAAGGTCAGGTTAGGTTAGGATAGGTTAGGTTAGGTTAGGTTACAGCGGATTGAATTGACTAATTTGTTAGGTTAGGTAAGGTCAGGTTAGGTTAGGATAGGTTAGGTTAGGTTAGGTTACAGCGGATTTCCACTCAAGATGCCTTCAGATATAAGTATATTGATTTTGGTTGTACGGCCGTATATCCTCTTTGCATACTTACTTGAATAAAAAATCTTCTAATTGATCAGGCCGGATGAATTGTCGCCGGATGAAATGTAGGCCGGATGAACTGTCGGCAGGATGAACTGTCGGCCGGATGAACTGTCGCCGGATGATCTGTCGCCGGATGAATTGTCGCAGGATGAACTGTCATGTAACCATAATTTATATACGACAATTTTTTTTTTGTTTTTAAATAAATTTAATAATGTTATTATCAAGTTCTGCAAGTACCTAAACAGAAACAGCTGTAACAAAAATATTTGGGGAACTTTGTCATTTGTAATTTAAATTTACAACAATCAAAATGCTGAATTTTATCATTTGTATTTTATATTTCATCATATTTTCATAATAAATATGCTAAAAATGTTTTTTATAATTTAATAAATATTCATAACTTATTTACAAATAATTGCCAAGTTTCCTCTAAAATCATAAAACATTGAAATATTTAATGGCCTTTATTAAATAATTTAAAACACAAATAAATAAAGAAGCACATATCTGTAGTAGATATTTTATATTATTTTTGATTAAAAAAATATTTTTCAGTTTGGTTGGACATTTTAGCCACAAATCCAAACAGCCCGAGCAGCCGTTCCCCTTAAATTTCGATTTTTTGTATCATAATATACAAGTACTAGCTGACCCGACGAACTTCGTACCGCCTCAGAATCAATAACTGTAAATTCAGTTTTATTAAGTTAAAAATTACACAATGAAGCAATCATCAATGCGCAACTGTCCATGTTTTGTTTTTGTCAGTATCAGAGAAGACATTGCGTACGGATTTATATTTTTTGTGATTTTCTTATTTTTCCACTTACTTACGGGAAGTCGGGAGGCGGGTATGGGTGCCGCCGCACCGGGAACCATTTATTAGATAACCAAACACCTTTGTCATAGGTCACCCCAAGTGATTCGCTACGTTTGGTGATTTAGCAGGGGTGCCTGGGTTCATGGGGTGAAGTTTTTCCGGGTCTTGGCGGCAGATGCTTCTGCCCACCTGCTGCGTGGCGGGACGACGGATCGAGAGATACTGGCTGAGGGAGGCCTTTTGAACTTTCCAGCCAGACTCTCGACCCATTGCCTTGCACAGCAGTTGGAGGGATGGATTTATACGTCCGTCACTCCCGGACACACTGACCCCTAGATTCCTACCCACCCCTCATTCCTTGTTCCTTCCCAGAACTTCCTATCCTCCCCTTCCTTAAAAAGATCCTCCACACAGCATCTCCTAAGATGACTTAGGTCCTGAGGAAAATAATTTGCTTCGGGGCCTCATGTGTGAGCTGATGTAAAGAAAATTGCTTTTCATTTTCTTTATGCGTGTGATGGATTTTTATTATAATTATTGTATCTTTCCTTTGGATATGTGGAGACATACGTTAAATGTTTGTCTAATTTTCGACTATTGACATTTAGTGTGTACGAAAGAGAAGCAGCATTATATGTTTAAGAATAAAACAAAACAATCAGCGCATTGTCATTTGACGTTTTTTTGAATTTTTGGAATTCACTGACTACTCACTATTATAGGTACTTATCACAAAATGCCCGCAGCTCTTTCAAATATGAGAATTCGTTCCATACAAAATGTATGGCGAAAAGAATTTTCTTAATAACTATATTTTTCGTTATTTTTGTGATGTTTTAATAGTTATTATCCTATCCGGGGCGGAGACAAATCCAACAAATCAAAGATCATCAAAATCGGCCCAACCGTTCTCGAGTTATAAATAGTGTAACTAACCCGACTTTGTTTTATATATTAAAGATTATTTCATCCAAGAAATTAAGCAATTAGTAAAATAAGAGATAGTACATCATACCAATATTAAAATGCCTAACATATATAATATATTCCTTCCGATTGAATACAAGCGTATATTTAAATGACCAGAAAGACATCTGGAAATGAAGGTCAGTATGTTTTTTCCAGTCCAGTACATGATAAAGTATAACTTTCCGACATCGTAATATTATGTATTGTCCTAGCGCAAATGTGTCATAATTTGTACGTTACGCTGTTATCCTTGAACTTTTGGCAGTCCTCCATGGCCCATGGCGAATGTCAAACGTACATATATAATACCAGAAAGATTTGTATTCAAATGACCTTATGCTATTCTGGACCAAACAAGAACAGTTTGCCGATCCGCATGACTAATGTATACATTTGTATTATTTACTACAAGGTGAAATGTCACGTTTCAAGTATCTTAGATATCCGCAAGAAAGGTGTGTTTTTTTCTCTTAAATTTATATTAAAATATCTTAATTTGTTATGTATGATTTTCACGGTCAAAACTATTATCTTTAGATATTAATTTATTTTCATGATTATCAGTGATAAAACAGAACAGGATTAAACATAACGGTGATAAAACAGAATAGTGATAAAACAGATCAGCGATAAAATCAAATATTGATAAAAAAGAGTAGTGACAAAAAGGAACAGTGAAAAGAAGAACAATTAAAAATCAATATTTTTTTTATATCGCGTCGTTGATCAACATAATTTAACAACATCATAAATTAACAACAAAAAATTATGTTAGTGTAGGTTCTTTTTCTTTTATTTTATTTTATTTTTTTATCCTTTTCTATTTTATCACTGATCGTTTTTTATTGATTAGGATTTAAGTTTTAGTTTTTAATTGATAATCTAATGTTTAAGACAAGTTTTCGCTGCATAGCACAAACGGTAACTATTATTATAAGTAATAATTATTAGCCTGAAATTAAGTTGGTTGTTTGCAGGTGGAAAAATGTAATAAGCAGTAATTGTTGAATGAAACACTGGTATTTTTTGAATTATTTGGCGGGCAGATAAGCCGACGTAGCTCAGTGGACAGAGCATTTGACCGGAAATCAGAAGGACGCGGGTTCGAGTCCCGTCGGCGGCATGTATCTTTTCTCGGGAGATTTTTTCAATGTAGATGAATGTTTCAGGCTAATAATTATTACTCATATTAAGTATTAATTTTATCAATAACTGCTTCCAACCGTCAGGAGGCAGTGAGACTATGTCGCCCCCAATTGGGGTATGTTGTCGGGAGGGGGAAGAGATGACAAGGAGGAAGGTGGGAAGTGGTGGAAAAAACACGGCTAAAGCCATTTCAAGCAATGTTTCAATTATGAATGATGATCTGTTACCAGGGTGACACTGAAAATGTCTTCCGGAATATCTGATATCTGAAATTGAAGAAAATATATTAGGTCTCCCCCACACGTAGAGTTCGAAGCGGGACGTGCCCCGCACCACTTCAGGCCGCCGCGCAGAAAAGTCTCACAGTGAACTGCGCTGTAAACCGTTATCTTACATTCGGTCTTTACTTTTCTGCGCGGCGGCCTCAAGTGTCGCGGGGCACGTCCCGCTCCAAACTCTACGTGTGGGGGGGTACTGTATTATTTTAATTTTTTTCTGATTAGCTACAAATACGAGGTCCCAAGGAAGTTATCTTAGATGATTCTGTGTGGAGGGTCTTTTTAAGGAAAGGAAGTCCTGGGAAAGACAAATTTATGAGGGGTGGGTAGGAATCTGGGGGTAAGTGTGTCCAGGAGTAACGGACGCTTGAATCCTTCCCTCCAACCGCGGTGCAACGTGATGGGTTGAGTTAGTCGGGTTGGAGAGTCTCTTTCGATTTGCCCCGCCACGCAGTAGATAGGCAGACGTATCCGCCGCCAAGACAAAGACAAAACTCTCCCCAAACGTACTCGTCTCAGAACAGACATCGTCTAGTGAGGCGGATTACTTACTTGTTTGTACATGATAATATTATTTAAATAAACGTCCCATAAACCGTGTACCTTTGCTAAGTCACCAAACGTAGGAACCATTTGAGGTAACCCATAGCGGATGTGTCTGTTATCCAATAAATGGTTCCCAGAGCAGCGGTATCCATACCCGCCTCCCAAATTAATGAAAATTACACTATTGTCACACCTAACGAAAAAAGCGCCAGCGTTATTAGGCTCGACCTATTTCATTTTCATACATTCCCAATGGGAATTTTAAGGCTAGGAGTGACACTGGCGTTAATGAAATGATAATATGTTGTGAAAACACAAAAGTTTTATCAAATAAAATTTACTTACGAAATCCTTGCCCCTCGATCGCGGAAGCAATCAATAATTTATTGTGAATTGCCCTGTCTTGTTATTGTTCTCTGTTATTACGTTCTGTTTTATTTTGGCATTGTTTTGTTTTACTATAGTTCTGTTCGATCAATTTTCTTTTTTATCGTTGTTCTGTTTTACCTACCAACACAGATTATTGACAGTTATTAAAAATTAAGAAAGATAAGCAGATTCATTTTCAAAAAAACACAATTACAAAAGCATTCTTAAATAGTCAAATTATTAATTTTGATATTAAAAATCTGTTAAACTTCATTAAAAAATTATCAAGCAATCATAATTTTCTACGAACAGCTCAGGAAAACTTGTGTTAATTAAAAAAATGCAAATCGACTTTCATAAATCACTTATTCTGAAGGTTATCATTGTGAATTTCAATTTTCTCGTCCTGAATTATTATTTTGCCCTCGATAAAAATCGCAAGGGTAATTTCGAAAATCAAACCGCTGTATGAAATAAAATGCAAAATCAGCACTTTAGGTGCCATATCCGCGCTCAAAAAGAAGAAGATGGAGAGATATGTAATTACGAATGTTGGAGAGAGTGTGCTAATATTTAAAACGCTAAAATTGAAGCGAAAATGGTGAAAATGTTTAATAAAACACGACTCGTTTAAAATAGAGCAGAAATCTGTGTAAAACCGCATTTAAGGAAATACTATAATTTTTTTCATACATAAACATAACTTATAAAATAACTGAAACAGACATGAAAATAATAAAAAATATTCTATCGATGGAATTTCATATAATTTGCGTTTCGTCTTGGGGAAAGTATTGATATTATCTTCAAAAAGAACATATATTTTTTTAAGAGCTTTAAATTTAAAAGGTCTAAGAGGGATATGTAAGAAATCGGTAGAAATTCTGATTTAAATCGTGATGTCTATATGAGATCTAACGTGGGATGTTAGAAATTGATAAAACATTTTTGAATGGTACATTGAAGATATAAGGATAAATTTATCCAATACACTATCTAGATAGCATTTAGTTTTGGTTGAATCTTGCAAGCATATATAAAGATATCAGCCAATAAAAATATGTGTTAAGGAAAGGAAGATTATGTTAGTAGTTCTTGGTCTGGGTTCGAGTCCCAGATGTGACCGTATCTTTTTCTGATTTTTATGTTTCAGATTTTCGATAGAGTTTCGCTAATATTATGAAATATTTTATTTTAAGGTTTTACTCATTAAGTTAAAAATAAAAATTAATATTCATCCTAGACTTGCAGAAAATAAAAATTGTTGAATTTATCTAAGACACTATCTAGATACCATTAATCTACCCATCTATGAACCCATTAGCTCGCTTGGTAGAGCACTGACCCAGCAAGTCATAGGTGCTGGGTTCGAGTCCAAGATGTGATTTTTGCTAATATTGTCTTCATTAACTAAAGTTATTACTATGAAATGGATAAATTATCTGATTGTGATAATTGTAAAAATCTTTTGGTGTTGTTTAATTTTCCAATTTAATGTAACAAAAACCTTTTATCCAAAATATTTTTAAATCGTGTTTTCCATGAAAAAATATAACGTTGTGAGCCTTTGCATAACACACACATAAACCCTATTGCATACAAGGCCGTTAAAAAATCGGATTTCTAGCAGTAAATACAAGTTTGATGCTTTTCACACAATAAAATTTGCCACGCGCAGGCAATATGCAATGAAAAAAACTTTTTTTGACTCGAACATTATTTGATTTCAAAAGGCGACGGCTGCAGCGCGAAAAACAAAAAAAAAATAACTGGACAATCTGGACATGTGTAATTAAATTAAATTGAATTAAATTTAATATTAGTGTAGTTTAGAGAACTTCTGTTGCTGAGCTGTAAGATTTTCGGCTTCCGATACTAATGTCATAGATTCGAAAACCGGTGTTCACTGATAAATTTTATTTATTACTCTTTTTTGTAAATAAAATAATGATTACAAATTAAACATGGAATACTTGAGGCATATTGCAGGTTCATCATTATCATGTTTTTTAGAGTGGTAGACATTCCCAGTTGAAATAATTGAAATATTTTTTTTTTTGAAAGAGCACTATTCAGAATCGAGGCTTCGCTTGAAATGGCTTTAGGCGTGTTTTGTGAACAAATATGAATAGTCAGGTGCTTCCTAACCTTCTCATTTCCCATATTCTTTACCTCCCCACTTCCTTCAGCCTCATCCCCTTTTTCCGGGATTCTATAGTTCCGCCGGCTCTTGGCAATTTAAATTTCTTTGCGGTATTAAGGTGCTATAAATATAAGTATTATTTTCACAAATATCCTGCTGACTGCTGGGATTCTTGAACGACCTTTATAATATTACATGTAATGAAGAGTCTTTGTGGCGGGTGGGAACCGGTCGGAGGGCATGAATTTGATTTTTATACAATTAACAGTTTTATTCAGAGATTGATTTAATTTTGCACACTTGACCTTTATTATAAGAAGAAGGTTACTGATTATGTCTGTTTTATAAAAATTAAATACACCTACATAAAAAAATCTTAATCAGTTGTCAAAAAGAAAGTCATTCAGTAGATACTTGTAAATGTCAGAACTAAATCTGACAAAATTCCTCGTTTCTTTATACAAATCTGAGGGGATTCCACTTGAAAATTATCTTAAGGAAATCACGTTCAAGCTTCAGTCGATTATTTGACGGAAGAAATGTTATCTGAGATTTTTCCACGATAAAAAGATCGTTATGTTTCCCCCGCCTACGAACATGCCACACCCGAAACAGATCTAGTCATTAAAGTTGAATGTTTGGTGCTAACTTTGAGTTTTGATTTTTCCTGCGCCAAACGGTTCAAGTTTAATTACTGTTCAAGTATTCTTTTTCTCTGCGATTAAGAGAAAATGAAAAAAAGGCAAATACTACAAAATCAAGCAGACGAGAATGATACTCAAGCGCAACATTTACACACGGATAATTGACATGTTAAATGAGCTGATGATGATGTCAATGACGGTCAATCGAAAAGGATCGCATTGCAAATAACAGTACACAATGACTAAGTTTTCTAAATATATTCGACTGTTGTTCGTATGTTAATAATCTGCAGTTGTCCTAGGGAAGGATGAGAAGTTACCGAAAGTTATTGATTCGATTCTTATCGATCGACCCCCCAAAAGAAAAAAAAAATTATAATCACAAGATACACGGGCACGGGACGAGATATTCAAAAGTAAATTACATTGCACCCATTATAAATCAAGCACCTAGAAATCTCTTACGTACCAGGCCGACCAACTTTATAACAAAATCGCGAATGAAATTACTAAGATACGATTAATTTAAAAAAGGAATTAAAAATTTATGTCTACCCCAAATATAGATGTTTTGTTTGTCATTGGTTATATTCACATTCTATGTTAGTAAATAATACAATTTTTTATTCATGCTTGTTTCTAAAATATTATTTGCACACACGACGATGTGAGTTAACTTAAGATTGATAAATAAATAAATTACCTTTTGATAGAAGGGGTCCAATTTACGCATACCTATTTGAAGTGAGACGAAAGACGCATTATTATTATTTTTATGCATATCGGTGGTCGAGCGGTTATGGAAAGATGTTTGAAATCCTGTGAGCGCATACGTTTCCAGAGGCGCACATACTCTAAATAAGTATCGCCCCGGTGAAAGAAAAACATTGAGAAACAAAATGGCGTTTGAAATTGCTTTAGCAGTGTTTGGTTGCTAGATCTAAATATATAGGAGGGGTTCAACCATTTTCCAACCGACGATTATGAGACATCTGAATTTTTACCTCCTCCACCATACACGTTAACATTCAAGTTTTTAGCTAAGTATAATTATTTTGAGCGACTCTGGAACCCTACAGTGTCCCTGCGAACAGGGTATGTTATTGTCACGAGAACTGATTAGCCCGATTCATCCCAACTTTACAGATCCTTATAAACTTCCCTTCCCCACTATTTTCATCCTTACAACGCTCCTCCCGTATGAGAATACCACTGGCTCCATTATTTTTTCTTTCTTTTTTTATATGAATACCGCACAAGAGTCCAACTGCTCCCGTCTGAAGCCAGTGAGACTATAGAATCCCCAATTGGGGTATTTTGTGAGGCTGGAGGTAGTGGGGAGGGGAAGGAGATAGGGAAGAGAAAGGTGGGGAAGTAACTGGCTATTCAGATCTGGTCACCAAACACGGCTAATGCCATTTAAAGCAACGTTTCAATTCTGAATGTGGTCTTATACCAGGGCGATACTGAGAGTATCTTCCACTCTGAGAACTCCTTCTCCTCCTTCACTCCACTCCTTCCACTCATTCATTAGTATTATAAAAAAAAGATTGCTTGGTTCCACTATTTAGTGAAATTTTAAAGACCTTCGTAGAAATTGGAAATAATTTTGTGACATTTTAAAGACCTTCATCGAAATTGGAACTACTTTTGTAACATTTTAAAGACCTTCGGCGAAATTGGAACAAGTTTCGTAACATTTTAAAGACCTTCGTCGAAATTGGAACTAATTTCGTGATATTTTAAGGACCTTCGTCGAAATTGGAAGTAATTTCTATAATTCACCTCTGCAAAACCAAGAGGTATGTCATCAAATCGTTGAAACCGAACTCTTCAGCAAAATTTTATTAATATTTTTATGTATGTTTTCCGAGTCTGTGAAATGAATTTTCTGGACGGATTCATTTCTAAAAAATCTTATCTCTTTCAAAGAAAATAAGAGGATGCCAGATTAATCTAATTTTGTAATGCCGCAAAGGGTTTAAAGGGGTTGTTAACTTTTTACACGACCCACAAAACTGAATTACCAAATTCAATTTCAGCGGTAATTTGATTAATTACGATGTTTAATAAATAAGACACTTCTGATTTAATTACCGGAATACTATCAGCACAAAATAAATTTATTTATTTATTATTATTATTTACTTCATTTATTTATAAAAATACCATTTAAGATGATTTTTTTTATTTATAAGCCATTTTTGGAAATAATTTTTTTTTTAAAGTGTACGAAAAGTAAAACAAAGAGACGAGATGTATTTTCCGGTTTTAATTGATAGAGATCTTCACTTGACCTTGCTCTGAGATATGAGTTGTTAAAGTATGCAAAGTCGATTTCTCATAATCTATTTTCCAATTTCTGATTTTGAGGTTGAATCTTGTGTGAAGTATTTTAATTGAACATATTTTAAAGGAAAAATGTTAAATAGGACTTATATGTACCATTTTAGAACATGTTCCATGCAAATGGAACCTTGTGCAACCAGCTAGGGCAAAATTATTTATTGCATAATGTTCTAATTACATTTCTCTGAATGCAATTCCAAGCTAGGGCCACGTCCTATTTAAATATTTTCCATTAAAATGTTATAAACTAAAATAACTTACACGAGATTTTCGTCTTCGCAAACTTTGAAACCTCAGAATATGGTAAGGCGAAGATAGAACCATGTCCAATCAAAGTAAGGAACTATAATGCGCCTAGTAACAACGGTCAACTGTCAGATACAAACAAAATAGAGAGTGTATTTAAGTGATGTTAGAACCATGTAAAATAAGTGGAGCACGATTTTTTTAATTTCTTATATAACACACATGGTTCTGATAGTTATTTTCGTTATAGAAATGAGCAAAAGAAATGGTTTTGCATTCAAAGGCCATTTAAAAAAAATGTCAGTTAGAACCTTTTTCAACTGAAGTGACGAAATATATTGAAAGAAAACTGAAAAATTATGAAAATATATTTTAATATTACGCTATACTATGATAGATTTCATGATAATATGTATTTTGAAGCATGATGAAAAAACCTCTAACTTCCTCAAACTAAATAAACGAGGATTTATATGAAGAGTGGTTTTGTTGAAAATAACCTAAGGTCGCCGAAGTGACCAAGAGTTATGTTTTTGAGAAGGGTTTGCTTACCGAGTAGTGAAATTTTTGCTTCAACACAGATCGGTTTTGATGTTTAGTGGTAGGCTCACAATATTTTATTTTAATAATTATAGTCATGGTCAAGCAATTATAGTGATAACTTTTAGTGTCGTACTTCAAATATATTGGATTTTAAAAGTAATGGGTATAATTTTTTTAATTATAAATGATTATGCACATTTTTTTCAATTAATTAAAATGACACCACAAAGTGAATTTGCGATTATTGAAAAATTGATTATATTTTTAATTGACCGAGCATAGCATGTACGGCAAACGGACAGGAAAACCACCTTCCACCTAACGGATTTTAAGTACTTGTTAGGGTACCCCGATGCCGGCTTCTAAACCAGCAGCAGCACACCAACACGTCCCTGGCTAGCTCTCAGCGGGACAAGGGTACTCTCTATTCAGGGGAGTGGGCAGCTCAAGGCTAGGGAACTTCTCTCCATCCTTCGGTGACCCACGGGATCCTCACCGGCCAACAATCCTCCCGCCGTAGCAGAATAATAACAATGTTAAATCATTTAGACATGTATTGTAAGCTCAAACACATACATAGGTTTCTACAGTACAATTCAATTACAAGAAATGCAATTTACACAAACCTAGCTAAAGTGTTTAACTCTCTCTGAATTTCTCTCAAAACGAAACTCTCCGGGTCGTGATTTCCACGGGGGCCCTACATTTCACTGTATTACGGACAACATTTAAAGAGGAAATCAAGATACAGCTTACATGTAGGTTGGCAGGAACCTCGTCTCATGTGGCAGCTTCATCAGGCACTTTCATAGTCTAAATAGACCGAACTATGGTGCGGCAAAAGGCCAATTATACTCAAAGGTACTTCAATAATACATCGCGGCCGTTGAATTGGGTCCGCCGGCTTAAAGTGCGCCGCTAGCGTGTCCGTTCGCCAAGGCACTCAGATTGCTTCTGTCGGCGAGCAACGGATTGCCGGCCGCCGCGTCGCCGGGCAAGCGGGGCGGTGAGGAGAGGCAGACAGGATATGGGGGGGGAAGAGGGGGCGGCCAGCTGTGGGCTAGCTCTCGCGTTCTCGAAACTATTCGCTTCAAGGGCGTATCGTAACACTTCCCCCCGCGCTCGGAAAAAAAGCGACGTGGCAATGGAGCTGTAGGAAAAAAAAATCCTCTTAAACTTCCATAGGGGTTTTTGAGAGATTCGTTGCTTGAGAGATGCCTAGCTAGAACATGCAATTTATGTTATAGTTTAGGTCACAATGTTTGTAGGGAATGGGTGAGGGGTACATACAATGTTTGGAAAAGAACAGTTTTGGTGAAAGTACATGGTGTGAAACAACATACAAGATTATGCAATTGAAAGATGACAATACATGGTTATGCAATTGAACAAAATAACAATACATGGTTATGCAATTGAAAAATAACAATACATGGTTATGCAATTGAAAAATAACAATACATGGTTATGCAATTGAAGAACAAAAGAGACAACAAGAACAAAAATGCCTGTGTGATTCTAAGGTTTCATTGGTCTGGGAGCTAAGTTTGCGAAGCGTGGATTTGTTTGGTTTCGGAGAATTTCGAAGAGGAGGACGTGGTTTCACAGATTCTTAGGATTACATTATCACTGTAATCAGACCCCTTTGAGATAACACTCAGAAGTACACTTGGGCCTTAGAAAACACTTGGTTTTGTCGAAGACGTCGAAGTTCACGAAGTGGAGACTGTGGTTGCTGTGCCGCGACTATGGTTACAGAGGTCATTGAAGAGGAGAATCCAGTGTCTGCAGGCATGCCAGTACGAATCCTAAAGTGTTATTAAGGTAAACACGGATCGTATATAATGGTTATTGAGGCATAATGTAGCTCAATCATAACTTGTATTGGTACGCATTCAGCGAATACTGGAGGTCAAGGTAATGATGGTTTACACATGACGATTTGCGTCTCTGCATGACAGCGCAAGAGACGACATGGTTGGCATTGATAGCAAGAGTAAGAACAAACCTAGGAGCTAGCGTGCCCAAAAGGTGGTTCAGAGTGTCATAATGTATAGTGGGACAACTCAACTTGCTGTGGCACGACAAAACAACATACATATGGGCGGTATGGTCTGTGCTTTCAGGAACAAATGCGTAGAAAAATGGCAGCAGGAGGGACCTAGTAACCACAGCGCGTGCTGTCAGGAAGTGGAGCTCAGCTTGGCTGTTGGTGATGACATCCGCCTGGGCTTCTTTTTAATCCGGGAGAAATTATTATTAGAGCAAAATTCTTGAAGTTTACCTGCCTAGGGACCAATGAAGAAAAGGTTTGGAGAGAAACAAAATGTGTCCAGATAATGAAATAAACGAAGTTTTAATCACCGACCCAGAGAGTGACGAAGAGAGAGTTTTCTAACTAAATTGTGATTACATAAACATTTTCCTTTACCAGGATGACTTGGCGTTTGCCGAGTGACAATATGTCTTGGTTAAAAAACAACCGGCCTTCCATGGCCTATGTTAACATAAAGGTGGTAACATTTTTTGTAGAATTTCAAAAAACAAGACAAAGAAGTCGTGAATGAGTCACGGTAAAAGCAGAGAAACCAATTCATGAATAAAGGTTGTCAAAAGGAGACAGACGGTACGCCAAGTGCATATCGTACATATCCAACATTCATGAATGTGTTTCGTGAAATTGAGAAAAAGAACAAAAGGTGAGACATATGCAGAGAGTGAGGGAGAAAGCCTGCTGATAATTGGTTAATTTACCAATTCGCACTCCCAGTGAGGGCGAATTATGGTTAACAACAGATTTTCCTCTTCATAACATATACCTGAGAACATGATGGTGAGGAGAAAGGAAAGGAAAAGGAAAGGAGTTGAGTGACGAAACTTGCTAGAGACTGGACTAATTTCCACTTCAAACTCCATGTGAGAATGAAACATGATCAACCAGCAGATTTCCTGACTCTTTACAATTGTTAAAAGGATGAGGAGAAATTTGAATACACATTAACAAAAAGACTAATCTTTTGCGTGTATTGGGCAAAAGATTAGGGGTCATTTTAAAAACTCCTGCGTGATTGTGAGAAAAGACAGACCCTTGCTCCAATTTCACAAACCTGGGGGTTTTCTTATCCGTTCCCCAGACAACGAGTTATTTACAAAGGCACAAATTGCATCATAAAAGATGACACACGATATTGTATCGTTCGCACGAATCATGGTAAGTGTTTTAACGTCTCCACGTATAGTGTATAAAAACATGTAAGTACATACAAGATAAAACTCAATTATAGACAGAAGTCAAGAGTTTATACAATGCCTCTTAAAGAAGATGGCAAGGCCGATATTATGTCGTTCGCACGAATCACGGTAAGTGTTTTAACGTCTCCACGTATAGTGTACAAAACATGTAAGTACATACAAGATAAAACTCAATTATAGACAGAAGTCAAGAGTTTATACAATGCCTCTTAAAGAAGATGGCAAGGCCGATATTATGTCGTTCGCACGAATCACGGTAAGTATTGTTATTACGTCTCCACGTCTCGTGTACAAGGGTTGTACACAATTATACATACAAGCGGTACTCATGACAAATTAATGACACACGACCAAAATACAAGAGCGGTACTCATGACAAATGAATGACACACGACCAAAATACAAAAGCGGTACTCATGACAAATTAATGACACACGACCAAAATACAAAAGCGGTACTCATGACAAATTAATGACACACGACCAAAATAGATTGTACAGAAAGGGTGGTACTCATGACAAATATGTCACACGACCAACTCAATAACATTTAGCTATGAGCAAAAGTGATTATGACGAACTTCTCGTATCGTGGCAGGTATTTTAAGGATCCCTCCTATAACGGTGGATGTTCTAAGGATCTCTCCTATGACGGTGGGTTACGTTTAAATACAATACAATAAACGTTAACGGTGCTCGTTTTAACACATTTTATAAAGATTCGTTAGATTAACTAACTCCGTAGCCCAAGAGCGTACGACAGAGAAGATAGACAATTTGATGCTACTTCATGTGTTACAAAATACAAGGGTGATGGCAGAGTATAATTCTACTTACACCAAGTATTTAAAACAAAGACAGACCTATAATGGTTTTACATACTGTCTGTTGTGGCAACCTGCAGTGAGGAAGACCAAAGAAAAGGGACCAATTACGGTTTTACATACCCTTTGTGCAGTTACAAACATACCAGGTTATGTGCAATTTGGGTTGCAAATACTTGGTTAAATGAACACCTAAAAGTTGTGAATTCCAAAATCAGGATGACCATAAGGTTTTATTAACCCGTCTCGTAGGGTTGAAACGTGTCATATAAGACATACGTAACGTACAAGCAAAAAATAACAAGAAAACAGTGGCTTTGTTATAACAACCAAAGACCGGATGATTCGGTTTTACGTACTTTAGTTGAAACGAGCCAAATTGATTTATATACAGGGTTATAAAGACCAATCATTGGTTTTATAAATACGAGTTCCAAAATGGACGTGTTGATATCCAATTTGGGTACAAGAGCATGAATTTGGGTAGGACGCCATCAATTTTTTAATTTAAGAGGAAAAAATTGAAAAAAACTTATTTACACGAGGGGCGACTATGTAAGTAACCACTGTTTGATTTTCATGCTAGAGATACCTCGGAAGGTTTTACAACTCATGATGAACAAAATAAAAGGACAAATTGTAAAGATAGTTAACTGGTTCTGAGTCGGAATTTAACACTTTGGAATTTACAAAACCCGACTTCTAGAACGACACGCCGATGGGCAATTGTCAACTACTTTACATGAACAAAATAAATAGGTGAGAAAGTTCCTTTCCACACGACAAAAATGCAACAAAAAATAGGAGAAAAATTACAAAATTACATGACAAGGCAGGGTATGACGTGGCATGAACATTGCGTAGTGTACGTGTTGAGACAATAAATGGGCTCGCGACTTCCCAAACATTGAAACTCGAAATGTGTCTCCGTTCCAAAGTGATCAGTTTTAGAACAGGTGAAAAAAAAAATAAAAGAAAAAAAAATTGTCGTGAGGGAAAGAAAAAACAGTGCAAAAACAACATTTGAAAGTAACTTCAAGGAGAGTACGCATTAATTTACAAAATAATTTACAACTTGTTTTATTTATGAAACGATGGGCATGTGATTGACACAATACACGCCTGACGTAGTAAGACTCTGTAAGCTTACAAAAAAAAGGTGATGCATACTGGATCATTTTACGTTTGCTGAGATAGTGGGGGCAGTTTTACTTGACTCCTCACTTCCAGACTTTACAATGTCCTTAATGTGGTAATTACCAATGTGCTTTCCAGATGAGTCAGACAAGGAGTACACTAGGTCTGATATTTTCCTTAGGACTTTGGCCTTCACGAAACGTGGTGCCAGCTTAGCAGAGAAATACATGGCTCCTTGGGAAAGTGTGTTGTTCTTTCTCCAAACTATATCTCCTGTATTGAAGGTGACATGTTTTCTACGTAAGTTATATCTGTCAGCACTCTTTTGGTGAGCCAGGAGCAAAGCATCAGTGACTTCACTGTAAATGGCCGACAGTTCTTCCAAGCGATGGGCATAGTCTGCGGTAGGGTTGCTTGTGGTGGCAGATGACGTAGGAAAGTTTGTGTCCCTATGTAGAGAACCATGGACGACTTGTTCCATACCGTGTTTTAAGAAGAAAGGTGTGTAACCAGTGGCCAGATTAACAGTGTTGTTCATAGCGGCCTGAATTTTATCTAGGTTTTTACACCAAGTGCGTTGGTCTTTATCAACTAGAATAGCTAGAGCTGTGTTGATTGTTTGGTTGTAACGTTCGACAGTGTTATTTTGGGGAGTGTACAAGGTGTTATAATAAATGTCCTTGATTCCGTATTTGGCAAGAAATTCTTTGAATTCTTGGGCAATAAACTGTTTTCCGTTATCAACAATTACGGTTCTGGGTGTTCCGTAAGGTATAAAAATGTGTTTTTCCAGAAGTTTGATAATGGCGGACGCGTTGGCTCTTTTTAAAGGGAAGATCCAACAGAATTTGGTGAAAACATCCACTACACTAAGTATGTGCATGTGTCCGGCATAACTTCGAGGAAAAGGTCCGACGAGGTCCATTGACAATGACTGTAGGGGTCTGTCGGCACGTTTGGGGTTACCCATTAGGCCGGCAGGTGCTGCCGTGCTATGTTTATAAGCTTTACAAGTTTCACATTTAGAGATGTAATTGCGAATTTGTTTGAAAAGACCAGGCCAGTAATACTTCAAGGAAATCTTTTTATACGTCTTGAAAGTTCCTGGGTGTATAGAGTCGGGAGCACTGTGATTGTCAATTATTATTTGTTCTCTTCCTTCGAGGGGAATGACAAGTTTCCAAGAGTAATCTTCGAGGATGGATAGTGGTGCCTTGCAATTACGGTATAGTTGTCCTTCTTTTATGATAAAATTAGGAAACTTTTGTTGATTATTTTTACAACCTTCGAAGATTTTCAAGTACCATTCATCTTTTGTGGGTGGAGGGGGGGCAATTGTGTCAACATTTAATGAAGCCAATTCAATTCTTGAAAGAGCGTCAGGAACAATATTGTCCGCGCCTTTACGGTGTACAACATCAAAATTGAATTGAGACAAACGGGAGGCCCAACGAGCGAGTCTACCGGAGGGATTACTTAAAGAGATCAACCATTTCAAACTACTATGGTCTGTGACTACAGTAAATTTGCTACCGTCTATGTAACCGCGGAAATGGTGAACAGAATCCAATACAGCCAATAACTCCTTTTCGGTAATTCCGTAGTTTTTCTCGTGTTTATTTAATGTACGGGAAAAATACGCTACAGGGTGTTCGCCATCTGGGAACTCTTGAGTTAGGACTCCACCGATTCCTACGTTGGAGGCATCCGTGTGGAGGGTAAAAGAGAGTGCAAAATCCGGGCAATTCAGAACGGGGGCTTTTTGAAGGGCATTTTTTAAAGTTGTAAACGCTTCTTCAGTTTCAGCAGACCATCGGAAGTTGCTGACACCTTTACGGGTGCCGGTGATTTTATTTAAAGGGGCTGCAATTGTGGAAAAGTCTTTGATGAATCTTCTGTAGTAACCTGCAAGTCCAAGGAAACCTTTGACTTCTTTCGCGTTTTTGGGTCGGGGGAAATTTGCCATGGCTTCCACCTTAGCGGGGTCTGTTCTTAGACCTTTTTCGTCGACAATGAATCCCAAATAACGTAAACGGGACTTACAGAATTCAGACTTCTTCAAGTTGATGGTTAAACCAGCGAACTTGAGTTGTTGAAAAACCTTTTCCAACATTAATAGGTGTTTTTCAAAGGTGTCGCTGACGATGATGAGGTCGTCAAGGTAACAAAACAGGCTGTTATCGACTTCAGGACCGAAGAGTTTGTCCATCAGTCTTTGTAATTCGGCGGGGCTGTTCTTTAGACCAAAGGGTAATCTTTTAAAATGGAACATTCCCCTACCAGGTACAACGAAAGCAGTTTTTTCACACGATTCTGCGTCCAAAGGTATTTGCCAAAAAGCTTTGCTTAGGTCAACAGAGGAGATGAACTTGGCGTTGCGCAGTTGGTCTAAGGTCGCGTGGACGTAAGGTAAGGGGTATGCGTCAGCTTCCGTACAAGAATTTAAACGTCTACTGTCAAGACAGAAACGTGCGGAGCCATCTTTTTTAGAAACCAAAAGAGTTGGGTTGGTCCATGCACTTCTGCTGGGAACCACCACACCCATTTTTAACATTTCATCAAGTTCTTTTTCCAAAAGTTTAAGCTTTTGGGGGGCTAAGTTGTAATAACGTTGCTTTATGGGTGGGCCATTGGTTTTAATGTGGTGTTCTACCAAATTTGTCAAACCCAATCCACATTTTTCGAAAGATATTGATTCGAATTTATTGACCATTTCCTTTAGTTGGAGAGCTTGGTCCGTGCTTAAATTTTCGTGAGGTATTATTGTGCGGATCTCACTAATTTGAGCAGTAGTGGAGGTTTCGCCAAGAGTATTAAATACTTGGGGAGCAACGTTAAAAGCCTTCCAGAAGTCAACGCCAAGGATGAAATTCTGGGATATAGAGGGCACTATTAGAAAATTGATTGTAATTATTTTATTGTTACAATTAATTGGCAGTGCAAGGGTACCGATGACCGGCTGGGAAACATTATCCGCAGTCGTCAGGTGTGTTGTTTGTGGCGAAATTTTAAAATCACTGTTAACAAAAGGCAGGTGAGCATTGTTGCCAAGACAGCTGACAGATGCACCGCTATCAAGTAATCCGGAAAAGGGCACATTGTTAACAGAGAAAAGAGCATAGGGTCTCCCATCTTTAGCTTGTTTGCAACAAACCGAGGAAACATTTAAGGTCTGGTTAAAATACTTAATGTGTGATAACCAATCAGTCCATTCTTTAGACCTTGGTTCAGAATGGGTACCTGAGAGGTTATTATTTAGTTTTTTGGCCTCTTCATGTAGAAATTTGGTGGGGGCTTGGAGAAATCCACCAGAGGTCTGACATCGCTTGGGTTTTGTAACCTTTCTGCATTGTGCCTTGATTTCTTAAAAATGTTGCGCAGTTCGTCGCGTGGAGGAGAGCGGTCCCTAGAGTGGTGTCTCTTGGAGGTTCGGGGTTCCTTGGATTCCAGAAGTCTTGCTTGCTTGAAACAAGTAGCGGCCAGGTGGCCTACTTTTTTGCAAAAGGAGCACACTTTTTTGTTGTCGAATTCTGGCTTTAAACCAGACGAACGGCTTGGCACAACCACATTATTCGACACATTCTTTATGTTTTTCCTATCCTGGTACGATTCCAGGAGGAGGCAGACTTCGTTTAGCTGGGCCAGGGATGCAATTTTCTGTGAGGTGATGATGTTCTCGTATTTGCTTAAAAGGCCATCAGTTATGACTGGTAATAGTTCAGCTTCCGGAACAGGATGTGAAAGCTTGATGTTGATGGATTCAGCCCTTTCTATGAATGTAGCCACAGGTTCATCTACTAGTTGTTTAATAGATAGTAGAGATAGTTTGATCCGGTGCTGGGCCTCCTTTTTTCCAAAGCTAGAGATTAGGGCAGCTCTGAGTTTATTCCAATCTTTGCATTTAGTCTTTTGGATGCGGTGCCACGGAATTAATTCTGGGGAGATGAGTTCTATAAAGTTTCTCCGTAGAATCTCGAATGGGATATTTTTGATTGTAGCCGTTTCTTCAATACGGTCAATGAAATCCAGCACATCGGAGACGCCATTATATTTGACTTTCCAAGAGGATAAATCGTAAGTTTTATCTTGTGTCAAGATGGGTGCGACGTCCTGTTTTATCATTACATGCGGCGTAGGTTCTTTGTCAAGATTATCCAAAACTTGCGTAGCCGAACATGAATTATTTTCGTTGGAGGGGGCGAGGTTTATTCTCCTAATGTACTTTTTGTTGAATAAAAGTGCATATGCCTTCAATGTAGATTTAGATTTGCTTGATGGCGAGAGTCCTCTATCCCTTAAAGCAGCTTGTAAGTGGGCTTTGGATAAACTATGCACATTGGGAATGGTACCCAAGTTGGATGATGTAATAGCTTGCTTGTCCTCCATTGCGAGTTTCCTGGGTGGTTGGGAGAAGAAAAAAAATTGGCCAGGGGTTTCCTTTAGAAAGCGCAAAAATTAATTTTTGTGAGGCACTTTTCACTTGGTGATCACTGTTGGCACTTCCAAATGTGTTTTGTATAAATGACACCAGAATTCTTGTCAAAGAGGGCAGACGAGAAAAAATTTTGCGTGGAAAGACCTTAGTGGTAAAGGTTTTTGTATTTTACTGACCACTTTTGAGAAAACTGTGAAATTCACAAGTATTTATTTATTTTAGAAAAATTTTTCCAGGACTGACCTTTAGAAAACAGGTCTTTTATTTTCACAAAAACACTTTACACTGAGAAAGGCACTAAAGTTCACAAAAGGCACATTTCTGGCAAATAAAGGACAAACTTCCGAATGAAAATGACTGAATATGGGGTTTATTGCATCCAACCATATTAAAATTATTTTATTTATTCATGGGATCAGTCATTGGTTTCATTATTAATCCACTTTTCACTTATGTAAGGGAAAAAACACAATTCACTTTCACTTATGCTGAAAAAAAACAGTACCTATAATGTACAATGGGGAAAGAAAGTCATTATTTTGTCCATTTGGAGAAACATTAAATTGTACTAATTTGACAGACACAAGTGGGCCGATTGGTATATTGTGCAGAAATAATAAAAAATACGTAAGTCCGAAATTTTCATTAAGGAATTCGCAAAATAACTGGGGTTCCAGAATCAAATTTATAATAATGATTTCCGTTGGTATCCCAGTTCAGTCATAAAAAACGGTTTGGATTTAAAACGCAGCCTAGCAACAGTCGGTTAGGATTCCGGCGGGAACAAAGCATTTGCGCGCAATCCGGACTATCGCTTGGAACAAAAGTCGTTGGATTTTGGGCGGGAATAACTGTTGTTAACGCGCCCGCCGTTTGGAGACGCGTGCGCAAACAGATTCGTGGCGCCTCGGGTGCTCAAAATGGCCGTTGTTTCAACTTGCGATGCAATTTATAATTCCAATCAGATCCGTTATGGATCTAATTTACATATTGGTTTCTGTGGTTTTTTCACAGGATTCACTGTAGAATGACAAGGCATAATTAATGTTTTACAAAATAGTTGTTATGCGGGGAGGATTTCGACAAACAAGGGTCCCGCAAAGCGACCGGGTTAGAGAAAAAAATTCCAGCCCCACGTTCGGGCGACAATTGTTAGGGTACCCCGATGCCGGCTTCTAAACCAGCAGCAGCACACCAACACGTCCCTGGCTAGCTCTCAGCGGGACAAGGGTACTCTCTATTCAGGGGAGTGGGCAGCTCAAGGCTAGGGAACTTCTCTCCATCCTTCGGTGACCCACGGGATCCTCACCGGCCAACAATCCTCCCGCCGTAGCAGAATAATAACAATGTTAAATCATTTAGACATGTATTGTAAGCTCAAACACATACATAGGTTTCTACAGTACAATTCAATTACAAGAAATGCAATTTACACAAACCTAGCTAAAGTGTTTAACTCTCTCTGAATTTCTCTCAAAACGAAACTCTCCGGGTCGTGATTTCCACGGGGGCCCTACATTTCACTGTATTACGGACAACATTTAAAGAGGAAATCAAGATACAGCTTACATGTAGGTTGGCAGGAACCTCGTCTCATGTGGCAGCTTCATCAGGCACTTTCATAGTCTAAATAGACCGAACTATGGTGCGGCAAAAGGCCAATTATACTCAAAGGTACTTCAATAATACATCGCGGCCGTTGAATTGGGTCCGCCGGCTTAAAGTGCGCCGCTAGCGTGTCCGTTCGCCAAGGCACTCAGATTGCTTCTGTCGGCGAGCAACGGATTGCCGGCCGCCGCGTCGCCGGGCAAGCGGGGCGGTGAGGAGAGGCAGACAGGATATGGGGGGGGAAGAGGGGGCGGCCAGCTGTGGGCTAGCTCTCGCGTTCTCGAAACTATTCGCTTCAAGGGCGTATCGTAACATACTATAACTACTTTGAAAACGGTTCATTAAGAAGATAAGTATTTAAGTACCTACTTACAAATGCAATGATTTTAGAGGAGCTTTTGGTTTTGATTTAATTAAATAAGAGAACATTGGAAACATGCAGACATCGAAAAAATGTGAGTTCACTTTTTACATATTTTTTTTATTACTACCACTAATTTTAATTACTTCTAGCATTTGATAAATAATGGAGTTCCACAGGGATCAGTTCTGACTCCGAAATTGTTTTTGTTATTCATTATTAGACAGATGACAGTTATTACAGTTCATGATAGCGTTTGGATTAATAAGCCACTAAAGGGCACACAAACTCTAGTGGCTTTGAAGCATAAAATGGACAGTTATCTCGAGATTGTTTCCTCTTGGGGTAAGAATAATCTTGTCGAATTCAATATTTCAAACACCCAATCATGTCCGATTAGATCTACGTCTAAGGATTGAAATAAAAATCGAGTCTCCTTCAATGGAAGTAATCTTCTCAACAGATCCTCCTTGGTATAACTCTCAGCGACCAGCTCAAGTACGGGGCTCCATCGAAGCCAGAGTTAAGTTGGCCTCTCAGAAGCTGGGCGTACTGTATAGGGCCCGCAGTTACTTTAATATATAATAGTAATCAACTGCTAACTCTGTACAAAATCGCAAGTGCATCCCATGGTTGAATTTGACAGCCACCTCTGTTCTGGAGTTCCAAAATATCTGAAAAAAGCCTTACACTCTATCTGGAAACGGGCGGTCTATTTAATATATTCTCCTATCTTAAGAACCGAACTGCAATAAGATCATAGGCGTCGCGGGGTGGGAGCGTTGTCCTTTTTTTACCGGTTCTATAGAAGATGCTATTTATTTATTTATTTATTTATTTATTTATTCAACGCCCAGAGGGCTTTTACAGTAATACAGATATAACAGATGATTTTTCAACAGATAGAGAAATGATAAGAATAAAATTAGATTAAAATGCACACAAGTCACAAAAATACAAAAATACAGCGATTTGATAAGTTTACAAAAATACATATATGTTTAGGAATAGTTTTGGAACAAGTTTTTTACAAGATCCACAAAATTCGCCAAGTTGATGTTGAATATGTCAACATCACTTAAATACTGATTTCCCATAGTGTGAAATCTTTGTATCGGAGAGTGGGCAATGTAGTTCCGCTTATGAATGCTGCAGTAGAATAGTGTGTTTTGTCGTGTGGTTACTGTCGGTATTCGTAAGTTTATGAGTTGTAGGAGTTCGCAACAGTCGAATTTAGAGTTAAGTATTTTGAATAAAAATGTCAAGTCGTTTATTTTACGTCTGTCTTCTAGTGTGTGTATTTTT
Source organism: Limnephilus lunatus (assembly GCA_917563855.2). NCBI lineage: Eukaryota > Metazoa > Arthropoda > Insecta > Trichoptera > Limnephilidae > Limnephilus > Limnephilus lunatus. Next base: position 102,552,063 of record OU830593.1, on the reverse strand, counting down.
AGAATATTTAGTAATAGATTATATTTTAAGTCTTCTAGTGGGATATTTAATTTAAAATTTATAAAACGCAGAAATTTTTTTTGTATTCGCTCAATATTATTAATGTGAATTTTGTAAGATGGAGACCAAACTACCGAGTTATATTCAATTTGGCTTCTAACTAGAGATACATATAATAGTTTAATGGCTTCTATGGAATTAAAGCTTTTAGTTGTTCTTAAAACGAAGCCTAGTGTTTTCATACCTTTGTTCATAATTTGGTGGATATGATTGGCGAAACTTAGTTTTTCATCCAAAATGATCCCAAGATCCCTCATTTCCGTGACTCTTTCTAAAGCTGTGTTATTGATGGAATATTCGAATAAAACAGGATTTTTATTTCTGAAGAAAGTCAAGGTTTTACACTTTTCTACATTTAAAAATAAATTATTTTGAATGCACCAATCGTTAAACTTACTAATATTCGACTGTAATATTTGGCAATGATTTATATCAGTTATTTTCTTGTATGAGGAACTAGCGTCATTGATGGCTTCGGTACCGGTGCAGAGTTGGGAAAACTGACAGGTGATATTTGTCACATGAGTACGGATCGTCCTTGAGTTCAGCAGCTCGGCTGTGGAACGATTTGCCAACCTCTTTATTTAACCCTCCACACGCACCTCCAAAGATGACATAGGCCCGGGGGAAATTATTTTCCTCAGAGCCTCCTGCGTGTTAATTTAAAAACCTTCCTTTAAGAATTGCGTTGATTTGTCCAAATGGGCAAATTATTTTTTTAAACTTTGAAGTCTCGTGGTCAGTTTCGGATACTGATTTCAATTGGTAATCTCCTTATAAGCACTTTTCCGCAATATTAGGTAAGTTCATGGGATATTATTTATTTCGTTTCTCCCTGATGTTTATTCAATAAAACATGCAATGACGCGTGCAAACGGTCCAAAATCCCTTCATTATTCGGCAGATTCTCTGTCAGACTTAAATAAATGCTTTCACGGCCCCTTTTATGTATGAGGTGCCTAAAACCTGATGGATCAGCGATTTAGGGGGAGACCCTTCGGGAACAAGGAATTTGCAAATACAGAATACCGATGGAGAGTGCGTTTCGTTGTTGAATTGGAACCTTTTTGAAAATCTTTCATAAATTGGTTATTTCTTCTCAAAAAGTATTTTGAGAAATATTTTTCATAATTATTTTCCCCTTATGAATTCGCAATAATACTTTCATCGTAGTTGGAAAATTTTACTTGTGCAATAATGACTCATCAGAGCAGAGCTATCAGAGGGTTAAACCTGTGATGCCTATGTGGGAATCTGATTCTATGGACCACTTGGCCACTAGCCTATCTTTTGTTTGGTCTGACCGGTAAAGGGAACTCAGAGGTATTCATGTTCATCGTCTTATGGTGCTCTTTACTACAATATGTTCGCTTTTATTATAACAATCGATTCCCTACAGACTTCATCCTGGAATAACTTGGCGGGACTACACTCTTACGAGTCGGATTTGTAGTCATGTGGTATGTGGTATTCTTATTGATGTTGTTCTAACAATCATCCCTTAATCAGTATGGGAATCCAATTTTCACTCTCCTCATGATGTTACCTACGGAGTGGAGTTTGCTTGTTTGTGGAGCACACTTACTTCATTATCTATTCAATGAATAATGTTATTTGACACCTTTTCTACCAAGGGTCCTTTTTGTATTATCAGGGGGTACCCCAAGGTTCTAATTTAGGCCCACTCTTGTTTTACGTATTTATTATAGATATTTCAGAAGTTATTCTGCACTCTAGGTTTCTTCTTTCTGCTGATAACATAAAACTGTTCTTTGAAATACTATTTTTAGAACATCGCAAGCGACTCTAGACAGATATTGATAGAATATTGTTGTTTAAAGTAAAAGGAATTGGATTGAGTTAAGTGTAGCTAAATATTTATTTTGTCATTCACTTGGGCGGGTCATACCTGGTATTACCAGTTTATAATGAAGTTCAGTCTACAGTATGAATGATCTTCGAATCTTATTTGTAAGTAAGCTGACATTGCATGCTCATATTGAGATGGCTTATAGCATATTATTGAGAATGCTGGGCTTTGCTTCACACACTGCAAATAATTGTAGAATAACCGGGTTTACATAATTTTATTCAATTTCTAAGTAAAGAGTAGACTTCAAAGACTTGAGAGTCCACACCGGGTAAAGTATTTCCTCATGTTGTAGAGGGTTCAGAAGAACTTTTTGAGATTTCACAACACGAGGGAATATAGCCACTACCTGCGGCTCTAGCCTATTGACTTTTGGGTATGCTTGGAATAAACAATATACGGATCAGAAGGAAAGTACACATTTCTACGTATTTATTCAGAATCATTCGTGGATGGTTTGAAAACTTGGCTGTCACGGAGAGCATTCATTTCATGTTCCCGATGGTTATCTCCTTTACCAACAGCACGGTCCGTCTTACCCACTAAACTACTAATAAACGTGTTTAAAATTTTACACAACGGATAAACAACCTATTTACCATACAATAATTGTTTTTCATCGGTTGTAAAATTTAAATCACTTTTAGAAGTAGGGGGATCTCCCATCCTGCAGAACTAACTTGCCAATGATCACGCCGGAGGGGAATGCAATCTTGCTGCGGAACAGAATTAATTCGGAAATCGACATATTTAGCATTAATGAAGCTGCCTTTTTGCCTCTGCTGCTACCAGTTTAGTAGATACTCACTTTTTATAGAACAAAATACATTTTTTTTCATAACGCATCAAAAAGAATTTCTTTGAAATGTTTAAAAAATATCAAATGAATTGAAGAGTAGGTATTTCGGGAATGCACTAATACGTTCACAATTTAAAAGCTTCAATGAGATGTTTAGTGTCCAGGTTTCCACGCCATGCCTAAAAAGTGGTTCACAGTCTTTCACCGAGGTAGGAAACTAAATTGTTGAAATTGTTTACGTTTACAGTGTTTTTATATTATTGTTTTAAAGTCTTCCTTTATACCTACATACTGAATTAATTTACGAATAAAAATGTTCTCCTCAACACCCGCCAACTCTTAGCGTGAAGGACAATATACATTCACTTGTAATACTTAACTTAACTTATTTATTGTTATGTACTTTTTAATTTGCTTATTGTTAAAGTATTTACTTACTATTATCTACTTTTTTCGTATCATAATTTACTTACTATACAATATTATAATTGTTTATTAGTATTTACTCATAATTATTATGAACTTTATTTACTTATGTTTATTTACTTATTATTATTAAATTGTTTATTATTGTTTACTCATAATTATATTATATTATATTATTTGTTTAATTTATTAATATCTACATATTTACTTGATATATTATATATTTTTTCAGAAACTATATAAATTTATTACATAATTGTTTATTATTATTTATTTTTTGTTAATAATTTAATGCTACTGTGGTATGATCACCCTATTATTGCATATGGTAAGCCACAACAGGTACCTTGTATTTACATATTTTAATATTTAGTTTACAGTATAATGTTATTTTTTTCAACAATGAGCATACTGCCCAGCTGTAATAATTATTAATTAGTAATGTTTAAATAACTGTACTCAGTGCTTCTTTTGTAGGTTTATTATTATATTTCTTTTAAGTTTAGGTATATATATGTTTATTTTTTTAATTTTTTTATTACTTTATTGTAAAACTGCATATCTCGATACAGGAATGCCCTAGTGCAGCTTATGTTTTCATGTATTTCTTATTTTTTTCAATAAATAAATAAATAAATGAAACACATACTAAGTGAATGACAAAAAAACATTTATTGTCATTCTCAAAATGGTGACAGCTTACAGATTTTAAAATAACATAAAGTATTGATTCTACCGTTAATTTTTAAATTAATTATTCTTATTATTGCACCCACTTCTCATTTATAGTTGTAATACGTTTTACTATCGTACTTTAACCATTTTCAGTTGTATATTTGTAAAAACCATTAACTTTGTGGCTCGCCATAATTTACAATAAAAAAACATATAAATTTGCTGTAGACCACTTTTATTTTATAAAGGAAGGAAGGGTGCTCCCGAAACCGGTAGTGTTTATAAAATAAAAGTGGTCTACAAAAAATTTATATGTTTTTTTTATCGTATTTTTAGTTGTGTTTAAACATTCCCTACTGATTTAATCCTGTACGTTCACATAATATTGAGAAATGTCGAGTGTTTGCCGATAATCTACAACTGCTGATGCCAAAATTATTTTTTAACCGCCATATTTTAGAAGTTTGGAAGGGTAAACCTTTTCGCTTGAAATGCAAAAAAATATTGATTTACCTTAACGGTAACTTATGAAATATATGAATATAAAGAATTTTCAAATCACCTGCATACATTATTTCTTCCAAAACCTTTGCGTTTGTGAAGAAATACCTTCAAATTCAATTTGTAAACCCTCACACGTTTTACAAAAATAAATAAAATGAAATCTGTAATGGTGACTAGATTTAAAATTTTGACTCTCAAAAATAGAAGGCCTTGAGGGAAATCAGTTTTCTTGGTCTATGTCGTCTAAAGGGATTCCGAATGGAAGATATTTTTGAGGAAAAATCCTCGGTCTTGAAGAAACCCATTGAGCTAAGTGAATTAACAATCACAATACACAGACCAAAATGCGACTATTTCATTAATTGAAGAAGATGATAGTACCAATAAATTTAAACGGAAAATGAAACAGAACAAGACACAGAAAAATAAAAAAAAGTAACGATCGCAACTGGCAATCGATCTCAGGACCTCTGTCTTATTGGGACAATGACTAAACTAACAGCAATTGTGACCTAATTATTCCACATCCTTTTTATCAACCTCATATTTTAAATTCAGAAATAACAATAAGTACTATCCTCAATTATTGTTCCCAAATTTATGGATGCTCTCTTTTTAGATGATTACAAAGTTATGATGAATTTATTTGCAGCCTGGATAGTGTCTCAGATTTAATTAATATGGGACATCTATTGACTTTATCTAAAAGTCTAAATGAAAATTCAATTTTATTTGAATAACGTTTGTATTATTATTTTTTTTTGTGTTTAATTCGTAGAACTCCATTTCAATTTTTAGAAATTTAATTAAAATTAAATCTGATAAAATATTTGTTGCCTAAAAGCGAAAATATTAAGAATCCCTCTCAGTATAGACCCATTACATGTTTACCGACAATATATAAAATTTTAACCTCTTGCTTGACAGATTTAATATACACTCATTTAGATGAAAAAAATGTTTTATCTGAACAACAAAAAGGTTGTCGCAGAAAACATATGGGATGTAAAGAACAATTAGTTATTGATTCTGTAATTTGTTATGAGTTGCCCATAATTCATACGAACATACTATACAAGCGGCAGGCAGCTGTGTGTCACGTGCTCAGTACATGTACATTCTCGCGTGATTATTGCTGTCCCTCTCAGGCTGGCAGAAGACATTACCATATATGGCTACACGGCGCGAAATCCAGCCAATGGCAGAAGACATTACCTTATAGGGCACGCGTTAGAGTCTTCCGTCTCGCTCATCACGGACAGAGAACTCCGGCCACCGTTCACCGAAGCAACAGACATATTTCAGACAACGGCGCGAGCGGTCGTACGCACTACTACGTACTGTCGGGCAGTATGCCACCCTTCGACGCGGCTAATTAAGTCTTCACTTACGATCTCAGTATGGCGCTATCACGACAGACGCCTGTATAATCCTACTGCCGCCTACTTTATACCATGGCAGCCCTGGCCGCCCGGCTTTTAATCCGCCTACCATGCCGATAGCCGCTTAATTCACCGTTATCACCCACCGGTTCGGTAAGCTGACCGAATCCGCCCACCATGACGCCGAGAAGCCGCCCACGCACCCCGAGCCGCCACGTTCCTGCACCCGATCTATGAGCTTTGCTCTAGATCTCTCCACTTCGTAGGAAGCTGCCTGCATCCGTACGACGCCACGTGAGATTTTAAACCCTCTTATAGTATTTCCGAGCCTAAATTCAGTAGTATTTCTAGGGCCTCTCTCTCTCTTATGCTAGGCCTTAAACAGCTTACCTGGTTGCCTGTAATGTTCACCCTTGCATTATTGAATACATTTGAATTGTGCCTAAACCTTGTTTCATTGGAGTCAACCATCGACAGCCTCGGAGGAGCCCTACGACCCTGAGCTGAGCCTTCCAAGCCGAGGCATATTGCCCCCGGGGGGCCTGCTTAACACTTGTTCCCCCCCCGGGAGGGACATATTTCTGGAGACCAGAAGTATAACACTGGACCCTACGTGGCTTCAGTATCACCCTGGCCCCAGGAAGTATGACACTGGCGCGCCAACTGGGCCGAAGTCTTGTCGATTGTTGTCTCCCTAGAAACATAATTATGTAATCTTAGCTATAAATATTTTATATTTGTGCTCCCATCAACAACGGTAGTTCTGTGTGAATTATTCTAAACGTCGCGAGTCCGTCGGCTAGTGCTATTCGAGTGTTAGGTATTTTAAACATCGCTTATTACCGTAACGTCTTACGCTATTACGTTCTATCGCGGCAGTCAGAGTTGTTCGTCATTCGCGCGGAATTTTTTTTTAATTGAGTAATGAATCTCGTTATTTTAAATTCTCCGAGTGGCTGCTGTGTAAGTTGCGTTATTTCTTCCTTGAAGAGCAGTGGTTGTTTCCAATAAAAGGTAGTGACTACTGTCGGATTGTGCTCGTTCACATCCGTTCCCCTGTAATAGGAAGTTGTAAATGCGACTGCCAGCAACTGCTCTCGTCTTATATTATTCGTCCGAAATTTTTTTTGCTTTGTTCATTATAATAACGCAAAATCATGGAGGCCACCATACCAATAATGGATAGAATATTAAATTTCGAGAAAGCAAACGCGTCGGTAATAAGAAAAATGTTGACAGATAGAGGCGTAGTTCCCAAAAGAGTTTTTTTAACCTTACGAAAACAATGTGTTGAGTTTAACGAATCCCGGAAGTTGAATTATAAAATAAACGTTAAACGAAAAGTTCAATAAATAATGAGTACAAGTTATAAAGTTAGTTTTCGTTTCTCTCAATAGGTAGTTTTAAAACGCAAAATGGAAAACGACGTTACATAATGTTATAAAAGAGAAATTTTAAAGCAACAAATTATTAATTTTCATAACAGAATAAGTTAATATGGAAAGCTTCCCTTGTAATATTAGTTAAAGCCACAATTGTTATTTTTCTTCATAGAAGTTTTAATTTATTGTTAATACATTAGAATAAATTAGAATTGTAATTTTGATTGTTGATTGATCTAGGGCAGAGTAGCTAACTGGAATTGGATTAATGAACAGTTCAGGACAATGTAGATTAATAACATAAATTTTAGAAGAAAAAAGGAATAAACAAATTCAGTCAAAAGTTTTTTTTAAGAAACAAAAGTTTAGGTACAGATCGGTTAAAAATAGTAAAGTTCTTAGAAGTTTAATGTTGTTTCGTTTGAAAATCATGAGTGTCATGAACCCACGGTTAGAGATCGTACATCATTGAATTAATACTCCATATTACACAAATTAGAAAACACAATATTGTTAAAGTAATAAACGTTCGGGAAAGGAAACAAACTTGTATATAAAATGTATATAAACAAGGCAACGTGTATATAAAATGTATATAAACAAGGCAACGTGTATATCAATGTATATAATTGGCTAAGTGTTTTTTTTGTTAGTTTAAGTTCTTAAAATCTATCTGAATTGCTTTCGTACTAAAGTGGTAGGAAATTAAATAAATTAGTGAAAAACAGTAGAACATCATTTAAAAGAATAAATTCCAAACTACAAGGTATATGTTACTAGATACTTGATTTTTCGAATGATTATCTAAGGAAGGTTTAATAATAAAATTTTGTATATGCTATAGGTATTTACCTTAGAGACAGTATTGGAACATGTTTTGTTTTTTAATCGGGACTATCCCACTCTAAATAGTAGTATGCGGAAAATAAAATAAACTATCGTTGGTAAAGACACTTCAAAAGAAACAAGTGAATAGCATCATATGTTCAAATTATCGTTTTAAATAAAAAATAACGAAGAAATTTTAAAGTGAAAATCCTTGTAAAATTTAACAGAATAAACTCTCGAATAAAGAACATTTAAATATTTAGCTTCAATTAAGTTTTTTTTTCATAAGAATGTAGGAATGATTTCGGCAACAAATTTACGTGAATGAATAACAGTATAATGGAATTCAGGATAGAAAAAGATAAAATAAGTTTTTTTTTTTGGAAACATCTGTGGAAAATTATTAAAACATAGAATTAAAAAACAAACTACGACAGTTAAATCGATATTGTCATTGTCATTTAGTAACAAAAATAAATAGTGAATAGAATCCAATTAATAATGTCTTACTTGTAATGAAGGAAAGGGTTATAAAATTATAAGAAATTGTCTTCTTCATTTTTTCTCGTATTCATAAATATGTCAACGTGATCGTTGTTAGGAAATTATATCATATAGATATTGAGTTAATAAACTCAAGAAATGTAGGTACTACGGATACATAGGTACCCGCGTATACAATTCTGGTTTCGAACCGTTATAGGAATGCCTTCCTCAGAATTAGGGTAAAGTGGGATTGTTAAGATGTGAAATCTTGAACAAAAAAAAAAGGAATTTGTGATATAGGAAAGAATTGGAAATGGAGAATTAACCCCTCAAGTAAGCTTTAGGTAATTGTAAATTCTTATAGTTTTGACATAGCTATTTTAGAAAAATGTCATGGCGCCTTATATAGTTTGATACAATGGAATTTTTTTTAAAAAACAAAATAATAGTAAAGTGAACAAAAGTTAAAAAAGTTATGAACAAGAAAGTTGAGATTAATCTGAGACTTATAGTGAAAAGTTATTAGTAAAAAAAGTTATCATCGGATAATATTGTCAAATTAAGAGTAAATAAATAATAGACACGGAATTTTTTTTAAAAAAGGAATTTTCAAATATTCAGTCAAACAGGAAAAGTTTTAAATTTTGGAAGTTGTAGTAAGAAGCAACGTCGTTAGCAATTCAATTATGATTCGAATTTATTTTATTTTTTTTTAAATATGTATATAAATTGCTAGCTTATAACATGTAATGTTAAAATGTAAACACACGAATTGAATACTTAGGTATTTGAGCGACTTAGTCAGTGTGTATTGCGCATCGTATTGCGGTGTTATAAAATCTGTGTTGTTAGAATTTGGTAACGATTCCTGTTAAATATAAAGTAACCTTTAAAGAGAAATTTTATAGAAATTGTAGTAACATAAATTTTTAAATAATTAATGAAGTTCTGTTTTTTTGGATATTGTGTTATTTTTATGTGTTTTTTTGTGCCGAAGCACAGGCATTTGAGGAAGGAAATTTCTCATTTGTGTTGGTGAACTAAGGCAAGGTTACAGTTCTATGAACGTAACGGTGTGGCCACACGGAGATAGACGTTTGCAAACGTATCTCTTGAAAACACGAGAGGATTATAGTATAGCCTGATAATTATACGACGCTATAGGAGAGATCCTTATAATATGCCAAACGCTATAGGAGGTATCCTTATAATATGACCGACGCTATAGGAGGCGTATCCTGAGAATTACACGGAGAGGAAAACAGAAAAACAGAACAGAGCATGGAAATTAGTTCACCGGTAGGAAAAGAAATTGGTTACAAATTATAATGACACAGTAAATTTAATCACGAGGTGCATGTATTGTATTGTCCTCTACATAAGGTTGCAAAATGCGAATATGTATCATTTTCATTTGATTACATGACTTAGTCAGCATTATTGTCCATCATTGGATGACCTTAATAAAAAATTGTAAATTTATTCACGAGGTACATGTATTGTATTGTCTTTTATATACAACCCAAGGACGTCATGAACCCTAGTGGTTAGTACGAGGTTATAACGCATATAACTTAACCTTTGTTATTAGAGAAGTATACAATTCCTTTCTTAATGGATCGTCATCACAAGTGTTGACAATCTGGGACGCCGGTATGTCTGCACGTGAAGACTTTTGTTATTAAATTACTGATGCGATATTTAGTTCATTTATTGTAATGACTATTATTGGTAGTAATAATTTATTACTTTTCCATCCTAGTGCGTAGCCACTTAGGTTGTTTTTTTTTTAAAAAAAAAATGTTTTTTAAATTTATATATGAATATGGTTACATAAGTATATAAATTCGTCTAAGAAACACGACACGTTACACTGATTGAGGGCGTAGTTCAAGGAACCCTAAATTAGGCTAGGTTTTTCATTAGAAAAAACTGCGTTAGGTATTCAGTATCCTGCCCGGGACCGAAGTAGAGACCTAATTTCTATTTTCGTGGAACAATTTGCATTCTAAAAAGTACTTAATTTTAGTTGCAATGAAAGAATATGCAAGCATATTCTTTTCTTTTCGTTGGCAAGAGACGGCATAAGAAAATTCTTGTACAAGTGGTAGGTATAAGGCACCTAGCTCTCATCATACTGGGGTAGGTCATTGGGTAGTAAGAAACTTAGGAACCTTATGGTTGTAAATAACCTTGTGTATATATTAATATAAGGTCATGTATAAATGGAAATATCATTTCAATTATAATTTTTTTTATTTTTTGTCCTTTTTTTTTCGGGTTTTTCAATCTCTTTCATTATCGAATTATTCTCACATGTAGGTTAAATCGTTATAGTATTGGACATCTCACGCGTTGCGATATAGGAGAAATTGGGGCGGTAAAACGTTCACAATCGGGTAGTTACCCACTCCTTAACGGGGTATGTCTCAATTCTAGCGTATGTTGGAGTGAATTCACGATGAAAAGGCAATGTAATAATTATATTACCACATTTTTGTTATCAGAATAGGCCCAATAGACAACACTATTCGGTTCACATAGGTTGTGGTGGTATCGAATTTTAACCTTCTTCCGCGATCATATAACAACGGTTACTCGTTGTGTGGTATTATAGAGCTGTTACAAGTCCGATAGGATGGAACTTGGGTATCGACCTAACGTGTCATTCGGCAGGTAAACTATAATCCAAAGCGTGATAGGATGGCTAAACTCCTTAGAATTAGAGCAGGAAGATTGTTGGAAACGCGAATTTCCGAACAAGGGAAGTATATATGATTCCGGTGTTAGGAAGAAATTCGTTACTCAATTAAAAAAAAATTTTTTTCCTCTTCTAATAACATTGTTGGTAGTATTAAATTTTCGTATTTTTTTGGTAAAAATACGTGGCGTTGTTGTTATTTATTTTAATTTTTTTTCCTTCTTCTCTCCTTACGTAGTCAAACCCTGAGAGTTTAAGTTGAGTTGAGACAAACTCGAATTGAAAGTTATTTAACAAAATTGTACTCACACACATAGAGTTTTTGGTGGGTAAACAAATGTATATTCAAGTGTTTTAATTATGATAAATGTAATTAATTAAATTACTATATAAATATTTTGTAAACACGTAATTGATTACTTCGGTATCAATATGGTAAGCCAGCGTGTAAAGTCCTTGCCATATCAGGACGCAATTGTACGGTGTTTTGTAACTTGCTATATCACTGTATTCAAATAAGGAGTAGTACTTCTCGTAGTAAGAAGATTTAAAAGTATGCACCCAGTTGAGTAAATTAGCTCGGTAATGTCATAAAGTTATGTCATTCGGGTCGTATTGTTCTTATTAGAGAATAATGTAATTGCACTTATGGTCATTACGGTTCGTCTGGTTATTTTGGTGGGAACACCTAGAGGGTGTCCTATGTGGTTTCGTCGAACGCAAGTTCACCGTGAGGATTCCAAGGGATCTATCCGGTTGTCTATGTCGTTGCGGCAAGGGTATATTTCTAGTATACCAAGTACAGCGCTGTACGGGTCACCGAGGGTGAGTCGAGAAAACATGAGAGGATTCATATTATGCCTGAAAATTAATATTCATGATAGGTTTTGTAGCATTACCTTACAATTATATGCGAACATGAGAGGATGGTCGTTTATGCCTGATAATTAAATGCAAACCAGACAAACCATGACAAGCTGAGAGTGCGGGAAACTAACATTTGGGTTAAAATTGAATTGTGAAAATAGCATAAAGTGTATAAAAACAAAGTTGTATAATTTAAAAAAAAAAAAAGAATTCCATTGTAAGACGCGAATATGAGTGATTTCGATCATTTCATGACATTGGTCAGCGTACAATATTCCATAACAGGAATAAAGTGTATAAAAACAAAGTTGTATAATTTTAAGAATTCTATTGTAAGACGCGAATATGAGTTGGTTTCGATCATTTCATGACATTGGTCAGCGTACAATATTCCATAACAGGAATAAAGTGTATAAAAACAAAGTTGTATAATTTAAAGAATTCCATTGTAAGACGCGAATATGAGTGATTTCGATCATTTCATGACATTGGTCAGCGTACAATATTCCATAACAGGAATAAAGTGTATAAAAACAAAGTTGTATAATTTTAAGAATTCTATTGTAAGACGCGAATATGAGTGATTTCGATCATTTCATGACATTGGTCAGCGTACAATATTCCATAACAGGAATAAAGTGTATAAAAACAAAGTTGTATAATTTTAAGAATTCTATTGTAAGACGCGAATATGAGTTGGTTTCGATCATTTCATGACATTGGTCAGCGTACAATATTCCATAACAGGAATAGTGTTGGAAATTTTTTGTCTAATTTTAAGATTTTTACATGGTAGTAATCCTTCTCGGAAGGGTCATGTTTTCTTTATTTCTTCATGCACCTTCGTTAGCGTGTCTTGTATCGCACTAGGTACGTCACATTTTTTTTAATTTCTTGAGAGAGTTGGCAACCTTTGTTCAGTTTATTGCTAGTTTTTTTTAGCTTGGCTCACAGGTAGTTAAAATTTTGTTGGCTCTTAGGTAGGGAGTGTTTAAATCCTGGTGAAGAGGTAGCTCTGTACCTCACATTGTGGCAATCATCGCATCACATACTGTATGGAAGGTCGTGGTCCCCTGCATCAGCCTCGCTGCCTTTTCCCTTCATTTTTCAGGGGGAGGAGGGTAGTGTTATGAGTTGCCCATAATTCATACGAACATACTATACAAGCGGCAGGCAGCTGTGTGTCACGTGCTCAGTACATGTACATTCTCGCGTGATTATTGCTGTCCCTCTCAGGCTGGCAGAAGACATTACCATATATGGCTACACGGCGCGAAATCCAGCCAATGGCAGAAGACATTACCTTATAGGGCACGCGTTAGAGTCTTCCGTCTCGCTCATCACGGACAGAGAACTCCGGCCACCGTTCACCGAAGCAACAGACATATTTCAGACAACGGCGCGAGCGGTCGTACGCACTACTACGTACTGTCGGGCAGTATGCCACCCTTCGACGCGGCTAATTAAGTCTTCACTTACGATCTCAGTATGGCGCTATCACGACAGACGCCTGTATAATCCTACTGCCGCCTACTTTATACCATGGCAGCCCTGGCCGCCCGGCTTTTAATCCGCCTACCATGCCGATAGCCGCTTAATTCACCGTTATCACCCACCGGTTCGGTAAGCTGACCGAATCCGCCCACCATGACGCCGAGAAGCCGCCCACGCACCCCGAGCCGCCACGTTCCTGCACCCGATCTATGAGCTTTGCTCTAGATCTCTCCACTTCGTAGGAAGCTGCCTGCATCCGTACGACGCCACGTGAGATTTTAAACCCTCTTATAGTATTTCCGAGCCTAAATTCAGTAGTATTTCTAGGGCCTCTCTCTCTCTTATGCTAGGCCTTAAACAGCTTACCTGGTTGCCTGTAATGTTCACCCTTGCATTATTGAATACATTTGAATTGTGCCTAAACCTTGTTTCATTGGAGTCAACCATCGACAGCCTCGGAGGAGCCCTACGACCCTGAGCTGAGCCTTCCAAGCCGAGGCATATTGCCCCCGGGGGGCCTGCTTAACACTTGTTCCCCCCCCGGGAGGGACATATTTCTGGAGACCAGAAGTATAACACTGGACCCTACGTGGCTTCAGTATCACCCTGGCCCCAGGAAGTATGACAAATTCTAATACAGATTCAAACCCAAAAACGTAATTTACATATTTGTTATATAGATTACCAAAAAGCTTATGATAGTGTCCCGCACACGTGGCTGATAAAAGTTTTAAATATATACAAAATTAACCCAATTATTATTAGCTTTTTGGAAAAAATTATGGCATTTTGGAATACCGATTTGGTTTTGAATTTGAAAGATAAGAAAATTATAATACCGGGAATTTCAATAAAAAGAGGGATTTTTCAAGGAGACTCATTGAGTCCTCTTTGGTTTTGCTTAGCATTAAATCCTCTATCTAAAATGTTAATTAAAAGCAAGTTTGGAATAAAAATTAAAGGTAATACTAGAGAGAGAAATATAATTTCTTTTTTACTATTTATGGATGATTTAAAATTATATTCGAATTCTGAACCAAATTTAGAGAAAATGATTAAAGTAGTTAAAATTTTTTCAGATGATATTAAAATGACTTTTGGTTTAGATAAAAGTAAGTCTAAAGTCATGGTGTTTGAAAGAGAGAGTACGAAAACAGTATGCAATATAGTTGTGAATGATGAATACTTGGAGCAGGTGGATGAGTTTGTGTATCTGGGTAGTATGTTTACGAAAGATGGGAAGGCTGATAGAGATATTGAAAGAAGGGTGAATGCCGGTAACTCCATTAATGGAGGACTGAATGCCGTTGGCGGTAATAAAAAACTGTCCAAAGACGCGAAACTAGCCGTCCATAATGGAGTGCTGGTACCTACCCTGATGTATGGCAGTGAGGCATGGAACTGGCAGAGGAAGGATGAAAGCAGACTGAATGCTGTAGAAATGAGATCCCTGAGGCGAATGTGTGGTAAAACCATGTACGATCGTGAGAGAAACGTGGATATCCGCAAAGAATGCAAGGCTGACGTAAGCGTGATGTGTAAGATTAAGAAAGGGATTCTCCTATGGTTTGGGCATGTAGAGCGAATGAACAAGGAAAGGAGTGTAAGGAGAATATATGATGCAAATGTGAATGGTAGAAGAAGTCAGGGACGCCCGAGGAAGACATGGCACGACCAAGTGAATCAGATACTTGAGTCGGGCCATGTGAAGAGTCGGAATAATAGAAGAGCATGTATGAGACGATGTATGAATGTGAACGAGGCAAGGAGTGTGTGCCAAGATCGAGTTGTGTGGCGGTCCGTCCTCTCTGCCTACCCCTGCGGGGAAACGGCGTGATGGTTAGTTAGTTAGTTAGTTAGTTAAATGTAGAACGATCCATATAGAGAAAGGTAAAATTGTAGATGGAGACGAGGGTATATTCAGAAATTTCAAAATTGAAAGTATGAAAGGGGATGAGGTTTATAAATATTTAGGATATCCGCAATCAAATAGATTAGATCATACTAGTATTAAAAATGATATGATTAAATTTAAAACTAGGATCAGAAAAATTTTGAAATGCTATCTATCTGCTAAAAATTTAGTAAAGGCGATAAATACTTGGGCAATACCTCTATTAACTTACTCATTTGGCATAATTAAATGGTTTAATACAGATTTAGATAGCTTAAAACGATTAATTAGAACTACATTAACAAAATTTCATTCCCATCATCCAAATTCAGCTATAGAACGAATAAATTTACCTAGAAATTTAGGAG
Organism: Limnephilus lunatus; assembly: GCA_917563855.2. Lineage (NCBI taxonomy): Eukaryota > Metazoa > Arthropoda > Insecta > Trichoptera > Limnephilidae > Limnephilus > Limnephilus lunatus. The sequence goes on along the minus strand of OU830593.1, from coordinate 102,536,327 downwards.
GTAGAGGTATAGTCAAAATAACATCTTTAAAACATAATCAGGTAGAAATGCTAAGAAATTTTTTCCATAGGAAAGCTGATAGTTCAGAAATGCATAAAATAATTTGCCAGGCAGATAGAAATATTTCGCCATTAAATTTATACGACGAGAATGCAAGCATTCTTATAAATACCAACCAGGAATTATTAGATTCCTGGTCAAATAAAATTCTTAACGCAAAACACTTCAATTATCTCAACCAAACATATGTTGACAAATTTTCGTCAAACAAATGGTTGAGTATTGGAGAGTTGAGCGCAGAAATGGAAGGCTTTATGCTTGCCATTCATACTAAAAATTATAGGAAGCATATCATCAAAGATGCAAATCAAATTGATGATTTATGTAGAAAATGTTTGGCTTTTCCGGAAACTATAGAACATATTATATCGGGATGTTCTGTATTAGCGCCGACCGAGTATACATTTAGGCACAATCAAGTTTTAAAAATAATTCACCAAAGTTTGGTAATTAAACATAACTTGATTGACTGCCGTAATGTACCATATTATGAATATGAACCAAATTCATTTTTAGAAAATGAATTTTATAAAATTTATTATGATAAAACTATTCTAACAGACAGAACAATTAGTCATAATAGACCCGATATAGTTTTACATGACAAAATTAAAAAAAATAACTTATATCATTGATGTCGCTATTCCAAATTCTTGTAATATTCAGAAAACTGTTTCTGAAAAAATGAGAAAATATACAGATTTAGGAAATGAGATTAGAAGAATTTCGCATTCTCAGACTATAAAAATATTACCATTTGTTATTTCGGCTACTGGCATTATACCTAGCTCTCTCATTCAAAATTTAGGCGTATTAGATTTGTCAAAAAAAATTTGTACATAAAAATGCAAAAGTCGATCATTTTAAATACATGTAGGATTACATAGTCATATGTATATAGTCATAGTCAATGAAATAAAATTTCCAAATGCAAACTGTTTGAAAATCAAAGTGGGTGACGAAACCACTATATTAGCACTGTATCGATCACCAGCTACAACTAATATTAATCAGTTTCTTGAAACGCTTTCTAATGAACTCAATCTTCTAAAAAACACAAAAAATGTCTTCCTCATCGGAGATATAAATATTGACATATTAGAAAACGGTCATCCAAATAGAACTGATTATCTGCAAACACTGGCCGCCCACGGACTTAAAAGTTTGATAAATAAACCTACGCGTGTAACCAATGACAGTAAATCTTGCATCGACCACATATTCAGTAAAACTATTAAATCAACCAACTCTATCATATTCACCTCTACTATAACCGACCACTATACAACAATATTATCTATTACAAAAAAGAAAATACAAAGATCGCAGCCCTACCCAATTATCGTGCAGAAGACAGAAACCAAATGGAATGAAGTAAAACAACAGTTACTCAATACAAACTGGATAAACCTACTGGAGAACCTTGACACAAATAATGCCTGGAGTAAATTCATTGAATATATAACTCAAACCATCATGTCAAATACCAAATCAATAGAAAAAAAGATTTCACACAAAAACCAACATCTTAAACCATGGATAACCCAAAGCGTTATAAATTGCATTAGAAAAAGAGATGAGCTACACAGGAAAGTTAAATTAAATCCTTGTGATATTTTTATACAACGATATTATAAAAGATACAGAAATATTTGCAAAAATGTTGTACGCAATTTCAAAGAAAATTATTATAAGAAAAAAAATAGACGAATGTAACAATGACCCACGCAAATTATGGAAGATCATAAATGAAATTACAAGTGCAAAATCATCCCATAACAAGAGCATAGACGAACTAACAATTGAAAATACCCAAATCTCTTTCGCAAAGCATCCGGACAAAATTCTCGAATACGTAAACGAATGTTTTACTCATATAGGGTCACAATTAGCAAAGAAAATCAGACAACCAAAAACTAGCATTTTACCAGAAGAAAAGGAAAGTATGAACCAGATAGATAAATTAAAGTTAACTGATGTAACCAATACTGAAATCAGAAATGCAATTGTATCCCTTAATGTTAATAAATCATCCGGAAATGATATAATATCAAATAAAACAATATAACAACTCCAAAATGAGCTGACCTTCCCATTGACATACTTGGTCAATCTGTCTATATCTACGAATGTATTCCCCTCATGCCTTAAAAAAGCCACAGTTATACCCATACATAAAAGTGGTAACAAAAAGGATATATATAATTACCGACCCATAAGTCTCTTAAGCTCCTTCTCAAAAATCTTGGAAACTGTAATGAAGAAGCAAATTGTTCAATTTCTTGAACAAAACAAATTATTATCACCATCCCAATATGGCTTTAGGGAAAATCTAAGCACCAATGATGCCATAGAAAAACTAACAAGCATAGCCATAAAAAACATAGATGATGGGAAAAAGTGTTTGGCTTTATTCATAGATCTTCAAAAAGCTTTTGACACAATAGACCATAAAATATTACTAACTAAGCTAAAAAAAATAGGATTGGCCGAAACAACAATGAACTTATTAGAGTCATATATAACAGGGCGAGAACAGCAAGTACAAATTGGTAAACAAAAGAGCAAACTACTATCTTTAAACTATGGCGTTCCTCAAGGAAGTGTACTGGGACCGATTCTATTCATTATCTATATCAACGATTTACATAACCTTATCATTAAAGGAAACATAATCAGTTTTGCTGATGATACTGTTTTATTATTTCAAGAAGAAAATTGGACGGATACATTTAATGAGGCTGAACAAGGGCTTAGTGCACTTCAAAATTGGCTTAAAATCAACTCGCTTACCCTTAATATAAGCAAAACTAAATATATAACATTTTCAATAAACGCACGGAGCCAACCAATAAAATCACTAGAACTAAAACTACACGAATGCCATGGAAATAATATACAATGTAACTGCCCCGTCATAGAAAAAACGCAAAACATAAAATATCTCGGAGTAATAATTGACGAAAATCTTAGATGGGACCTACATATTAAAGGTATTACGGAAAAACTCACAAGCCTTATATATTTCTTTAAAAATCTAAGAAACGTGGTAAATAAAAATGATATGAAAAAGGTCTACTACGCGTTGTGTCATTCTCGAATTGAATATGGAATCATAGGATGGGGATCTGCTACACATACGTACCTCCACAACCTGAATACGATTCAAAAAGGAATCATAAAGACCATATTGAAAGTACCAATTAGAACGCCTTCAATTGAAATTTTCAATAGCTTCGACGTACCAAATGTACAGCAAATATATGCCAAAAATATATTATTGAAGCTTTTCAAAAATAATGAATCCTCTACTAGACCATGTATGCATAACACAAGATCGAATAAAAACGATATAAAAAATATTCCAAGTTATAAAACCACTTTCGGACAAAGAAACTATACATACTTTGCAACAAAACTCCATAACATCCTTCCCCAAGACATAAAACTAATAAAAAATCCTAATGAATACAAATCAAGAATAAAAATATGGCTAAAAGACGTCAATGAAAAAACCCTAATGAAGACATTAAAAACGACATAGAAGACAAATAAACCATATTTAAATAACTTTAGTCCGCCTCGGCACAGGACCCCCTAGTGAGGAGGACTAAGAAATACAATAATTTATACTTAATTTCACCATTATATCTTGTATGTAACAATTATTTTATATAGTCGTTAAAATAAAAAAAAATAAAAAAAATTATGTTTCTGGTGGATTGACGTATTGTTCTTGTATTGTTTTGTATTTATTATACTTATATAGTGCACTTACATTGCGTGAATTTACTAGATATTCATTTGTGGAAAAGTGTGTGGAAGGGTTTAGTCTTTCATTTGGGAAAGATTTTACCCGGACATAAAATCTGGAGCACCGTATAATTTTTTTTGGTATGTATTTTAGTAATAGCTGTTTCGACTTATAAGGTCATTTTCAAACTGTGGACGTATGGACGACTTATTTTTTGAAGGTGTCTAAATTGATTTATTACCACTTAATTCAGTTTGAGAATTGAATTAAAAATTGCAAAAGAAATAAAAAATTTGGTTTAAATATAGTTTTTAGAACCAATAATCATATGGGAACAAGCCTTAAAAACTCAAAAAGTAGAAATCCTAAACTCAATAACGGTGGCATATATGTAACGCTACTTACGTCGGATGTTATAAAAATGAAAAACACCTCCAAAATTTGCAGAACATTTCTTAGTGAATAATCACGTTCCACTTAAAAACAACCAACTAAAACCATTACATATAGAATGAAAGGGTCTTAATTAAATTTGCTTGAACAATTAGAAATCAATAAACGAACGAATGACCCTAACATAATAATGCTTATTAAAAAAGTAAGGGAAATTATTTATTCCCCACTACTTAGTATATTTACCAATCCTAAACAATATAATGTACTTAAATGAGTCATATCAATGACGTCATTCTAAATCAATTAAGAAAACCCTTACACTTAATGCAAGGGAAACCAAAAGGAAAGATTCCGAATCCCACAAAATCACTCTCTCAATTAGTGTCTCTGCAAATTGGATTAACCGGTAATAAATCAATTGAGACACCTTCAAAAATTGATATTTAAAATATTATAAATAAGTCATCCGTACGTGGCTTCACCACAGTTTGAAAATGACCTTACAAGTCGAAACAGCTGTAACTAAAATACATACCAAAATACTTGGAGAACTCGATAAAAACATTATCAAATTTAACGTTTGAAAGTTATACTTTGGTTATACCCATCGACGTACCTAATATTAACTTATTTGATTTATTATAATTTAAAGTGCTTCCGATTGGTAGGATATTCGCTCTGAAAGGATTAATAACTCTTTTGTCAGAAATTCTTTGTGTCATTTTCTTAAGAAAATTGGAGATATTATATTATTCTTAGAAAAATATTCCAAGCCTCGAAATCAATCTTTTGCTCGATTACGATGAAAGTGATTCCATGAATTCATTTTCTCAATTTATAGGGTACCCATTCTTTACTTAAAATTGAGTGCCGTTCTGCAGAATTAAGTTATGCGACAAAAAGATAAAAAATATTACGAGAGTCACAGTGATTCTAGAGTATTAGGATTTTAGGGTTTTTATTTCTTGAATATTAGGGTTAGGTCTTAGGTCATAAAGATATAATACATTAATGGGTAAGGTATGGTGTTGTGTTTGAGATATCATATTTTTTTATACACAACTGCTCCCGTCTGGAGCCAGTGAGACTATGGCATCCCCAATTGGGGTATGTTGTGAGGCCGGTGGTAGTGGATAGGAGAAGGAGATGGGGAAGTGGAAGGTGGGGAAGTACCTGGCTATTCAGATCTGGTCACTAAACACGGCTAATGCCATTTTAAGCAACTTTTCAATTCTGAATGGTGGTCTTACACCAGGGCGATACTGAGAGTATCTTCCACTCTAAAATAGGCAGAAAATAACTACTATACTATGAAGAATTTACTCCGTGCGTATCATCTGTTTACCATATTACGTTTTCCATAAAAGAGTTCAATATTACGTTTAGGTTTACAATAATATGTTTATATTGTCTTTTATATTACGTATTAGCCTACAAAAGTTAACGATTTTTCGCTAGTTGTACAATGAAGTTTTCCTCAATTACGGTAATATTAAAAAAAAGGATTTTTTTACCTAAATCGATGTTAATTTTACGATAAAAATCTTGAACAATGTGATCTTAGAACGCGGTACCCCAGCAAGGACAAATTTTTATAAATTATAAAAAATTGCATTATTAACAACGGAAATTAAATGTACAATTTTTTTAATTATTTCTTTAAATATCTCAGACAATAAGGGCTTATTTCCTTCTCAGCCTTTGCTATATCGAATTAAATTCTGCAACTCATATTATTTTGATGCCATTTCAAGTTGATTTTAATAGAAGACATCTTAATGTTTTCTTTTGTCTCCGGTCACAATGGGAAATTAAAGGCACATAAAGTAGCATCTTGTGGTCCATTGTCTGAGGAAACAACCAAATCTTTCATTTCTTGCCTTGGGTAAACCAGGAAAGGCGAACAAAAACACTTTTCTTCGGACCCATAAAAAAGTCAGGCAAGCGAATAGTTTCTTTTTTATATTTATTTATTTATTTAAACGCCATAGAATGGTTTTTATTCAAGTGATACATGCGATCACACAGTGGTATATAGGAGGGTATCATTATTACATTAATAACAAAATAAGAATGTACATTTAACAAAGTATGTATGATAAAAGCAAGTATTTAGGTAAACTATACTATAATGTGTACTAAAAGAATAATATCAATATTATAATAACAGAGAACAAATTATTAAGTAGAATAAAAATATGTAAATAAATGGGACTTGATAGAAAAGTTATCAACATAAGTATTTATAGACAATAAATAGAGTAATTTGTATTGAGGTTATTGATACCTTCAAAGTTAATTTTGTTTGGAATGACTGCGCATGTATTGCTAATTAGCTCTGTAGTTTCAGGGTAGACAGTTAAAGATTTGATAATAGTTTTGGACTAACAGTTAAAAACCCGCTCCGCAGGTTTTTACATAGATATATTTTATACGTAGGAATGAAACTTCCCTCTGCGTTTTGCCGACGAAAGTAGCGTCATCTTTGACGAATTCTTGAATTAGAAATCGAACTACAAGGTGTAGCTTTGTGTTAAACGTGGCATCGACATGAACTCGTGGCTGGGTTCTAAAATTCAACCACACACAGATCCTAGGCTATTAATACTGTTTGATGATGATGATAAAAAAAATATTTTGAATAAAATCATACATTTAATAACTATCATTATTCAGTCTGATATCTGAAGTAAGTTGTTAAGAATCATACGAATATTAACCCTAGAATACTAAACTGTTGTAAAAATTAAGACGGCAAAATGACGATTCCTGGAAAAACAACTTGTCATTGTGAACGGTTGTCACTGTGTGTTGATTTATAGCAAGAGTGTCGTAAATTTAAAATTTAGTTTTGCGATAGTTTAGTATTCTATGGTTAATATGTATGAAATAAAAGAGCTCGTGAAAACAATCTTGCTTTTTGAATCTGTTCCTGAAGCGGCAACAAAGCAAGAACCAAATTCAAGAAAAATATAAATAGCCTTTTTTCCATCCAAGTCAAGAAAAAGTGACAAAATTTTTTTGCATGAAATGCAAAAGCGCCATATGAAGGGCGCATGACATGAACATGTATCCCAACTGTGTAGGATAAAAAAATATTCATTATTACATGATCCTTAAGCCCAGAGAATTTTACTATTACATACTCCTAACATAATAAATGTTTTTGATTATCTTATTTATTTCCGTTTTATTTCAATGTCGTATTTTTTTCTCATAATAACAACGTCACTCTTAGGATAGTTAAGTAATCTAGGGTTAATAACAAATTTGAATAACGCGAAGGAGTTCCAACTGCTTCTAACCGTCTGTAGGAAGTGTGACAATGTTAAACCCCACACGGGTTACTTTGCCAAGCTGACGATGACATGTATGATAGACACCAACAAATGGATTTAGCACTTCACTGTACATCACACCTAAATCCATTATTTGATAAATTTTGATCAAATTTATACCGACATAAAAGAAAATAATAGTCGTGATTTTTTAATTTGAACATTTTTTTTCATGGATACTCCAAGGTTTCGAGGAAAGAGTTGAGAATCTGCGTCACATTTAAAGTAGCCTTTGTGGTTTTTTTTTCATTTGGATTTTAGTTAGAACGTTTTACGGCAAATTTGAAAAACATCGGTCGTTGAGGGGTTAATAACACATTCAGGTTACTGCTTGTAGTACTGATTTCCAGACACCGTGTCTTTATAATTGAAGGTCTTTTTTCAAATTTCATTAATGCAACCATGCACTCTGTTCAAAGATTTTACAATAAGTAAAACTGGTGTCCGCATGGAGAAAAGAAGCTTCCTATATCGGTTTTCTAAAGCTCGCCTTATTGCCACGCAACAATGACCACCATTGCCTGCACTTTTTATGAATTTTCACTCCGATTTTAAATCCCTTTATACTCCAAAGTTTTTTTATATTGCGTAGGTACCTACTTTTGATGGTGTAATGAAAAACAAATTATTTCCAATTCTCTTCTTTAAAGTAATTACGTAAATTTAGCTGTTAAATAATATGTTTTCCCGTTGTAGGAGTGTTCATCAGAACAAAATCGAAAATACCAATATTTTAATAATATCTCTATTCCAACGAACAGATGTAATTTTTCTAAGAAAACCTAGGAAAATATGAAATTATTATTTACAATAACATCAAAGAAAGCTTTGAAAATTATGGGTTTTTTATTAAGAACATGCAGCCAATTTTATATTATTGAAAACATAAAAAAATGTTAATGTCATTAGTTAAGAGTGAAATCAAATACATCTCAACAGTGTTGGCACCAAGTTAGGCCATTCATTCAATCACAATGGAAAGAATTTAAAATAAATCCTTAAGGTTTATTAACTTCAAAATGGGTATCACAAGGAAATACGTCAATCATGAGTATCTACTACGTCGACTAAATTTGTTAAAATTATCCGAACGTAGTTTTATTTTAACAAGTAAAGGCATTAACCATTGCCTTTACTTGTTAACATAAAACTACAAATTCAACTTATATCTGATAACGGATATCTTATTTAATTTCTTTTCATTTATCACGCAAGCGAACTTCGAGGCAATGTCTAAGGTATTATTGTGTATCAGTTGTACTCCCGTTCGCGAATCAACAATTTGGGTAATGATTACTAGGACGTTTTCGACATATTTAACGTAGGTTTCAATCACTAAATATAAACAGGTCTTAGTAGAATTTGTTTCGGAAAGCAGAACAACACATCTAATTAAACAAACCGCCTACCTCTGCTTCCACTTATTTAATTTATTTAGTGAAGGTACTATTTCCAATCTTTTTTTTATTTATTTTTTTTTATTTTTTATTATTATACAACAGATAAATCATATAATTATAGTAGGTATTACATAATTGGGGAGACGGAGACATATATTGGATAACCTCTGCCATAGTTCACCCCAAGTGATATAGCTACGTTTTGTGACTTAGCAGGGGTGTCCGGGTTCATGCGGTTGGGTCTCGTGGCAGGCCGGATCGGTAAAGACTGGTTGAAGGACCTCTCGGAACATCGCAATCGTCTTGCATCGCAGTTGGAAGGGTGGATTCATACGTCCGTCAATCTTGAAGAGACTGAGCCCGAGATTCCCACCCATCCCTCATACCCGTTTCCTTCCCAGAACTTCATCTCATTCCTTTCCTCAAAAGACCCTCCATACAGCATCCCCAAAGATGAAATAGTAAAACAAAATATCTTCTCATTCTGATACCCGGGAAGAATATTATATAAAAAAATTTAAGGCTTTTTAAAGAGGAATTAAATACATCTCGTGTTTCAGAAATTTTATTCAACAGTACAATTCCAATGCATGCAGAATCATGTTTTTGTGATTTAATGCTCAATTAGATGTACTTTGTGTTAAAAAAATAATGCAAAGCCCAGCTGAGCCTAAAATTTAAAAAAATAAATTACAATTGTCCGAAGATTTATTGCACTCTGCTATAATGTTAATTATCGAAGCACAATATTTTTAATTGTCAGGACGAACGTTTGAGAGAGATATATATGTTTGTGAACCATTATTACCGCTTTGCCAGTGTAATGCCTTTGTTGTGATTAGTGATTTGAGCATAAATACATCTGTTACCTGCGTCTACCCATTATCTATTTATGTGAAGAAAAGTGTCTATGACTTTATGTTGTGACCGTGTGTCTGAAGTTCAAAATAAGCTGAAAATTACTATCTACGTCTCTAAAGCCCGGACAACTACATAAACTTCAATTATATTTATATAAGGTATCTTAGGATAACTTTATTTTTATAAAAATAAAACTTAAACGGGAAACGCCGGGGACTAGTTAGTTTTATATAAAGTAATAATGGTAAAATCAAAAAACAACCTCTATCAAAATAAAAAAAAAACAGCCTTTGTAGCCAAGCGGTTAAGATCCCTGGCTCCTAATCCAGATATCAAGGGTTGTGTGCAAATAAGAAAAAAAATATGATTTCATAAAATGTGTTTTTTCACGTCATAAGCAATAATAAGTTCCTAGGTAAACATTCACAAATAGACGTGTTTTAAATTATACATAACTACAAAACCACACAATAATGTATGGAAAATGGTGACCGGACAACTCAGAAACATGTAACTTCAACACATCATTTGAAAAGTCAATAAATGTGATTTTTTTAAAAATTGGTTTAATAGGTTACGTTAGGTTAGGTTAGTTTAGGTTGTATTTTTTGCAAAAAAAATCCTCAAAATAATTACCTAAAGAAAGAACAAGAAGCGAAATAATCAATATCATTACTAAATGAACTATTATATGATTTTAGATTTTCACGGCCAAAAGTGTGAGTGATTTATTTTTGGGGTATTATGCCATGTTAAGCTACTTCCTTCTTTAGCCAACGTTTCAGACAGCGTTACAGTGTCCATCACACACATCTGCCCTGCTGATGGACACAGTAACGCTGTCTGAAATGTTGGCTAAAGAAGAAGGTAGCGCAACATGACATAATACCCCAAAAACAAATCATTTTAAAAAGAACCATTGTTCATTCGTGAATCCAGCGAATAACGTAATGGGTAATTAATTTAATTACCGTAGCGCTATTACATTACTTGGCAATTAAGACGTAGCAAATTTTAGTAAACAAGTTATTAGTGGGTAATTCACGAAATACGGAAAACATTGAGTTTTATTTGAATTATCTCACGTAATCAGAATATATCGGGTTAACCTTTTGAAACCCTTGTGTTATGTTAGGTATAATAAATAATAACGTCTCATTGTCAGGGAAATGGCATAATAAAATATTAACTAAATATATGTAGTCAATGAAGGTGCTTTGTAATATATATATATATATATTTAATCTATATAAATACTAAATTGTCTATTCTAAAATATGTTTGATTGGTTGTATATGAGTTGTCTATGCGTTGCTAAACCATTCATCCCGCGACGGTTTCTATCTATTTCTGTTTCTACATGTACAATAGTTAGTTCTGGCATCGTGAAATTATGCGTTGCAAACCATATATCCGATTTGGGGATCTGATGTGTGCATGCTCGCGATGGTTTCTATATATAGTAGTGAGCTCTGGCATTATGAAATTTGTACAAAAAAATTGCAATAGGCGGAACGCGTGCTGTTTGAAAACTGAATTAACCGAGACTGAATGTATGGAATACGGGAGGGGGAGGGGGACTCAGGAGGGGTTTCGCGGGACGGGGGAAGCGGGAGAGGGGACTGGGGAGAGGAACGGGACGAATGGGAAATGACACTCAGGGAGAAACAATTTCTTTACTAGTGCCATTACAAAGCATGCCGGGAACTCGCTAGTTTAATAATATAAATGACTAGATTGAAGGTTTATAATCCAAATATAAACCAAATAGATTTTTTTATCATAACCGTGTACAATTGTCCGGAATCAGTAAGGCTTTGGCATCCCCATTTGGGTGTGGAGAGGAGATGGACAAGAGAAAGGTTGAGTAGCATCTGGCAATTCAGATCTGGTAAATAAACGCGTCTCGTGCCATGTGGAGCAATGCATTGTTACGATTCTGAACCCTTTAAGCAAAGAGTTTTAAGTTAAAACAATATATCCGGTACACGCTAAATTGTTCCCAAATTAAAGTGATTCCGGAAGAGTTCTAATAGGAAACCGAAAGAGAAATTATTTGACAAAATAATAATAATAAAATCAATCACTTAAGTTATAATTATAAGCACTAGGCATCGTAAATCGTAACCATAGCAACTATCCTTCCTGTTCGGTCCCCAGAATCGTATAGTTAAGGCAATCTTAGTCTAGACTTAGACACTTTATTTTATTTGATTAGTGAAATAATTTTAATATGTTATATTCCACAATTTAAGGCCTTTACATCTGATACACCTTAACACACTGACCCCCAGATTCCTACTCTCCCCTCCTCTTTTTCCTTCCCGTAACTGAGGGATTTCTGGGCTCCTGTTTTCCCCCTGCCTGCGTGGAGCTAATGTAAAAGATATGTTCAAATTTCGATTTGGAAATATTTTTATGTTTATTTTAAACACTCTCCTAATAAAGCATTGAAACAATTTTTAAACTTTTGTCATTTATGTATTTTATATCATTCTAAGCTTCTAACCAAAAGACAACCCCTACATACGCAAGAATCTCTTTTAACCACTCGGACCCATGAGTTTGTTTTCACGGTAATATAACATTACCAGACATAATATGTATGACGTATGAAGAGAACCTGACTTATGAAATGATTTAATCACAACTACTACCCACTAAGTAGATATTCTCAGTATCGCCTTGGTGAAAACCACCATTCAGAATCGAAATGCTGCTGTTTGAAATAACTTTTGCGATGGTTGATAAACCAGACCTGAATAGCCAGGTACTTCCAACCTTATCTATCCTATCTCCTTCCTCTTCCTACCCCCTTAGAAGCTGTATTCACATGCGGGCATGCGATATAATTAGATTTTACATTAATCACAGAATTAATTGAGTTTTTAATTAGAATTAGCATAAATTAAGCACGAATAAAAAGCGGGTTGAGAATAATGTGTATATATTTCAGTGCGTAAGGATTCTCGCGATTATGTAATCAAAAAATTCAAATTCTTCCATCAAATAAAACGATTTTCCATTGAAACCATGGTTCCTATAAAAAATGAATTTATTGACAACAGTATTTTAGTCCCCGTTCATTTCAACGAACACCGAAAACTCTTGTTTAAATTTGCATAGATTTTGCAGTGGCAGGTGTATTTGCTCGTCTGACGTGATTGGGCTTTGTTCAGACACGGATATAGAAAGCTGTGTAGTCATGCACAAGGATATAAGGCTCAGTAGGTTTATGCAAGGATATAGGATGATCCGTAGGTATGTGCAAGGACATAGAATGCTGTAGAAATAGGAGAGAATACTCATGTATTGGACAGTCTATGAACTGAACACTGGATGGCAACTTCGGCGATTCATTGTTAGCTTCAATTAAAACCAAATGTTTCAGTATCTCGATATGTTTGATATGTTATATATATATATATATATATATGAAGATTGATGGATTTGAGATCGGTACTTCACAGATAATAATGCAAAAATGTAATCACGTGCGTAAACAAAATTATACCAAGCCTTCAGTAAATACTACCGAACCTGCAAAGTGCAATATTGGATATATATATATATTTTTTTTTTATTGTTTCAAGATACAATCCCGTTAAACCGCAATAAAGCAGTTTGTCTACAGATGAGATTTTTTTTTTTAATTTCAAACTTTGATAGTGAGAAAAAACCTTAATTTGCATGTTTTTATTGCAATTATTTTCATTATATCGACCTTGAAGCGGACACACTGTTTAAGAGATTTTAACCCTTACCATCCAATTAAAGTCTTTTTCGAATTACGTTCATGACACTGACCCTAAAACGGACACCGAGTTTAAGAGAGTTTATGCCTTATTATCCAATTAAAGCCTTTTTTGAATTTCGTTTACGTCAAAGGTCTCAAAAGTTGTACATGATAATAACATTAAACAAAATTAGAAATATTCTTTTAAAAAATCATACTCACATACTGAACTTTGGCTGCTCTATTTCGAAATTATAATGTCGATTATTTACAACAATAATCCACTCTCCAATAATGGATACGGTTCTTAGGCCACGTGCCCATGAAATGGACATATAATTTTTTTTCAAAGCGGTCTAAAAAGTGAATTTAACAAAATATTTCATAAAATGAGCACACATTCAATAACGTAATATTTATTAATTTGAAGTGTCCAATTGATTGGTTCTCTACCCAATAAAGATGTAGAAGTAGAAAGATTTTGCAAACGACGTTGCGAAAAAAAGTGTCCATTTCATGGATCTTCTTCCCCACAAAGACATGGAATGCTATATACGTAAATGGATATCGAATGTTCGTCCAGTTAACATGTATCAGGACTAGAGCCAAGTAGAGAAGTACCTACCTCTGAAATCAGTGGTGCAAGTTAAGAAGACGTTGAAGTAGAACGAAATTTAGAGCGTTGCGACAAAGAGTGTCCATTTCATTGTAGCGTAATTTTAGCTGCGGGAACCATTGCTGGTCATCACGGATTATTTTTGCGGTAGAGGTGAGGAATCTCGTCAGGATAATGGAGCAATAAATTTCCTTCTTTGTATAGACAGTAATCAGAGTTGAAATAAAAGTATTGTACAGAATCTTGTGTATTTAAGCATTCGAAATTATAATAAAAAATTAATGTCCTTTGGGGGACGGGTTTCCAAAGTACCCAAACAACATAACCTATAAGGTAAAAAAACCGATAATTAACCAAGATAAAAGCATAACTGTGGAACAAGTCATGAATCCTAAATTACGTCTAATATCTCGGGAGCACTTTAATTACCGCTTCTTCACGCGCTGATGGGCTGCAAGCCGTAATAGCCGCATCCAAGGATCGCATCCGAGGAACGCGTCTGCAAACCGTAAACTCATGAGAAGACTATAGGAAACGCCTCCGAGGATCAGGCCCCTTCACTAGCCAGGCAGCGCCAGGCTGCTGCTCCACGCTGTTGACCAGGATCCCGGCTGAGCGCACCAAGGAATCCTGAGTTCAAGTAGGGCACTCCGTCCAAGGATTACCACCGGGAATTCGTCACAATTACGGGAAACAAAGGCCAAGCAAGGCCATAAAGGTATTCTCCCGCGAATAACGTCACCTTACGTGACAGGATTGCCTAGATAATCTCCAACAAAAACAAGGCGATGCCATTTGAAGGTCTCAAACCAACGACCGTTTAGGCCCGCTTAGGTAAGATGGGTCGCATTTATAACATGATCATACTTAAAGATCCGGCTCGCGATTTGAATTATTATAAAATGAATCAAAGGGATTATCCCATATTAAAATTAAAACAACAATCACATTGGTGACTAATCGAATTCACGTCGGCCCCCGCGACGGCGGAAATTTAAAAAGTAACGCTGACGGAAGTACTCTTAATAGTGTCGCCAATCGAGGAAGCAAAACCAGGGCGATTAATTAATAAAATATCTAGCCAGGAGAGAACAAATTAACGATCGACCAGCAACCAAAATAGTTTAGAAGAGGTTTTTGAAGTCAACAATTGTTATCGTGACATTATGGTTTCTCTTCCCTGCAACGCTATATACGTAAATGGATATCGAATGTTCGTCCAGGTAACATGTATCAGGACCGGGGCCAAGTAGAGAAGTACCTCCGGAGTCAGCGGTGCAAGTTAATCAATTGGCATGGACATTGGGCGTCTAATTTAACTCTGGGGGAGGCGATGCACGGATGACATTGACTGAACGATTGCTTCCCGGTTAACTTGTGTCTCTTTCCAATATGTAACCGCGCTTTGGTACCCTTAACATTTTTGAACGAAAGTGTACCGTAACGATTTCATTTTAATAATATGTAAGAGTCACAGCTGAAAACGTGCTGCATTCCGGGAGACATCCTGAATGTATAACTGAGCCATTTTTCAATAGAATCAATGAGTTAAAAATAATAAAAGAAGATTTATAAATTATTAAAAATCTATTGCCGAATGCCATTCTTATTATTACTTTGCATACATTGTTGCATAATGCATATATTTAGGTGCTTTGTATTTATTATATATGATTTCTATGTTTGACAGGTAGTTTTTATGTATTTTTATTATTTTTTTTTGATTTAGGAAACAAATAGGTATGTACATATACAATCATTTTACCTTTAATAGTGAATATAATTTAAACCAGCTATGTTCCATTTATAATATTTTTGTCATGGTTACGAATTCGGGAGAACTTAGTTATTAAAAAAATTTATATTTCATAGTATGTGTAGGTACAAAATGATAAAAGAAAAATAAAGTGTGTGCAATTCACAAGCGGTAGAAGAACAATAATAATAATATTTGGACGATTTATATAGCGCCGCTTTTGTGAAAAATCACCTCAAGGGCGCAGTTTTCTCTCTGAATATTGAAGGGTTGCTTTCAAATACCCTCTTCAACAATAAGCACTTTGATACTGTCAGATATCTTAACACATAACCCCTATATGTATATATGCATATAATATATGAAAGCGTAAATTCATTTAATACTTTTGAGATTGCGACGATGCTCCGTTCAATCTAGCCCTAAACCGTAAACTCCTATCTGGTCAGATGAAACAATTCTTCTTCAAATACAAAACACGAACAAAACAAAACAAATACAATACAAAGTGGCGGTAGACCCCTCTTATCAGCTTTTGTGTGATTTTTGTGAAGGGGAAGAGTTTAATCATTTTTCCATTTTGGCAAAATGTGAGTACGTAGGCACTATATTATAATGGTAATGGGACTGCGAAACCTTTTTGAAAATTAAGTCTTTGTTGTCTACCGTTATTAATATTATTAAGGTCGCCCAAACATTATTATTGCGACTTGTACCATAAAGTAATGTCGTTAATTTTTAGGTCAAACTTGTAACTTTAGTTGAATTTTACAGTGGGTGCATTAGAGACACAAATGGGCTTTGTGAAATAGAAGGTCCAATTCTATTATTAAGTTTGGCGCATTGAAGTAGTTAATGCCTTCGAAATACACCTACTACCACGACATTATAATCTTAATATCTAAAATTGAATGTTCTTTGTTTTTACATATGTGTTCCTAAACTATTCATCTGATTGCGATAAAACTTTGGGGATTTGATGTGCGCATGTCCGCGTTGGTCGCTATATATAAAAGTGAGCTTTGGCGTTATGAAATTATTTCCTGCGGGGAGAAACAATTTAGTTATTTATTTAGTTATAGAAGAGATATTTAAAAAAATATTTTTTCATTTATTGTTGTTCAATCAATACATAGATATTATGTATATTATATGGCGTAAAACGCATTTTTTTGTATTTAAAATTTAAATGTATTAACATTTTCTGCCAAATTAATTTTCTCTTGTAAGTCACCAGATACTCGTAGATAGATTAAAACGTCCGTCACACCTGGTCACCCCAGATTCCTAACCACTCCTTAGACCTATTTACTTCCCAGAACTTCCTCTCCTTCCTTTCCTGAAAATACCCTCCACACAGTATTCCCCAAAGATTACAAAGACCCGATTATGATTTATTTTCCTAAGGGCCTCCTGTGTGGAGCTAATGTATAAACAAAACGTTTGCTCAAAATAAGCGAGATTTTTATTTAGGCAGTTACAAGTAAAAATTCTCTGCCATAAAATAATTAACTCTTTATTTTAAAAAGAGCCATGTTCTGAGCCCATACTCACACTTAAATGAAGAAATAAATTTACACATTTAAAAAATAAAATCTGTAAGTAAAATATTTTAAGCACCTTCGTTGAGATTTTCCTAACGACAACATAAACTTTCAGAAATTCGCCTTCATTTTACAAATTTGCACGATTCCGGATTTAATATTTCACGTCGAAACATTAACGATGTTTTTATATCAATACAAAAAAAGTCGAAAGCTTTATCTTGGGAAAACGTGACACGAGTGAGGAGATAAAAGGTTGATGACAAATTTACACGGCTTTGAAATTTCACAAACGAAAAATTGAAGTGGATATCAGTTTCATTGCGTATCAAATTTTAAGCCAAATATTGACACCCTTTAAAAAGGCAACTGCTTGTGTGTTATAAAACCATCTGACAATGGCTGTTGATAGCTGTCTACATTTGGCAGCATGATACTAAGTTCTTGTAGAAAGAAAAACTTTGTCGTAGTCACCGCTTCGACGATTTGCGACGGTCACCAAAATAGTAAAATAGTTTATAAAACAAGAATTTCAAATAATTTTCATTCTTAAAAATGGGTCTCTTCGAGACCAAGGTTTCTTTCCTTACCTCAAACCGACCCCCTCCCGGTATCTTCAGAGATGAAATAGATCGTGCGGGAAATCATTACCGTAGATTATTTTTTTTATAACCCCACACAGGAAGCCTCGAGGAAAACAATTTCTGGAGATGCTGTGTGGAGGATCTTTTAAAGGAAAGAATGTTCTGAGAAGGAAATAGGTATGAGGAGTGGGTTTTCTGTGATATGGAACTTCCTAGGCGGTTCCTTGCTTCGCGACGTGAATAGCGATCGAGTCAGACATCCCCACGCAGTTTTGACAGTCTGAAGTAACGAGTGAGCTCACAGCTGATGTCAGTTGAATGTTGAATCCAAACAAGCACAAGGAGAGGATGTTAGGTACTCACAACATCCCAGTGTAAATCACTATGACGGAAACATCGATTCGTAAATACTTCAACTTATTTTTTAGTTTCTTAATATGGTTTACCGTTAATACCTATCCTTATTTTAGATTTCTTGTATGTAAAGATTAAACGATCTGGCGCCCTTAAAATATTAACTTATCCAGTTATCCACATTAGAAACATTTTTTTATCATGTGACAATTGAATTTAACTCTAGAAGATTTCGTCGAACTTCCGTGCTGCTCTGAGATATTTAATAATTTAATAGCGTCATAGTGTTCCACCTTCTCTGCCTACCCCTGGGAGGGACAATTATAACAAGCAAATTTACGTAGCGCTATTTTTATTAAATACTAGCTCCCCCCCCTCACCCAACCCCCTCACCCAACCCCCTCACCCAACCCCCTCACCCCCCCCGCTCAATACAATACAATCAATCAACAATCAAATACATGCCGTTTCGCATTCATAATATTAGTATAGCTGTTGGCTTAGGTCAAAATGTAGATTAGTACCTATTTTATATTTGTACACTAAATATTTTATTAAAATACTCCTATTGGAATTTTTCCTATAAAAGAAATCTCCATAGTAACCTAAACAAATAACAATATGACAGCCCACGTCAAAGATTTACTTAGCAACACGCTTTGCCAATAAACGTAAAATAAATAATTTCATAACGCCACTGCTTATTCATAACGCCAGAGCTCACCAATATATATAGCCTATGTTACTCGCAAATAATGTAGCTATCGATTAGTGAAAGAATTTTTAAATTCCATTCGATATTATTTATTGCGTGAAAGAGTAAGTCACATCCATACAAACATTCGCATTTATAATATTAGTAAGATCACCGCAAGTCACTTGGCGCGATCATTGTTGAAGTTCGGTATCATCAGATTTTACTCCGGATTTTTCCTGTCTATGCTCAGAGACTTTTTCACAACACATTAGAAGAAGAAGAAGAACAATGAGTGTATAAGATAATATACGATTCTATGTAGGTAATCTACGAGTCGCTTTTTGGTTCATAGCGATTCTAGTATTACGGTTCAGTGCTTATGTGGGATGCGTACAGAATGCCATTAAATTTCGGTAGAGACTTTTTCTTTCCATAAATTATTTAAATATCGTACGGTTTGGTAATGCAGGGATGAATTATGTTCATGCCTAAATAATTTAAAGATAATAAATATATTAGAAATTCTTTCAAAGACGATATTTAAACAAGAGAAAAATTAAGCTCTTATAGACTTGTGTGTAACCAGTGTATTTATGCGGAGAATCATTGTTTGGCATATTTAATGATCTGTTACATGAAACAGCTGAAACCGGCTTTGAATGGCTTCGAAAAACATTTTTTTTAATTCTACTTTTTTTTATCAACGAGACAAACTACACGGGAATGACGATGAATAATTTTTTAATAAATTTTTACAGGTTTTTAAGACCATAAGGTTTTCGTTGAGATTGGGATGGCGGAATAATAGCCAACATATTGTACTTGACACAATTATTATCTCGGATGACAGGTGAAAATGAAGAGAAACCGGACCTTCTCAATACTTACAGTCACTCAAAAGTCCTGCATAACACATGTGAACTCCTATCATGGAGGATAGTAGATATCGTCATCTCGTATAAAAGAAAGACATTGTTTAAAAAAACACCCTTCTCGCTTTCATAATGGTTTCTCTTAACCCTCAGATCAAATTCAGAGCAGTCCGCTATGCGCTGGCTGACACTTAACATAGCAGTTTTTTTGTAAAATTGCGTTTCTATAAATTATACCTTCGTACCAGATAATGTGTTTTAAACATGAATTCCAACTAAAATTGAAAAATTACCTAAATCTACTATAAGAGTTCACACCTTCCGTGACTTACGGCAGAACCTCTGCCATAAGTCACCTCAAGTGGTTCGCTAAGATTGGTGACTTAGCAGGGGTGCGCGGGTTCATGGGCGGAGGTTTGTCCAGGACTTAGCGGCGGATGCGTCTGCCCACCTGCTGCATGGCGGACCGGATAAGAAAGACTGGTTGAGAGAGGCCTTTTCACCTTTCCAGCCGGACTCTCGACCCATCGCCTTGCACCGCAGCTGGAGGGATGACCCCCTGATTCCTACCTACCCCTCGTACCTTTTTCCTTCCCAGAACTTCCTATCCTTTCCTTCCTTAAAAAGTCCCTCTAAACAGCTGCTCCATAAGATGGCATAGGCCCTGAGAGAAATTATTTTCCCCATGAATTCCCTCACCAAACACGAGAGCCTTTTTTTATAGTGAGGAAACGCTATTTTTATGTTTTTTTATAACATAGGAAGAATATATAGCTGACAATGAGGGGAATTATTTTTCTCAAGGCCTCATGTGTGAAGGTAATGTAAAAAAAATCCGCTAAGGGTTCGCAGGAGTTCCAAGAGACAAACTTCAGTAATACGATTATTCCAAAAAATAAGTTTTTTTTAAATTTGCTAACGCTGAATTTATGTGTGCAAAATTTGAAAAAACGTCATCAGCCTTTGAGCTTATTTGAAAATCCCCGAACATTGTATCAGTCCTTAGCATCGGCCACTCAACCACCCGATCACCCCCTTTGTCGCGAGCTGTAAATGCCGAACAGCTTACTAGGCAGTAAAATAAAGCATACAGGGCGCACCGCACTTACCGTCATCACAATCTGCCATGGGTGGACCGGGCCGGCACCGAGGGACTGATAAAGCTATCGGTGCGCCACCTACTATCGCACGTATACTAAATCCATGTACAGTCCGAGAAAGTGTTAAAAAAAATCAGAGTGTAATTCACACGCGGTAGAAATGATACTAGAAAATCGCTAGATGTCACTTTCTTGTCTTTTGCCTGTTTATTTTAAAGTGGTTTGAAGATTGGATATTGATTCAACAAAAAATTTTTTTTTTCTTTTTGGTAGGATTCGAACACCCTTCTTTCGCTGGATGTCTCTGGCTCAGAGAGTCAGGCGCTTATACCGATGCGCCATCGGAGGCTCGCGCGTAGTCGTGAATTTA
Source organism: Limnephilus lunatus (assembly GCA_917563855.2). Taxonomy (NCBI): domain Eukaryota; kingdom Metazoa; phylum Arthropoda; class Insecta; order Trichoptera; family Limnephilidae; genus Limnephilus; species Limnephilus lunatus. Next base: position 102,514,889 of record OU830593.1, on the reverse strand, counting down.
CCGCATTATATTAGAAACGAGGACCGTCAAAAATAAATTTTAGTGACGCACTTCCGTTTCATCTGAATTTCAAATCACTGACGGGGATAAAGAAGTTTCACTTAAAAAAATAATAAAATTGATTTTCAGTAAAAACATTTAGGTAAATTTGTTATAGACCACTTTAATTTTATTTTATTCACACTCTACCGGTTTCGGAATAACTTCTTCAGGAGAATATTAGGACTGACCTACGATACAGAATATTGACGGATAAATTTTAGGTGTTTGAGTGGGAGGTGAACAAAGGGGAAGGGGTAATAGGCCATTTGCATCACTTTAAAAAAAAATCTGGTTTAGGCAAATATTCTAAAACATTCCGTTTTGTTTTATCGTATTTTTGAAACCCTGGCGATTATTTGAAAATTTCAATCTGAAAAATCAGACCATTTTTTATAAACCGGAAATACGGGACATAATTTTATGGGTGTGAAAAAACGATAATTACATAGCTAAGAATCATTTAAAAAAAAACGTTTTCCACACGAATGGCAATAAATTGTACGGGGTTCTCTTCGTAACATCTGTCAAAACACCGCCATCTTTATAAAATCGTCAAACCAATGGATAATTTCGCAGAGAACAAACAATAAATCAAGTGAATGTTAAACGTAAAATTAAAAAAAATCGCAAGAAATCAAAGTGTTGCCATATAAAAAAAAAAATCAGTTTGGAATTTTACAAAATTAATAGAACATAATCGGAGACAGGACATTTTCATGTAGTGACGTCACGATCTCAAATAATGAATTTATTTATTTAAAAATAAATAAAAATATCAATTTCTAAACATTTTTACTAACGTTTTCGTAATCTTAGTAAAAAAATCTATCCACACGATTTTTTCTAAGTCGTTATGAAATCCATGCAAGTGGCCTATTGCGGGATTTCCGTGAGAACAGAGAGGTTTGTTGGAAATATGTCTACAATAGGACTAAAAGATAAATTAATTTGGTTATTCAAAATACTGGAGTTATTCTTTAGAAATATGTAAAATGGGTTTCATTTAATTAGTGTGGCATTGATTCAAATATGGGATTATGATTTTGTTGATGATGAACCCCACCTACTTGTACACTTGTTCTACACCCGAGTACAGTCCAAGAAAGTGTAAAAATTTGATAAAATTATGGCAAAGATTTTCATTTCTGTGGAATCGCAACGAATTAATTTTTGTTGTTTCACAAATAAATCATTAAAAATAATTTGTTTATTTGCTTATTAAGACATATACGCAGTACATTATGATACATGTTATAAGGTATATTAAATTAAATTGTTACGTGGTACCTACCTATTACGTAAGTCCAAGTATCAATAGGTTTACTCACAATTTGGGAGGCGGGTATGGGTACCGTCGCCAAAACCCATTTATTGGATTATCAACACTTTTTCCCTTGGTCACCCAAGTGGTTTGCTACGTTTTGTGACTTTGCAGGGGTGCCCGGGTTCATTGGGTGAGGTTTGTCCGGGTATTGGTTTGGATGCATCTGCCACCAGTTGCATGGAAGGCCGAATCGGGAGAGAATGGCAGACCTTTTGACCTCTCCAGCAGGACTCTCTAGGAATATCGCTTTGCATCGCAAATTCATACCTCCGTCACCCCTGGAGACACTTACCCCCTGTTCCCCACCCACCCCTCATACTTTTTTCTTCCCAGAACTTCCTCTCCTTCCTTTCCTCAAAAGACCTTCCACACATCATCCCCAAAGATGACATAGGCTCTTAGGAGAATTATTTCCTCAGGGCCTACTTTGTGGAGCTAATATAAAAAAAGTAATGTCACTTGAGAAGTGAACGGTTCTTAAAACTTTATCTTAGTTTTATTATTAATTTATTGTGTCTATAAATTTCGCGATTTAACCTGGTTTTAAGTTTGATGTTATCAAATCAATTTGGCTTCTTTGATATTTAGGTGCAATTCACAAATTTGAAAAAAACCACCAAATTTAAACCATAAAATTTCTTTAGAAAAGGTAAAATGTTGAATCACATTTATCCGTTCGGTAAGTAGCATTAACTTCTGAACACGGTTTGTTGTTAATGTGAAAAATATTCAGTTTGAAGAGCCTTTTCGAAGATACATTCTTTCTCTTTAAACCGTCTTGGTTTTGCCATTTAAAACAATTTCAACGATCGCAACGCTCTCAATTTTTTCTATACATTCTTGACAGACTGTACGTTCGGCGATATGTGGGACGCGGGAAGGGAAGCAGTTTACTGGAATCTGGGACACGAGAATTGTAGCCAACTATTTGTGGGTTGAATTATAGTGATCTGGAGGATTTACGCCGCGCTATTTTTCTTTTCAGAAAAATGTGGTTTCTGGAATTCTTGCGTATTTAAAATAAATAATACGTGAAGACCAGACTTAGCTACAACTGCACGGAGACAACGGCACACTGAAAATAAGGAATTTTGTTAGGGCGCAGGGAATTGTGGATAAATAAAGGAGAAAGGATAAGAGAAAACTGTTTTTTTTAGATCATTTGCCATTTCAAACAAAACGGCCATTGTTAATTTAACTTCAACGCTAGACTCTAGGATAACGAATGTTTTCATAGATCAGAACATGTGACATGACCACATGTCTTTTAGAACATTTAATTCAATCACCAAATTCAACTACTGCTGTGTACTTGAAAGCAAATTAAGTTTTTTTCGCCGCAAAGGGTTTAGTCGAATTCACGTGGAAATGTGGCTGACTCTCCAAAAGGACCGCTTTCCAATCGATTTCTTAGACCAGACTGATATAGACGGGTTTAAATGAGTAACAAAAATGAGTTGTGATTCAAAATGATAATTAACTAGCGAATTAAGTTGGCGATGTGTGTCAATGAATGCCCACTCCATTCATTCCCCGGCGGGATTGATAAGGTCCACAGGGCAACGCCTGAGGCCCTAGACTGGCTCGCAGACCTAGATGTCCCCCTCTGACCCCCCACCATACGAAAGAAGAAGATTAGCGAATCCCCGGCAAGCGTTGCAAAGCCACTTAAATAACGAAATAATTATTTCTCCCTGCGTGTCCTTTCCCATTTGTCCCCCCTCCCCGCCTTCCCTCCCTTGACTCCCTCCCCCCTCCTTCACCCCCTCCGACGCTCTCCCGCCTTCCCTCCCTGGCACTAAACTACATGAAATACACACATTCTTTAAACTATTCACAGGCCACCTATTCTAATATTTATATACAAATTTCATAACAACACAGTTCACAATCACCTCAACTCAACCTCAATTCACCAAAGTTCCATCGCAATCTGATGAATGGTGTAGGAAATATATTAGTTACGCCAAAGCTCACTATTATATATAGAAACCATCCCGGGCATGCGCACATCAGTTCCCCAAAGTTTCATCGCAATCGGATGAATGGTTTGGCAACGCATAGACACCCAAGCAAGCATATTTTGATTTTCATATATGTATATGTATAAGAAGAAGATACGAGTATACATACTCGTAGATTGTAACATGCCAAATGTACGAAACATGTGAAATTTTATTTAGGTCCTTTATGATATTTTTAGTAGGCATTGAACTCCACAATACTGTTCTGTACCCTTACACATATTAAAGGGAACTGTGCTATCTTACGAGCGGGCAAATTGTCCATCGCATCGGTTCTCAGCAAAAGAAAAGTGTGGCGATTCTATTGTTCACCTGTTTGTGACACACGGTGCACAGATCCAGTAACTTATATTTCAAATCTGGGGCGTTGCTACTGCAGATATTGTGGAATCGTATTATCAACCCTCCATACTGGTGACCGAATTCTTCCAAAAGTATTTTAAAAAAGTGTTTAATTCAAGACTTAAGCAGAAATATCTAATTATTAATATTAATCTCTAATTATTTATAATTGCTATATAGATAGGCATCTTATAATTAGTTAATTATTCTTTAAATAGACAATAAACAGTGTTAATTTCAAGCGACCTCCCAGGTAAGTATGGTCCTGTATTAATTCATTTTAATGCAGCATCGCGTTCATTGGTCAAAATATTGTACATATATTTTCGTATCGGTGATCAATGAACTGGTGTATGCAATTTTTAGCCATAAGTTGTATTTAATTGTTTGTCTAGCTTGTAGTCTTTCTAGATTTTAGGCATGCATTGTAAGTTTGTACAGCGCCCTTGAGGTGATTTTTCACAAAAACGGCGCTATTTAAATCGTCCAAATATTATTATTATTATTATTATTTTAATGTTATATGAGATGTTCATAATATTTCAAAGGGAGTTTAACGAATTTAAATAAGAAATAAAAAAAAAACCTAACTGTATTCTAAGATATAAGGTGTAAAAGTTTTCAAAGACGATTTCTAATAATATATTTACCAATTTCTGATTTTGAGGTTGAATCTTGTGTAAAGCATTATAATTGAACATATTTAAAAAAAAAAAGATGTATACTTACCAGTTTAGAACATTCATATGTACATAGAACCAATTTATTGCATGTTCTAATTACATTTCCCGAATGCGATTTCAAGCCAGGGCCATGTTGTATTTAAATATTTTCCATTAACCCATTGGCCACAGAATTAATGAGCTTAAAAATCCACATTTTTATTCGAAAAGTTACAAAAAAACATAATATTCATAAATCGAATATTAATAATTTCTGTTTTTTATGTACTTGTATACTAAACTAATACCTAAAAAAATAATTTGGTGTGATTGTCATCAAAGCAATCAGGGACGTTCAGGGTCACTACCAAAAGCCTAAAACCACTCGCAATTTTGAAGAAAATAAATGGCGGCTGGCTGCATATAAAACTTGGAACACAAATATCAGGTAAAAAACATAAGACACATATTATTGCCAATTCAATAAAATAAATTATTAATTACCTACAAAGCGTTCGGCATTCAAAATTTAATTACAAAATGTTACTGTCGTGCTCGTTGTCCGTTTTTTGGCGTACCTACTTTAGCCCGTCAGCGCGCCGGGGTTTGTGGTTAAGAACCTGAGTTGCACACCCGGCAGGCTGTCGGGGTTTTTGGCAAATGGGTTAAAATATGAAATACTAAAATAATTTACAAAAGATTTAACCTAAACAAAATTTTATAAAAATTACGAAAATTCGATTTTACAAACTTTGAAACCTCAGAACCTTTGCCTCACCCCATGGTAAGGCGAAGTTAAAACCTATCCAACCAAAGTGATGAATTATAATGTTATTTATTGTTATCAAGTTTAATTTGTAGAACTCCATTTTAATTTTTATTTATTTTATATATTCAATAATTTTATTATTAAATTAATAAAAACAGTTTATTTTTAAACAAGTTCTGCTGGTAATTATTATTACGCGTGACAGCTGTTTCGCCTTCTGAGGGCATTATCAAACTGTGGTCATGCCACATACAGACAATCTATTTATAGTATTTTTGGATAGGTTTGTACTATGACTCATTTCTAATTTCTGATTAAAAATGACTGAAATTATTAATGGTTATTATTTTCTCAATAACTGCTATTTCCCATTTCGACTGAAAGTCGTTAAACAATCTAATTGTGAGTCATTCACAAATGTTGACTCATGGTTTTCTTTTCAAGTATAATTAGTTATTTAAAAATTGGTTTTGAATACATCTAAAAGCGGAGAGTGTATTATATTTTTTTGTTCATTTATTAAAATTGCTTTAGGATTATTATTATGTTTGTTAATTTCCAGCTGTTCTAAAAGATTAAGTTTACGTCCTTTATTTTGGATGTGTAAAGGAGTTGGCTTATTATCATCGCTAAGTGAGTGATTCTCATCTAGGAGATGCTTGGCAAATTGTGATTGAATTTTATTATTATTTTTAAATGATCGCATGTGTTCTTTGAATCTAATATTAAAAGACCGGCCAGTTTGTCCAATATAAACAGCGTTACATTCGTCACACTGGAGTTTATAAATGCCGCTATTTTTAAGTTTGGGTGTTTTACTTTTTGAATTTTTAAGAGATGATCCCAAATTATTATTAGTGCGGAAGGCAATGTCTAATCCACAATTTTTAAGAATTTTAGCAATTTTATTAGATGTAGGTCCTGCAAATTCTAAACACGCAAATTTATTATTAGTTTTATTATTAATCGCTGGGTAAATTGAGTTAAGGTTAATTTTGTATTTTTTATGACTAATTATTTTATCAATATCGCTACCCTTGAAGCCGTTATTTTTTGCAATGGATAAAATTATATTTTTTTCTTTTTCGTATGCTTTATTGTCAAGAGGGATGTTAGTAAGTCTGTGTATCATTGAGTGATAGGCAGATAATTTATGTGACCATGGGTGTAATGATTTAGAATGAATGGTCGTATCAGTAAACGTAGGTTTACGGAAAATTTCGAATGTATGTTTATTATTTTTTCTACCGATTGTTAAGTCTAAAAAATTAATTTTATTATTACACTCTCTTTCAACCGTAAAGCAGATTTTACGGTTGATGGAGTTAGCTAATGTAACAAAAACCATGAGTCAACATTTGTGAATGACTCACAATTAGATTGTTTAACGACTTTCAGTCGAAATGGGAAATAGCAGTTATTGAGAAAATAATAACCATTAATAATTTCAGTCATTTTTAATCAGAAATTAGAAATGAGTCATAGTACAAACCTATCCAAAAATACTATAAATAGATTGTCTGTATGTGGCATGACCACAGTTTGATAATGCCCTCAGAAGGCGAAACAGCTGTCACGCGTAATAATAATTACCAGCAGAACTTGTTTAAAAATAAACTGTTTTTATTAATTTAATAATAAAATTATTGAATATATAAAATAAATAAAAATTATAATGTTCCTCGTAATAACGATAATCTGTCAGCTATAAACAAATAGAGAGTAAGTGATGATAGAACCTTGTAAAATAAATAATTATTTAAAATGCTTGACGTTAGAACTTTGTCATACATATATCTACGAACATACAATACAGATGGTTCTAAAAAATTATTTGGTATAGAAAGGAGTTTGAAGAAAAATAATTGGTTTGGCATACAAATGTCGTTTTTGAAAAAAATGTATGAATGACAAAAATGACCTACATTTCCGACTTTTCGCCGAAAAAGCTAAGATTTTCGATTGAACGATTGATTATCGATGGTGTGGTGGCCGTCGTATTATGTTTGATAGTACTTTCCAGTTTTGAGAACTTGCACAAACAGTTTGTACATACATATGGGTGATTATACTTTTCCCCATAAAACCCATCATGCGTCGTACCACACGTATCATCCATAAAACCGTGCAATGTGCGTTTTGATGATTCGCACAACGAATGTTTATTATGTAGCTACGATATTTATATTGTAATAATTCATTTGATTTTTTAATTTTTTTTTCAAAATGGATCCTTTATGAGCTAAGAATAATGGAGGCCCCGAGGAAAATAATTGTCGTCAGGGCCAGTATCATCTTTGGAGATGCTGTGTGAAAGGTCTTTTAGGAAAGGAAAGAGAGGAAGTTCTGGAAAGAAAAAAAGGTAGGGTGGGTGTAAATCTGGGGTCAGTGTGTCCAGGAGTGACATATGTATAAATCTATCCCTTCCACATGCGATGCAAGAGAGTACTGATAGAGAGGTCCAAAGATTTCCCTCGATTGGTCCATTATCAGGGCAGGTGTGTAGATTGTGGTGAAGTGTATGTTACTATATGTGTAAATGAGTTACTGTGATGATTTCAGTATAATCCTTAGTTAAAATTTTAGTCAGAATATTCGGCGTTTAGTTTGGGTGTGGCAGCCGTGTTCATATATACTGTTTATGTTGTGAAAAAGTTGTGCTTCCAATTTGTAATGAATATCTACTTGTCAACCACGGAAGTCTCGCAACATAAGATTGCCAAATTGCCTAAATAAGATTGCCATAGAATCACTGGCTCCAGGCAGATATAGCTTTTGTGTGCAATTTCAAAACAATTTTTAAGTGGGGAAATAGGGTAAGTATTAGGTTTTTTTAATGATTTTCATAAATTTTTTGGCATGTAAGAAAAGCATATGATTTATTTAACTTTGAGACATTTTTGAAATATTTACTCGGAAAATATGAAAGATATCATCTGCTACTGATCGAAAGTCACCATCAGACTTAGCTATTTGTGCACTTTTGGTTACCACAGTTTTCATCTGAAATCAATAGGGTTTTGAATTTAGTTTGAAAACATATCTCTCTTTTACGTGTACTTAAATTTCCTCCAAAAAAATGAAAATAATTTTTTTTTACAGGTGTGTTAACCGGAGACCTTGTTTTTTTTGCCATTTTTTACATATTTTTTTGCAATGTATTACTATGTAAAAAATACTTTGGATAATGATATTACTAGAAATTAATTTCATATAGAGCATAATTATATAAAAAAGGTATCTGCCGATTTTAAAAATGACTTTTTGAGCTATAGTGTACAAAAAATAAAATTAAAAACATTTCGAGAAAAACGCATTTCAAGTTTACCACGCGGTCCGACTCAAGGGGACGTTCTCTTAAACACCCCCATAACACCGGAATGAATTGAAAATTTTATTAATCACTAAGGGAGCATATTCTGAAAAAAATATACCAACAATTTATGAAGTAAAAAAAAAACAGTTTTTGAGTCATCTAAACCTATTTTCCGCCTTAAAACAAAACATTTATCGTTATTTTAAAGAATTCTTTCCAGAATATACATTTAAATATTAAACTGAAAATGTGTGACGTGAGAACAGCAATCCCCGCACATATTATGTATTTTTCCGTGGCACCCTGTGGCGCTATTCTATAGGTTTATGTATATTCTGTATATACATAAACCCTTAAGTCCTTACACATTTTGTTTTCTCACGTAATATGGCAGAATGTCGTGATTGCACCGTTTATTTAGCTGATGTGGGTATTGAATTAGAAAAAGTTGGAGACCCCCGAAGAAGACATGGCACGATCAAGTGATTCAAATAATTATTTGTGGTAAAATGAGGAGTATATGGTGAACGAAGGAAGGGGTGTGCGCTGATTGTACTGCGAGGAAGTGAATAGTAGAATAAGTCGTGGAAGCCCGAGGAAGACGTGAAACCAATACTAATCTGTAGCAAAGTGAAGAGTATGAAAAAGGATGATGTTAGCAAAATGGATTAGATTAAGAAAGGAATACTTAGATTTTTTGTACATAGAAAGCGGATGAATAAAAAAAAAAAGATTATATGACGTGGAAGTGAATGATGGAAGAAGTTGGGGATATCCAGGAAGACATGGTGCGATGAAGTGAATTGAAACCATAACTAAAAAGTCTAACCCTAAAACTACACCCAGTTTCCTAGAATTCACAACCTCAAAACTGTAATCCAAACCGTTTATAACTCCGAGCAACGCCGGGTTCACTTCAGCTAGTAAAGGAATATAATTTAAATTCAATGAATACGTGTGGTGGCAAGCAATCCATTGGCTACAAGAGGACATTTATATAATTACCTTCCAAATCATATCAAAAAATAAAAAGTCTAGGAATATCTAAATAAAAATTATACATTCCGAAATTAAATAATTTTACTTAGCTAACCATTTTATCTAAATAAGCGAAAATTTAATTTTCTCTTTTTTGGAATAAAAAAAGATTACGAAACAATGAATCCATCTCAAGAAGTGAATATCTAACTGAGACTAGTTTAAAATGAAGAATCAGGATGTTTAGTCCAGTCAGTGGGGGATAAAAAAGGGCTCCACCTTGCAAAAGGTTAGGTAGTAGCGATTTTCACATATGTTGTTAAGATTGGGACTTTAAAGAAAAAAAAAAGTATTCGACCTTGGGGGGGTCGAGCTCGACCCGCCATCTTGGATTGAAGGTGCCAAAATTTGGTTTTTTCCAAATTATTATGAAATGGTTGATTTTACAACCAAATTGTCAAATGCAAACTTAAAGACAACTAAATTACCTACGTTTTTTGTGGAACGTTTTTTTTTATAAATCTAATAGGTAACGAGTTACAGCGGTTGAAAGAAGAAAATTTTGACAAAAAATTGTAAAACTCCAGTTTTCTTGATAAATTTTGTACGAACATATTAAACAATATCATTTTAACGTATTTCTACGTTACGATGCTCGATGACGTTGATTTTTTATAGTGGGATCCTAGTCTACAGCTGACTTGGTAACACTGAGTCCTGGTTACAGGACGTTGCCTGGATGCTCGGTCACTCAGTGTGCTCGTGGCTAGCGGTCCGGTAGGATGTCGAACATGGTTACCACGTCTGAAAATTTTGAATCTATAAGATTTAAACGTAAGGACAAAGTTATTTCATTAGTAGCAGTCAACAGCAGCATCAAGGTCGGCGAAACAACTATTTCCATCAACCCGCTAATGTTGTTCCAGAGAGTGTGTATTGTGAAGAAATCCGACGAAGAATTGAAGGATTTCCTTAAATTCGAACTCGCCCCATTTCCTTTGTCGCTTTTCAATGAAGAAGGAATGCGCAAAGGTGCGAAATCATCATTTTATGGTGTTTTCGAACAACTTCCAGAAGGCGTGCAACTTGAAGGTAGCAAAATTAATGTTGTGGATGGAGGATATCTTTTACATAAAGTTGTATGGAATCGGAATGATTATTTGGGTCAATTTGCGAGAAGTACGTTCACTATGTAAGAAATCACTATGGATCACATGCAGTCATTGTTTTCGATGGATATCCGCTTGATGATGGTGAAAAAAATACGAAAACCGCAGAAAGACTTCGCCGGTCGAAGAATGAATGTTCTTTTCGATGAAACAATGCCAGTTCAAGTTTCACAAGAACGATTTTTAGCCAATGAAAATAACGAAGTCTGTCTGATTTCGATGCTTACAAAGCAAGTTATACAGGATGATTTTACAGTTAAGCAGGCTGAAGAAGATGCTGATGAGTTGACTGTCAATACTGCGATTTCCTTGTGTTCATCACATGACGCTGTTTTCATTATTGGCGAAGACGTTGATCTCCTAGTTCTGCTGACAGCATTAGTACCACCCAAAAGTAGTATATATCTTCGCAAACCCGGGAGAGGCAAAACTTTTGAAAGACTATATTCCGCGAATAGTGTGAAATACAAAAAGGCGGCTGAGAATATTCTGTTTCTTCATGCCTTTAGCGGCTGCGATACAACATCGTCCTTCTTCAACCAAGGAAAAACAAAATTTTGTTCGCTTGTGCAAAACGACACAAGACTCAATGCCATGATAGGAATCTTCAAACAACATGATGCAACACCAGAAGACATAGCAGTTGCAGGAACACGCTTTCTTGTTGCTTTGTACGGGGGTGACATGGATAAGGAAACCTTGGAAGAAGTCCGCTACAAACGTTTCGCAAAGTCGACAACAAAAAGCAAATTCAATCTTGCCTCTTTGCCACCAATGAACGACGCTGCACGGTATCATGGATTTAGAACGTACCATCAAGTCCAAAAATGGTATGGAATCCAAAAAAATCCAGAAAACTGGGGCTGGAAACGTGACACCAACGGGCTTGTTCCAGTAAGAATGACAAAGAAACCAGCACCCGAGACTTTATTAAAATTTATTTCATGCAATTGTAAAAAAGGATGCGGCGTTGCATGTAGCTGCAGGAAAGCTGGATTGAAGTGTTCTATTGTATGTGGGTGCTGTAATTGTCAAACATGCCGAAATTCGCCAGAGGTTCACATCGATGTCGAGGACGAAGAAGAAGAGATTTTGTCAATGGAAGCCCAGAATCTCAGTATCACAGGCAATGAGAAAGATGATGACATTGATGACGAAGACTGTTATTAAGACGTCGATATCAACCAACCGGGATCGACAAAACATATGATTACGTAATAGCCAATATGTAACATAATTTCGAAATCTACCATCGCTGGTATATCTGTGGAGTAGACCTACTGGGGATACCACAATAAAAAAAATGCGCCATGTTCTCTACCTCATGGTGTTGTGGAAATGAGTTAACAAAATTATTATAATTATGTAATGAATAACCCGAAAAAAATACAAAGTTGGGAATTTCATCATTTTTTAGAAAAATATTCACATTTCCGCCACTGTAACTCGTTACCTATTAGACTTACAAAAAAAACTTCCTACAAAAATGTAGGTAATTTAGTTGTCTTTAAGTTTGTCTTTAACAATTTGGTTGTAAAAACGACCACTTCACAATTATTTTGAAAAAAAAATATTGGCACCTTCAATCGAAGATGGCGGGTCGAGCTCGACCCTCCCAAGGTCGAATACTTTTTTTTACCTTAGAGTCCCAATCTTAACAACATGTATCAAAATCGCTACTACCTAACCTTTTGCAAGGTAAAACTCCCCACTGACTGGACTAGTTATGTTTTTTCAATATATTTTTCACATTTTAGTTAAATAAGTTTAAGTTTAATTTTCTATTGAATAAAAAAAGGTTACGAAACAATGAATCCATCTCTAGAAGTGAATATCCCACTGAGACGAGTTTAAATTGAAGAATCAGGATGTTATGTAATTCAATATATTTTCACGGCATGACGATAAAGACTAAATAAAAAAAAATTATAAGAACATAATACAAAGGCACCATATTTTAAAATAATTGTGTGTTATCTTGTTTTTAAAGCCCTAAATACATTTATGACATGTGTTGTGACAGTGCAGCAGAATCCAAACTACAACAAAAGATATAAAAAAGACACGAGGGTTGGTGTTGGAAACTTTCTGAAGGAAAAAAGGAAGCATAAAACACTGAAGTAGGATAATAGTGTCGCTTGTCCAATTTCCACTTGTACCGGTGGTAATTTTGAAGGTTTTCACGGAACTCGTAGGTAATTCATTAAAGAAGTCAAGATACTGAGCATAGAACACGGCTGTCACTTTGAAGACTGTCAAAGCACTGAACTTGTGACTTCTCAAATGTTGGTAGGGACCAGGTAAGGGTAGGAATCTGTAAAATAACAGGTACAATCACTAACAGTTGGTATTTAAAAAAATGTATTTTATTTTTTATTTTATTTATGCTGTAGGCTTAAATTTTATAAGCGGGTAGAGATAACGTACGATAATTACTTTATGAAATTTCACAATGATATAATTTTTTTAAGTTCTGAATGTAAACACCGGTGGAACGTAAAGATTTTGAAGTAATATAATAGAGCAAGAGCTCGTGACGATCAGACCTTCGTTATTTTATAAAACCTGAAAGTTTCTCTGTGTATATTCCTAATACAAGTAAAGACGATCCCCGACTATGAAGTTTGGATCACGGTGGCCTTGAAAGATAGCAGGTTGCAAAGGTATATAAAATTGCACCACAATTTCACTTTTACAAAGTGTGAGCACTATTTACGCACTATTTCACTCCCACCCGCTTGCATGTATATATCGCCCGCGCACCTACGGAAGACTTTTAATATGTCTGACAAAGTGAAGGAACCATCAAAGCTGTCTGATTACTGAGAAAACATATGTTGATAGTTCCTCAAGTAACATATATAAAATTCAGCTTTTATACTTTAACGTAAGTACAATTATAATTAATTAATATAAAATCTTTCAAAGCCACCATGATCCAAACTTCATAGTCGGGGATCGTCTTTACCTGAGAAACTTTTAGATTTCACGGTCATTGTCACGGCCTCTTGGACTATAATTGTTCAAATATATCAATTTAGATAAATAAAATCAAAAATTATCGGACAAAGTAACTTTTGTAAGTTGAAAAAAATGACTATTTGGACCTTAACCCGTTTAATTACAGCAGACCAAATTTGTCCCAGCTCAAGTAGGTATCATGTAAATCGTTGTATCTCTGTCATACTTTTATGGTGAGAAATATCATCTAAACAGTGTTAGAAAGAGAAAACTCCATGTTTTATATTCATATTACATTTAACCATTGATGATTTAAAGGTGCACCTCTATGAAACCAAAGTTTCCGATAGAAATTTCCAGATTTTTTTATTCAATATTTTTTCATGAAATGACCAAAACATGAGGTGATAACCAGGTTCGTAATGCATTTGCCTAATAAAAGATTTGTGTGTTTTTTTTTCGTTTTCAGTAATTTTAGGTAGAAAAAACGTAAGGCAAGCCCTTTTTAAACTTATTTATATTTGTATTAAAACATTTAATATTTAAAAATTATATGTTTATTTTGCCGTACATAATTTGGAAGCGTGTTTTATCACCTTTCAAAAACAGTTTTTAGTTTTCGGTTACATTCAGAAATATTCCATTTATTAAGATTTTATTGTAAAGTGGAAATATTTTGACCCCCTGACAAAACATGGTCGAGGCCTGATGAGTTTAATATTGATTTGCTGTATTAAAGATGTCGATTACATTTGTATATTTGTTTGCCAGCAGATTTTTGCTTCGTTGTCATCAACGACGGATAAATTCAGATCCCAGATGATATTCTTAAGTCTCTTTCTCTACCACCCACATTTTAAATAGTATTTCTCTCTTCCAGCTGAGCTTTTTAGTACAGGAACACGTCTCTGAAACGCCTGAAACTACTTCCTGTTACAGTTTCCAGTGTCTCTCCACTATCGCTAGCTGGGTTTGTCGCATCGCCGCAAAGGGCGGGGAAGTCCTGTATCCGGAACAAAAAATCCACGACGTTGCTATTTTGCACGAAGCATCTGTTTATTTTGAATGGAAAATACTTAAAAATGTGCTGTGTATGTGAAAGAAAACGAAAGTATGCTTTTTGCAATAAACGAAATGCAAAACTTGCATTTCAACCTGACTCGAAGGTAAATAATTTTGATTTCCTCACTAGGAAAATCTCATTAAAACATTTTGAGAGGAAGGAGAATTTTCGCCAGTAAATTACATTTTTGACCCAACAAAAGGTATTTTAAGGGTTTTTATAATTTGATTGTAATATTTCATCATATTTCCGAGGCAGGTGAAGTAAGATTTCTTCAAAATTAAAGTCTATTTAATCACAAATAATTTCTAAAGCTTCCATATCATTTTCTTTACAAAGACGGTAAATTACCCCGAAAAGCCGTAAACTATACACCAAATATTCATAGATACATCTTAGATATTTGATGAATAAGAATTCCCAACCTTCACTTTCCCAGTTGTATCTCTTTATGTCGCCAATAAGTTATCTTCTTCTAATCTCCCTGTATCTCTTACTCGCAATGTTTTATGTTCTGAGGTTTGTGTGTCTAATTAGTTTATACATAAGTTCTGATAATGCTTGAAATAAGCGATACCTGGTTGGCTGTTATTTATTTATTTAATAAAAGTGGTGTATTACAAAGTCTGTTTTACAATTAATATAAATTCTCAACACACATGTTGCAACACTTGCAACTAGTTTACTAAAAACGTCATATCAATAATTATAATTTCAAATAAATTGATTAAATTCATTCAAACAGCATTAATATAACTTGATAAATGAAGTTATATTACGAAAAAAACAGTCGAAGCCGAATTATTCTTCAAAGTTCAATGGTCCGGTTCAGGGATGGTCCGATGCTCTGTTGGCAACCCGCTTGCCCGGCGCGGTTGTAAACTGTGCGCCCTAAAGTTAAAGTTTATAGAATTCAGTACTTCGTTTTCTTGAAAGCATTATGTAGCAACATTTTTTTATTTTATTTTTAATGATTGTCATTTGGGAGGCGGGTATGGGTACCGTCGCCCCGAGAAGCATTTATTGGTTAACCAACATCTCTACCATGTGGTTCGCTACATTTGGTGACTTATCAGAGGTGCCCGAGTTAATGGGGTGAGGTTTGTCCGCGATCTTGGCGGTAGATGTGTCTACACACCAATTGCTTAGTAGGCCGGATCGGGAGAGGCTGGATTAGAGAGACCTTTTGTTATCTCCACGGGACTCTCGGAACCGCAGTGGGAGGGATAGATTCATGCGTCCGTCACTCCTGGCCACACTGTCCGCCAGATTCCTACTCACCCCTTTCCTTTCCAGAACTTCCTCTCCTTCTTTTCTTAAAAATACCCTCCATAGAGTATCCCAAAAGATAACCATCGGGGAAATTGTTTTCCTCAGGGCCTCCTGTGTAAAACTAATGTAAAAAAACACGCAACTTAAGAAATATCTATATTTGTCGCAAAAATAACGTCAGCATCACCGCTCACAAAAATAGTAAATTAAATTTTAACCCCTTGGAGAGGTTAATCAAAAACTCTCACCGTATTAAAAGTTTTAATAATTTACTTCAAAAGAAATTAAATTTCAAATGAGGTAAATTTATAAAGGTCATGTTAGTGAGCTTCAACACTATGGATAAAATTCCTACCTAAAGGGTAAAAGTACCTGCCTAATAAAAAATGTATGATTTTAATAAATATTTAAAATATTAATTGAAGATACAGCACTATTTATTCCCCTGTTCTAATGCCAAATTAACTATTGTCGTCAAAAAATATAATAATAGTCGCTTATAAATGGAAATTGAATTCACTTGTAATGAAATTCAATAGAAAAATGTACATCAATATGTTATATGTTACCCTAGAGTTAGATTTATTGCAATTTATAGCTTCGAATGAATTATAGAATTCGCTATACTTTTACTCCAAATTGTTCGTCAGCGTGGAAGGGTGTTTTTTATATGAACATTTGCGACATTCGCTGAATCTGAGGATATTTCGATGAATAATTTTTGAATAAAATGGCGGTGGAATAAAGTTATGGAATACACTAAAGTACAACTCAATTAATCTTTCCATATTCATTGTCTAATCTGCCTTGAGTTAGTTATATTTCTCATACTTCAACAGTAGAAGAAAATTCGCTGAGCAATGAATTGAATTATAAAAGTTGTCGAATATTTGATTAAGTCAGATTCAATTATGTTATTTGTTTTTGCGAGAGTCAATAAAGAATTCGAAATAAGTGAAACAACGATACGATTTCGGAAGAACTCAACTTTAACGCTAATTTTGTAATCCCATTACGTAAATTTGTTTATCACATTTCTTGATAATTTTTTTTTATTTGCTTCCATATTATTTTTATCTTTTGATAAATTTGCGATAATAATCGAAGTTACGCAACGAAAATCAAAAATTACTTTGGAAGGCTCTCCGAGGATGATAGCGGGGAAATATTAAGATATTAAAACGAAGTTATTGATTGTTATTGGTTCACGTAATTCATTCATAAATTCATACATACGATGCGTGTTCGTCACTACCCTGAATACTAATGGAGGGAAAAAATTATGCCGAGTCAGCTGATATCTTCAATTTTTCACTAAGAAAATTCCAAAAATTGTTACTGAGGTAGTTCAGTTATGTCTATTACCATATATATATATTTAACTGTAAAGAAATGGATTAAAGTACTGGTCGTCACACTATTGCAAACATCTGTAAAATAAACTACAAATAGACAGAAATATCCATCTACATACGTCCTTACCCATATAAAACAAATTAGAATTATAAAATCCCAAATAATCTAAACCCATAAATAGATTTGACAGGATTTACTACTGCACTGTATCTCTTCCCTCATTTATAAGAAAACTCTCTTTATGTGATTTACCCACACTTTCAATCATCTTTATGTTTAATTGTTAATTATATTACTCTAATATATGATATGTAATTATGTACCTCTACGCCTGTCTCAACACAGGTATACCCTAGCGAGACTGGCATCGAATAATATATTGTAAACATCACGTAAAATAGATCAATAAAAAAAAAAAAAAAAAAACTGGATCTTAAATTATATCTCTACTAAAAATTTGATTAAAATTCAAATTATTAACTATTATTGATACCTGTTCGGAAATTTTGCACCAGAATATATAATGATGTACCTACTAGGTAGATATTGAAAATAGGAATTATTTTCTATAAATATTTAATTACCTAATGGAACCATTAAGTACCTGAAATGGATATCAAAATACGCGTCTCAACCTACATAATCTTCTGGTCTCAATGAAAAATCTGAGCAGTAAGTTCTTACGCACATTTTTGAGATAAGCGTCTGTTCGTTTTCCAAATAAAATTAATTAAAATACTGAATGCTTTGATCTGGGCGACCGAAGTGGCTAAGTAGCAGGTATACTGAAAATTATACTGTTTTTGAAATGTTACAAAATAAACTTTCAAATTGTTATATTACAAATAAATATTAACATTGGTAAATATTAAAATTTATAATGCAAACATAAACAAAAATGTTAAAATGACCCACGCAATGTTTTTATGTGAAAACAGTACTAAAATCAGGAATTATATAAAAAAAACAATACGTATTCTATTATTCTATTGTATAAATGTATAAAAAATAATTTAGTCGCGTCACTTTTTTATCATTTCATACAAGAACATTTAATAAAAAAATAACAACGTCTAACAGTGGTTAAGCAATTTGGAGGTCTATCATGTATCTGACAGAATAGGTTTTTTTTTAAATATATTTCTATGGATAACTTGAATAGTGATGGGTAGCTTGATTTATTATGGAGCTTCTACTTTTTGTTTTAGGGATGTTACTAGAACAATAACGGAATTATAACGGTTTCTGTGGAAACATTCGCGTTGTCGTGAAATCACGCTTATTGTGCTTGACTGCTATTGTCATATTAACTTGTATACGTTTACGTTACTGAGTGGTTAAGTTAGGAGAGCCGATAAATTTTCAATTTTTGTGAAATTGAAAATATTTTAGGAATTTTAAAATCATCCCCTGTGTTTGGTTCTGAAACAGTTTTAAAAAAAAAAAACCTTAATCCATATTCCCCAAGTCCTTCATAAATCATATATTCCTTCCTCGTCCTCCTGTCCTCAAAGTCTCTACCAGGGGAAGAAGAAGATGTTTGTCGACTACCTACCTGTGAACAAGTGGAAAATAATATTGTCGCCCTAATCTAAGTTACCTACAGAACAGTTGAAATCTCGCAGTGTTATGGGACACAGCTCTCTGTCGTTGAACTATCGCAATTATCGCAAAAAGTCCGTTTTTTATGGATTATAAGTGTAACTGGTGTTGTGCCGTTTCTTGGGAAACTCCAATATCCAGGATCGATCCTGAAACAGCCGAATAAACCGTCAAAAGGTAAGAGACTATTCCGTCATACCCCATTTTGCGTGATCTGTATTTTAAAACACAATTCATTGGTCAAATTCTTTTCGTAATCGATTAACAGTCCACAACATCATATTGTCGTGTCATCGGACGCGACACCCTGTCTATCCGATCCCATTAACGCAAGGAAGTCAAAATTTAGTTTCGCAAAGACAAAAACTTTACACCCCAAAAAGGTTTACGTCAGCTCAAACCCTGTTCACGGAATAACTATCCCTAATCCTTTCACAGGGTTTCCTGCTACCCTTGACCATAAAAACTCTTAGCAAGGTAATTAGACGTTGAATCAACTTTCTACGTGAGTCAACAGAACCTTTTATTTGTTCACACCCATTAAGGAATCTCGTTGTTATCGCAGATAATTAGGCATACCCATATTTGTATTCAAGAACGAAATACAATATACTTTTTGATTGGATTTGATTTAGAAAAAAAATGTTTAATTTCAAAAAAAGTATGTTCGTACATAATAACAGGAAATAAAACATTTGTGACAAATATTTCAATAAAATCAGTGATGTTATCACTGTTATATGTAAAAATGTCATAATGGAATTGCGTTTTCGTTGTAAAGCAGAACATTATGGAAAAGTGAAGAAAAATAACAAATAAATACAATGTTCATCATCAAATGTAACACATTTTCCCTGCTGATGGACACTGTAACCGTATCCGAAACATTGGCTAAAGTAGGAGGTAGCGCAACATGCACATTACTCCAAAAAAATCACGATAATGTTAGATCCGATTTTGTACTAATAAAAAAATTTCTAAATCTATTGGCATACCACTCACGCGCAATTGTGTTTTTTCTAAATCTATTGGCATACCACTCACGCGCAATTGTGTTTTTTCTAAATCTATTGGCATACCACTCACGCGCAATTGTGTTTTTTCTAAATCTATTGGCATACCACTCACGCGCAATTGTGTTTTTTCTAAATCTATTGGCATACCACTCACGCGCAATTGTGTTTTTTCCCGCTATGCGTGCTTTAAGCGTTGCGACAATTTCTGTATTGTCTTCATAAAATGGTCAATATACCTACTATTATATTCTAATAAATTCAATTCATACAAAACTTAAGTGTGTTATTTTTGGTCAGGGTTCATGGGGTGACGTTTATCTAGGTCTTGGCGGCAGATGACCTGGACACCCTGAACCACAGATTCCTACCCCATCCTAAAACATTTTTCCTTCCCAGAACTCTCTTCGCCTTCCTTTTCTTAAAAAACACTCCTCACATTATCTCCAAAGATGATATACGCCCTGAGGGAAATTATTTTCCTCAGGGCCTCCTGTATGGAGCTCACGTCAAAAAATGTTTAGTCATGTAATTATACAATAATTGTATGTTGTAGATTGTACTTTAATTTTATATCATATAATGTGATTACACATTTATGTCAATATTAAAATTATTTATTAAGTCCTTAATTTTATAAGAATATAATAATTTGAGAGGTTTAATTCCTTTCTATTAATTTATAAATAAAACATTTGTGTTGCAAAGTTTAACAAAGAAACGACATTTACTTTTTTATTTAGATGACTTTCCTTTGAACGGTTTCTTCTAACCAAAACTGATATTTTATAATAAAATAATAGAACAATAAAACAAGTGGCAATTGATAACTACATTCTAACTGACACTATAGGATTAAAATTTAAAGGGAATATATTACCTTTACAAGAATTTCACGAAAATTAATTTGATGTCTTTTTTGTTATTCAAATGTCTAATTCAAACGTTAATTGTACCTTTGTATGTATCAAAGAAATAAACTTTTTAAGAAGTGCAATCGATGCGTTTAAAATGTCAGTTCGGGAATTAAAGGCAAACTTCAATTTTTTTTTATTGCTTGAACGAGATAAAAAGTGTAGTGGCAGTTTTCTTAGAAATTCCTCAAATTAAGGACGGCGTTTATATAAATTTTAAAAATTTCTCGATTTGCTGTTTAAAAATATTTGTGATAAGATTTTTTTAAATTTTTTCTTGTTTGCATTTTATAAATAGTAAAGTACATATATTTAAAAAAAAAAAAAAAACTAAAATATAGTACCGAGTTTCAGTTTCTATTTTTCGTGTCTAATAGTAGGTACCTAATGTTTTCACATACACGGTTGTTCATCAATTGTATAAGATATTTACGACATTTATTGTAGGGCTGTACGAATATATATAGACTAAAAGCTATCATAATCAGGAATAAGTGCGCAACATCCTCCCTATTACGCCTTCAAAATGGAACCCTGACGTATCCCCAAACCTTGGAAACCACCGTAGGAGGATACCTACTAGCGACCAAATTTACTACTGACATCTATCGGAAACTCTTCGATCTATCTGCCCCAGAGACATGTACGTCTCATAGCAACTATCACAGAAAATATAAATACCATACTGGTACAGTTTAGCAGAATTCAAACAGGTGAATAAAAATTATCTAAAATTTCTTATGTTGATTTACCCATTGAAGTAACCATGTTTGTGACTGGGGCTTTGCTTTGTGTTCTTTCAAAAGATTTTTTTTTAAATTACTTGTAAATAGTGTTTCATGGTGCAAATTAAGTAACTCGCTAGTGCTAATATGTGTCCTGTAAATTTTTATCACATTGTCCGTATCAATCTTGAAAAGTCAAATAATGTCAACTTAATAAATTTATATGTCCTAAGAAATATGCTACACAGTTCACTTCAGTTTCCTTTCAAATATGACTACAAAGAGAGCGTTGGTTTCATAGAATAAAAAAGAAAACTAGAAATGCTTTCCATTTAAATTTGAACGGAAACAAATGTTCCATTTAGCCCAATTGTTCAGCGCTCAGCCTCATATACGCACACCTGACATCGTAGATCTCCATTCCATTTGAATTTTGTAAACACAGTTTTGTGTTGGAAATTTATGCATTAATCATTAATTATTAAATTGAATGGGTTGTTTCAAAAAAATTTAACAATTTATAAAATATTTGAAGTTAATTTTCACGTTCTGTGTAAGTTTTATTCAAGTTTTGTTAAAATAACCATGATAGGCGAATTGATGCATAAAAATGAAATAATCACAGAACTTGAATAGAACTTTCACATAACTTGAAAATTAACTTCAAATATTTGATGAATTGTTCAATTTTTTTGAAACAATCCATGTAATGCCAGATATATGGATAACAAAATACGCTCATAAGCATAGACATACATATATTTTGTACGTCCGTGCTCATAAGACACTTCTGGGTTTTTCTGTATTCTACAGTTGGTTTACACACGCTAACAGAAAATGTTATTAGGTAAAAATGAAGAATTTTAAACAATAAATTATTAACGAAAAATTAATATTAAGCCTCTTTTGGCAGAGTTTCAACCCTTGACTCTGTGCAGAAACGGGCGGTCCGTTTGATAGATTCTCCCATCTTAACAGACGGATTGCAATCTTTAGAGCACAGGCGTCAGGTGGGAATGCTGTCCTTGTTCTACCGGTATTACAATGGAAAATGCTCCGAGGAACTAGCGTCGTTGATCCCCTCGGCACCGGTGCATAGTCGGGAAACACGCCAAACACGCGCCCAACATTTGTACACGGTTGACATTAGTCACATGAGAACGGGTCGTTTTTACAACTCGTTCTTGAGTTCAACAGCTCGGATGTGGAACGATTTACCGGCCTCTGTGTTTCCTCCCTCCTACAACATGGGTCTCTTCAAGACCCATGTTCACTCCTTCCTTTGCTCAAAAATACCCTCCACACAGCATCCTCAAAGATGACATAGGCCCTGAGGGAAAATATTTTCCTCAGGGCCTCCTGTGTGGAGTTAATGTAAAAAAAAAAAAAAAAATATTCCGAAGATTCTTTTAATCTTTCAATGCAGCAATAATGTAAAAACAATTTGTCAATGCATTTTGTATTAGGTGAGACACTACCGAATCAGCTAGATGGAACGACTCCGGATTATATAACCGTACAGTATAATAAAACCTGCAGAATTATATTTGGATACAGAAAATATAGCAGCGCATGGACAATGTTTACGGAACTAGAACGGAATGGATTCACCGGCCTGATGAGACACCGGGTCACTGGAGTCAGGATACGGCTAAGGCCACCGACATCACAGTGGTGTCCGTAGCCTTCCGGCACCAAGCGCCAATCCCGAGTGAGCACTGGGCCCGAGCTCACTCAAGACCACGCCCCACAATATTGATTATTATAAATTTATTTTTAAGTGAAAACTTCTTTAGCGCCTTTGTGATTTGAAACTCGATGAAGTTAAAAAGCGATACTAAAAAATAGATAAACACATATATCCATAGGATTTAGCCTGCGAGAAAACGAGATAGAATAATTGGTCTCCTCTTTGTGTGGTGCTTCATAGCCTTCCACTTCTTGTCTATTTTAGTTTTTATCATCAGAATAAACTTGTTTAAACTTAAAATTTACTGTGCAAATGTGTTTTTAGTATCTGGGATGTGTAGGATTGCACCATTCTTCCCACTTCCTATAATAAAACATTATTATTATTACCTTTCTTATATTATATATCATAATATGCCCAAGTTACGAATCTTCGGACAAAAAATAATTTACTACTACCATCAATGTAAGCGAGAATCGTTGTATTAACAATGATAGAGAACTATGCTAGCAAAGGTTTAAAGCCACCAGTAAACGGACTTAATATAATGCATGCATTCATTATTCAGTGTAAAGTAGCTCATGTGCAATTCATTTCCAGGAAACAATAATTAGCTCTGACATTAAATAATTTGTGTAATGGTATAATACTCCACGGGGATAGTACTTCCATAAATACATGCCTCGAATGCATAATGATCATTAAATTATTATTTAATATGGCATTTGTCCAGGAAACTTGTGTGAAAACATTACTTACAGTTCTAATGTGTTGCAGAATGGTCTGTAGTCTTAAACATATTATTAATCTCAGGCCCATCCATCATTTTACTTACTTCTCGTACAGAAAACAACTATCGGAATTTCATATTTATCGATATCAGGATACCTTATGCCTTATATCAATCGGATGTTGACCAAATCCGTCATCTATGGTCAGTTATCAATATTTGCGGTCACGCTCAACGATATTCCGACCGACGATCGACGTTTTTAGCCCGGCCTCCTTAGTATCAGATAAGTTTCGGATAACTGTAAATGTACGCAATCATTTGAATAATGCCTTTTAAAATTACTGGCTTATTTAATGAACGCATTGAATTAACTAGTGTTTTAGAATAGAAAGAAGTCGTAAGCGCGATTTATAAACTTAAATAATTTAACTAAGACGCGACCAAATAATTCTTTTTGATTTTTGAGAAACTAAAGTCGTCGAAATATATAGTAAAAAATATTTTATATGAAAAGAATTAAATACATATCAAATATTATAATCAATAATTATCAGCCTGAAACACTCATCTACATTGAAAAAATCTTCCGAGAAAAGATACTGGCCGCCAACGGGAATTGAACCCGTGTCCCTCTGATTGCCGGTCAGCTGCTCTGACCACTGAGCTATGGTGGCTTATCTAATACCCGCCAAATAATTCAATATATACTAGTGTTTCATTCGACAATTACTTATTATTACATTTTTCCAACTGAAAACAACCAACTGTATTTTTGTGAAAGAGGTATTGTTAAGTACTAAATCTCCCGCTAGGTGGCGTAAATACATATCACCGAAAACATTGTTTGGAAAAAAATTGGCGTCTCAAGGGAAAAGAACCTACGAACATAAATTATTGTATTTATTTTATTTTTATTTATGAATTACGTGATATTTGTAGACAATGACTACAATGGTCACATTAAACCACCGTACTAGGCGGCTGATATGAGGCTGCTAGGTGGCTTCTAGGCAGATGGTGACCAATAGAATATAGTCATTTTGTGTGAAGTCTAGCTTAAAAAAATACTCGAAAATCCCTCCATTAGCAAACGCAACAATGTCAAAGTCCTCCGATACTCTAAAACAAATACACATGTTTTAAAAAAAGTGTCGCATTAATGTAGGGTAAATGGTTGTTTATCAGTTTTGTATAATTAAGATAAAAATATATAACGGATAGAGGGAGATGGGATTGCTAGAAGAAATTAATCGTAAACGGCTCCAAGGTAGATTGATGAAATCAGGAACATCTCAAGAACTACACTACCATTAAATAAAACACTCGAGTCGGGTTTCAGTTGTCAGGAGTTAAAAAAATTAAAAAGCTCTGCTAAACCGATTTGATAGCATGTCGATAATTGAGTTCGATTTTAATATACCTAGTCCACTGATGGCCGCAATTGTTTTTGGTAAATTTCCCGGAATATCGGATAGAAACACAAGCCTACGGACGCCATAGAGATTTGACATAGTATTAATCAAAATGCAGCATTGTTGCTCGAAAACGCTTTGTTGAGGTTATGATGAGATAATGGGGTATTTCCTCAAACGAGGGATTCTGTTGAAAATGTGCGGAATATTTACTGATCATTTTTCTGATTTTAATCGTCCTACTAAAAATGTTTGTTTTTTATGTTTTCATTTAATATTATAGATTTTAAAAACCATCTAAAACTAACAAAATCAAAACTTCCCGTGGTTGGCAAATGGGATTGTGACGTCACAAGCGTCGCTCAACTGGGCCAGCATAAATAAACACTGTCAGTGAGCGTCCAAGCTCATGGCGTCACACGATAGCCACGCCCTAATATATCGTTTTTGCGGTAATTAAAAAATGGGAAACTTTGACTCGCTGAAGAAAATTTATTCGCCAACATAAAAAATAAAATAAAAATGCCTTTATCATCGTAATTTTTTTCCTAATTTTTTTAAGCATTTAAAAAAACGTGGAAATGCCCCTGAAAAAATGATATGACAACTCAGAATCAAATCAACTCAACACCTATTTGAAAGATCACAGAACAGAAATTCTTTTGTAGCTACCACTACCTGAACGTTTGCTTTTTATTAAGATATCTATCTACTACACTATATAAAGAGGTTAGATTTGTTTGTTTGTTTGTTTGCATCGAATAGGCTCCGAAACTACTGAACCGATTTGAAAAATTCTTTGGCTATTGCGAAGCTACACTATCCCTGGATAACATAGGCTATATTATATTTTCAAAAAAAATAGGCATCCTTACTAAAACTTCAATAATGCAACCCAAGGTGTAAAAAAAATTACCTAAAGTATTCTTTACATCGCGTGCGCTGCGAAAACTATTGATGATAGAATAAAATAATGTACCACGTCTTTGTAGAACACATCATTATTTACAAAAAAGGTGGTCACAGCATATGTCTAACTATTATGGTTATGCCACAATAAGTATTCTTTTATTTTATGTCGCCGCTTGAAAAGGCTCTTTATTTGTATCTTGGTTTTATCCAAATAAATTACTTCATATTCAAGACAGCTTCAATACCTTTATTTAATTTTTTGAATTTTTCAATTCGGATATTTAAATAGAAAGATATCACGAGTTTAAAAATGTTAGTATTAAAAAAAGTTTCGGCTATGGGCCGGGCGGGAGAAGAGTCAAGAAATGAAGTGCTAGGGGGGTTGGCGGGACGGGGGTGCGGGAGAGCAGTGGCGGGGAAGGTGGAAGTGGAACGCTGGAGGGTAACGCACGAGAAAGGACATGCAAGGGGTAACATTTTATTTATTTGAATATGGCAAAGAAAGTTAAAAAAAAACGTGCGGACCGTAAAAACTCAGAAACGAGTCCCGGTACGATCAAGGAAGTTATATGGTGTGGTAGATCTCTATCCCCCCTAGGGAATAAGGGTAACTGTTTTTACCTAAAGGGCGTGCTTTAAAAGATATAAGGGGTGGAAGTTTCGCCCTCTTGAAATTTCGAGAACAATCTTCCGGAAAGTTCTAGAAGGTTCCATAGAGCTATAGAAAATTCTGGTAGGAGTGGAAGAGTATGTCGTGGAATTTTCGGGAATAGGGAATCGGGAACATCAGTGTGGAACATTCCAGAACACTCTCGAATGTTGTCCTAAGCGAAGCCGGGTAACTAGTTGCTTATAAAGGGAATTATTGTAAACCATTATGACGTAGTTAGGAGGAGAACGAATGAACATCTTTTTAACACAATATTCACACACACACAGTGTCAAAAGTGAAACAAACCAAACTAACATGTACTTATTTCGGTAATGCGAAACATAATTCAAGTACAATGAACCTATAGTTTTCAAAATTGGAAATAATTATCACATCACCAAGCGATAATACGAATCCCAAAAAATAACAGATTAATAATTCATTATTCAAAATGAATATTAATTGTTTTCTTTACCTCTACGTATATCTTGAGATATGCGTAGAGGTACAAAGTTGCTATATTTTTTGTACGATTAGTATGAATATAACGTGTCTTGTATTTTTATAATACCATTGTATAGGTGTCGTAATTCATAGAGTTTATTAACATACAAGGTAAATTTCTCTGTTTTTTTAATTAAATGATGACAATGTTAGCGAAACTCAATCGAAAATCCGGAAACAGAAAAATCAGAAAAAGATATTTGCTCCACTGGGACTCGAACCCAGAACCTTTCGCTTTCCGGTCAAATGCGCTAACCACTGCGCCAAGATGTCCACCCTGCACCTTAACGCAGGGTGGACACCTTCATGAGGCCACATTTTCGATTGAGTTTCGCTAATATTGTCTTAATTTAATTAAATATTACAATTTGAGGTTTTACTAATAATTTATTTTTTTAAAGTTTTTATTTTATTTTATAAATACTTTCATCTTCATAAATCGTACAATAATACTCGTATTCTGTGATTTTTCACGAGTCTGCGCTAGTATATTATATTATACATACTTTCCTGAAATAAAATCTACGTTCACCCCTAAATCGGAAAGTAGGTACCTACAACTTTGTGTTCGAAACAAAGAAAAAGCTGAAAAACGTTCAATAAATAATTTAAAAGCGAAGCAAAGACTTCAATTTTGTCAGAAAATGGCCATTAGCTGAGAAAGTGCATTTTAATTCTCCCTGAATATTTTAAAAACGTTTATTTTCACACTAAACAAATATTATCATAAATTAACGTCTAATGGCCGTTAAAATCGAGGGAAATTTTTGAAATATAATATTTTCGCTATTACGATAAAAGTATTCTTTGGATTTGAAGTAAAAATCTGGCGATTTTTTTCTTCTTTTATTTTATTACTGTTTGACGTATTAAATCGGGAAAAGATATTGGGGTGAGGAATATTGACAAAGGCAAGATCTCTTACTTCCGCTGTAGAGGACATAAAACCACTTTGCAGAATTACCGGCTACGAATTTGCGGCGTCAATGGCGCCCGATAGTATTCAACGCCCAAATTAATTATTAAACTCGACGATAAAAGAGGTTTTCGCCGACGTAAAAATGTGATTCATATCTGGTTTTTGTCCGAGGCTGGGAATTCTGAAATTATAGCCGATGGAACGGAGACCGCTGTAATGATCGTCTGGATGTAATAATGGAAGAAATACAGGATATCAATGAAATGCTATTATTATTTTGAAAAATACCGTTTATAAATTATACGCTCTGGCTTCCTACACTTCCTAGAACAATGCCACAGTGCCTAGTTTAACGCTTTCTGGTGGATCCAATTGTATTATATTGCGAGAAACTTACAATTTCTCAGTTTCAAAAATTATTATTCCGGGCCCATTTTTCGACCAGTTTTCCGATCAACTATTTTTCGGAATTTTATTTTGCGGGAAAAAATTTTTCCAAACTTCACTCAGCAAAATAAATAGAGATAAAGTAGCCAAAAAAACTCACATATTATAATTAGCTGAACCTTAATAGTAGACAAATTCCGATAGGCGATGTGCAATCAAAAGAAGTAGAAACGATGGACCAGATCGAACGACATTATCCAACAAAATGATAATGAGTTTTTTATTTTTAATTATTTATCTATATAAAGTATATTTACATTGGGTTTTTCGATGCCGTTATCACGAGGATATACCTATGTCGAGACAGTCTTTGAGGTACAATAAATGAACATCATAGTTACAAGAATATTTAAGGTTAAGATTATATTTATTGAATTAATAAACAAATAGAACCTACAGACAAGTTGCTTTGTGGAAGTTTTGCGAGACTACTTTTTTGTAGTATCTGATTAAAATTCTTGTAATATATATTTTTCGATAATAAAAGTAATAAATAATAATTCTAAGCTCAATAAGGAAACCCTAAGTATTTTTCCACTTTGTCAATAACCGGATCCATAAATTCCATAAAACTTTGCATGTGTAATTCAAATTTTGTTAAATAATAACAACAGTAACAGTTGGATTTATATTGCGCAGTTTTGTGGCAGTTCATACTTTAAATGCGCTTAAATTTTATCCTAATTTGACTGTTTATATAAAGCTAATAAAAAACACATTAGTTGCTTGAAAGAAACTTGATATTGTCTTATTTACCAAGAGAGAACATTCCCGATTACACCTAGGTACTCTTGTAAACAGAATCCTTCACTCTGAATTTTTTTTATTTACCTAACTAAAATGTTTTGTTTGTAGAAGGCATTTTTTATAAAGATAAAGTCTACAATCAACTCAATTTTGAGTATAACCCTTAAATGCGATTAAAATATTTGGATTTAAATATAACAAATGTGGTTTTTATTATTTGTGTGTGTGCTCGGGTGATAAGAAAAAAAATTAGAAAAATTGTTCCCAAAATCTTTTTCCTAGTGAGTTTTTTTTCTGCAACAGTTTATGGTTTGGTGGCATTTTGAAATTGTACGTTGTATTTCTATAACAAGATGCATTTAAGGGATGTAAACTAACAATAGTTAGCGAGGTAGTGCCATGATGAAGCTTAGATATGATTGAACCAATAGGCTACAAATATTGCAACATAATTATTATTAAAAAAAGATTTATTTATTTCATATAAACCAATAACCCGCACAATTCTCTGCGATATTCCAAAGATCCGATTTTGGGAGGCTGGTACCATTTATTGGATAACCAACACCTCTGTCATAGGTCACCCCAAGAAGTTTGCTACGTTTGGTGAATTAGCAGGGGTGCCCGGGTTCATAGGGTGTGGTTTGTCAAGGTCTTGGCAGCTGAGATGTCTGCTCACCTGCGTGGCGGGCCGGATTGAAAGAGACTGGTTGAGGAGGTCTTTTGACTCTCCTGACCCATCGTCTTGCACCGCAGTTGAAAGAATGGATTCATAGGTCCATCACTCCTGGACACACTAATTCCTAGAGTCCCACCACCCCTAAAACAATTTCCTTCCGAGAACTTCCTCTTCTTCCTTTGCATAAAAAAAACCATCCACACAGCTAGGATGGCATAGGTCCTGAGTGAAATTATTTTCCTCGGGGCCTCGTGTGTGGAGCTAATATAAAAAAAAAAACCGTTTGAACAGTATGCGATAACATTTAAACTTTCACAATCTTTTATAAAAATATTTTTCTTTCATCTTTTTGGTCACCAGTAAATTGGACGTCTGTTTGAATACTTCTCTTTCGAACAGGAGCTAAACTGTTTTCCCTTTGAGAATTAAAATTACAAATTCATTCCTATTAGTTCTCGGTGTTATTGAAATGTGCTGAAAATAGTTTTTCTCAATATCTATATTGAACGTTTTATTGGATTTACAAAAATGTTATCGATATTATAGTACTTGCAGTAGCCTAGCGGGTATAAATTCCCATTGTATGTATTTTTTATACAGTAAATTAAAAAATATATCAGCTTTACATATATAATTAATAGGTAATAACGTGACCCAAAGGTTGCTCTATGGGACAACAAAAAACATGACATGTTGTATTTTACCACCGTCGTCGTAACTAAAATACAAAATTATTTGGATTTTTAGGAAAATACTTTCCTCAGGGCCTATATCATATTTGAAGATGATCTGCGGGGGGCTTTTTTGAGGAGAGGAAGTAGTGAACATGGGTCTTGACCCAAGCTATAGGAGGGAGGAATTGCAGAGGCCGGCAAATCGTTCCACAGCCAAACTCTTGAACGCAAGAACGAGTCGTGGAAGCATCCCTTTCTCATGTAACAATTGTCGATTATGGACATGCGTTGGGCGCGCGTTTGGTGTGTTTTCCGACTATGCACTGGTGTCGAAGGGATCAATGACACTATTTCTTCGGAGCATCTTCCTTCGTAATACCGCTAGAAAAACGGCAGCGTACCTACCTGACGCTTGTGCTCTAAATATTGCAATCCCTTTGTTAAGATATGGAAATCTATCAAACGGACCGATGACATACCTATATGATGTGTTCTCATTTTTTTTCGTTTACGAGTCCGTAAAAGAATTCCAAACCTATCTCTTGTATTGGATATTTTGGCTTTATTTCAGCACACATAAATTGAAAACAAAGCAATTGAACATTCATTTCAGATTTTCCGGAAAGTCAACTTTCTGAAAGTTTATATCCCAATTTCGATGTTAATTTCCGATAATAAGTTCGTAAACGACAAACTTTCTGAAAAACCACCTACCGAATAAGAAACCTTCGAATGCAATTTTTCAATAAAGTCTTCCATAAATAAGAACAATTCTTCATATACAACAATCACATTTAAATATAAAGGATAACCTAAAATAATAAATTAGGAGAGTTTCAGTGCTGAGTTTTGAATAACAGTACCGTTTTTGGCAGTTAGTTTTGGGAACTGATTTCGGGAACTTTGTGTTCAGGAAAAATAGCAAAAATACATAAGTTTTCGATAAACATTGTTCGAGAAAAAAAAATTGTAGGAGAAAAAAAATTTGTGGGAGAAAAAAAATGCTTTCATTTTCTAACAAATAACACGCAGCATTACGATATCTGCTGCAGACGGTAAAATAAGTTTTAAGTGTTGAATTCTTACGGGTGTCATGAACAGATCCAGAAATTATGGCATTGTTTATGTGGGTATTTGAGAGCGAAAGCTATTTTCTGTGTCGCCCAGTAAAATTTCAATATTCAGCATTATCGAGGTAATTCTAAAGCCATTCTTCAATATTTTATCCCCGTTCGTACCCTATAAGAAAATATTTCAAAACTTGGAGTAACGGGGGCTATAAAGGCCTCGGTGGTCAAAGGTTGAGGCTCTTGACTAGCAATCCGAAAGTTATGGGTTCAAATCTGGCGAACATAAATAAATTTGATTTGTGTTATTTCACAAGTTAATCAATTAAAATAATATGAGGTATATTTGCGACACGTTCCAGCGTGAAAGATACTCTCGGTATCGCCTTGGTGCAAGACCACCATTCAGAATTGAAACGTAGTTTGAAAAGGCTTTAGTCATGATCGGTGACTAGATCTGAATAGCTTAGTAATTACCCACTTTACTCTTCCCCATCTCCTTCTCCTCCCCAACAACTTCAGCATCATAACATATCCCGATTGGTGACGCTATAGTCTAACTGGCTCCAGGCAGTTGGGAGCAGTTAGAACCTTTGGGCGGTATTCACACAAAAAAGGGAATTTAATTTAGAAGTTTTTAAGCCTCTGTTCTTCAGCAAAAACAATATTTTAGAAAACACGTTTCCATGGCGTGATTTCTTAATTAAATCTAAATGTTTGGCTTTTCTAATCCCAAAGAGAGGTCGTAAGTGACTCTTTTGTTCTACTTCATAATGCATTTTAATAAAAAAATGAGCTTTTATGTAGTTTCCCAAATTAAACTTTTTAGTCTAAAATATGATTTTCATAATTTTAACGTAAGTTTTAAGTGCGTGTTAAACTGTTTGACCATGAATTTGTCCATAACATTTCTCTGATTCCAATTATTCTGTATCAAAAAATGAATTTTTAATTTTCATCCAATTAATAAATTTGATAATGAAATAATTAAAAACACTTTTTACTGTTTTTACCACAATAATCTTTATTTAAAAAATCAACATGTTTCGAGAACAATGCTCTCTTTATCAGGACATTATATGTACTTAAAACTAAAGTATAGAACAACAGGCGCGGGTAGAAATAGAAGTAGTGGGGGGGAGGAGATAGGTGGAAAGGGGAGGTGCTTCGAAGATCAACAAGGGGGGGGGGGGGGGGGGGGGAATGGAAAATATTTAAGACATGGTTATTCACAAAATTAATTTGATTATTAATAAATAATATTTAAATTTCTGTTGACATTTTTCCTAATTTATAATATTTCTAAAAGATCTAAGTGAAAACCACTAATCAATGGGAATGGAAAAGAAAAACTTATTTGGTGGGTACCTCATATACATTTTTTTTT
The DNA here is from genome assembly GCA_917563855.2 of Limnephilus lunatus. NCBI lineage: Eukaryota > Metazoa > Arthropoda > Insecta > Trichoptera > Limnephilidae > Limnephilus > Limnephilus lunatus. The sequence goes on along the minus strand of OU830593.1, from coordinate 102,481,534 downwards.
CTTAAATACCTCTCCATGACTTCTGTAATTTTTTTAAAACGACTTTAAAAATACGTTATTCAACTTTTTTTCTTCACGATTCCACCAAAAATTATATTTTTTATGAAATTATTCAAGAACCAAGTCGTGCGGCGCATCTTCAACGTTCATTTCTCAAAAATATTTGTTTAAATGTCTTCATAAATCTATCCCTGGCGTATAGTTTACACTGGCTCCGGGTCCATTATATTTGTAAACTTGGCACAATCTCTATCAGCGGGGTTAAATCTAAGGCTGTCATACTATATGCTGTAATTCTGGGGCAGGAGGGCAGGCTACGGGGGCGGTAGGTGGGCGGAGGGTGGGTGGTCGTATCTAACCCACCCTCCCCTGACCGGATGGGTTACTCGGGGGTCGGTACTGACCCTGCATAACACCTCACATGCTGACCATGCATTTGTGATTTGTGCAATGATCGGAAAACATAAGTCTTCTTTATTAAGGAAAATATGCTGTTAAATCGGGGTTACCGAGGAATTACAATGTCTATTGATGTCACTGTGGTTAAGTAAGGAATGAAATGGGTAAAACATATTTTATTTTATTTGAATTTGCTTCCTGGCGTCGCAAGAGTTAACGGCGTTATTAAATGTTGAGCATTGCGCAGGGTGATTTTGATTTTACAAGTTTAGGTTTTTATGACATTCTGGCATTATTATCAACCGGCTTCTCTCGAGATTACGACACTATTTTCCTTGTCGAAAAACAAGAATTTTTAAAATTAGGTATTGTTTTTGTGGAGTCCTACACATAAAATAATGATACTCCTGGCCAATGTGATCTTTGGGGACGATACTGTTCGTAGAGTTCCTCTCCTCAAAAACCAATTTATAATTTTTGAGGAGAGGAACGAGTGGTCTCTTCAAAACCCATGTTGTAAGGGGAAGGAAACCCAGAGGTCATCAAATCGTTTCTCAGCCAAGCTGTTGAACGCAAGAAAAAGTCGGAGAAACGTCCCGTTGTCACGTGACAAATATTAAGAGCATATAACCAGAGAACACAAAAAATATTTAGTTATTTAAATTATATTATTCAGTAATTTTTAAATCAGTGTTTAGACGTATTGACTCTTTTCCACAAAAAATTATTAATTGGTTTCGAAAGATTGCTCTTTTATCTAGTAAACGTATGTTTTAAATTTTCAGAAAAAATGATAATTTTTAGTACTTATAATAAAGTTATATCATAGGTCGTTGGCGGATTTGTTAAATTTTAAAAAAAGTACATTTATTATACAACACCCATTTCAAATCATATAATCATGCAGTAAAATAATTAAATACATTATCTGGTAAACGTATGTAACCGAATTTTAATTTTAGTGTAAATAAAATCATAAAAAAATATATAAGTACATGTGTTTCTTGACGAAAATTGGTCCGTTTGTGAATTTATTTGCGCACTTACAGACTAATATTTATGTTAATATATACTATATACTAATACGCTGTATACTATATACTAATATACTAATACGCTACTAATACTATATACTAATACTAATACGCTGATATATTCATGGACAATTTAGAAAATAATATCTTTAAATGTAAATCACCATTATTAAAAAACTTACTTGTATGGAAGCGCTATGTTGACGATGTGTTCTGTGTTTGGTTAGGAACTGAACGACAACTCAATTCCTTCCTGCTATTAATTAATTCTTTCCATAAACAAATTAACTTCACAATAGAAATAGGTACCAATTCTACATTAAACTTTTTAGATCTTTCATTATCAATAATAAATAATAAAATTGAATTTAAAATCTACCGCAAACCGACGTTCACCGATATAACTATTCACAATTCCTCTAACCACCCCGAATCCCATAAACATTCAGCTTTCCATTCCATGGTACACAGATTGGTTACAGTCCCTTTATCAAATACCAACTTTGCATTAGAATTATCTACGATCAAACAAATCGCAATAAATAACGGTTACAGTCCAAATATAGTCAACAACATTCTAAATAAAAAAAATAAAAAATTATCCACAAGTAAATTCTTATACAACAGTCCACCTCATAATAATAATATACCAAGTAATAATAATCAACCTTATCAATGGCGTAGAATCTTGTACATAAATAATTTCTCTAAAAACAGCGTTAAAAACCTCCCATCAGATATCAAACCAGCATTTTACACTAATAATAGTATAGGTAAGCATTTAATGAACGGCAAGGACAAAGATAATAGTCTATCTCACTCGGGAATTTATTCACTTCAATGCAGCGACTGTCCATTTTTTTATATAGGCAAAACAGCACGCAATATAAATACCCGTGTCAAAGAACACCTTAGATGTTTACACAGCTCTGGATTTTCGGAATTTGCAAACCACTTGATCGAAAAAGACCATAAATTTGACAAAAATACAGGCGCCACACTAATTCATAAAAACAACATCGGTATTAGGCTAGACAATCTAGAAGCACTTGAACTAAGGAAAGCCATAAACACTAACAGTAAGGTAGTTAATAACCAACTAAATTTAAATAAAAGTCCCATACTAAGATTGTTCCCTATTGACAAAGAACACGCCCGTTCCCTTCCCAATTCTCCATCTACACCTATACCTACTTCCTCCGTTACTTGAGGAGTCCAGCCCATTTGGTTAAATCATGTATTAGTTATAAACACACATGTAAATTAATTTTAGTAGAGATTGTACTGCCCTGAAGAAGCTACGGTTGTAGCGAAACCCGGTCGGCATAAAGTATAAAAAATAAAAGTGGTGTTTACAAAGTTATTGTTTTATTTTAAATTATAATGTCACATCACAAAGTAACTGCTTCATATGAACAAATAATATTTATTTATTATTCATTTGTTTGACATAATATTTAACATTTCAAAAATAAAATTAAACAATGTCGGCCTCACTGGGTAGCTCACCTGTGATGAGGCCTCCATTTTATAAAACAAAAACAAAATAAACTAAAAATTAAAAATTTATAATTAAGCTTAATATATATATATTATGTAATATATTTCAAATTATTGAAAAATGATAAATATTTATGATCAAAAAATAATAACAAACAGTACATAATTTTAATAGTTTTATCAACACGCCTTTCAGCATTTTTGGATGTAGGTATAAATTAAAGTACATTTGGAATGAAATAAAATCGATATTGAGTTATAATTTTAAAAAGCTGGTACGGAGAGTAATTAATCTTTCTCATTGGAACCGCCCTGTACGATCGTAAGAACCTCTTTCGAAGAAATGTGGATTTTCGGCCGCTGGCTGGTTATACTCTCTTAACCGTGTACAAATGTTCCCACCCGACCCATGTACTTTAACACTTTGTTTGTTATTTCAATTCTTAATTCGTGCTCGACTAAAGGGATTGATTACCTGAATCATAGTATTTATTCACTATGAGACCTCCCCAAGCTCACCGTCCATCATCTTAAGAATCATACATTCTCCCGTCACTTATTTCTCCATAAATTTACTGTGTTACTTTCTATACCGTGTGTTGTGTCCACACCAACATCTGACTTCTTGAAAAATATTATTAAAACTAAGTACTAAGTATCAATCGATCGAAGGTGTTAATCGCAAACGTAAATACAACTCTATTGCACTGACATTTTATATACTCTATTCTATTCTATGGATTTGCTGTAGCAGTCTGCCACAAGCAGATATTGAAACATTTCTAGCGATTTCCGTATTTTAATTTATATTTAATGCCTTATAATGGATATCTTAACATTTTCCGGCTACCTCGGCGAATCGAATTAATTAAGTAAAGGAAAACTAACTGTGATATTTGCAAATAAGGAGCGTGAAGGTAGATTGTTGAGAGTTTATCGTAGGGAACTGATTGTTGAAAAGAGACATGCATTAATACATTATTTTTTATAAGATCTGCAAGTATTCCCTTTCACTTGCACGCTATTCCTTTCACACAAGCAGACACCCAAAACTATCTTACTGTTGTGATCCTGAACCTAAAAAAAACCAGCATAAAGAATTAGTGCGATTTTGTATAAATCAAAATCGATCGATTGAAGCCAAATCTAAGGTGAAATTTCCTGGTAGCCATCTTGTATGACAAACTTTTGAAATGGTTTGTATACAAAGTGGCACATAAAATGAAATATTTGAATTTTAAATTTTTATTAGAATAACTCTCTTTATAATAACTTTCAAAGGTTATTCCAATTAATGTAATATATCATTAAAGAAGTAGATAATACTAATAAATCTGAACGAAAATTTGAAAAGGTTAACCTAGGATCTCTCGTCTTACCGGGGATAAGCGTCTCAACACACTCGGCCATTGAGACCTCTTATTTTTAAGTAATTTTTTTCAATCTCATAATTCAAATTCAAAATTAACAATATTATCTACAACTATTTTTTACAATATTTTTGGCAGCTACCTTTTTAAATGATCACAATGTTGTAAGAACTAGTTTGTAACCGAGATAGCAAGATAGTGTCTCGGAAAAAATATCAGATTTTTTTTGATTTATATTTATGTTAATTTTTTTTTAATTATTTTAATTCAATTATAAAGGCTCCTGATATTTTTTTGGTATTTGAATAGGCAGGGAATGGAATGCCATTAAAACAAAATCGAGTACAGTTTATACGCGGTAGAAGCGAAACTTTACCAAAACAATCTCAACCAATACTAGAAAAGTGAGTTCATAATCAAAGCGACCAATGAGTACAGACCTAGCATAATTTACGATTCATATCTCAACCAATAGGAGCCTTTAAAAGTGACATGATAATCAAAGCGGTCAATGAGCGAAGTTGATGCGTCGCAGGTGCAGTAATCGTCATTTCCGTTTCATCCGAAATCCAAATCACAGCGGGACAATAGAAGTTTCACTTCAAAAAGTGCAGTTAACACGCGGTAGAAGCAAAATTTTATCAAAACAATCTCAACCAATGAAGAACCAAGGAGCCTTGAAAAGTGAGGTCATAATCAAAGCAGCCAATGAGCGTAGCATCATTTCGGTTTATATCTCAACCAATAGGAGCATTGATAGGAGGTTGATACATCGCAGGTGCTGTATGCGTCATTTCCGTTACATACGAATTTCAAATCACAACGTGGCTATAAAAGTTTCACTTCAAAAATTAAATAGGTAAAGGCATGTTTCATACATCTTTCCCCTCACTCCGCGGCTTTAAATTGTTCACGAGCACCTTTGTTCAGGACCTTTTAGCTTTATAGCCGTGAAGAATACATCAGAATGTAGCGGGTATCATTACCAAAAATTTATCTTCAAAATTAGAGACCAATACATTACGAAGCACCGACATATAACGTTAATCTACCAAGGTCTTCACAATACAATTATATAATATATTGGACAGTTACAGAAAGTTGTATTAGACTAGTGTTAGATTTGCGGCACCAGAATAATGGGCGAAAGAATGAATCGAAGTAACCGCGATCCGGAGAGATATAGACAATAATTTATGGGGAGGAGTGTATTAATGCGAGCAGTAGCGAATTAATTTAAAGTTATGGTCGGACTAACGAGACTCCGTGGTATCTTGATAACGTGATAGAAGCTATTATATCTCTCGTCTAAGCACTTTGATTATATATGGCCTTTCAACCCTTTAAGTGCGAACACAATGGAAAAATGTCGAAGGAATTTATTGCGATTCTATGGGAGGAATTGAAGTTCGAACACATTGTTTTCAGGAGAGTGTTCAAGGTGAAATTAATGATTAGGTGCCAAGTATATTTGTCGAATTCAACCACTGAATTTCACAGAAGTAATTTTTTTAAATTTTTCGCCAACATTAAAAAAATCATACCTTCGAATTTTAACATGAATACATACAAACTTATTATAGTGCTGTATAATCAATGAATTGAGCTCTATTTTACCGTTTATCTAATATTTTTAAGATTTATAAAAAAAATATTAAAAAAATCGTAAAGTTTACAATCGCGGGAATCCTGCGTGTTTTTTTACTTGAAACTGCCGTCAGGGATACTTATTCGAGTCGGCATAGAATATTTTCGATTTCTGTATGTTGTCTGTAGTACACTTGATAATGAAAGGTGCATATCTATGGAAAAAGGACTTAATTTTATCGGAATACAGCTGATCAAAAATTCGGCGAATAATATTTAAAAAAATTAATTTTAACATCGTTATAAAATAGTCTACGAAGTTCGGATCTTATTCATTCGGATCTTGTTCATCTATAGTCATAATAAATAAAGCATTTCAATAGTTTCGTTTTAAGATAAATGGCTGGCCAAGGAAATGTATGAAATAATTACAATAAATGTTTTACGAATGGTAGGAAAATGTGGTCTATTATTGGATCGCTATCAATCGCAGAAAAATAAAAGTTGTCAATTTTTCGATAAAAATCGCTCCAGTGGTTAAAATCAACAGTTAAATTGTGATTTCGATTGAAAATTAAGTGGGCTTCTACTTGGATCAGTAAAATTTATAAACATAATGTGAGTGGATAACAAAGAAAAGAGGATTGCCGGTCAGGAGTTCTGACTACTGAGCTATGGCGGCTTATCTAATACCCGCCAAATAATTCAATATATACTAGTGTTTCATTCGACAATGACTCATTATTACATTTTTCCAACTGAAAACAACCAACTTTATTTTTGTGAGAGAGGTAGTGTTAAGTACTAAATGTCCCGCTAGGTGGCGTCGAGACTAATTATGTCTGCATATATCGCTGAAATACTTTAACTTGTCAAATATTAATTAATTAATTAATTTATTTATTTATTAATTATTAATTAATTTTTCAATGTAGATGAGTGTTTCAGGCTGATAATTATTGATTATAATATTTGTTATCTACCCTTTGTGCTATGCATAAAAAATCTTGTTTAAACGTTAGTTTATCAATTAAAAATAATGTAAGTGATTAATTTTCATTGAGATCAACGCTTTTGGGAAGCATGTTTACTAACATGTGGCCCTACAATATCTAAATGTCTAAACCATCACGCCGCGCCGCGGCCGTTTCCTCGCAGGGGTAGGCAGACAGACCGCCAAACTCGGTCTTGGCACACATTCTTTGCCTCATTCAAATTCGTACATCGTCTCATACGTACTCTTCTATTATTCTGACTCTTGACATGGCCCGTCTCAATTATCTGATTCACTTGATCGTATCATGTCTTCCTCGGGTATCCCCGACTTCTTCTACCATTAATATATGCGTCATATTTTCTTCTTACACTACTTTCTTCGTTCATTCCCTCTACATGCCAAAATCGTCTAAAATGTCCCAAAAAAGGAAAGCTGAGAATCCACAATGGTCAATGCAATCCTGTGTTGGTCTATGTGAGGCTGACATAGGTAGAGGAAGCATGAAAGCAGACTGAATGTTGTAGAGATCAGATCCCTGAGACGTAGGCACATATGGTAAAACCATGTGTGACTCCACACCAAATTACGTATTGAGAGGTGGGTCAAATCCCAGCACTGGAAGGAATGGGAGAGGGCACCCGGAATGAGGCAATCCAAAGTACTCATAAACGGACCGGACCCTAAACTCGCTGAGGGAACTGGTAGGACTACTAACGGGACACTGCCATCTCATGAGACAGATGCAGCTATTGGGAGTGCAAAGCACCTATAGATGTAGAAAATGTGAAGAGGATGAAGAGACTCCAATTCACTTGTGGTGTCAATGTCCTGCCCTGGTGGGAACTAGGCTCAGATACCTGGGGAACACATTGTGGAACCAGAAGCCTTAGCCACATATCCAATGACAACTCTGGTGAACTTCATTAAAGGGACTGGGTTTTTGTTAAAGGATTGAGGTATAATGGAGATAATTTGATGGGCCTATGGCCTAAGTTCTCACGGGAACTAATTGTAAAAAAAAAATGTGTGACTCTGTGAAAAATGTGGAGATTCTCAAAGAATGTAAGCCCAATGTGAGCGAAATGAGTACGATTAAGAAAGGGATACTTCGATTGTTTGGGAATATAGAGTGAATGTACCAATAAAATAATGTAAGGCGAATAAATGAAGCGAATGTGAATGGTAGAAGAAGTCAGGGACGCTCGAGTAAGACATGACACGATCAAGTGAACCAAATGCTTTAGTTGGGCCATCTCAAGAGCCAGAACAAGAGAAGGGTCTGTATGTGACGATAGATAAGTATATATAAGTATGAATGTGAATGGAGGAGAAGGTACCCGTGTTATGGCTATTTGCCGTATCTATACATACAGAGTTTTGGCTTTACAACGCTCAATCAATTTCGTTCGTCGAGTAACAGGATACAGGACAGCGCCCTTGAGGTGATTTTTCACAAAAACGGCGCTATACAAATCGTCCAAATATTATTATTTTTATGAACTTACTTTTATTTGTTTATGGTAGTTACTTTTTTTTTACATGAATACCTCACAAGAGTCCCAACTGCTCCCGTCTGAAGCCAGTGAGACTATGGCATCCCGATTGGGGTATGTTGTGAGGCTGAGGGTAGTGAGGAGGGGAAGGAGATAGGGAAGAGGAAGGTGGGGAAGTACCTGGCTATTCAGATCTGGTCACCAAACACGGCTAATGCCGTTTCAAGCAACGTTTCAATTCTGAATGGTGGTCTTACACCAGGGCGATACAGAAAGTATCTTCCACTCTGGAACGTGCCGCAAATATACTATTTATTATTTTAAATGAATAAATTGTGATGTAACAGAAATTAATCAAATAAAATTTATTTGCCACGCCTGGATTCGATCCCGCGACCTTCGGTGCGCGAGTCAAGCGTCTTACCGCTGCGCTACGCCGGAATTGACAATGAAATAGTGCTCTAACTTTAAAATGATCACTTCTGTAATGGCAGAACAAAGTAACTTAAAATAAAGCATTCTGCCAGGGCAACCTACATATTTCACAAATTCCTCGCATTGATTAAAAATTTGGTGAAAAGTAAGACTGAGAATTTATTTGAAATGTTCAAAAGGGAAAAAAAACATCTATTTTACGAATTACAAGATACATGATATATTTGCATACATTTTAACCACATTTTTAATGAAAGCTCAATCACACCTTTCATCGTAACACAATCTTAAGTAACACAATCTCCAAATCGGTTTAAAGTCATTTATCTCAAAACTAGCTTTTTGGAGATATGTATATCATATTGCTATTACACGGGCGACCAAGTTCTTGGTGAATCATCCTTTCAGCCTTCCCCTGCGGGGAAACCATTAAAAACATTATCGTTGACGTGAAGATGCGTTAAAAAGTGCCGTATTAAGCGTTTGATTTAAAAATGATCTGAATGGAGTCTCCCGTGAGATGTACCTGATCATCATTCATTGCTGACATATGTATGTGGTGACACTATTAGGTATTTTCCAAAATATTCCAACACAAATATTAAACTTTGTACATTATTGGCGAAGATAGCAGAAGCTGGTCGTTTTAGGTGGCACTCTAAAGTACCCATAGCAGTTTAATTAAATTAATTTTGCGGCCTCCGTAGCATAATGATGAGCATATTTGACTCTCAGTCTGGAAGTGGCGGGTTTGAAATCCGTCCCACAATATCTTAATGTTACATATATTGGTACTGAAATTCAAGATGTTGCGGGAATGCTGTTATTTCTCTACCGTTATTTCAATGGGAGATGCTCGGAGGATCCATTCGGCACTGGCGCGGCACATCCTCGGGAGACAGTATTTATTACCAATACTTGTACACGTGATGATTTGATATTTTACAAAAACAGGTCGTTTCACTTACTTGTTCTTGAGTTCGGTTGTGGAATGATTTGCCGGCATCTGTATTTTCTCCCTCCCACGACATTGGTGTTATGAATACCAATTTCATTCATTCCTCTCCTCAAAAAGACCCATCACACAGCATTCCCAAAGATGACAAAACCTTTGAGGGAAAATATTTACTTCGGGACTACCTTTGTAGAGTTAATGTAAAAATACGGTTCTCATCACTGCGCAAGAAAAAAAATAAAACTTCGCTAATTTGTTTAAAATACTCGAGACGTCTAGACTTTCAGAGGCAAGAGAACATAGAAATACAAACTAAAAATAATAAAGAGTCTTCTAGGACAGCTTAGACTTTAGACGCATAAAAACTATGGATATTTTTTGTCTTTTTGTAATAAGTAAAATTCCTCGAACACGTCGCGACATAAATCTGTTATATCTAAACCGAGAATCTCCGGAATTATTACTGTAAGTATGCAAAATTCTCTGACGCTATCTCGAGAGCTTCCCGAGTGGTGAACTTCGAATAGACAAACAGAAAACTTACTTAAATATAACGAGGAAATGGTTAACTTGAAATAACTTCACAAATCTCGGCTTACTGAGATAACAACGAATAAAAATTGTTTACACACAACTGAATTGAACAATTTTAACACAGCCGCATACCATTTGGTATCCTTGTAAATATATTATATTTCGTTATTTCAGTTATTTACTTTGGTTTTACGATGTTAGCTAAAAGATTGAAATTTATCTGAGAAATGATAGAATCGTTAAAAGGAATAAATTCTTCTTTATATTACGGATTCTATTTAACTCGTGAATTAATAAGAATTCGTTTTATCCTAGGTATTTAACCAAAGTAGAATATTCATAGGGCCCTCTTCGGCTAAGGCCACGTACAACTTGCCAATAATGATCTAATAAGAAAACATGAAAGAACATTTTCAGAACTTGAAGATTTACTTCATGAATTGTTCAAATTCTATGAAATAACTGGCTCTCAAAATCGTACACTAATTCTGCTGAAAGGCTAACAGTTTTAGATCAGAATATATTGTTCTGTTTTATAGCGGTCATTATGATATTAAATATCAATGGTAGAGTAGATTAGCGAGCAGTTATGGGATAATATTTTTTTAATTTATACCACCCTCCTGCTAGAGATAGTAGAAAACAACAAAAAACAAACGAAAAAAATATTTTTCGTAATAATATTACCTAGTCATCGGTTGAAGAATTTGGGATACACCACCCCAGTAGGATAACGCCTGTAATGCAATAGATCTAATCCTAGACACGAGACCTAAATTTTTAGGTTCAGTATGTGAAAAATAATAATATTTACAAATTGACGTAGTAGTCAAAAATTTAAATATTTTTTTAAAGAAAGACAAACATTCACGGGTTACGAATAACCTGAACATATTTCAAACTTGCAACTTCTATTAATCGTGAAGCATATCAAAGTGGAAGATGTTGCTTGTTCAATGAAGATTTAGCTAGCCAATAAAATTAACCCAAGCGTTTGTAAACTCTGACAACCCATATACAAACATACTTTTTAGTTAATTAACTAGTAAAACTGGGAAAAAACTGTTATAGGAACCATACAGAACTGATATATTGTCCATAAGCAAACAAATGGCATTGAAAATAGCATTGAAATTTCATATACTTTTCTTGAAAACTTTAAGTTTTTGAGCTCTTAAAAAACATTATTTTTTAAGATAGTCTCTGTACAATTGTCGAGTTGAGAAAGTAATATGAAAATCCCTTGATAGGTAAAATTGCAAAATATGCTCCAAAAATTACTAAAAACACATCTGATTCTGTTATTCAACATGTTATAGGTGTGAAAAAAGTCATAGTAACTTTATTTACTTCTTAAAGCCAGGATTCCTGCATTTCTACCAATTTATTACATATTTTCCTTAAATACTAGTTTTAAAGCTTTTAAAGAATGTTATTCTTGAAGATAATATCTATATATTCCCCACGCGCGCCAAAACGGCAATTAAAAGAAATTTCCTCGATAGAAAAAAAAATCGCAAAGTATGCTCCGAAAATTATTATAAACACGTTCCTTTCAGTTGATTTACAAGTTAAGTATATGTAAGAAAAAAATTAATAGCGTTTCTTTAGACAATCCCAATTTAAAACGAGTCACACAATTTTGAATTGCTTGAATATTATCGTTTTTATATTAGCGAACTCTCTCATACATATTTCTCCACCTTCTTTTTTTGAGCGGGTACAATTTGTTGAGAGATTTTTGCTCTATTTTTAGTAAGTCATGCTTAATTAAATATTTTCCATTACGTCTATTAATTTTACATCTCTATTTACTCTCTTACATCTCTATTTACATTATATTCCTTTCAAATCATTTTCATCTTTTTCATCGCTTACTAAGGAGCAAGATGTAATTAACGTCTTCATCGAAATTGAAATTACTTTTCACCCTGATTTTTAAATTTAGGTTAATAAAGATGGATATAATCATTTTCTAGAAACCTAACTTTCTAAATAAAACTGACAATTTCAGTGGCTAGGTATCTGAAGGAGTTTTGTTCAGCACTATCGAGAGTTTTCTTGTAAGTGCTCAACTGTCAAAAGGTCTTGAAGACTTGGCAATTCATTGAATAGAAAATGTATTCACCGGGATTCAGTTCTGCTAAAAGGAAATGTGCGTCAGGATTCACGGTGCCATTGTCAATGAAGATAAAAATCCAGAGTTAACAATTTCTTGCCATTTTTATTTCTCGTATAAATGTGTTTCTTTCGCGGAAGGTTAAATTGAACCGAACAAGAATTCAATGCGACATGAAAACATTTTTTTTCCGAGCCGGGAGCGTTGACAAAAGATAAAGGTATTTATTTTTAAAACTAAATTGTCATTTTGTATGGCAACGCAGGCGGAAAAGAGATGACTCGTGAAGTGCATGAAAACGTTGCGATGTTATTATAAATGCAAATTGTAAACACATAAAAGAAGTAACGATAGTTTTTATTAAAAAAAAATATTTATATACATCAAGCTGTTTTTTAATAAATAAACCATCTTTCCCGAATAGGAGATTACTCATTGCTCGTAAAAATCTAGATACAGTTTTAACATAAACAGCGATATTATTAATTTTAGATGACGTATAATTATTACATACTTAAATAATTATTCGTCATCATTATTATAAATAATTTTTATGGCATGCGCCGTTCTTTTAAATTATAATAACTTTTGGATGATTTTAGAAATATAATACTCTTTTAACCATTTTTTGTATTCAATGAAAAGACAAATAACTTTGTTTACATCACTTTTATTTATATACAATCAACATGTTTCATGATGTTCACATCATCAGGATCTCATGTATACTAAACTTAAAAATTAAATATTGATCACATATGGGAGGAAAGGGTGGAACGAAGGGGAAGGGGTTAGAGTGGGGGAGGTTTATTAAAATTAGGGATTTAAATAAGCGATCACAAATTAAAAACCTTTACGAAGAAGATTTCTTCGTAAAAAATAATGATTTTTTGTTAAATTATATTTTTGGATGAATTATATTTTTTTGAATTAGTTTAATATTTAAATGTCCTATAAGCATGAAACTATTAATAGATTTTTTTTACATTGTTCCACACAGGAGGCCTTAAGATAATAATTCTACTCAGGGGCCTAAGCCATCTTTGGGGTTGCTGTATGGAGGGTCTATTTAGGGAAAAGGAGGAGAGGAAGGGTGGGTAGGAATCTGGGGGCAGTGTGTCCAGGAGTGATGGACGAATGAATCCATCCTTTCCACTGTGAAGCAAGGCAATGTTCTGGGAGAGCCCTGCTGGAGAGATCAAAAGATATCCCTCAATCAGTCTCCCGGACCATCCTGCCACGCTGTCAAGATCCGGTCAAACCTGATCAATTGATATATTCATTAGTATTAATTGTTTTAATTGTTACTATTCATTTGTATTAATTGTTTTAGTGTTTAATTCGTAGATCAATTAAAATATTCATTTGTACTTGTTTGTTTTTAAATGCTACTCACATATTTTTATTTACACTATTCTTTAATTTGACCAAATGATGTAATTGTTAATTTATCATCTTCTTTATTACACTTACATATACACCGTTTGAAAATGTACCATGTTATTACATATAATGTTGTCAACATGCACCTGCTAATAAACTAGTAGTTTAGCAGGTTTTAATGATAATAAATAATAAAATATAAATAAAAAACTCTTTCTTGATATTGTCGTAGTTTGATAAAATGTTTCCTCCTTACCAGACCATTGTCCTTACCAAGAAGTACTGTTCTATTTTATTTTCGTAATTTAAGTATTAATTTAATTACCAAATTCCGAAAAATTATTTACGTAGCTTTATCTCTTTTCAACTTATTTCTTCTTGTCGGTGGATAAAACAAGCATTATTACTTGGCAAGCAAAATTATAACAATCTGAAATTCAGAATATAGAGCAGACGGTGAACAAAAGACTCTTTGTGTGGAAATTTATCCTTAAAATACTTGTTATTTACTTCAACAGCAATCAAAATTATCAAAAAAGTTTTACTTTCAATAACATTATTTCTGGTATCCTTCGTAAAGGACGCTGTATTTAAATTTATTTCTTATCGATATAAAATAATTTCAATCAATTTTGATGGCCTACAAATCGTCAATTTGAATTTTATCATTTGACTAAAAATATGGCTGTTTAGCCTCACATTTTCGGACAAGTGTCCTCTCTGCAAATCCCTACAATAAGCCGTGTGACGGTTAAATAGCCTAGTTAACATTTTTGATGTTAACACTGGCTCATAAGCCATAATTAAATGCTTCATTATGTCTTTTCACGGCGTTCATGTATTATTGCGTACCATTTTTTGAATTGCCTCTGTTGGAAGCACATGATAAAAGCGCTACCAAAAAACTGTTGACCAAAAATGATAGCTCTACATTGTGAAACCGCATTCTCAACTCATCGGCGTTAAATTGTCTTTCCCAAATTAACCTAATTTTTAATGTTTCGTGGGTGTAAACATGCAGCTCGGCACCGTTCATTTTACAGGTGGCTAGAAAAGGGACTACAGACGCCATGCTCTTTTTTGTTTGACTGCCAAACGTTTTCAATTGGAATTCATCAACTACTATTTGAAATAAAGCGATACGCCAGGAAAACCAAAAAAGCAAAATAAAAGCACGTCACATTATTTTCGAGCTTTAAAAACCTTGATAATTTCAGCAATAGGACTAGTTGCTACAAGTTTCAGTTATACAAAAACTTCACAAAACTTTAAGTGGTCCTTTTATTTCTATGTGAATACTTACCTCACAAAAGTCCTAGTTGCTCCCGTCTGAAGCCAGTGATTCTATTGCATCCCCAATTGGGGTATGTTGTGAGGCTGAAGGTAGTGGGAATAGAAGGAGATGGGGAAGTGGAAGATAGGGAAGTACCTGACTATTCAGATTTGATCACCAAACACGCCTAAAGCCATTTTAAGCAACGTTTCAATTCGGAATGGTGATTTTACACCAGGGCGATACTAAGAGTATCTTCCACTCTGGATCATGCCGCAAATATACTATATATTATTTTGAATGAATTAATCGTGAAATAACACAAATTAATCAAATAAAATTTATTTGCCCACGACGGGATTCGATCCCGTGACCTTCGGATTGCGAACTAAAAGACCACCTCGGCCATCTGACTGAATTAAGTCACTGGGTTCACAAAGAGTGCTACATTAGTACTAAAGATGTCAAACGCCACCCTTAAATTTGGCAAACAGTTTTATAGCAATTCCTCAAATAAATAATTCAGATTTTCTCCGGACTTCTCTTTTCCTTCAGTTGTTGGCAGTTTTTACAGCGAAAATAACGTTGCCCTTGGTAGTAGAGAAACTTTAAGTTTAACAAAGTTAGATGTAAGATTCTAGTAAAGATGTCACATGTGTGCATCCAACCCACGTAATTGAACTCCAAATTATATTGCCTGAAAGTTCTCGGTAGGATTTTTCCGAATTTTTAAAGCGAACTTGAATTTTAAAACTGAATTTTAAGCAACGCTGTTTAAAACTTTGGAAACGGTGTAATTTCGTGAAAAGTACAGCTTTGAAAGACAATGCAGGGTTTTAAAACAATAACACAAGTCTGTGGTTTTTTCTGAAGTCACAAGTTGGTTAAGTTTTTCTGAAGTCACAAGTTTTGAAGTTGGCACTACGGTAATTGAGGTATATTCTGAAGCACAAATGAATGGACAGGGGAAGAATCGGATTATTTATATTTGGCCACTAAACACAGCTAAACTTATTTGCAAACGTATGCATTCTGGTTTATGGTGAGAGTGGTATTGTGAGTAACTACTACCTACCTACTCCAATCACGGATGCCGTAGTCTCATTGATTCCAGATAGTTGGGAGCAATTGGAAAGTTTATGCGGTACTCACATTTCTAAAAAATCTAACACTTTACATTGTTTATTTAATTTTATTTGAAACCATCTTTCTGATTCACGATTAAACATTTTTGTAAGAATAAATCATATGGCTTTGAGATGATTGTACGGCCCCTGGCACAACACACATAATATGTATAATCCAATTTAGCACATCACGCTTCAAATACGCGACCTCTAAATTTGGAACCGAAGATCCTAACCACGTATTAATTTTACAAGAATACATTTTTTCAAAATTTCGATTATGTAGATTATGTTATTAGTATTTTTCTCTCAGATTCGTGAAAATAGAGCACCCCTGCTATTGTTACCTCCAAGTATTTTCTCTAATTAGCATAAAACATCAAAGAATGTAATACATTGTACAGCGGTGAGAGAATATGCATTAGCCAAATTGTGGAACAAAGAATTTCCACACGGGTTCCCCTCTCGCAGCAGAGCCTTGCTTCATATGGTCGCATCAAAGAAGCCTCAATTTCCCTTAAGCATTATTGCATCTTAGACAGGGGAAGATTGGGAGTTTCTTTGTAGGCCTACTTCAAATGTAAGATATAGATGAGATTTTGTAACGCGGTTTTGCGATATTTTACCCCAAGTGAGCTTTGTCGTAGCTTAAGGAGGAAATGTTTTGAAGTCAGTGTAATTACATAAAAAAATTAAATTAGAGTGATAATGACATTCCTAGGACAGGTTGTTTCACAGAATTTGAAAAATTCATCAAATTTCGGAACTAACATTCAAGGTCTGTGAACTACCTAATTAAGTTCTGTTATTATCCAAGTACTGTGAAATAACCGGCCCATGATGGAACAATAACATAACTTGAATTTAAACTTTTAATTTTAAGGGTGGGAGATAAGCCGACGTAGCTCAATTGGTAGAGCAGTTGACCGGATATCAGAAGGACGTGGGTTCAAGTCCCGTCGGCGGCATTTATCTTTCCTCGGAAGATTTTTTCAATGTTGATGAGTGTTTCAGGCTAATAATTATTGCTTATAATAATTGTTACCCTTTGTGCTATGCATAAAAATCTTGTCTTAAACATCAGTTTACCAATTAAAAATAATAATTAATATTTGACAAGTTAAAGTATTTCACCAAAAAAATGTAGACATATTTTGTCTCGACGCCATCTAGTGGGAGAGTTAGCACTTATAATGCATTTCTCACAAAAAATAAAGTTGGTTGTTTTCAGGTGAAAAATGTAATAAGCAGTAATTGTTGAATGAAACACTAATATATTTTGAATTATTTGGCGGGTGGGAGCTAAGCCGACGTAGCTCAATTGGTAGAGCAGTTGACCGGATATCAGAAGGACGCGGGTTCAAGTCCCGTCGGCTGCATTTATCTTTTCTCGTGAGATTTTTTCAATGTTGATGAGTGTTTCAGGCTAATAATTATTGCTTATAATAATTGTCAACTAAATGGTGTCTCGCTTTAACATATCCGATTTTATTTTAGGGACACCATTGACTTTCTCTAATAACTCTCTGAAGGTTATACTCATCAATATAAGTAATATATCATTAAAGGAGAAAAAAATCATAATATATTACAACAAATTATTCAAACCAAATTATTTAAATTAGCCGAAATTGAATTGTTGTGCCCCTTGTGCTACAATTTTTTTTTATCACATTATACAAAATATATATGCCCACACACAGTTTTAGATATTATCCAAGAAGAAGGGATTACACTAATTGGTTTTTGGTTTTTAAAGCACAACAAACTTTCAATGTTCAGGTTCTTACAAATTATTGTTCACCAAAACGTTTGGTTCACAAAACATTGCATCCGATAGTCCATTCGATTTTGGACGTTTAAGAGTACCAAAGAGAAGAAAAATGAATAAAAGTCAAAGCCAGCGACGAAAAAAACCGTTAGTATAATATAATTAAATATTAAAATTTTTAAAGGACCTGTTTTTTTTCCAAGTCCACCCCTCATCTTAGCCAAGGTTTCGTAACCCATAGCCGTAGAGGAAGACCGTTGAATCTAAGTATCTGTAGTCGGCTAAAATATCAAATGCGTACTGAAAAAATAATAACTTCTAAGTTATTTTCTACTGCCTTGGGGAAGAACGAGAAAAATGAACTACTTCTCGGGAACTAAGATAAAGTTTTATTGAAATGCAATCCAGTGAAAAAAACTTGATTGTTTTTTTAAAGAAGAAAAAAAACCGTTGGATTTTAAAATTTTTATTTAACGGTGAAATAATTATTTTTATAAGACCCTTGAAGGATTAAATATTACAATTTTAGGTTTTAATCACAAAGTTAAAATAAAAAAAATAAATATTCTTCCTAGACACGCAGAAAAGTTATGAGATGTCGCACATTAAATACAAATTGATACATAAATTTATCCAAGACACTACCTAGAATTTAGTTGAGAAGAATCATGCAATCGTACATAAAGATAGGAGCTAATAAAATATGCAGTAAGAAAATGAATGTAGTGTTGGTAGTTCTTAGTCGAAGTATGATACAGTTAAATATGACCGAAGGGGATAGGTTCCCATTGGCTCAGTGGCAGAGCAGCGCTCCGGCCTTCTTGGGTTTAATTCTTATATGCGATCGAACCTTTTTCTGATTTTTCAATTTTAAATTTTTGATTGGGGGTCGCTAATATTGTCTTCATTGATTAAATGATTATTGTTTTGATACTCACTCATGGTTGGTTTAATAATTTAATAATACCTTCGTAAATAATATGATTTAATTAAATAAATACAGTAATGTCGAAAAGGTGGAGAGATTTAGATACCTCGGCAGTATTCTCACGAAGACTCTTGACCCAGATATAGAGATTAGGTGCAGAATTAAAGCAGCAAAAACTGCGTTCAGTAAAATGAAATCCCTCTTCTGCAGTGAAAATATCAGCTTAAAACTAAGGCAGAGAATGCTAAAATGTTATGTGTGGTCGGGCTTGCTGTATGGATGTGAAACATGGATCTTGAAAATAATTACCATGAACAGGTTAGATCGCAGATAAGAGAAACAAAGGGAGATATGCTATGGGCAGTTTGAACCTTGTGGAACTGTATTTCCTCGTGTCGCCGATATTCTCAACCAATACTATTGCACACCTTCGCTTACGCTAAAGTATACGCCCCTATTCGAAATCACACTTAAAACTTGTCGTTTTCGTTAGCACTAATACTTAGAACAAATTTCTACGCGTACACGTTTCGAATGCATTCGCAATTAGCAATACATACAAATGACAATGAATAAAGCTTGCAAGAATACAAATCGATAGAGATCGATTTTTAGTTAAAAAAATTATTCCAGTTAAAATTTTGATGAACAATTCTTATCCTCAGAACCGATAAATCTAAACAAGTGTGATCTGGACTCTGGACACGTTTAACGTGTCCCATTCGTAACAAATCCAAATCAATTGTTTCTTATCTATAATTAGATAACTGAATTTTAACAGTTTTTGGTTTTGTTCAATAACTTTAATCACAATAACACTCACAGTGTGTTTTTGTTGTTGTAAAAATCCATAAAAAGAAATATAATGTTTTTACTCATGTTAATTTATTTTGTATTTGAGTACTTCACAAGAGTCTCATCTGCTCCCAACCATCTGGAGCCAGTGAGACTAGGGCATCCATTGGGGTATGTTATGAGGTTTTAGGTGGGGAGGAGGGTAAGAAGTCTAGGAAAATGATGGTAGGGAAGTACCCGGTTATTCAGATCTGGTCGCCAAACACGGCTAATAAATTTAAAGCAGCATTTCTGTTCTGAATGGTGGTCTTTAACCAGGGTTATACTGAAAGTATTTACAATTCTGTTTCACAATTAATAATTTTACAATAATAATGACAAGTATTTTCGGCAACGCTGGGTGCTCTACCCGTGTTAGGGCTTTTATTTTGCGATTTCATATTTTGTTTCATGATCTATTTATTACCCGTGTTTTACAGGCAGTTTTTTTTAAATAATATGTATGACAGTTATTTTCCTCCTCTTTTGAATGTCAAGTGTGCTAGTTTTCATCAATCTCAAACAAATGTAAATTGAAAAAAACAAAAAAAAATTCACCTTGGTATAATTAACAAAAATATATAGAAATATATACCTATGTACGATAGGTATTTCATTTAGCAAATAAACATTTAAAAATATATATATTATTGACCGGTAAAGTGGAGATATTTGTTTAATACTTGTCGCTTCGATAATTTTGGTGTTACGTTTTTAACTAAGTAATGTAAACGGATAGCAAGGTATTTTTCCAAAACGGCTTTAGTGAGTTGAACTAAATGATTATTCATTGGTGATTAGTCATATTGATGAAAATAAATATTTTCAAATACTTTGATTCCAACGAAATGTCTTAAGGCTTTGGTTACTAGTTCCTGTTTTTTTTTTTTTTTATAAATTTAATTTTCAGTTTATTTTTATCTACAATGGCGTTCTTTATTATAACTTCCATTGTTTTGCAAATGTTTACAACATCAATTGAAGGGAAAAAGGCCACCTTTATCTTTTAACTTTATAAATCCATGATGACTTGTAATTTCATTTGCAATCAACGCACCGACACAAGTATCACATTTTAATTTTTCACATAGAAAACGAACAACAAAGCCAGCTAAATATGCTATTACCTGAGAACTAAATTGTGAAGTATCACGTACAAGAATATCAATTTCTTCATCAAACAATGCCTGTTCGTAGAGTAATTGTATTTCATCGTCAAAGTCATCTAAGAGATTTGTTCTGTCAGTGGAGATATTAATTTTTTCAAAAGCAGAGAGCAACATAATATAGATATCTCTTCCAATGACTTAAAATTTCCTGTTTGGAAATCTCTCAGTTCTGACTTAACAAGAAGTTTTTTGTAAATTGCTTGGAATTGCCGAGGGGTCTACACCCTCCGTGGGCACGTATATGGCCAAACATCAGTTCAATATGATCTTCGCTGAATTTATATGTGGGAAGACACTGCAACTTTTTCTCATTTTGGACGAGTCTTAGATATAGCTCTTTTAGACTTTTAATGCATATTAAAAAACCTAAAAACCCAGTCTTTCTGCTAGAATGTATTACCTTAGATCCTTCAAAAAGAGTTAGAGATTTAATATATAATTCTGCATTCCCCAAAAATTCAAAAACATTATGTTTATTAAGCATATTGAGTGGCTTTTTGAAATGAAGTTGAATCATGTCGCGCGAATTAAGAACGTCGAATAAATTGTTGATGGTTCTTAAAAATTCAACAGTACGTTCAACGTCTTTAAAGTCACAATTATTTAGACCCGTACAAAATGTTAGAGCATCTGCAACACTGTTGCTAAACAATTGAGAAGCCAACTTAACTTTCATTTTTTGATTTAAAAAAAAAAAAGTGATTATGTCTAACTTTGTTAGCTAAATGAAGGTGTTCATTTTCTTGTAGCTTATTTAAATTTTGTAAATGAGACCACTTAATAGACCTGTTGTGACAATCTTTAAATACTCCTTTGCTTCAAACGCATTTCGAACTAATTTTATAATGTGACACGCATCAAAAAAAAACATAAACAGGTTGTTTTGTTACAGGGTGATCAAAGCTAGTTTTCATTTCACTAGTATCTAATAAACACCCTAGCTGTTTTGCCATTGTAACATTGGCTGGGCATCCATCAAAAGCCAATGATACTATTTCGACCCCCGTTGTATGGACCAGTTCTAAGCACTGCTTAACTAAATTAGCGCGCTGCTCACCTGACACACTGTTAACCAAAAAATACCCTACTGGAAGTTTTTTAGGCACCATTGATTGCAGTTACTAAAAAAACTAAGCCATCTTTGGCCTCAGGTAGATAATCTCTGTCCTTTACTGTATTTCCGATATCTACATATCCATGCATCTGTGTACCATCCCACTCTGAATGCTGTCTAATAGCCATCTCATCCATTACCAAATTGCATACAATACTATAGTCGGTAGAGTTAACTTTTGCCTTGAGTGCGTTGAGAGACTCTCTTGTAAAGCCTGGACGTGTATGAGGCAAACATGTATCGAAATTTTTTCTGACATATTCACATGCCTTTGGCGAATAAAAGTGAAGTGTTAACGCAAAAGTTTTTAGTCCGGCAGTAAATTTTGTTTTAATCGTACATCCTGATGTGAGCCTTGTGTTACACTGAGTCATTAGGTCCCTGACTCCAACGTCGGAGCTTTCTATCAACGATTGCTTATCTGCATTAATCAAATTTCGTTCTTTTAATGCTTTCATGACATCTGTCATTGACTTCATTTTCTCTTTATATCGCCTTTTGGTTGCTTGGAGACGTTTTACATGCAATTTTTGAGATCTTATTATAATTTTATACTTTTTAATCAATAATAGCAATTTTTTTTCTCGAGGTGAATTAATTGTTGATGTTTGTTCTGCAGATGTAATGAGCGAAGTTGGTGTTTGCGCTGCAGCTGTAGTGAGCGAAGTCGACGTTGTGGGTTCACTTGAGAGCTGTAACTAACCAAAATTACTGGTTAAAAGGGCAGAAACTTGTGAAAAACAAGGGAAAAAAATATTTATTCTTCTTAAATATACTTTTTAAAAACTAAATAGAAAACAAACCGGATCATATATACATAAGTGGCAGTTTGAATGTAGGAACAGCCCATTCAAAAAGGTTCCGAATTTTTTGTTGCTGGTTTAAAATCGTTTTGGCCAAAGTGAGACGAGCAAATGATGCTATGGCGAGTTGGAAACCAATTTCCCTTTCTCCCCGTTGCGTCAACCCATTTTTCTTTAATTGTTCCGTCCTTCGGAAATCTGAAATAATTAAAATACTATAAGTCACTACATCTAAAAACGAATATAAATTATACGTTACCTAAGATAAATAAATTATCACGATTTTTTGTTATGCTTCCCCCCGTCCCACGAACCCTCCCCCCCCTCATCACTTCCTCACCCCCGCCAACCCCCTCCTTCGTTTCCCTCCCCCACCCACATAACCCTCTCCCTATCAGATCCCTCGTCCCGAATTCTCTTCCCCTTTTCCTTTCCTTCCTGCCGCTAAACTATATGAAATACGCACATTTCTAAAACTGATCACGTGCCAAAAAATTTAATTTTTTATAACGACAGAGCTTACCGTTATATATTTTGAAACCTTCACGGGCGTGCCCACACGAAAACACCAAAGTTTCATCCCAGTCGGATGAATGGTATAGGAAATAATTTCATAATGCTAGAGCCCACCATTATACTCGTATATAGAAACCTCCGTGGGCTCCGGCACTAAAAATCACCAAAGTTTCATTGAAAATCGAATAAATGGTACACGAACGCTGCGGAACAAACAAACAAAGATTAATTTTTATAAATAATGATTTTAAAAGAAAAGCATTGCATTTGTTTCTACCACCAATCAGCATCTACAACAATAATTATCTACAAAAATTATATGTATAAACATATATATATATTTTTTTTTATAAAGCCCTACTAATATTACGAAATATCGATGGTCGGTATTTAAAAGAATTCGCGTCCTCATCACTAGCATCGCAATGGCGGCGATGTTTGTTTTAACGAGGCCTTATTTCAATAAAAACTTCGAATAATCATTAAAAATTGATAACGTACCTACTCTAATTTTGTACTAACCGGTGAAATGAAACTCCATCTATCTTGAAGTTCACATTTCTTGTAGAATTTTTGCTTAGTTGCACTGAACAAGACGGCATTTTGAATAAAACGGGCACAAACTGTACGCGGTTACGACACAAAACCAACTGAATGAACGAATTCTTTCTGCATTCACACTACGCTCCGTAGACCGTAGTCCGTCCACGGTCTGGCGGCCAACATAGCATATCTCGGGTTTCTAATATCATTGGGTTAGAGGCATTTGAAATGTGGCTTCACCGGAGAATGCTCAAGGTCCCATGGACCTACATGATCACCAACAGAGAAATTCTCAGGCGGGCTAGAGCAGATAGAAAACTGCTTACATTAATAAAAATCATGAAAATTTCATATCTGGGTCATATACTTCCAGAGGAGAAGTATAACTTGCTCCATTTAATATTGAAAGGCAAGATAGAGGGTCGCGAGGGCCTGGTGGAGACAAATGTCTTGGCTGCGAAATGTTCGAGAGTGGACCGGCATTAGAAGTCTGGAGGAGCCATTCCGGGCAGCGCAAGATAGAGAGACATTTTCAAGAGTGATTGCCAACGTCGGGGGGACCTGATAGGACACACAAAGAAGAAGAAGAAATAAAGACAATATTAGCGAAACTCAATCGAAAATCTGAAAACAAAAAAAATCAGAAAAAGATATGGTCACATCTGGGACTCGAACCCCTGTACCTTCGCCTTGCCGGGGCGCAACTCTACCAACTGATCTAATGTGTCCCTATCCGATTAGGTCATATTTAACTGTATCATACTTCGACTAAGAATTTTCTTCATTTTCTTAACGCATGTTTATATTGGCTACTAGCTTTATACAAGATTCAAACCCGAACTAAATGCTATGAATATAGTGTCTTGGATAAATTTTTATTTTTAATATGCGACATCTGTTAACTTTTCTGCAAATCTAGGTTGAATATTTAGTTTTATGTTTAAATGAGTAAAACCTCAAATTGTAATATTTAATTAAATGAAGAAAATATTAGCGAAACTCCACCAACTGTATCTTTTTCTGGTTTTTATTTTATCAGATTTTCAATTGAGTTTCGCTCAAATTGTTTTCGTTTAATTAAAAATGTATTACATTTTGAGGTTAGACTAATTAAGTAAAAAAAAATATTATTATTATTATAAATGATAACAAGACGATTTAGGGTTTTCTTTGACGAGGAAAGTATTAGTAAAGAGAAGTGAAAGTAAAGGGTTACGGCGAGATGGAACTGGAATATAAAAGTATTAAAATTAGATAATGCGTAAATGATGTAAAGTGGGGAATGAGAGCTTTTAAGGGCTATCTCATTACTCCACCAAAGGTAGCCCACGTTTCGAAGAATAATGAAAATATAATTGACAGTATGTGTTTCCATTTCAGATTTAAAACATTTAATTTATTGACCTTTAAATAATAAACTAACTAACCATCAAGCCGTTTCACTACAGGGGTAGGCAGAGCGGACGGACTGCTAAACAACTCGGTCTTGGCCCACACTTTTTGCCTCGTTTACATTCATATATCGTCTCATAAATACTCTTCTATTATTCTGACTCTTGACAAGTATCTGATTCACTTGATCGTAACATGTCTTCCTCAGGCGTGGCCGATTTCTTCTTCTATTCACATTTGCGTCATATATTCTTCTCACGCTATATCTTCTTTCATTCGCTCTACATACCCAAACCATCTGAGGGTACCTTTCTTAATCTTACTTAAATAATAATTAATGGAATAAAAAATTATGTCAATTTTCCGACAAATGTTTGGCTTATGGAACCAAAGTTTGCTGGTTGGAGACAAGAATAAGAAATAAAAAAAATAGAAATTTTCAATTTGGGAGGCGGGAATGGGTACCGCCGCCCCGGAAACCTTTATTGGATAACCAACACCTCTGCCATAGGTCACCCCAAGTGGTTCGCTACGTTTGGTGATTTAGCAGGGGTGCCCGGGTTCATGGGGTGAGGTTTGTCCAGGTCTTGGAGGTGGATGACCAAGACAAACTAAACCCCAGATTCCACCCACTCCTTAAACCCCTTTCCTTCCCAGAACTCTCCTCTCCTTCCTTTCTGTAATATCTTCATTTTGGTAAAATAATTACACCATTGTATTATAAGCACCTATCTTTTTATTGACACCTCCATTCATCTGTTTTACAATGGTTCCCTGATGTTCTAAGAATTAAGGTTTGAATTACAATAGCTTATGTCCATTTGTGAATAGTTACCAAATAAGTATTTACCCTAATTAATACATTACACTTTCCTTAAAGAGATCCTCCACACAGCATCCCCAAAGATTGTGATAAACTCGTTTTCTCTCGTCTCTTCTTTTGAATTCTTTTTTTAAAATATTTTTAATTTTACTATTTTTTTAATTCTTTCATCCTTTCAAGTTTTCTTAAACTTTTCTTTTGGCTCTGATCGATATTTAATTTTCTCAAAGGCTTTATATGTATGACACACAAGCCTTCATGAAAATGTGACCCTTATTTTCTTTGATTACTACAGGAAGCTATTTAAAGATCCCTTGTACTACATATCTTTATAGATATAAGTACTTAACTAATTAATACGTTATCTACGACCTTGAACGTAAATTTTCGTATTTATGTTGTAAATAAATTCCACCAAACGTTGTGTTATTTTTTTGATTTATGGTGTGGGAACTTAATTACTTTTGTTTTGTGGTACCCTTTGATTCTGAAAGGAGCGTTGAGCATCGAATTTGATTGGTCTATTTCTTGCAATTCTAAATTTTATTTTATTTTCTTTAAGAACTAAACTTTCCCTAAACACTATTTCGATTTCCTACCTCTAATGAATCCGCAATATACCTGTTATTAATGACATTTACCTGTTCAATTGTTTGTGTAATTAAGAATGACTCAAATGGTTAATTGTTAGTGAAGTCTTTTGTTACTCAAGATTTATTTACTGCTTGGCTCTCCCCTATTTTGGTCCTGATGCTATAACGTACATATGACATTGTTTTAGTAGATTATTGTTATTAATTGATTGTCTATTAGAACGAACTCAGAAATGCTCTTTTGCTTGCATAATTTGGCTCCTATCCTCCTGCAGATACACAGGGTGGTCAAAGATCAACTAGAACTTCGCACAGTCAGCCGACGCGATTTTCCAGAGGGCCGTTATACCTTGTTCTGTCAATCTTCCATGTCGTCGTGTACGTTACTCAGGTCTTTCTCTAAGCCCCGAAATCTCCAAATTCCAACTCCTCCGAAGTCTACTATTTACTTAGAGCGAACCGGTTTCGTTCTATACACAATCATATACTCACGGTCTTTGCAAGAGTTCGAGTCGTGAATTCTAATTTCTCGCATGCAAGAGACGATGTGAGGATGCCCCTGTCGAGACTAAAGCGCTAGCTGTAAGCGAGTCCACATCATCCAATGCACAGTACATAAGAAGATATATATGTATACATACGTTTGGGAAGGATTATAACTCGCAATGTGAAGCTAGCTAGCCTCGCATTCCAAGCTCGGATTTCGTGAAAAGGAATTCTGCGAAAAACCTTAGCCGATGACCGAATATATACATATTAAGAGTAGGAAATATCAATATATAAGAATAAACTAAGAATATTTATTAGTTTTATTAATGGAGAGCTAATAACTCCAGGCTTTTGTTTGTTTGGTTGACAATTTTATTTAAGAGATTGCCATCTCTATTGATTTCTTGATTTGTTTGGTTGACAATTTTATTTAAGAGATTGCCATCTCTATTGGTTTCTTGATTTGTTTTGTTGAACTGTTATTCTAGATTTTCCCCCTCCCCAGACTCAACTCTTTGATATAAATTTTTACTATCCCGTGATTTTTCAAAAGTCTCATGTAAATGTTTGATACGTGTGAGGTTTTTATTCCCATAACTTCAAATGTTTTCATGTAATTCCTCAATTCATTTTTATACTACTATCCCGTGATTTTTCAAAAGTCTAATGTAATTTTAAACTGCAATTTAATCTTCTTGTTAATTTTTCAAATCATATTTCAACTATATTTATATAGGCTTTTATACGTAAATAAATGTGGTTTATATTCTAAATACACATATACATATATTAGTTATATAGAGATAATTTAAGCATAGAGTAAATTTACATAAACTACATATTTTTAATAAATTAAATATAATATTTATAACTCTATAGGAACTCGGAAATTAATCAAGTGTAGATATTTTTGTAGGTAGGTATCTGATAGACATCACCCAAATTCAATATAAAAGATGTTTTGTTTAATTAACCTCCTTTTTTCTGGGAATGTAAATATATATATAATTACCCATATATGGATAACATATCAATATAAGACATATATATGTAATAAACCTCTAATCATAATTGTGCAATATCTCTCTGAGATATTTTATTTCCGGAATATATATAGAAATACATATACATACATACAAGTATAATTCGAAATACATATTATATACATTATTTTTAATATACATATATAGCACAGATTTGAATCAAGTAATATTTTGTCGTAATAATATAAATTTTTATACCGATGATCAGCTGTTCTCTCCTCGTCCATGATTCTGAAAATATTTATACTTATGAAAAACTCACCCCTACATGTCGATTCCAGTCGGGTTCTACACGACCACCATTTTTGTTTATATATTCTTTTTCTCTAACTAATTCAGCTATTGTCTAACTAAATCTAAATTAATCCTTTCGATCCATTATTCCGCTATATTGTTGAATCTAAACTGATTTAATTGACGACTAATCTTTATTAATCAAAATGTATTTTATTTTCACAACTCGTTGATTAACCTAACACTTTGTTAAATTAAGTTTAACAAATTAATTCATAATTATTATCCGGAGTAATATTATCATTATTTATTTCGTGTTCCTTCTTTTTTTCACCGAACTTTTATCTAGCAACAAAGTACTATACAATTAAATATCGAATAGATTTTTATCATTTATTATTTATCTTAACTTCCAGATTTATTTTTATAGTTATTCCATTATTAAAATAACATTCTGCTTAAATTATAATTTTTAAGCAATAACCACTTCACGATTATTTACGAAATAATAGATTTATTATTATTTAATCTAACAATAGATTACTACTCTGTGATAGAAATGTTCCGTTCAATCGTACGTTATCTAGCCGAATTAATTCGATGTTAATTTTTTTTAGATTAATGTGGTTCGACAATTATTCTCTAAACACTATTAATTTTTTTTTAAATCGTTACACTATATTATAACCTTTTTATTTTAATGATAAGTTGAATTTATAAATAGATATATTATTATTCAATGCTGTTATAAAATTCTTTAAACACTGTTGTTTCTTTTTAAATTCGCTACACTATATAAACTTTTTATTTTAATGACAAGTTGAGTTTATAAATAAATATATTATTATTCACTGCTGTTATAAAATTCTTTAAACACTGTTGATTTTCTTTAAATTCGCTACACTATATAAACTCTTTATTTTAATTACAAGTTGAATTTATAAATAAATATATTATTATTCACTGCTGTTATAAAATTCTTTAAACAATGTTGTTACTTTTTTTTATTAATTCGCTACACTATATAAACTTTTTATTTTAATGACAAGTTGAATTTATTGTAAAATTATATAAAACACTTTATTTAATTTTCAACACTTCACAGATTTAATCACTTACACTGACTGTAATTTTCTAAGTCTCAGGTTTTCCCACTCCGAATTTTTCTAAGTCCCAAAATTTTACAACACTTAGAAAATTTTCAACTAATAACCGTATTAGACGCTACGTCACGTAACTTCCACGATTTTAATCCGACGATTGGTCCCCGACGACTGATTCCCGACAACTAACACCGAAAACTGATCTCGATTCTTCTAAGTCCTAAGTTTTATATGTACCTCCAGGATTAGAACATCTTAATTACGCGTTCATTGATTTTCTAATTTAAACTCTAACAACTCGAGATTTCATATATCAATTCTGTCATTTTCGTATCAACGTGTTAAGTCCGGCCCCCTTGATTTTAGAAATCTTCTGTCTCTTACGTAAATTGTTCCAGTGTCGAACCTACCATTATGTCAAATTTTGCCCCGTCGTTCCTTTGTCTTCTGGTCTTACGAATTTAACTAAAATATCATGATTTTTGTGTCCTTTTTTCTCTCAATATATAATAGGTACGTCTTCAATAAACTGTATATAATTCTCAATTTGGTTTATCGCTACCAGAACACGAACAAACTCATGTCGAAATCTTCACTATGCTTTTCCCAACATTCATTTTCCTAAATTTCCCCACATTTCCATGTTTTCTATATGAATCAATTCAATTTTAAGCTGTATTGTCTCTACTTATGTAGTACACTTGAATTTTCTTATTTTTCTTCAATTATATTTTATATACGACGTTATTTTTATGATTTTTCTGCTTCATTCTTATGTCATTGTCCATAACTATATGATTAGTTATATTCCAAGCCAAATTTACTGTTTTCATCGATACTTCTGAATTTTCATGAGTTTTCCTTACGAAATCGTCTTTTAACTGTATTTACTTCATTCTTTACCATCATTTGTATAATTTCCAATGCTTATCTTCTCTTAGAAAACTTCACCTTCTAGTCATAAATATTCAATCTGCTATTTTTTCATAATTTTCATAGAAGAAAATTCCAATTTGACTCTGGGATATGTGTCAGGTTAATTGCTTCGTATAAAAACGTATAAAATTGTGTCTCGTTTCATCCCAAAATCTCATAAAGTATCATCGCTGACATATGTTGATGTTTTCGATTTCTACGTACTTGATCGTAAATAAGAAATTAATATTAACTCGTTAAATTTAATCTCTTTTATCTTATCCAAACATTGCATAAGTTCCATGTTAACTTTTATTGCTTCAAAAGCAATAAAGACTATCATAATCACCCAAAACCATGTCGGAAATCTTATTGTTTAAACAACAAAATCGTGTGTGAGCTCGACAACCTTTTTTTACATCAATTGCCTCAGCAATTTGTTCTATCGTCTATAGTATTTTCTCATAGCAAATGACGTAAAAACGATCCCTTCCTTTGAATTAATTTAACGTAATATAACTAGAATAACCATCCTATTTCAAATATATAACGATATCTATTTAAACTCGTCTGAAAACGCAAAATTAAGTCTAAATCTTATATTGTTCAATAAATACTTCCGTTTAAATGTCCGTTTTTTTCATTAGATTTTCTTTTCAAATCGTTTTCCCTGACCGTATTGCTTCATTTAAAAGTGACATTCCTAATTTCCATCGTTTTTCTTTCTTTTAAATATCAAACGTACGTTTTCCTCTGAATCTGGCCTCCTTTTGTTCTTCACGTTCTCGTTATGCAATTGAGTATCCCTACAGTAGCTTTTCCCACGTTTTCCAGGTCTTTTCTTTAATCTTCCGTTCATTATATTTCCTCGCTATTTTATTGCATCATTTTTTCAACATAATATGGATTTATTTGTTCGTTAACTGCGGTTGTCGATTCCTCTGTTGCACTCAATATTTACCTTTACAATTAGGGTCATTGTACCAAATGCACCGAACGTGGGATTGTGTTTATCTTAAAGCGTATTGATCTCTCGGGTTGATGATGATTTTTACCCCATAAATCTCAGACTAATGGTCTAGTCCAAAGTCCATCTCTTTGTCTTGAAAAAAGGTTACCTCCCCCTTCTCTGATTGGTAGATCAATCTTAAGTGTTTATAATTGGATCCCTCTGTGTTCTATTTATCAAAACTTGACATGAATTTAATAATTATAGATCTCTGCAGTCTCCATGGCCCAATCAAACTTAATCCGCTAGGTGTCGCTAGTGTGTTGATTTCGTTATAATTCTGAATTATTATTTATTCATTCGTAAGGTGGAAGCTACTATATTTTCGTATCCACTGCGATTCATCACAAGATGACATAGGCCCTGAGGGAGATCATTTTCCTCAGGGCCTCCTGTGTGGGGTTCATGTAAAAAGAAAAAAAAATAGAATAAAAAAAATTAAAAATTATGCGGTTTTTAGGGTAAATATGGTATTACATTAAATGGTTCTATTTTTTAAAGTAATCAGCTCTATACTATACTTTCAAACCGTCCTCTTTAACATCTTATTTCCTTTCCAATCTCCTCAAATCTCACAACATTACCCGGTGTTGGAATTTTCAAAGTCTTACTGGCTTCAGACAATCGGACTATTGTACAGTGACACACAAAAGTAAAAATAAAAGTATAATAAGTGAATGTTTTCCGCCAGAACACGGACGATATAAAATGATACAAAGCAGTGAACTGATACAAGTATACTGGTACACTTGTAGGTGACTTCAGATGAGAGAAGAATCTCAGCGAAACTCCCGCTCTCGAGAAAAGACTTCAAACAAAGAGATTTGGGGATCCCCTTTATTTGCGGCAAAGCAGCGCATAAAGAAGATGGCCCACAAAGCCTTCTTAAGCGGGTGATAATGTCATATCTAAAAATATCCGTTCCAATTTTGGCAAAAGAAATATTGGGATTTCCAGACATTTTCGCCACAGGCAAAGCGGCCCGATTTTGCCGCAAAAACAAATTACACTCTTGCAGCGCGATTTTTAAATGAAAACAAAGGTAGTTTTGCCAGCGCAATTTTTTCGCAGAAACATTACGCTGTTGTTTGCGTGAAATTTATTGTTATAGTTATACTAAATCAACAGTGTAAAATATAGAAAATCTTTTTATGTGATAAATAAAGCGAAAAATTTCAAATCTAACAAAGAAGAAAAGTTGAGTAAAAATATTTCGTAATTTTCCTAACAAAGTCTGTAAACTCGCCGGAGAGCCTTGAAACCTTCATGATTTAAAACACAAATAACATGACATACCTACTTAATTAAAAAGTGATTTCTACAAAAACAGTCATCGCACTATTTTTTGTTCTAACTTCAGTTATTGTATCAGGAATGCATTTCCGGGAGCTACTGTGTTTGGTCTACAGGAAAAAATAATTTATCGCAATGATTCATGACTTAAAAAAACAATTTCGCAAGTTAATTACGAACTTTTATTAAAAAGAACTCTTAAATGGTGTGAAGGTTTTTGGTACTTTTAATAGTTCTCTGATATGCTCATTTTATATCTAAAAACACATGTTCTGTTACAACTACGAGAAATAGTTCGGATGCACGCAAATTCTATGGTTAATTTTTTTACATTAGCTCCACATATGAGGCCCTGACGAAAAATAATTCTCGCAGGGCCTATGCCATCTTTGGGGATGCTATGTAGAGGGTAATTTTAGGGAAAGGCAGAAAATTAAGTTTTGGGACGGAAAAGGGTATGAGCGGTGGTTGGAAATATGTGGGTTAATGTGTCCAGGAGTGACGGACTTGTGAATCTATCCCACCCCCTGGGGTGCTTGTCAACGGGTGGAGAGAGTCCGGTTGTAGAGGTTTAGGTTAGGTCTCCCTCGACCAATATCCCGACTCGACACGCCATGTAGTAGGTGGGCAAAGGCAATCTCTGCCAAGACCTAGACAAACCACACCCCATGAACCCGGTTACTCCTTCTAAATCAGCAAGGAAATAATAATAATAACTTATTAAATAAATACAAATAAAAACAATCACAGTTAACTTTATTACGAGGTACCTCTTAACCTTAAATGAAAACTAACTAAAAGTTAACTCTGTGTAACCAGCAGTTTCAGATTATAATTTAATTTGTTCTTCCGTTTGCTCTAAGTTAGTTGGGCAACCTCAGCTACCCGTTTAAACTTTAAATAGCAGTTGTGGCTAATCTTTGGTTAGACAAACGATACCACTAAACTGAAGTAAAGAGAAACTACGGATCAACATAAAATTAAACTGATGAACGTCCTTGTTACTTTAAGTGGGACTGTGGATAACCTTAATGGCACTGGGGCATCTTAAACAGTGGATTAAGGAGCCAGCGTCTTAACTAAACGCATCCAGTCTAGTTTCTTGTACTAATGCAATGGAATTGCCACTTTCCAAAATACTAAAACTGGGATAAAGGACTTAATTTGTAAGTTATTGAAAAAGTATTAATTTTGTTTTAATTAGATATTTCGTCTATACTTAGTATAGTGCAAGAACTAAGAACTAAATAGAGACTAAGAATTACCAACATTTTCTTCATTTTATTAACGCATTTTATTCTAGAAAGCATTTAGTTCGGATTTGAATCTTGCAATCACACATAAAGATAGCAGCCATAGCAGCTATCTAAGATGAAATATGCGTTAAGAAAATGAATATAATGTTGTTAGTTCTTACTCGAAGTATGATACAGTTAAAAGTGACCGACGATAAGGACACATTAGCTCAGTTGGTAGAGTTGCGGCCCAGAAAGCCGAAGATCCTGGGTTCGAGTGCCCATATCTTTTCCTGGGTGCCCATATCTTTTACTAATTTTTCTGTTTTCAGATTTTCGATTGAGTTTCATAAAAAAAAATCATGCATTTATGCTGATTTTGAGACCACAATAGGAGGTACGTATATCTGCTTAACTATACTGTTTATATTTCAAACACACAGTAGCAAAAAAAAATAGTTCAAACATTACGGTATCTAAGATTCGATCGAAGATTTTAGCTACTCGTATCATTCTGTCAAATCTAATCAAAAGCAACCAAATTTGCAGTTTTGTTACTACAGCATAAGTACACTTTCTGGGGCTAATTATCGATAATTTTCTATAAATCGCTGTTTACAGTTTGTGTTGCTTATTTCGGGAACTACATAGCATTAAAAGGGCCTAACTAATAAAAGTTTTTTTTTAAGTTAATAAACAACCGTTGTTTATCAGTTGTGTAACATTTGAAGTAGGTATGTTTATTGGTGAGGGGGACAGTATTTTAACTCTTTTGTAAAATCAAATTGCTAGTATTGATTCCATGCCTGTTAATTACCGTGTTATTCAATAGTCTGTTTTCAAAATATTTAAAAGATCGAGTTCCACATACTCAATACAAAGACATTTGAATTCCTCTTTATTCGAAAGAGAATCCTTCTATTATCAAGCAAACACAAACTAACAGGGATATTTTTCCCATCAAACATTTCACCAGAATCTGATAAATTCCACAAGTTGTTAAACGAGCTAAAACTATTTTGGAGCATCTATTAATATGTTACCTTTCGGTACAACCACAGAACCATTCTTCCACTTTAAGTCGGTGTTCAGAGTGAGATGTGTTCACAGACGGAGGCAGAGATCACGACTTGATGAATACAGTTGCAACTTGAGCCTTTGCTAGGAGATAATGGAACATTCTCTTGGGAGACGTCAAAAACAAATCCTTGGCGAAATCCGGCTTATCTCAAACTCACAGTGAGCTGAAGTCATTGAATTAGAATATACAGATGAGTCCCCATTTCTCAAAGTAATGTATATTAAGGACTACTCTATTTTGTACCAACACAGCATTCAATGTAAATTTTTGTAGTTCCGTGTAATTTGTTTGCATGAAGTTTGGTTTTTTGTTAAATTTGGCGTTTTTAGACGCCTTTATAATTACCGCGACGTTTCACGGTTACGGAACCGTGACGGCAAAAAGGCAATAAACATGCGTTCCTTATCGGTATAATGCTGCAGCTCTTTCTTACATATTAAACATAATGGTGAGAAACAAAATATGAGATACACAAAATACGCGTGTGTGTGTTTTTTCCAAAGTACTAATATAATTTAATATCTCATTACGGCTCAGCCACGGCGACGGGAATTGCGTTTCATACGTATGAGGGAGATGTGTAATAATGATTGTATGTTTCCTTTGGGGGAAAGACAGACGTTTGTCTCATTTTTGTAAGAAAAATCGGCAGCGTTAAATGATTAAGAACAAAAGCAAAACCATCGCTCATTGACATTTGACGTTTTTGAATTTTTTTAATTCACTCACACTTCAATATTATCGTTTTTATCATATTCCATACTTTCAAAATTATCGTCACGGCAAGTAGTATTTGGGTCTACGGAGACGTCACGGTGCGGTGTGTGAGAGAGATGCAAGAAAATTATGATTTTCTTCCTTTAGAGGAAACAGATCTACGTACATTGTATATCTCATCTTTTGAAAGAACTGCAACAATATTTTGTGAAGGTACCTATGCTTATTTTCTTTTTTATGCCCTTACCGTGAATCGTCACAGTAATTATTATAAATCATCATTTTAATGATTTTTAAAATGTTGGGAATATAAGTAAATTTTTATACCTTCTAAAAAACATTTTTTGAAACATATTTTGAAATTTAAAAATGTTACTGTACTTTTTCTTCATTATACTGAAGTATATTGTGACTCTACATCAAATGTTGACCAAATTTTACCGACCACTTTTATAATTTCAAATATAAATTATTATTTGCATTCATTTCAACATGACTTGTTCATTCATTATGCATGGGT
The DNA here is from genome assembly GCA_917563855.2 of Limnephilus lunatus. Taxonomy (NCBI): domain Eukaryota; kingdom Metazoa; phylum Arthropoda; class Insecta; order Trichoptera; family Limnephilidae; genus Limnephilus; species Limnephilus lunatus. Next base: position 102,445,203 of record OU830593.1, on the reverse strand, counting down.
CGCCAAAGCAACGTTTCATTCTGCTCATTATGTTACCAGGCGCACACTTTGTTTTTGGGTTTGTTGTACAACTTGAATGTTGCATACAATAGCATAATAGGAAATGTATAATATATATGACCAGTAAGTGGTTGAGTGGGCATCGCGCTTGGGTCCCACCTGGGTGTCGCGTGTTCGATTCCTCGGCCGGCCAAGTCCTCCGTCACAAGTTGTGATTCACAACACAAGCAACATTTAAGGCTTTTTGAGGTGGTAGTAGGAGATTTTCAAACATTGTTGGGTTATTCGTAACTTGGGAATGTTTTTCTTTCTTTTAAAAAAAAATTATTGTGTTGGATCAAAAACAACAAGGTAGCATACTACATATAATTATGGCTTATATAATATTCCTTTGGACCCATTAAATAAATCAATCAATTATATTTAAGTGATATCAATCCGTTTAATCAAAGGAGACCAAATTTGTCCCAGATCACAAAGGTCTCATATCTTCCTTATTATCACAGTGAGAAACATGATCTAAAATCTAAAAAACAATCACAAAAAGAAAAATGTACACCTCTATGAAACCAAAGTTTCAAATCGCAATTTGAAAAAAAAAAATTGAAAAATTGTATGTTTTTCGTGATTAGTAATTTTGGTTATAAAAAACGTATAATAAGTCATTTTAAAACTTTATTATGTTTGCATGCAACATTTTTATATTTTTAAAAATATATGTTTATTTCTAATTATAATAATTGAAAGCGTATTTTTATCACATTTCAATACAGTTTTCGTTTTCGGATATGTTCTGATATATTCTATTTATTTGGATTTTATTGTAAGCGAAAATATTTAGACCATCTGAAAAATACGGCAGATTTATAAAAGGTATTCTTTAAACATTTTTCATATGAGAGACAAAACAAAATTCCGGTTGACACTACAACAAATGTTAGCATTCACGAAGACGTTCAACGTAATCTGCAAAAGCCCATCTCGTCTCTTTTTTCAATGGGTACACCAGTTAACCGTTAACAGACAATGTTCGGTGAATCAAACCTGAGGAATTGCAAGGATTTCCTGGAATGATCATCCCGGATTTGCATCCGAATAATTCGTGCATGAATATCGCCTCACTCCCTCTCCCCTCACTTCCTGGCTGCATGTTGTCAATACTAATTATTCATTGCATCAGTGATCCCATTTTTAATCCACGTTGTTTGTTGGAAGGAAATTGTTTTTATTGTTTTAAAATGTCGCGCGTGTGTGAAGGGATAAATCACTCAGTAAATCTAAATGTTTTTGAATAAATTTTGAATTGTTCGACTAAAATGAACAGAATGCATCGAGTTTTTGCATCCATTTGTTCGTACAGATCTTTCACAATCGAAATTGATTTCATTCAATCAAAATATTGTTTGGCGCGGTATTTATTTTAGTGAAATGCTCGTCAAGCCTTCAAAATGAAATATTCACTGGTGATAAATAAAACACACCATTTAAAAAATGTTGATAAAATCGAATTCAACTCTATTTTACGAACCAGCATAATTTGGAGATATGTTGTCTATTTTTTCTTACTTGCATTGTATTTAATACTGCAGCTGAGTAAGTAGGGAATATGGATAAATTTTATACACACATACATCTTCTTCCACTTGTCCTCTTCGGGTCGGGGACCCATTCCAAGTGAATCAGATACTTGAGTCGGGCCATGTCAAGAGTCAGAATAATAGAAGAGCATGTATGAGACGATGTATGAATGTTAACGAGGCAAGGAGTGTGTGCCAAGACCGAGTTGTTTGGCGGTCCGTCCTCTCTGCCTATCCCTGCGGGGAAACGGCGTGATGGTTAGTTATTTTGTTAGAATTTAAGAACTAATTTTGTACTTTTAACATACAATTATGTGTTAGTAAGTGAAATCTTTCTTCACGAGAAAGGCCCTAGATCCTCTTTATATACTTACTTGAAGAAATAACCTTTTAAAGGATTCTGTCCAAGAGATCAACTGTCCGGCGGATCAATTGTCCAGTGGATCAACTGTCCGGAGGATCAACTGTCGGCGGGCCAATTGTCGTTGGGTCAATTGAAGGGTCACCATAAATATTAGGTAGGTACATACTTTTTTAACCTGTAGGTAACTCTGTACCTCCGACGATGGTGTTGTGCTACGGCTAAAAATACCTGTCCCTATATAATACCTACTGGCAGAATACAAAAACACTTATCGTGAAAGCAGTGAACACATTTTGAATTTTGTTGAATAACATCGCTCTTCAGAGCGCAATTCTAGCATCCTCACGAAAACTGACCATTATTTTTGAAGCGTCATAAAATCTCCCTTTTCAGTCAGACAAATTCCATTCAAATGATGCAGTGCAATACTCACAATATACAAAATAGCGCGGTGCCAGCTGCACTACTTGGCTTCACATACTATTCCACGCCATCATTTCACAGCAGTTGGCACCTAGAAGCCAGTGGCGGACGGTTTCATCAATTATTTGTTATTCGACGATATACAGGATGTTAACGGACGTACTTGACTCACTTTAATTAACTATTGATTCTGACATTATTAAGAGTAAAATATGTATATCAAAATTTTGTCTCCAGCGACATTTTAGACGTCTTTTTTTTCGAGTTCTTTTCTTAAAAATTCAACAACTACAAAAAATTATTTAAACATGGCATCACTGGTTTCTCAGCCGAGTAACGAAAGAACTCCTTACCCAACCCCTAACTGTCCAATACCTGCTGATTTTTTTAATGCTTTTAGATGAATAAAAAACATCAAAAATATCACCGGAGACCAAAATTTCATTTACATTTTTTACTCCAAATAATGTCAGGAATCACTAGTTAGAGTAGGTCAAGTACATCCCTTAACACCTTGTATGAGTAGTAGTATTCCTAACTTTAAAAAATTAAATAAACTCTTTCAGTTTAAAAATGAACAAACACCGGCTTAATTCGTGACTAAAATCACAATAATATCAATAAAACACGAGAAATCCCAACAAACTAACTACATAAAAAAATATGGACTGGAAAATAAATTATTTGTAAAATTGGTTTATCGGATCGAATTTGAATTTTTTAATTATACATAAGGTATCTACTAGGGTAGGAGCAGCGAACATTTTCTTCTAAAATATCTTCCATTTAGTCGCAAATGATGCTTGAAGTTCAAAGCTTATAGTTGCCTCTAAAACCACAAAAAGTCGGCACATTCACTATTATGTGTAAGTAGGTACCTATCTATATTTTATACTAAAAAATCTCCAGTAATCATTGTAAATCATAATAAAAAATTCAGTTTAGTTCGGTATATTTGCATTAAATAAAATCAAAAATTAATGAGCCCCGTGCATTGCGATTAGCATAAGTATGCATACAAAGCTCTAAAGATAATATATATTAAGTGGAAAAAATTGCATGGCTCAGAAGATGTGACGTAGGAAATTTTATAATAATATTTAAACGAATAGTAGATACATTATGTAATTAAATGATTAAATAGTTAATTTGACTTCTTAGAACTGGCAACTGTCTCTTTCAAATTAATACAGACCAGGTAAAACTTTTTTTAAACTTCAAGTAACTACACCTCAATAATTCATAGAAGTTTATTCTGTTTTGGTATGCCTAAAATGTAATAAAATTGAAATACGTTTATACATTGTTGTTTTTACGTTACACATTAATCTGTCTCTTACCGAGGGACGAATCAGATTTAGGAAGATAAATGTTCAATTAAAATCCTTGTACTTTTGTACCGCCGTGTTTTATTTTATTTTTGTAAAATATATACAAGGATTAAATAAAAATTTCCCATATCATATTTTCCCAATTATGTCCGGTCAGTTTGAGTGGGCATAGCGCTTAGGTCCCATCCGGGCGTCGCGTTTTCAATTCCTCGACTGGCTAAGTCCTCCATCACAACACAAGCAACATTTTCGGCTTTCTGTGGTGGTAGTAGGAGATTTTCAAACATTTTTGGGTTTTTCGTGACCCGGGAATGTTTGCCTTTCTTTTAAAAAAAAGTCCTCTGCATGTAAACTGTATCTAAATTTCTTTAGTAAAAAAAAACAGTGTTAATCTCAAGAGACTTCCAAGGTAAGTATGGTTCTGTATATTTCTGCATGTACAGAGTATAAATAATTCAATTATGCACATTTATCCGCAGCGTTTCGTTCGTTGGTCATATGCATTTTACATATAGGTTTGTATTAGTGATCGATGAACCAGTGGATGCAATCTTGTTGTAATGATGGTTTGTCCAGTCTGTAGTTACAAGTAAGACTGAAGAAAAATATTATAAATTTGTACAGCGTCCTTGAGGTTTGAGCTTGAGATTTTTAAGTAAAATGGAGCCGTACAAATCTTCCAAATATTATAATTATTACGAATGTATCGCACGCCGCTGCTGCTAACATCACGAGCTTCGCAACTCACCTGTATCTGGCAGAATATCTCCCCGTACGGCCAGCACTTGTAGAGGGCGGGCAATAGGGCGACCGGCGCCACCAGGACGCCAATGAACAGATCATTCAACGCCAGCGATGTCAGCAGGTAGCGGGGCTGCAAGAAATCTACGTATTAGACTGGCGTACGCCCCTGGAATTCAGCGTGGAATTTTAAAGATGCAACGGTATTTGAGCATTGGAATTAGAAGAATTTGCGGTATACTCCTTAAAGTTTTTAATGATGTATTATGCAAAATTATTTAAAGAAACACATTTAATTTTTTTTTTTAAATTTTAGTTTATTAGGAAACAAACAGTTACATATTTTATCAAGGTAACACATTGCATGAACCAGCGAAGTTTCCGCAAAAATCAAAGGTTAGGTTAGGTTAGGTTCTTAATTCAGGTGCAGTTGGACCGTATTTATTACTTTGGCTAACTTTGACCCGATATTATGAATATTATCCGGATAAAGTGATTAATTTATTAAATTCTCTAAACAATTTTGTTATTATAAAGGGTGTCCGGGGGTAAAGTGCATTAACTTCGGGAGGTGATTCTACATGATGGTAGAAGTAAAAAATATTCACAACTTTTTCCGAAATTCCAACATTTTTTTTACCATACAAAAAGACGTACCCTCTTTAGTGTGAGGTACTATCTTACTTGCTGAGAGCCTGCCGGGCACAATTGTGGCAACGTTGCATGGTTGTGCTTGGCCCGTATCATAACAGCGGAAAATAATAAAGCTAGCGGCACACGCCGCGCGCCGGTCTAATTTTAACTTCTTACCAAAAAACTACCCTTAAAAATTGGAATTTCGGAAAAAGTTATTTATCTTTTTTACTTATAATAACATTTAGAATCACCTCCCGAAGCTAATGCACTTTACCCCCGGACATCCTGTATTTAATGACCGGTCATTATGTATAATAGTTATTTAATCACGACGACTGTAACATACATATATAAATATAAAAACAAAGATTAAAACATTAAAGAAAACATAAAATGTGTTAACAAATAAAGTAAGGAGTAGTTTAGTGGTTACCTGACTGCCGATGTACTTGGCGTACCGCCTGCTGTTGAGCACGCAGATGACCAGCAGGTTGGCTCCGACTATGCCCACACTCATGAGGACGATGACCAGGGCGCGCACGAGGTCGCCGAAGGTCAGCTGGCCGAGGAAGTCGGCGTGCACGTGGCGCGGGTGTGCGCACGAGCTGTTCCACAGAGGCGGCGCGGTCAGCCACGTGGTCTTGGCGTCAAACATGGCGGCCCGGGGCTTCGTCTGGTCCTGGTCACCTCAATCATCTGATCACTGCAAACATTAAAAATTTTTTTATTAATTATTGTGGAATGATCATCAAAATACAAAAGAGTTATTCTAATTAAAATAAAAAAATAATTTAGACTTTTAACGTATTCCATAAAAATAAAAACCGGATATACTCGTATTTATCCGACGGCCGTCGAAGTCCAGCGGTAAGGCTCTTGACTCGCACACCGAAGGTCGCGGGATCGAATCCCGGCGTGGCAAATAAATTTTATTTAATTAATTTGTGTTATTTTCCAATTTATTCCTTTAAAATAATATATAGTACCTATATTTGCGGCACGTTCTAGAGTAGAAGATACTCTCAGTATCGCCCTGGTGTAAGACCACCATTCAGAATTGAAAAGTTGCTTGAAATGGCATTAGTCGTGTTTTGTGACCAGATCTGAATAGCCAGGTACTTCCCCACCTTCCTCTTCCCTTTCTCCTTCCCCTCCCCACTACCTTCAACATCACAACATACCCCAATTGGGGATGCCAAAGTCTCACTGGCTTTAGACGGGAGCAGTTGGGACTCTTGTGTGGTATACATATAAATTTTTTTTTTTTTTAATTCTCCGAGACACCATCTAGGTTACACACAACTTGTTTCCAATGATGAAGGTAGTTGCCAATAATGTGGGGAGAAATTATTATTGTTTATTGTTTATGGTTAATGGTTTGTTGTTTATTGTTTATTGTTTATTGTTTATTGTTTAGTTTTTATTGTTTATTGTTTATTGTTTATTGTTTATTGTTTATTGTTTACTGTTTATTGTTTATTGTTTATTGTTTATTGTTTATTGTTTATTGTTTATTGTTTATTGTTTATTGTTTATTGTTTATTGTTTATTGTTTATTGTTTATTGTTTATTGTTTATTGTTTATTGTTTATTGTTTATTGTTTATTGTTTATTGTTTATTGTTTATTGTTTATTGTTTATTGTTTATTGTTTATTGTTTATTGTTTATTGTTTATTGTTTATTGTTTATTGTTTATTGTTTATTGTTTATTGTTTATTGTTTATTGTTTATTGTTTATTGTTTATTGTTTATTGTTTATTAAACTAATACACTAAAATGTCGTAATAGTGCAGGGTGAAGGGTGACCTAATTAAACTTGTACGTATGTTTAAAACGTGTGTTAATCATAAAGGGACAAAGATGAAAAAAGCGTGCTTTCCATTAAAAACCAAGTTTTACCTCTAAAACTGCCCTTTCTCTCAATAATCCATCCGACAGTCTAACTTCGTTTCTTTGTATAATAACCTTTAAAATATTGTGAAAATCTTTTTTATGTATTACCGACGACAACTTGTGATCAAACGTATTTAATATAAATGTATTTACTAACTAAACCCCTTATTTTATTTGTTTAGGCTGGCATTTTATCTCGTATTACGAGATGTATACGATACATGTACCGTTTTTTTATCAGCCTTGAGTATAACTTTTCTCAGAAAGGCAAGAAGATAATTTTTTTGGTTCGTTTATATAGTAGAAGATCGGATTTTAGAATTCTGGTTGATGTCGAAATAAATCACAAAGAAATGTGGCAAGAGATGCGATAGGGATGTCATTTCGGTTGGTAATAAAATTTATCTCGGTGCGCTATACAAAATTACCTGTAGGACATGGAAACACTACAAAAGATTTTTTCTGGTTCATCGTATTCGGTTTCGGTCAAGTGTCAAATTTCTAAAGTGTTGCAAAATCACTTGATTTAGTATTGGAAAGCGAATAATTCAGTCCAGTCAATATTGTCATAATATTCAATTTGTAAGGCGAATAGGGAAAAATGTGACCACAAGTGACGTATATTTATTTGTTGGATAACCCACACACAACACCTCTTCCATAGGTCACCCCAAGGGGCTCGCTACATTTGGTGGGCTAGGCAAAAGTGCCCGGGTTCATTGGATAGTTTTGTCTAGGTCTTGGGGGCGGATGGGGGCTTCTTCGTGGCTGGCCGGATCGAGAGAGACTGTTGAGGGAAGCCTTTTGACCTCTCCAGCCGGACTTTCTCGACCCATCGCCTTGCACGGCAGTGGGGGAAATGGACTCAAACATCTCGTCTGTAATGTAATCTTATTTGTTGTCTACTACCAACTGCTGTTTTCTGACTCGCGTTTTCCCTCCACCTTCCCCGCTTTCCCTTTCCCGCCAACCCCTCTTCCGCGTTCCATATATTCAGTCCCAGTACTTACAGTTTTCAAACAGCTCGCGGGCCACCTATTACAATTTTTTTAATCAAATTTTAATTTTTTATATACATATTACAAACATTCATTTTTGTATATTATAAGAACAATCGATCAAATTGGTACCTAATACAGGTAAAGTACAACAACACCTAATACGAGTAAATTCATTAATTTAAAGAGTTTATTCGAAAAATTAATTTATATTTCCCAATCGAGGGGTTGCAAAATGTCATTCTTAAATTGTGATATTTTTTTCAGTTTTGTAATGATTAAAAACTTTTCAGATGTATTGTCATGTGGTTGTAATAATCCAAAAACCTTTGCGATGGTGGAAAGAAGGTGTTTTGAAACAGTTCCTATGCTTAATATAGCAATGCACAGACAACTCACATACATGTAAACATATATTGATTTTTATACATATATCTCTATAGATTTTTCCCAGGTCCTCCTTTGTGAAGCTAATCTATAAAAGGAGGATCTGGGAAAAATAATTCCGTAAAAAAATAAGTGGGGGTCTTTTGAGGAAAGGAAGGAGATGAAGTTCTAGGAAGGAAAAATGTATGAGGGATGTGTAGAAATCTGGTGGTCAGTGTGCCAGACGTATGAATCCATCCCTTCAACTGCGGTGCAAGGCGATGGTGGTTCAAAAGGCCGGCTGTAGAGGTCTCCTCCCTCAACAAGTTTTTCTCTGTACGACCTCCCCCAAAAGGTCTTCCTCAACTAGACTCTCTCTCTATTCGGCTCCCAGCACAGTAGGTGGGCAGGCTCATCCGTCACCAAGGCCGAGACAAACCCCAAGAACCCGGGTACCCCTGCTATGTCACCAAGCGAATAAGTTGGGGTGTCGGTTATCCAATAAACATCCGTCAATAATGTTATGAAAAAATATATATATATTTTTTTAAATTGATAAACTAATGTTTGAGACATAGCACAAAGGGTAACAATTATTATAAGCAATAATTATTAGCCTGAAACACTTATCTTCATTGAAAAAGTCTCCCGAGAGAAGAAACATGCCGCCGACGGAACTCGAACCCGTGAGAGTTTTCTCGGGAGATTTTTTCAATGTAGATGAGTGTTTCAGGCTAATAATGATTGATTATAATAATTATTGTTGCCGTTTGTGCCATGTATAAAAATCTTGTCTTATACATTAGTTTATCAATTAAAAAAAATAAAATTAAAATTTGACGAGTTAACGTATTTCGCCGAAAAATGTAGACATAATTTGTCTTGACGCCACCTAGTGAGAGATTTAGCACTTACAATGCCTTTCTCATATAAAAAAAAAATGGTTGTTTGTAAGTGGAAAAATGTAATAAGCAGTAATTGTTGAATGAAACACTAGTATAGTACACATCGATTAAGCCGACGTAGCTCAGTGGACAGAGCATTTGACCGGGAATCAGAAGGACGCGGGTTCGTGTCCCTCCGGCGACAGGTATATCTTCTCGGGAGATTTTTTCAATGAAAATATGGACTAAACTAATTTATTCACTATCCAAGACATTATCAAGGGATTTTGCAACATTTTAGAATTGAGTGATTTCGAAAATGATTCTGATTAAACCAGAGAAAATCTTTTGTAGTGTTTCCTTGAAAAGATAAATTTGTATAGAGCACCGAGATAAATTTTATGTTCTATGGCAGGCGTTGGTTAACCAATAAATGGTTTCCGGGGCGACGTACCTATACCCGCCTCCCAAATTCCCCAAAACGAATAAAAAAGAAGATCGGTGTTGATTTTATTACCATTTATATTAACAAACATTCCGTTTCGATCGTTATTTCATTGAAAGCAAGTTTTATATTGATCGCACGTTTCAGTGGGTTAAACTTTGTTATTATTTTCTCCGGAGAGTAAAAACATGACACCCATGACAGGGTAATCTGCCTGGGGAAGGGATGATCGCTGATGTATCGCAATATTATACCAGTTTTGTGACTCGACCCAATATGGCTGAAATTCGGAATAGAATTCTTTAAGCGGACATTGCCTTTTTGATTGAGCGGCTTGTTTTAAAAATATCATTTGTCCAAAAATACTGAAAGGAAAAACATAATTGTTTTATTTGAAATGGGTGTAACTATTACTTTTTTGTTTAAGAACATAATTTAAATTTATTTTTTATAGTTAATTTTACATCTTGATTACTATTCCACCAATTTATCATGCAAATCATATGTTTTTAAAAGCCTGCTCGGGTGTACATTATAAATAAATGTTATTTTATTAAATTTAATTAGAAATTCCATTTTTGCATATAATTAAAAATAAAGATTTGTGTTAATTTTATTTTAAAGACATTTTATCTCAGAATTGGTCAACATCCTTTTTTATTTGATTTTTCTATCAAAACACCGTGGAAATATTTTTTACACCAGAATGTTGATTACTAGTAGTTCTTTTATCAGTGTAGACCTCTCATCAAAAAAGTAAGTTTCCATTTTTCTCTTAAAATAAATCAAAACCAAAATTTCCTATGGAAACATAAGATTTGTAAACAGAAACTTAAATACCTAAATTCATATTTATAAACCATTTATTTTATTTAATATTTATTGTATACATTTTTTCCAAAAAACGTGACTATCTCAATGACAATTATTTGTTCAAACTTTCTTCAGGCGGGTCGGTACCATAAAATCTATTGAAAAGAATGCGAAAATAAACATTACGATTACAAATTTTTAAAAATTGTCTTTACTGAACCATTAAAACTGCAACCATCTTGAAACGGAAACGGAATGTATAAACAAATTTACAGACCGTCCTAATGCAAAACGGTCGAGCTGAAGCTGTCAATTAGACATTGGTATTACCAAGTTTTGCATAGCCACTGCACATTTATCGATTTTATTTGGGGCTAATAACTGGAATCATTTTCATAAGGAATTGGCTTAACTGTGTACCCTAGTCTTTCTGAATGCATTCGGAGACGTATCAAATGTATGCATTACAACACGTCTAGCAGGGGCGTGCACAGAGTTTTTGATCAGGGTAGGCAGTAGGAAAATACAACAAGTTTCACAGGTTAAAATTTCAGAATTAAAGTACGACAAACCTTTTTGAACCAACAATTAGCATTTATGAAAGACAACTATTTGATAGAAATACATAACAACAGCTGTTTTTGTCGTCACTGATTGCCATTTGCTAATTTTGTTCTAGAAAGCACTGCTTAATACTAACAAAAAAACCTCATAGTGGCAAATTCAAAAGTTCATTTCAGCAAATTCAAACAGTTCTACTCTACGCTTTGTGCATTGCGTAAACATTGCATTATAATATATTGTATGAAGTTAGCTCTAGTCAGAAATAATTCCTGTTTAGGCCGCATTTTAGTGAGGCAGTCGGAGGGCGCGCGTGTAGTTTCTAGTTACAGTTTATGCCGCGTTTGTAGTATGCCCTTTGATGTGGCGCTCGCGTAGTTTCGCTTCCTCAGTTTTTTCGCGCTTATTTTTGAAAGTGTGTTTTTATTTTTAGTCATTTTTTAATAAATTAAAATATTATTTACATGCTTATGTTTTACAAATACCGCAGGGTAGGCAGTGCTTATGTGCCTATATGGAGTGCACGCCCCTGACGTCTAGGATATAATATCACAAAGGGTGTCGGAGAACCGATGCTTAGCGCTTCTCGAATATCTATCCACCCCCTGATTTAGGTACTCCTTTCACGCCTCTCAAGAATGTCATTTCAGCACCCTGGATACAGAACACACTCGAGTCAACTAAATTTGATTTCCATCACAGGCTTTATGGTGGGAGGATGTACAGACTACAGCACTGCTAACTTAGTTTGGGCATCTAATCTTGTTTTCCTGACACGAAGCTGCGCAAAATACAAGGCAATCCACGTATCAGCCATTGATTGGAATTTCAACACCAAGCTGCCTAAACTTGTTGAAATGTACTTGCACATAACATAGTCCCCTTTGCGTAGGTGTAAATAGAAGATGCCACAGCTTGGTCTGTTCCTCTCCTGACCTCTGTTACCATAGCTTTTGTTTACGAACCTAAACACTAATTATTAGTGTAAATAATTCGTGTTTCAATACAGATTTAAGCTAAATCGCCAACAAACGTAAAGCGCAGCTCTGCTACCGTAAAATATATAGGTACTTCTGATTTACATTTTTTAATAATTTTTAGTTTAAATTCGTTGAATGCTATATAATAAACATCTTAATTCCGACGTCTCTCCGAGGTAGTCGGGAGATTAATATATGCTTATTATATCAGTTTTGCCGTATTTGGTGACCAGATCTGAAAAGCCATACACATCTTTCGTTTTTCTCATTCGTGTATCCTGAACCTTCAGCCTCACAACACATCCCAATTGTGGATAACATGATCTCACTGGCTCCAGACGACTGTGAGCGGCTGGGACTCTTGTGAGGTGTTCAAATAAAAATTGTAAAAATTTCAAAATAAAATGAAAACATAATTCATGGAAATCGAAATTAAAGCGTATTTTCCTGATTTTTAGTGATTTAACGCACATATCTTCCATTTGAATCTCAGATTTCCTTAAAACCTTTGCAAGAAATTGGTCGTTTAGTGTAAACGGTCATTATGAGGGAATAAACAGATACAACCGGAAATAAGTAATTTGTACTTTTCTACAAATAAATATAAAATGATTTTTTATTATTTTATCTAGTAAGAAAGGTTTTATTATTTTTTTAAATATGTTCATTTTTATTATAATAAGATCATACCGTTGGTCGATGGAAGGTTTTTATAAATTTTCAAAAGAAATTTTGTATTATACAACACACATTTCAAATCATACAATCCTACAGTAAAATAAATCAATATATTCACTATTCAAGCTACTTTTCAGAATTTTAATTTTAGTTCAAATAAAATCATTTGCGATGAAAATAATTCAATTAGCCAATTTATTTACGGTTTTACAAAACCAATGGATTTCAGATTTTTTACACACTTATTTTTCTTAGACATTATTGAAAAATTATTTTTAATTAATTATTTCAAATAATATGTATTTTATCACCATGCGTTTGAGCATTTTTATTGCTAACTTGAATGTAGGTAAAACGAATATTTAAACAAATAAAATCGATATTGAGTCAGAGAATACATGAGAATAATCAATCCTTCTCATCGGAACCGCCCTGTGCAAGGATACGATCGCAAGACCATCTTTCGACGAAATTTGAATTCTTGGCTGCTGATTAATAGGCCTTAAAGCTATGTTTACGTAGTGCTTAATATATATTTAAAAAAAAATGAAGTGTTTTTATGGACATGTGACGTTCTTAGTCCACGTCATTAAATTTATCAATGACGGGATTTCATATTGAAATTCACCATGGAATATTACTAGCAATAAAGTTTATGGGATCTCAGTTTGCTCAAGACTCGAGACGTCTGTCTATATGATTGGGATTGGATTGCAGGATAAACTTTAATTACTGTCAATATCTTCGAGGGTACATGGTGTTTAATATCTTCCCGCGTTATGGCATTTCTTATAGGGTACCAAGTATTTAACGCAGAACTTATAAAAGTTTAAACATTATCGTCGGTTGCTGTAAAATGCGACAGAATTTAATATGTTATTTGTGGAAAAATATTAAAATCTGCTTTTTACAAACTTAATTGTTCCAAATCCAAACGATTGAAAAAACAATAGATTTTTATTGATTCTTCTGCAAACAGTTTGACAAAAAATGTTACTATTTTAAGTGGATCGATTTTTTGCATGACCGTTGTGGCATCGAGTAACCTTTTTGAAAACTTCTATAGTTAAATAACTATAGTAGTAACTCACTCTAAAAAAACTTTTTCTTTATTTTTTTTTAAATTAGCTTCACCCAGGAGGCCTTGAAGATAACAATTCCCCTCCGGGGAGTTTCCTTGGGGATATTGCGTGGAGGGTCGTTTTGGGGAAACGAAGGAGAGGAAGTTGTGGGAAGGATAAAAGTATGAGAGTTGGGTGGGAATCTGAGAGTCAATGTTTCCAGGAGTGACGGACGTATGAATCCATTCCTCCCACCGCAGCACAAGGCAATCGGTTGAAAAAGTCCGGCTAGAGAGTTAAAAAGGTCACCCTCAATTAGTCTCTACCGATCCGGCCCGTCAAGTAGTAGGTGAGCCAACGCATACAAACCTCACCTCATGAACTCGGGCACCCCTGCTAAGTTACCAAATAATGTAGCGAACCACTTTAAGTGACCTATGGCACCTACATATTTCATATTTTTTGATGAAAGTACCTACGCGTTTTTCAAATACTTTTTATTTGATTTCACATTTTTAATGACCTCTTTCATACGTTCACAAATATATTTGTTCAGTGATTATATGTAAAGTACAACTTCAAAAATATTAAAAAAAAAGCTATCACTCATCCCAAATAACTAAATAATCCTAATTTAGAAACTATTAACGAGTTTCTGAAAGTATCACTAATAATCATTACTTACTTAAAAACATGCTCCTGAATCTTTTAAGTTACAGCTTTTTACTTTATACTCCGATCCACTGCCCAAATTAAGAGCATCATGTCAACAATACAAACTGTTCAATGCGCATACATATTCCTTCATAGATCACCACTCTTACAAAGATACTCACACATACACACACCTACACACTACGCACATCAACCGGTAATAATTACCAAATAAACATACCACAAATAAGACACTCCAAATAAACATATCATAGGTACCCACCATGAAATATTACTTAATATCTGTAAATTGTTTCATCAATCAAGGTGGATGAGTTTATGTATCTGGGTAGTATGTTTACGAAAGATGGGAAGGCTGATAGAGATATTGAAAGAAGGGTGAACGCCGGTAACTCCATTAATGGAGGACTGAATGCCGTTGGCGCTAATGAAAAACTGTCCAAAGACGCGAAACTAGCCGTCCATAATGGAGTCCTGGTACCTACCCTCATGTATGGCTGTGAGGCATGGAACTGGCAGAGGAAGGATGAAATAATGAATGCTGTTGAAATGAGATCCCTAAGGCGTATGTGTGGTAAAACAATGTATGATCGTGTGGGAAATGTGGATATTCACAAAGAATGTAAGGCTGATGTAAGCATAATGAGTAAGATTAAGAAAGGGACCCTCAGATGGTTTGGGCATGTAGAGCGAATGACCGAGGAAAGTAGTGTAAGAAGAATATACGACGCAAATGTGAATGGTAGAAGAAGTCAGGGACGTCCGAGGAAGACATGGCACGATCAAGTGAATCAGATACTTGAGTCGGGTCATGTCAAAAGTCAGAATAATAGAAGAGAATGTATGAGACGATGAATGAATGTGAGTGAGGCAAAGAGTGTGTGCCAAGACCGAGTTGTTTGGCGGTCCGTCCTCTCTGCCTACCCCTGCGGGGAAACGGCGTAATGGTTAGTTAGTTAGTTAGTTAGTCTCATCATTGTAACCTGTAAATGTACTGTTTGTTTATGTATAAAAAATAAGTAACCAAACCGGTGTTTTCATTTAAGTAAATTTGAAGGATTGCTGCGATGATAAATTATTTGACAGCACAATTAAAGAAAAACGTTTTCACGGATTTTGTGTTAAGTGTTTCTCTGAAAACCATCATCGAAAAGACGGTCGGCAAATACTTAAATCCACAAAGAGCGAAGAAAACTTGAGAAAATGACGTTGTTATCTGCACAAAGACCACTTGTTCGCTATCTTATTATTCTGAAAATACAAAATTGCGGCATGCGATTGCACTGTAAAACCCGGAAGTACATATTATATATTCCGATGGCTCAGCGGAAATACTTAAGGTAGTCACCTCCGACCCCCGATTCAATATCCTTCAGAGCCTTATTTGAGAGGCTCACCGCCTTTTAGAGATGGCTTCTGAGCTTCTCAAACGATGTCCATTTGTACATTATTTGACATTTTCATGGCCAAAAGCGGTATCGTGATTAATTAGTGGTTTATTATGCCGTGCTGCACCTCCTCATTCTTTAGCCAAAGTTTCGAAAAGCGTTACAATGTATATCATCAGAGCAAATGTGGAGATTGTGGTGGAGTATTTGTTTATGTTTGCAAACGTGGTACATTGTTGCGCGCTGTTAATTATCTTGGGGCCGGTATTTTAGCATAAAACTGGTGAAATTAATGTGGTTTTTGGCATTTATTTTGATGTATCCATCTAGTATAAGATAGCGAGAACTATAAATCACGTTAATATTAATATAGATAGATGTCCCAACTTGATAGTGCATTCTAATTTCATCTTAGATTCATTAAAACTGCTTTAAAAAACATCAGCCAGAAAATTTCACCTTTAAAGCAAACGATCAGTAATATTGACACTTTGGGTGAGCACTTTTTATTATTTCTATTTTTGAAACTGATAATTCGTGGTGGAAGTCCATTATAATAGATTATAATAAAACAAATAAAATTAAGTGGAATAAAGTTTTTTATTTGTTTTATTATAATCCATTACTTTGAGTGAGCTCGCATCACTTCAATGCAATGAAAAATATGTGACAGGCACATTGTTTGCACCTCGAATTTACGGTGCCACATTATTTGTACGCGCGTCTCAGAGCGCCGGCGAATCGACGCGAGCTCTAAGCTCTAATAATTCCGGGGATATGATGTGTTTAATTTAATAAACCACGCGACATAACGTTCAACAAACGTCGTAAAAGCGCCCCGACTTCCTGCGGAGGGTGTGAGAATAATAATAGAATCTGTAGAACAAAGACGTGGTCTGATTTCGTTAACCCTTTCTACCTGCGGGTTAAAACTGGCAATGGTAAAACATATTTAAGGCTTGATAATAGTTCTACCGGTGGAAGTGGTCAGGCCACACAATCAGAGGAAGTGAAAAATGGTCAAAATTAGTCATAAATTGGTTCACAAGAGACAAGAAGAGACCAGAGGTAGACCGTTTAGACGGTGGGTTGACGACATCAAGCCATAGCAGGTGGTACATGGACAAGAGTAGCTAATGATAGAAATGGCGACTGTTAGAGGAGGCCTTTGTCAATTAGTGACATACAGACAGGGAGTCGATGCATGATAAGTGTTAGAGGTAAATATTATAAATAATGTAATGTAATTTACTGTCTGAATAAAGGCTATTATGATTATTATTATTACGGTTCTACGATAAAGCAGAACACAGACATTAGAAACGTGAAAAAAATAAAGAAAAAAACATTTCCATTCCTAACCTGACCTAACCTAATTTTTTTCTTTCATATATTAAATAAAATTATCAAATTAATCATGCATTTTGATAAAGCCTTCAGAAGGCGAAACAGCTGCCATGCGTAATACTGCCCGCGTATTTTTTATAAAGTTTTAAACTTTTTTTACAAATTAAGTAAATAATATTGTTGTATATTTAAAACAAAAAATAAAACGGAATTTTACAAATTAAACTAAAACTAATAAATAAATAAACCTAAACCAACTTAAACTAACCTAACCTGAAAAAAGAAACCTAACCTTACTTAACCTAACTGAACCTATTATATTATCATGTTCCGTTTTGTCACTTTTCTGTTTTATTGCACTTGAAGAATTATTTAAACATTTTGGTGTATTTTTTTTTTTATTCTTGAGAGAAACGGCAGCGCCATTCGATTTCATGTTTCATTCAAAACTTAAATTTGGATTTCAGTCCAAAATTTTGATCCATAAAAAAAAATAATGAAGGGGTGCAAATATCTAGTAGATAGTTGCAATTTTCTCTATTTGTGTTTTAAATTGTGACAATTGATTGTGGCCGTTAAAAAATTCAATTTTGCTTGATTTTAGACGTAATTTTTCTATTGTTTTAACGACTTAAAATAAAAAAATATTAAGGTAATACTTTCAAGACTTAAAAATTCAAATTTTCATTATTATTAGGCATTCAAAAATTAAAAAATTATGAACGAGTAGCATTAATTCATGATGTAAACAAGGCTATCGCATGAACGACTAGCATTGCTTCATGGTGTAAAAATGGCTATTGCATAGAACGAGTTGCATTGCTTCGTGATGTAAACAAGCTTTCGCATGAACAAGTAGCATTGCTTCATGGTGTAAACAAGTCAATCGCATGAACGAGTAGCAATGCTTCATGAAGTAAATATGCCTATGGCTTGAACGAGTAGTATTGCTTCATGATGTAAATATGGCTATTGCATAAACGAGTGGCATTGCTTCGTGATGTAAACATGGCGGTCGCATGAACGAATAGCATTACTTCGTGATGTAAACAAGGTTATCGCATGAACGAGTAGCATTGCTTCGTGATGTAAACAGGGCTATTGCAACCTAACCACTTGTACCCATAAGGTTGTTTTCAAGCTACCTACAACATGGCCAGACTTATGTAATGACGTATAAGGCGCACCTGAATTATTAACGTCAGTTTTGCTAGCAATCGAAATATTTTGAAAAAATAAATTAAAAATATTTATTATTTTTCATTACGCTTACGTTTAGAAAGGGTTAAACACTGGGGTTGAGAATTTCTCAAATTGCTCAGCATCGGTCTTAGGGAAATAATTACTATTGCGAATAAATTATTTCCTTTTCGACGAGGCGCCTCAAAGCTCTGATTTTGGTTAATTGATTGTTTAATAATGCGAAAGTTGGTATAATAATTTTGTAACAGTATTGTTGGTGTCGATATTGATTTAAGCTCTTACAAATATTTGATATATAATGGCTTTACGGATTATCAAAATCAGAATTATTACTCACATATATAAGCTTAATATGGGAAATTAACGTATAATTTTATGGATAAATATTAAATGTTGACTTATCAACAACGAATAGCTTAGTAAATATACTGAGAGGGTTTCTTAACTAGGCATGTGTTTTATTAAAAAAAAAATTAAACAGAAAATCGCGTGAGTATATTTTATTGTAATAATAATTTAATAACCCGGCTTTTCGAGTGTTTAATAATTAGGTACCATTTTTCTTTAAATGACCAAAAACTGGGACTTTTATGAAAATGTCATTCAAATATGACATCTGAACTTTTCGTTTGATAGTTTCTTTTGCGTCACACAAAGTATATTCAAGGAACAAAAAAGATACAGATAATAAAATAAAAGTTTACAGTCGCAACTAGAAATCGAACCCAGATTTTCCGTCTTAATCAATTGTTATTAATCAATTTTTTTTTATTTTAGAATTAGTAACAATTATTTAATTCTAACAGTGATTAATAACAAGGATGTTTCAAATAAATGGGAAAAAACGGGATATACACTTTAGAACGTAACGATTGTGACGCACAGTATGTAGGGATGACTACTAGAAATTTTAAAACTAGAATTAGGGAACATGAACTTTGTTTACGAAATAATAACTACTCCGAGCTTGCTAACCATCTAATAGAGTCAGGCCATAGCTTTAAAAAAGAAAACACTAAGTTTGAACATTGCAATGTAAATTCATATTTTAATTTGTGCGCTTTAGAAACTTTAGAAATTAACAAAAAAATTAAATCTAAAATTAATTTAGTGAATAAAATAATAGCCCCATGTAAATCACCTTTACTTACGATGTTTTCAAGTAACTTTGACTCCTCCCACCTTTCTCCCACTCCTCCGAAATCTCCCCTGCTACTACCCCCACCTAATTAATGTTTGTACTTGTATAGAATTTTTAAGTTAGTTTTAAGTTCGCTCGTGAATGACACGGATGTGTCGAAACCGGTCGTGGAAAATTTAAAATTTAAGTAACAAATGTACATTGGAAATTAAAACTCTTCAAAACAAAATGTCTAGAAATTGTTACATAGTTAATGCCCAAGAAATTCAAAAAATGATAGGAATAAACTTCAAAATTTATCAAAGAGAGTTGTTCTTATAAAAAAATTGAAAAAATCAATTGATAAATAAATATTATTATTTTAAGCATTTTAGTGGAGGAATAAAATAAGAGCAATGCAGATTTTTAATTGCATTAACTGTTACATTAAAATTCATCCTTTGATCTTCTATGCCGCCGACTGATATTAAATTATAACGGGTTGAATAGGTACTATTTGCGCTTTGCGAGAAGGAAAGCTGAAAATCGACCTTTGGGAAGCGGAAAGCCTCAGACATTACCGCTTAACCTTTGCACTTGCTAATGCATATTGCAAGGGACTAATGAATAGCACAGAACTTATAATTCAACTCAGCGTTGCAAGTTGTTAACATTACTTCGGAGGGTCAACGCAGATTTTAAATCAATTAAAGGACTTTGAACGGCTTCAATTAATGGTGTTATGACGAGTAAGGGCCAACGTAGTGATTTAGTGATTTCGGTTGTGGCAAAAACTCAAGATATAATAAAGAACCTTTATTCTCAAAAAGCTGCTTTACTAATGTTAAATTTAACCAAAATTCATGATGTTCGAAGGGATTCACTTTTATTTCAATTTAAATTCATTTTATAACATCTTAACCTCTCGGACATCGTGCATATTTCCTCGGGAAGTAACTTTTTTTAATAAAATCCATTTAACACTAGAAAGACCGGGTACTGCTCCATACCTATAAAGACCACCACAGTCATTTTGACGGCTGATCACTTTTTTTCAAATTGGGAGGCGGATATGGGTACCGCTGCCCCAGGAACCATTTATTGGATAACCAACACCTCTGCCATAGGACACTCCAAGTGGTTCGCTACGTTTAGTGACCTAGCAGGGGTGTCCGGGTTCATTGGGTGAGGTTTGTCTGGGTCTAGGTGGCGAATACGTTTGCCCACCTACTGCATAGCGGACCGGGTCGGGTAACACTTGTTGAGGAAGATCTTATCTAGTCCTCTCTAGCTTGACCTTTCTCGTCCCGTCGCCTTGCACCGCAGTGGGAGGGATGGATACATTCGTTACTTCTTGATACATTTACGAATTTTTCCTATTCACCTCTCACACTTTATCCTTCCCAGAACTTCCTCTCCTTCCTTTCCCTAAATACACAAATGCACACATTAATGCACACAGCATCCCCAAAGATGAGATAGGCCCTGAGGGTTTTTTTCCTCGGGGCTTCCTGGAAAAACTGGTTTCTACAATATCAAATTAAAAAAACCGAATGCACTCCCCGCAAAAGGTTTCTTACAATTATCACACGTGTAATTTTTTTTGGTTTTAATTATATTTTTTTTAATTTGGCACTGTCGTCTTTCAGAAGTTTAATTTTCCGGTTTCTTTTCTTTTTCGTTTACATTAGCTCCACCAAAAAGCCCTAAGGAAAATAATTCCCTTCAGGGCATTTGTCATCTTTTGTGATGCTGTGTGGAGGGTACCTACAAGGAAAGGAAGAAGAATAGTTTCTGGGAAGGAAATGAGGTATGAGGGGTGGGTAGGAAACTGGGGTTCAGTGTGTTCAAGAGTGGCGGACGTATGAATCTGTCCCTACCACTGCGGTGCAAGGCAATGTTCTGAGAGCCCTGCTGGCGAGGTCAAAAGATCACCCTCAACCATTCTTTGCCGATCTGGCTTGCCACGCAGTTGTTTGAAAGACGCATCCCAACCCCCTGCTAAGTCACAAAACATAGCAAACTTCTTAGGATGACCTATGGAGACTTAGAGACGTGAAGGGTTATCCAAAAAATGATTCTGTCAGTTCTTCAGGAGCTAACGCAGCTGGATCAACTCAGCTGGAATCTGTATATTCTGTCCTTCTACAACAAACAATATAACATACAATATATACAATTAATTTGGGCGAGAGATATATTTTTTTGGTATCTTTATAAATTATGTTACAGTGACCAATAAACCTACAGATTGAGTTCGAATGATAAAGGGACAACTCGCGGGACTGAATCGCGTTAGGGTTTGGGAATACGCGGCCCAAACCGTCACATTGACGGCGGCGGTATTTGTAGGTATAAGTCAATATATCTCAAAAAGTAATTAAGACACGTAGCTGTTTTTCTCACCATAGTTGTTAAACCATAAATCATGAAATGTTAAAAAAAATCACACCAATACAATAATTATTAAGCATTATATCGTCACTTTACTTCGGGCTGCCGTCAAAATGAAGGCTCTGGTCTTTCTAGTGTTAAATGTTATATTTCTGAACGCATCCTAAAATTAAAAATGTTTTTGAAAGGTTTATTATTGTTATTAAGTTTATTTTGAAGAACTCCATTTTGATTTTAATTTATTTTATAAATTCAATAATATTATTATTTTATGTATAAAAACAGTTTATTATAAACGAGTTCTGCTTCGTAATTATTATTATGTGTTACAGCTGTTTCGCCCTCTAAAGGCATTATCAAACTGTGGTTGTTACCACCTACAGACGATGTATTTTTAACATTTCTAGACAGGTACTTATGACGAAAAAATGAAATGCTTTTATTTTTATTACCTGTCTCCCTTTTAACTTCCCAGTAAAATGATTGAAAATATTAATGGTTAAGTTTCCCAATTAGTGCATTGTTTAATTTTGACTGAAGGTCTGGTCAATAATTATGCCATTAAATAAACCCGTGATGATTCATCGGCTTACTTTATAACACAACACAATTACACTGGAGTTTATAAATGCCGCTATTTTGTAGTTTAGGTATTTTATAGCGGCAAAAATAGCGGCATTTATAATTATTTTACAAAATAGCGGCATTTATAAACTCCAGTGTGATGAATGTAACGCTGTTTATGTTGGACAAACTGGCCGGTCCTTTAACACTAGATTCAAAGAACACATGCGATCGTATAAAAATAATAATAAATTAGAATCACAATTTGCCAAACATCTTCTAGAAAATAATCATTCACTGAGTGATAATAATAAACCATATCCGTTACATTTACAAAATAAAGGACGTAAACTCAATCTGCTAGAGCAGATAGAAATTAATAAAAATTCTAATAATCATAAATCTATTTTAATAAACGAACAAACAAATATAATTCGATCGCCACTTAAAATATAGATATATTTTAATCACTTAGATATATTCAAATCAAGTTCAAATACCAAATTAAATCCGTGAGTCATCGTGGATTCATTCTAGAGAATCAGTCCAAATTTCAAATATTAATTGTGTTGTGTTATAAAGTAAGCCGATGAATCATCACGGGTTTATTTAATGGCATAATTATCGACCAGACCTTCAGTCAAAATTAAACAATGCACTAATTGGGAAACTTAACCATTAATATTTTCAATCATTTTACTGGGAAGTTAAAAGGGAGACAGGTAATAAAAATAAAAGCATTTCATTTTTTCGTCATAAGTACCTGTCTAGAAATGTTATAAATACATCGTCTGTAGGTGGTAACAACCACAGTTTGATAATGCCTTTAGAGGGCGAAACAGCTGTAACACATAATAATAATTACGAAGCAGAACTCGTTTATAATAAACTGTTTTTATACATAAAATAATAATATTATTGAATTTATAAAATAAATTTAAATTTTTGAAAGGTGATTAAAAACATTTAAAATTTTATAACTCCAAAAAAACATATAGTTTTTAAAATATAACATTTCTTAACGCAAACATAAAGAAGTTTTTAAAATGGCTCGCCTCTCGTTTTTTTCTTCTTCAATTACTGATAACGAAAAAATAAATAAAAACACATTAGGCAAATATATGTAAAGGAATAGGTACCTATCTAGAAATGCATTGGATTCCTTTATGTTTGAATTTTAAATAGGTGTTGTCATGGAGGCAGAAAATGATAGATGATTATGGTTTTGTTGTCTAGCTGGGTAGCACAGATTGAAGTAATAATAAGATTGAAAAATAAGTTTATAATTACAAGATATAATATTTTGAAGACGGACAAATAACTTTAATTGAAGTTTCTTTGTCAGCAAAGCAACTCATGATATTTGTATGTCACATTATTAATAAAAAATTACAACAAATAGACAAATTGTCTTATATATATATTATTTAAACGTTACTGTCACCTCACTTTTTTGTAGTTTCACGTAAAATAAATTCATAAAAAATTTTAAAAGCTTCATAATTTTTTTTTTTAAGTAATTTCACTTAAATTCATTTAATATTACCTCTTAAATTGGATGAATTATTCAAGTTGTGTGAAACAACGAGACTTTTGCGGATCCCCAGAACGATGAAGTACCAAAGCACTGACAAATTGACCGCACTTAGAATCGGCATTTCAAGGGGACCTTTTAAATGCAAAAAAAATGAGAGTGTGCAATCCACACGCGGTAGACGTTAATATTCAGAAAACTAAAGTATACAAGAGTGTGGAGACTACGAAGCACTTTTTTTTATCAACGTGAAATATGATTTTTTCCATATTTTTGTCGTCGAATTACAGTGCACCTTTTCCTATACATTTGGTCAACCTATTAGTATTTGTGTTTTCTTCTTCAGAGTCGCTAGATGTCTCTTTTTTGTGTGTTTTCTTTTATCTGTTCATTTTGGAGTGGTTTGAATATTGGATATTGATTTTACAATAATAAAAATAGCTATTTTTCGTTTAGGATTTCGTCGGATTCGATC
The DNA here is from genome assembly GCA_917563855.2 of Limnephilus lunatus. NCBI lineage: Eukaryota > Metazoa > Arthropoda > Insecta > Trichoptera > Limnephilidae > Limnephilus > Limnephilus lunatus. The sequence continues at coordinate 102,420,751 of OU830593.1, read as the reverse complement.
CTCGGTCTGCTAAATGTCTAGCCGCTGAGGTTCGTCAAACATTTCATACCACTACATAAAAGGAGACTTATTAGGTATAGAGGTCTACAAAAAAACGAAGTGCGCAAATCACAAGCGGCAGAAGTGAAACTTTCAGAAAACTAAAGTATTCTACGAAGCACCGCACAACTAGGAGACCGATTACACTATCCCATTCTCTCGCAGGCTAAATCCTATAGAAGTGATGTGTTCGTCCCTTTTTAGTGTCGATATTTTTTGTTTTCTGGAGTTTCAAATTACAACGGTGCTAAAGAAGTTTTCACTTCAATAACGGTTCAATCACAAAACTTATAAAAGGCATAACGCAACAGTTATTAAATTTTAATATTTACCCTATTTCCACAAACCAGAAACCCATCACGAAGGTAGCTTGAAAATCACGTAGTGAATATATTCTAAAAGTCAATGCATACCTCATCGTGTATCGTAGTAGGGAATGAACTACCCGAGAAAAGCCAACAAAATGTTTGAATTATGCAATCGGCTCTCAGCGGCGCTTCAGATTCGATATGATAAATTCAAAGGTAGAACCCGAACCCGAGTCATAGAAAATACTCTCGTGTACCTTGTAAGCTTAGGATTTATAGCTAGGAAAGCTCAGCTTGTAGACGAAAGGTTACCATCTGATGGAAAATTTGGCTGGACGGATGTTGTTCGGCGATTTAAAAAATCAAACGTAATTGGAACTGTTTGTCTAAAGAATTATTCAGATAAGCGACAAAGTATTTATTTACATATAATATAACATGTCATTCGAAAAAATATAAAAGAGACAATACGAAAACATGGTGCAATAAGTTGTGAATTTTGAATATTTGGAAGTGGTTGAGTTTGTGTATCTGGGTAGTGTGTTTTAGAGAGATGGGAAGGCTGATAGAGATATTGAAAGTAGGGTAAATGAATTAATGAAGGACTGAGTGCCGTTGGCACCAACAAAAAACTGTTTAAAGAAGCAAAGCTAACCGTCCATAATGGAGTGTTATTAGATGCCCTGATGTATTGCAGTGAAGCAGAGAACTGGCAGAGGAAGGATGGATGTAATAATAATAATAATAAAATCGTTTATTCATCAATAGATTTTTTGAAGTAAAACTTCTTTACGCACGCTCGACACTTGGGGGGGGTTGAGAGTTGAGAGTCGAGAGTTGAGAGTTGAGAGTTGAGAGTTGAGAGTTGAGAGTTGAGAGTTGAGAGTTGAGAGTTGAGAGTTGAGAGTTGAGAGTTGAGAGTTGAGAGTTGAGAGTTGAGAGTTGAGAGTTGAGAGTTGAGAGTTGAGAGTTGAGAGTTGAGAGTTGAGAGTTGAGAGTTGAGAGTTGAGAGTTGAGAGTTGAGAGTTGAGAGTTGAGAGTTGAGAGTTGAGAGTTGAGAGTTGAGAGTTGAGAGTTGAGTTAATGGACGGCATAAGTTAGTTAAGTTTTATTTCAGTCGTGTGGTCTTAAAGCACACTCGTTTTTTTTTACAATATAATTTTTTAATTTTATTATTATTGATTATATTGATCAAAAGATCACTGCTCAGCTACAATTCAGGATTTTTCCTGGAAAGCAACTGGTTTTCTGCAGTGCCTCCAGTAGACTGAATGTTGTTGAAATGAGATGAGCGTATGTGTTGTAAAATCATGTATGATCGTGTGAGAAATGTAGAGACCCGCAAAGAATGCAAGAATGATCTAAGCGTAATGAATACGTTTAAGAAAGGGACTCTCGGATGGTTTGGGCATGTAATGAACGAAGAAAGTAGTGTAAGATGAGACGAAAATGTGAATAGTAAAAGAAGTCGGGGACGTCGAACAATCAAATGAATCAGATACTTGAGTCGGGCCATGTCGAGATTCAGAATAATTGAAGAGTATGTATGAGGCGATCTATGAATATGAATGAGGCAAAGAGTAGGTGCCAAGACCGAGTTTTTGGCGGTCCGTCCCCTCTACCTACCCCTTCGGGGAAATTAACACAGAAATAAAATATTTCAATAAACCCCACCCAAGCTCATAATATTCGATTGTAAGCTTCAAATACAACTATTACAAAATAGAAATGGCTTTTTTTATTAAGAAAGCATAATTATTTTATAGTTTGTTTTTCATTTGACCGAGATAACTTCGCAAGAATGAGTTTCAGTACAGAAGGTTTAAAGTTTAAATGGGTTAATACCATAATTATTATTAAAACTTTATAATACGTTTCAGAGTGGTTTAACGTTACCAATTACGAGCTTTATCACTTTCCGAGGATTTTTCATGTTTTAACACTGACGGCCGCTCACACATATCAAAACTGAGTAATTCTTAATTTGCTGTTAAATTTACCACTTGGGAAGATTATCAAATCATTTTACATATCAAATGATTTTTTTTTAATTTAATTTAAATTACCTCACAAAACCTTTAACAAAACCTAAACAATATAACGCACTTAAATGAGTCATAGCATAGTCATTATTAAATAATTAAGACCGCGACTTTTCATCCCACGACAAAATATCCCCGGCAAAATATCCTACGGTTAAGACGTCCCCCAAATATGTACTAAAAACTAACCTTACCTAAAAACATGGGAAAAAATAATACGGACATCCTGTAAAGACAATAAATTATTGTTCAAAAAAAGTAAAATGGGACAAAAAAACAGATATCCTGTAACGTTAGGTTAGGTTAGGTATTATTAGTTTTTTTGTTGGAAGATGTTTTTTCCGTAGGATGTTTTATGTTTTGTCGGGGATGTTTTGTCGCGGGATGAAAATGCGCGTTACCATATAATAGAGTGTCTACTCTCTCAATTAATTTCTCCGCAAATTGGTTTAACCGGTAATAAATCAATTAAGACACCTTCAAAAATTGACATTTAGAATCGTAAAAAGAAGTCGTGAAAATGGCCTTGTGAGCCGAAACAACTGTAATACAAATAAAAATAAAAATTCTTGCAGAACTTGAAAATAACATTATTAAGTTTAATTTAAAAATAAATCAATTGAGTTCTATGAAAAATACAAAAACAATACATCATTGGATTACCTATTCATTATATTTTTTATCAAAAATATTCATACATGTTCGTCGAATTCACGTATATTGCGCTTTTGAGCTACATTTTAACTTAGTTATCACTCAGTTTGATTGTCAAAAGCAGTTGAAATTCGAAAAAATTTTGCCATCCCTTGAAAGCGAGGTATAAATCCGATATTTATTAATTAAAAACACGCCTTCTCGCCACAGAGGTGCCGCCTTCACGCCACTTCTACCATGTTTTTTGCTATATCAATGTAGTCATTATTGACAGTAGTTAATTGCTTCACCATTTTCGAGTTGAATTTTTGTTCCGCGAAACAATTTCCCCAGTGACGAATGCTAAAAATCCTATAATAATTATTTCTTCATGACCAGGATCAATAATATTGATAATCTAGGTACCTTATATAAATATATTTGAAGCCAGCTAAGGTTAAAAATATGATTAATGGTTTAGGAAATAGGATTGGTTACACAAATAATATGATAATTTTTTGTATTAATCAGGGGCGCACCCAGAAAAAAAATTAGGGGGAAGGGGGTTGGCACGTAAAATATATGCCTTATGCATACCTAATTTAGGATGCTTATTAGCACGTGAACTGTTTACGGGTATAATTAACGAAAATAACTTCAAAAAAATTTAAATTAAATATTTCGCCGCGCAGCGCTAGCTTGATTTTATTGTGAAGAGAGCACGAAGTACGATTACAGCCATTTTATCTCACGCAGATTTGACTGTAGGAGTCAGATTTTATAAATGTAAACTAGTAGAAAATTTTGTGTTTCCAAGGCCAAACCAATAAATGCTAACCAATCTAAAATTCAAACAATATAAAAATATGTTCTTATGGGGAGTTTCCGACATGCGTTGCAATGCCACTAATAAAAAAATTCTTTCTCTCTGCGTTTTCTATCCTATTCGTCCCGTTACCCTTTCGCTTCCCCTTCCTCTCCCGCATCCCCTATCTTTTACACCATCCCACTTCACCTTCTCCGCCTTCCCTCTTCCCTCTTCCGCTTCCCCGTTCCGCGTTCCCCTCCCCACTCCCATCGCGGGAATGCACACATCAAATCCCCAAAGTTTCATCACAATCGGATGAATGATTAGCAATGCATAGACAACTCACATTCACCCAAGCAAACATATTATGATTTTTATTGAATCTACGAAGTATTTAAAATTATTATTATACAAAAAATACTTCTGAGAAAGTTTGTCGTGAAACAATTTCGTTGTTCTGTAATCCAATTTTTTGTATGAAATCTGTGATGCGTATTTCAAAAATGTTAATTTTTTTTTAGTTGGGATAGTAAATAAACTTTAGTCATCAACACAGATCTCAACGAAAAATTGCTGCATTGCGAAAATGAATAATTTTCTACAATTAAGGTTAAACCACGTAATTCCATCCTTTCAAGAATATGCAAGAAAATACTTGTTATTTTCAGCGGATGATTCGAGACTTTTAAGAAAGACAATAATTTCACTTTATCCCTTTTAAAAAACAGGAGAGAAATTTTAAAATATTTTATTTAACTAGGCGAGTCGTAAGAAAAGGTTCGCGGGCCGCACGAAGTATAGGCTGCATGTTGCTCACCGCTGATTTAAATCATTTTTGTCGAACGAACTAAATGTTAAAAAAATTTCAGTGTTTCATCCGGTAGTACGCCGAGATCTATGGACAATAAACTTAGAAATCACACCAACATGAATTTGTGCTTCGAGATTCGTTGTTCCAAATTATTAATAGAAGTAGGTACTAAACTAAAAATGGGTTGTAAAATGAGATGCGATAACATCCTCTGGACTTACAAAATAAAAATTGCATCTCTGTGTTTGGTTGCTTGTTTGTGACTCTTTGATTGTTCGTTAGCTTTATTATGATTACTGTTTACGTTGCTTTTGATTGATAAAATAATATTTATTAACCTCCGGGGGCTTGACTCCGAAATTCGGGGGAGGAGCGAGGGTCCACGAAATCCCCCCTCCCCTCCATGGGTGCGCCACTGGTAATAATAATGTGTCATGTTGGTATTGCTGACTTCATAGAAATGGCGCCATATGTCGCTTTTTTCATTGTTTATCCAACCATACAAAATATACACATGTACCTTCACCTAAACATAAAAGAGGACATATCAGTGGTCATATATACAATATATACATGGCTTTGTTTTCAGAAACATTATTCATTTGCGTTACAATGTTCCCCTGTCGACAGTTAGTAGTTGTTGTTAGGACCTGTGTGTGTTTTTTTTAAACTTTTGTGACTAACGCTTTGTAGATAATGTCAACGCGTTTTTACACGTTGAAGTTTTTAGCGCGTGGGATTTGTAAAAATAATATATCTTATGTTTTATTTTTAAAATATTTTAATATGAACCATAATTAACGATTTCCAATGATATCTAATGTAGAATTACAATCTTTCTTAGTTAATCCGCTTACTAAGCACATATAACATTTCTTTTTCAAACACAACAAATTTATCTTTTGGCGTCGTTTTACTTCAAAATTAATAGTTTTTTTATGAAGAATCACACTTTTGACTTTAATAGAGGAATTGAGTTACTACATTGTAATTTTAATGATGTTAATTTGGACAAATTGGAGATCTTAGAAAGTAGAAAGAGCTTAAATACGAATTCAAATGTTATAAATAATAGAAAAAAAAAATTAATTACATATTATTAAACTAATTCTCTTTGTAAATTATTCCATATTACCCCCCTTCCCCTTTATAATCCCACATTTCCACTGACACTGTTAAATATTATTTTTGATTGATAAACTAACGTTTAAACAAGATTTTTATGCATAGCACAAAGGGTAGATAACAAATATTAAAATCAATAATTATCAGCCTGAAACACTCATCTACATTGAAAAAATCTTCCGAGAAAAGATACTGGCCGCCAACGGGAATTGAACCCTTGTCCCTCTGATTGCCGGTCAGCTGCTCTGACCACTGAGCTATGGCGGCTTATCTAATGCCCTCCAAATAATTCAATATATACTAGTGTTTCATTCGACAATTACTTATTATTACATTTTTCCAACTGAAAACAACCAACTTTTTATTTTTGTGAGAGAGGTATTGTTAAATACTAAATCTCCCGTTAGGTGGCGTCTAGACTATAATATAACACTAGCTTATGCCTATTGCAAATGCAACTAACGGGTTAAAACACTATGCGATTTGAAGTGTGCATTTGGATGAAGCGAGGAGCGGGTGTTTAATTAAATATATGAAGAAAAAACGACGTTTGAATGTGGATAAGGCAAAAAATTAATTCATACTTTCAGTACCTACTCACTGACTGCACCAATTTATTTTGAGACAGCTTTTGCCCGTTGCAGGCAACTAACGGGTTATAACACAAAGCGAGGAGCGGGTGTTATATTAAATATATAAAGATAAAAACTTTGTTTGAATGTGGATAAATCAAAAAATAGTTCCTACTTTCAGTACATACTGACTGAGTACATCAATTTATTTTGAGACAGCTTTTGCCCGTTGCAAAACAACTAACGGGTTAAAACTAACTTTACTTATTAACTAACAGATAAAATTTTATTTCATAGTAAGCGGCTAGGTACCTACTGCCCTTATTGTGCTTTTCCACAAAATCGACGCTATAAAAATGTATTATTCAGAATTTCATAAAAACTAAAACTTTGATTTATCGGGACGAAAAACATTACAGAATAAATATTATTTTATAGTAAGCGGGTACGTTCTTAGTAGGTATTCTTTTTAATTTCTTACAAAATAAAATTTAATTTATCGGAGTTAAATAATTATAGAAAAAATATATATTTCATAGTAAGCGGGTAGGTACCTACTGCCCTTATTGTATTTTTTTACAAAAAACATTATAAAAATGTTTAAATCAGAATTTCCAAGAAACTTTGATTTACTGCAGTTAAAAAAATTACAGAAAAAAATTATTATTCATAGTATTTCATAACAACTCACAAAAACTCATAACAACTAATAACAACTCATAAGAACTCTTAAGAACTCATAAGAACTCATAAGAACTCATAAGAACCCATAAGAACCCATAAGTACCCAAAGGAACCCATAAGAACTCATAAGAACTCATAAGAACACATAAGAACACATAAGAACCCAAAAGAACCCATAAAAACCCATAAGAACTTATAAAAACCCATAAGAACCGATAAGTTTCCATAAGAACCCATAAGAAACCATAGGAACCCATAAGAACCCATAAGAACCGATTAGAACCTATAAGAACCCATAAGAACTCATAAGAACTTATAAGAACCCATAAGACCTTATAAGAACCTATAAGAACCGATAAGAACCCATAAGAACTTTTAAGAACCCATAAGAACCGAAAAGAACCCATAAGAATCCATAAGAACTCATAAGAACCCATAAGAACTTATAAGAACCCATAAGAAGCCATAAGAAGCCATAACAACCCATAAGAACCCATAATTTGCATAAGTACCTACTCATTTTTGCAAAAAAAAAAAATTAAAAAAAAAAAAATTCTTCAATTTTTCAAGTCAATTTTAACGTTCTGTTCAAATTCTATTCAAGTTCTATAATTATTTCAGTTTTATGTTGCAACTGGCATGTACAGATAAAATAACAGAACTTGAATAGAACTTACACAGAACGTGAAAATGAACTTTAAAAAATTTTTGTTGAATTATTTAGTGTCGTGGAAACAACACAACCTCAGTATTGCATTTAAACCTATTGTGAATTTGCCTTAAGTAAAACCTATTGTGATGCTGCCTTAAGTAAAAATTTTCACTTCAGAATGTTCTATGGCCACGCGTTTTATTCATTTTTTTGCGATAAATCAGTTCCCACTGATAAGTACGTACTGGCGAATTAAATGTGAATGCAGCATTATAAAATCTTTATCGTTTTATTTAGTTTTCTATGGAATTGAATACCTTCGTAGTAGTACGATTTGGTTTCATATACCTTGGTACTATTTATTTTCTGCATGTAAATTATTCGCCTTTCAACGCCGGTAGGTACCTACCAAGAATTCATTTTAACTGGCCGCAAAATTGTTCATTGTCGAGGACAGATTAATTTCAACAAATGTCAGAATTATTCCAATCTTTGATGCAAAATTGTGAGGTATTTTAATGAAATGCGGTACATGTCGTGCATTTAAAAGTTTATAAAACTTGTATTGCTTATGTTTAATCAAAAACATGTCCGCCGGAAGGTGTTTTTTTAACGTATTCTTTAATTCCGTAATGCCCCTGTAAAATGAAAATTTTTCTCAAGAATTTTCTCGAAGCCGTTTAATTATTTAGTATAAATTCCGGGCAAAATCAGTTTTGTATGGAAAAAATACTTCATTAGATTCCGTGAAAAATGCGACGTTTTTAACGGGTGAACCTAGCGGCAGGAAATAGAACTAAGGCCGAATTTCTTCATAGGTGAGAGATTGAATTATAGTTTTCGCCGTTTGGTGCGCTGTAAACCGTGCACCGGTTTTTTGTATGAAAAATGGTCCTAATCGGGACACGATTTCGGTGAACGGCCCTTGATCCGATAATGGTCTCTGCGGTCTTTGAAACTCGAGGAGCGGAGAGGTCATTTTCGGATCCATAAAAAAACTGAAAATGCTTTATCCGAAATTGAACCTTGAGGGTGGTGAAACTTAAGGGGCGGTGCGGTCGATTTTCCCGTCAAGGAGAAAAGTGAGTTTTTCGAAAACTGAGCATTAATATATAGTATATAACAATACCTCTCTCACAAAAAAATTAGGTTGTTTTCAGTTGGAAAAAATATATAATTATAAGTAATTGTCGAATGAAACACTAGTATATATTGAATTATTTGGCGGGTATTAGATAAGCCGCCATAGCTCAGTGGTCAGAGCAGCAGACCGGCAATCAGAGGGACACGGGTTCAATTCCCGTTGGCGGCCAGTATCTTTTCTCGGAAGATTTTTTCAATGTAGATGAGTGTTTCAGGCTGACACTGTTAAGTTAATGTCTATTATTCGTAATTAGTTTAAAGTAAACCCTGAGAAAGTGAGCAATTCTCACGAAATATGTCCGTTTTTTATAAACAATAAACATGGCTAAAACTAAGTAATCTATTAATTTTGAACATATAAATTTAATTTCGTCAAGAAATGTGTACATATTTCGACACGCAGAGAGATTTATGAAAGAAAGCTTTGATGTCATGAAATTTTTTTCATATTATTCCACGTGATTTTTTAAGGATATCGTCTTACCATAAGACAGTTCGCATACCCCACTAAATACTCTCAAAAGTTAAAACTTAGCAGAATAAACATATCACAATACACAAATACATTTGTGGAATTTTTAGTCAAGGCTACCAATATCAGCTGGTCATATTATTCCAGTCATGAGCTTGAATAGTGCTTTTAAATTATATTTATTGAAAGTAGCGTTAAAACAAATCTGAAAGAAAGTTTACATCGTTATATTGTTACTTTTTTTAACAGACAATTTAGATTATTATTAACTTGTGATGTGTGAATGTCGCCTTGATGAAGAGGACCCAAACCATATTTTTTTCAGTTGCCCTATCAATAATTCATACATAAATTTCATACAAAAATTGCATGCCTGTTATTTTCGGAATCTTGGCTAATTTCCTGAATAATAACAGCATCAATTTAACTGTAAATTTAGTTTCATGTATTTAGTTTATTTTTTAAGCATAATAAATTATATCAGCATATTTATTAATTTCCTATTACTTCCACTTGTTATATGTAATTTAAATCATCACGTATTATATAAATTTAGCGTATTATTATTATTATTTGTATAGTATTATTATATAATGTAGATATTTTCTTGTTATTAAAACCAAATTTGTAAAAATTAACCCAAAATTACACTCACAAAATCATTCACTTGACACTGGCTAGTACACTCCTTTGGGGTGAAAAACCACAAAAAAATTACATTGGTAAATGCACAAAGGTACCTACACCTACGTATTCAGCATTTCTGGAACTAATGAAAAACCAGCCAATATATTTTCATTTTATTTCATGAATTAACTCTATCCCACCTACAATCAAACCTGGTTCAATTGAATCACCCTGACTGCGGATATTGCTTTTTAAATAATGTACTGTGAACATCCTGAATCAATTATTATTCGTAATTACTCAGAGGTTTCCTCACTTCATACCTATTCATCGAAAACTGAAAATTTTATTTGGAAAACTTGTCAAAATATAAAAATACCACAAAAAGAAGAAAAAAATCAGCCTACATTTCAGTTTTTCTTGAAATCTCTTTCTAAGCAGGTGATCATGGCAAACATACGATTCTTACAAATTCACGCAATGAAGAGAATAAAAATGTTGTTTGCAGATAACTTTTACACCCTCTGTTTGATTGAAATCTGAGATTTTATCTGTTCGTCAAGTTTGGGAAACAACAGAAGCAAAAAAACTTTTCTTAACAAAAACTATTCATTTACGGTTTTTTTCAATGGTTTATCACTCGATTAGCCAAAGGCCCATTCAATTTTCGGTCATTATGATAACATATTTTCTTGAGAATTTCACCATACTCCTGATAGCTTATAATTATCCATACGATAACGAATATTAATAATTAAACAAATAAATGCTTGCAACGGGTTAAAACTCTCGGCTTATTTATCATATATATAGCCACTATTCACAGGTTCAAGTACCGAATAGTAAACTCAGACCTCTTAAATAAATACATGTTTGATTAATCGAAAATGCAGGTTATCGTAAGGATAATCTACGAGGAGGATGGTGAAATACCACCTAAAGGCGGTAAAATTTAAGCTAATAACAAGTAATGCAACTCAAAAGAGATCAAGCCAAACGCGACCGTGAGCAAAACCACCTAGATAAAAAAATTAATGTTTTCGTCAAAATGAATAAGTTGGAACTCATTTCAAATTTTCATAAAGACAAATAGTTTTACCCCGCTGGCGAGTTCACGTCGCACTATCACGATGTGTTAGACTGTACAACTCAACTAGCTCAGTGAAAACCCCCTGCAATAACATTCTTAACCTTTAGCTACTAACGTGATTTTTTCACGTATACTCTGAAGTGGGGGCCTGGTCGGCCTGTTACTTTAAATGTTTATATATAAGAGACCCGTGAAAATTTTGAGGTTCAAATTATTATTTAGACACAATTTAAATTTATTTAAATAAAATAAAAAACTTTTTATTGTTTAGTAACTCATATTTGACAATTTGAATAATATATAATATTTTTTGCAAAACTCACTTGAGATCAGAAATCAGTCTGTATTATCTATTAAATTAAATAAAAACATTGAACTCTCGTTTATTTTAATATTCCAATAGTGTCTCGAATAAACTATATATATATATATATATATATATATAATAAACTTTAGTAAAGTTGTTCACGTTTATTTTTATATAGTAAAAACATAAACATGACCGGTCAGTGGTTGAGTGGGCATAGCGCTTGGGTCCCACCCGGGCGTCGCATGTTCGATTCCTCGGCTGGCTAAGTCCTCCATCACAACACAAGCAACATTTTCGGCTTTCTGTGGTGGTAGTAGGAGATTTTCAAATATTGTTGGGTTATTTGTAACCCGGGAATGTTTGTCTTTCTTTAAAAAAAAAAAAAAAATATCTTTAAAAAAAGCCACGTTAGAACTGACGATGAGTCAGAGAGGCCCGCAAAAAAATTAAATGAATTTATTTAAAGAAATTGAACCTAAAAAATTTTAAACTTACAGGTCTGGCATCACTAAATTCGAAGCTACTGAAAACGGTGTATGCGTCGTGCGCTGGGGAGGGGATAATTTCGATATTATTATTGTTGCTATAACGGAGCGGCCCCCACGTCAGCAGCTAAAGGTTAAAAAAATACTTGATCCCTTGAATCCTAAAATGTTTACAGTTATGAAGGAAAATATTTTTCTGCATGTGTGTTCTTGGAATGCAAGTGATATTCAACATGTTTTTATTTGTTTTGTGAATCCGTTGGGTAAAATAACATTATTTTTTATTTCTACAGGTCCACTATTCATTTTAACCATAAATCAAACAGTAAAAAGTGAAATAAAACCTTGTAAACATTTTGAGGAAATGGTGCTGAAAATCTTATGCTACCACAGATATTTTATGTAACTTGCAGCTATCCTAAATATACGATGGCGGTATTTACATGAATGCAGGGTTTACAATTAGGTTAATATTAACGTGCTGTAAATTCGAATGTTCCGCTAGCTGATATATTATATATGTTGATATAAAGCCAGTGAGACAATGGCATCCCCAATTATACGTTGTGAGGCTGAAGGGTATAGGAGAGAAGAAGAAGATGAGTAAAAAGAAAGTGAGAAAGTATCTGACTTTTCAGATCTGGTCATGAAATACAACTAAATTCTTTAAAGAAACGTTTCAATAAGGAAGTTGAGTGAAAAATATTTTGACTTATAAAAAATATTTTCATGTAGATCAAAAAATATCGATTCTAAATATATTTCTATATTGTTATTCTTAGAATTAATTAAACCTTCTTAAAAATCCATCAAAAAGCTACGAACTACAAACGCTTCATGAATGGTCCAAAGAATTCTGACGTCATCGGAACCTCAGTTTGTATGAAGAGCGGATCACCGAAATGTCTATGGTGTATCTCATTCTATTACACGAGAGATGGTTTGTGTATGATGAGAGAGGTGTATAGGCCAAACGTCGTTTACTTATGGGCCAAACGGTTTTACATTCTATCCCCTAAAAGTCTTTTTAAGTTGTTACGATACGCCCCTGTAGCGAGTAGATTCCAGTACGCGAGCAGACAAGCCACACAACAACTCCCCTCTCCCCCCCTTGTTTCCTGCTTCCCGCTTCCCTCCCCCTTGCCCGGCCACTGGCCCATTCCACCGCCACTCCACAGACGAGATTCGAGCGCCTTTGCGAACGGACCTACGCGGCCTGCGGCAGAGCGGACCAAATTCAATGTAGCCGCGATGTATTATTGAGATACCTACGAGTTAGAGCCGGCCTTCGCCGCGCTGTATAGTTCGGTCTATTCAGACTACGAAAGTGCCCTGATTGAACTTCCACATGAGGCGAGGATCCTGCAAATCCACATGTAAGCTGTATCTTGATTTCCTCTTTTAAATGTGTCCGTATTCAGTGAAATGTAGGGCCCCGCGAAAATCACCACTCGGAGAGTTTCGTTTGAGAGAGAGACAATGAGAGATTAAACACTTTAGCTAGGCTTGTGTAATTTGCATTTCTTGTATTGAATTGTACTGTAGAAACCTATGTACTGTGTTTGAGTTTACAATACATGTCCTAAAGATTTAACTTTGTTATTATTCTGCTGCGGCAGGAGGATTATTGACCAGAGTGTATCCCGTTGGACGCCGGAAGGTAGAGAGAAATTCCATAGCTTTGAGCGACTCACCCCTTGAATAGAGAGTACCATTGTTCCCGCTGAGAGCTAGCCATGGGACATGTTGGGGCCCCAGAGCTGGTGTTGGTTTGGTAGCCAACATCGGGGACTCTAACAAAGTTTAGTAATGGGTGGTTTGGTATATTTAATGGTTTAGTAAACAAAGTTTATGTAATGCAAAATCTGTTTAAAAAACCACATACCAAGTCAGAAATCGGATATATTCAAGGCCAGTCCGACTACCTACCAATCATTGATTCTGACATGTTGATTTTATATTTAAGAGATAATACTGATCACATTACTGCTGAAATTTGTGGAGTTAAAGCTTCCAAGTAAATACATCAAATTATTAATTGTGTTCATTTGTATGTTAAAATAATACATTTTTACAGTATTAAATAATAATCATTACGTATTCTACCCATCTGATGTTCCACCATAAACTTCACTAGTTTTGTGCAAGTATATTAAATTTATTGATTGCGCAGAAAAGTCTCACAATGAACTGCGCTGTAAACCGTTATCTTACTTTTGGTCTTTACTCTTTTGCGCGGAGGCCTAAACTGGCGGGTGGCACTTCAACCAACGGCAATCGGCCAGCGACGACAATACCGTGTTGTAAAGAGTTTAGGCGCGAGAAACAAAAATTCTACCTTTAAATATTAATTTAACTATGAAATCTTTATCAATTTTCTTTTTTTTAAATAATATCAATTCTGATAGACGGTTAACATTGATAAAAAAAATTACTGGAATTCCTTATTGAAGAATTTAAAAAATCTCCATACAAAATGCCCAAGCGACGCGGTTTTCTCAGTTTTTACTATGAAAACGAACTTTAAAAAAAATAAATAAATACCGGTATTTAAGTTTGAATGCGAACATTGATAAAAAAAAAATAAAGGACTCAACTTCCTTATTCTGAATAACTAAAAATCTAAATAAAACCATTTGAAACTTGGATCAAAATGATATTTTCTTCCCTTCCTAATTACAGGCGATTGTTGATTTTAAATCGTTAAGCGTTATATTAGCTGTGTTTTTACTGCACACTACCGTGATTATTATTATTTTGGATACAGGAAGGTGGGGAAGTACCTGGCTATTAAGATCTGGTCATCAAACAGGGCTAAAGCAATTTCGAGCAACTTTTTAATTCTGAATTGTGATTCTTCACGAGGTCAATATTGCAATTATCTACCACTCTGGAACGCGCCGGAAATATACTTTTATATTTATTATTGGAAAACTTCTTTATCAACCTTATGATTTTAAACTCGATGAAACCAAAAATAGCGACACTAAAAAGAGACAAACACATACATCTACAGGATTTAGCCTGCGGGAGTATAAGATAATATAATCGGTCTCCTTTAGATTTCTGAAGGTTTCTACCGCGTGTGAATTGTATACTCTGTTATTGAAATGAAAACTTCTTTAGCACCGTTGTGATTTGAAACTCGATGAAACGAAAAATAGCCACACTAAAAAGAGACAAACACATACATCTACAGGATTTAGCCAGCGAGAGAATTAGATAGTATAATCGGTCTGCTATTTGTGCTGTGCTTCGTAGCCTCCTTACTCTTGTCTACTTCAGTTTTCTGAAGATTTTACCTCTATCGCGATGAATTCCACACTCCGATTTATTAAAAATACATATGACCATTGTGAAATATAACGAAATATAAAGTATCCAAATGGCAGTACAGTGGGTTTAGAAAAAAAACAAATAAAACTAACCCTTTTATATTGTTCTGAAATAAATTACATTAGTGTTCTTCTCTTCAAAAGCCTCAGTACGTAATATTTCACTGAATATGTCAATGCCTTAATTTGACATAACAGAGCTTGTTGATAGTTCTGGTCTTACAAGGGCGGTGATAATCCCCATGCTTGTGATTGATGAGATCTTGAGATCTGGCGGGGTGATGGTTATGAGGATTGGTGAGAGGCGGCTGCTGAACTGGTGAGTGGCGACTGAACACGGATGGGGGTGAGTCGGGATGAGAGGTTCTGTCGGGGTGGAGCAGATAGGGGCGGGTCAATCTGTGAGATATCCCAAAAAAAGATTACACTATCCAACTTGATGGATTCGCCTGTGTTATAATGGGTGATTGTCCTCGATTTATTCTCAGATTTTCAGGGATAAATTGACCGAAAAAATCTCAGAGATAATCGGACATGATGTTGGATATACGCGTCAATACAATAATTTATTTTGCACATATATTTACATCTATATTTTATCGGTATTAGGAAGTTGTTTGACATTATCATGTCAGCAGTGGTGAGACTCGTTTTTTTTATCGTTACTATCGCAATTTTTTGTTTGTTTTGACAAATAATTCGATTCATGTCAACGAAATTCGAATTATGCTGGAAAAATAAATTAACATTATCTCAAGTTCAATTCACTATACTGTCATTATTGATGTTTTGATTGTAATTCAGATCCCTGAGGTGTACGTTAGGTGTATGTAAGGTGTATGTATGTGTATGCCTTGTATTATGCCCATGTTAAAAATGTGGAGATCTGAAAAGAATGCAAGACTGATGGAAGCGTCGATGGATTGTAAATGTAGAGTGGATGAATGAATAAAGGAGTTTAAAAGGATTTGCAAAGCAGAAGTGATTGGTAGAAAAAGCCGGGGACGCCCGATGAAGACACGGTAAGATCAAGTGACTTGAATCAAACCATGTTAAGAATCAAAGTAACTGTAGAGTTTGTAAGAGACGATATATGAATGTGAATTAGCGTGTGCAAATACAGAGTTGTGTGATGGCCCATCCTTTCAGCCTACCCCTGCGAAGAAATAGCGTAATTATTTGAAGGATGTTAAAAAGTAATTCAAGCTTTTACAAGTTTATCACTGGTCATCAAATATAGAATAAACGTAATGCACGTTGTTAGCGTTTATCCCTCATTATTCCTCAGGAATGAAAATTATAACGTCATAAATTTATTGATGTGACAGACTTTACACAAATGACAACCGTGCGAGATCATTTCCATTTGAATAGCTTCAAGGAGGCAGCGCAACACGGCATAACACCCCAAAAACAATTAACGAAAATACTTTTAGCCGTGAAAATCTAAAAACATATCTGAATAGCTTCAGTTTAATTTAATTACTATTTTTTAGTTTAACTACTAGTTTTTGTGATGTGTTCATTAAATTGTGTTTAATTGTAATCTGGCTGAAAACTAAATACACTGTGCGTTAAGAATCGGTGTACAGTGAAAGGTGAGACCTCCATCCTCCTGCTGAAGTTTAATGTTAGTAACTTTGTTTGGTTATAATCATGTTCCTTCCAAATCCTTAGTATCTCTAACATACCCTACCCATAACATTAATAACATTTGAAAACATGTTCCAATTATAGATTAAAACGTTAACAAATATACTTAACTAGCGGGTTCCCGGCTTACGTTGCTATGCCACTAAAAAAGAAATTGTTTATCCTTTGGCTATTTTCCCATTCGTCTTTTTTTCTATTTCCCCTCCCATGTCCCCTTCCCCACCCTCTCCATTCTCCCGCAAAACACCCTGCCGCGATCCCCACCCCTCTCCCGCGTTCAATATATTCAGTCCCGGTACATTCAGATTTTCAAACAGCTCGCGTGCCACCTATTGCAATTTTATTTTTATAATTTTAATAATAAAATTTTTTAAGAGTTTTTGTAATGATTTAAAAAAAAAAATCAGATGTGTTGTCATGTGTTTGTAATAATCCAGAAACCTTCACGAGGGTGGAAAAAAGATATTTTGAAAGTTTGAAACATTTATAGCAACGCATAGCGGACATACATACATACAAACATTTTTAGATTTTTTATATATATAAATATTCATTTTTTATAAGAACAACTCTGTTTTTATAACTTTTGAAGGTTATTCCTATCAATGTAATATATCATTGAAGAAGAAGATAACACTAATTAAACGAATATTGAAAGAGAACAAGACGTCCCGGTTAGATGGAGGTTCTGGGTTCGAGTCTCAGTTGCGACCATTATCTTTTTCTATTTTTCTGTGTCTTTTTCTCTTTCATATTTTCGTTTAGACTATTAGTGTTATCTTATTCAAAAATATAATAGAGTAAATAAAATTTAAAAAAAAAAAAAAATATTTGTAAAAAGCATTAACTTTGTGGCTTGCCATAATTTACAATAAATACACATATAAATTTGTTGTAGACCACTTTTATTTATGAACACTCTACCGGTTTCGGAAGCACCCTTCCTTCGTCAGGAGAATATTATAACACTAATAAATTTATAATATTCTCCTGACGAAGGAAGGGTGCTTCCGAAACCGGTAGAGTGTTCATAAATAAAAGTGGTCTACAACAAATTTATATGTGTATTTATTGTAAAAAAAAAAAATTGTAGTGCAGCTGACCGAGCGCGGTGAAATAATAATAACTGTAAAGGTGTGTTTACATCAACGTTTTGTAAACCGCACAAATATAAAATTAACTTAACTTGTTTATTTCAACACCAATGAACTAAAATGTCATTTTTTTCAAGATATCAAGAATAAACACCCTTCAAAGGGTCGCGATGTGAGCGTTGATCATGATGTATATTATAGTTCAATTTTGCATATTCCTTCACTAGACAACATATTCTTTCACTAGAATACATTTTATATACATTTTCAAGTTTTTAACCATGGTTGATATTTTTTTTCACATTAGCTCCACACAGGAGGCCCCGAGAAAAATGATTTATGTAAAATGTTATGTGGAGGGTCTTTTTAAGGAAGGAAGGATTGGAAGTTCTGGGAAGGAAAAAGGTATGAGTGGAAGGTAGGAATCTGGGGGTTAGTGTGTAAAGGAGTGACGGACGCCTTAATACATTACTCCAACTGCGGTGTAAGGCGATGGGTCGAGAGAGTCCGTCTGGAAAGGTCAAAAGGCCTCCCTCGCCTAGTCTGTCTCGATCTGGACCCCCACGCAGCAGGTGGGCAGACGCATCCGCCGCCAATACCTGGCAAACCTCACCCCATCAACCCGGGCAACCCTGCTAAGTCACCAAACGTTGCGAACCACTTGAGGAGACCTATGGCAGAGGTGTTGGTTATCCAATAAATGGTTCCCGGTGCGCCGGTACCTACATATAACCGCCTCCCAAATTAAAAAAAAAAACAAAACGAATGTGCTTTAGACCACACGACTAAAGTAAAACTTCACTAACTTATAAAATAAGAGAGAAAGAAAATGTGCGCGCGCACTGCTCTCTCTTTGCTCCTACAGTGTGATACAGACAACAGGTCTGCACTGTGTCTTAGATATGTGAAACGCAACTGCCTATGAGAGAAAGAGAGAAGGAAAATGTATGCTCGCACCTCTCTCTCTTGTCCCTACAGTAAATACGAAACGTAATTCTCTCTCTTTCTATCTTCACTAACTTATATCTAGCTCTCAACCAGTGGCGGCTCGTGACTTTTGGGTGTTCTAGAGTGCTGATATTAAAACATTGCATTATTGATATTGTAGTCGAAAAAAAAAATTTTTTTTTTGAAAATCTGTTTTTTGTGTGAAAAATTTCAGGATGTTTCAGTTTGGCCGTGTGCCGCACGGATTTCCTGAAAAATCTTCATACAAAACACCTATTTTTGAAAACCAAAAAAAAAAAAATTCGCCTACGATAACATCCATGATGCCATTTCTTAAATATTAGCACCCTAGCACACCCAAAAGTCACGAGCCGCCACTGCTCTGAACTACCGTTCGCCTCGCCTGATCACACTTTTCGTAACGCTCTCATCATCCATTCACCAGCTTACTCCCCATGGCAAGCGTATGTAAAGAAGTTTTACTTCAAAAATAATTTAATTAATTAATTTAGTGTGAATTGGTAGGTAACAAACCTTTTTCTTTTCTATTCTCAACTTCACTCGCTTCAAAATATTTCTTTTGATTCCGTTGGGTTCTTAAAATAACAGGAAAAGCAACATTTGTGTTTTAATAAAACTTGGTTCAAATATTCTAACTAAAATAACGAATAACTGGTTTGAAAGTTGAAGGTAATATCATGAATAATACTTTTTGTTTTCTTAGTCTAAATGCATCATCTAAAATCGCAGGCATGATTATTATAATAATAGAGCAAAGAAAACCGCTTTAGTTTGAATCGAGAACAATGTTATAATGATATCAAAATACTGGGTAAAAATAGAGGTAAATGTAATGAGCCCTTTCAAAATGTGCTAAGTTTTATGAAATTACTAGCTGACCCGACGAACTTCGTACCGCCTCAGAATCAAAAACTCTTGTGTTAACTTATTAGCTGAATTAAATTCAGTTTTTTTAATAAGTTTAAAATTCACAATGAAGCAATTATCGATGCGATGTCCGTGTTTAGTTTTGGCCAGTTTCAGATATAGTGTTGTGTACGGAATAATTTATTTGTGATTTTCTTACTTTTTCACTTACTTAAGGGAATTGCATTTCATTTTCTTTATGCGTGTGAGGGAGATTAATTATAATTATTGTATTTTTCCTTTGGAAGGGTGCAGACGTACGTTCACCGTTTGTCTCATTTTCGACTATTGATTGCCTTACTAAAAAACCCCGTGAAAATTTTATTCAATTGACAAATGGCCGCGTATGTGAAAACATTACTAATTTAAAAATTGTTCTTGGAAAAAAATGCACACTGTTTTAGTGATGATGTCTGAACGAAATTTGGAATTTTCCAAAGTATTTTGAATGTTCTATATATTTCTTATTTTTGAAGGTGTTGTAAAAACAAATGTATTTGTAGATTTGTGTATTTGAAATACACTTTACTTTTGAAAAACTGCCATATTTAAAGATTGAAATTGAGAGAAAAAAAATTCTTACCAAAACATTTTTGATGAAAGTGTACAGAAATTTAAAAAAAATCAAAATTTAAAAAATACTGTCCAGAATGAAACTATCACCTCACTTTTTCTTCGTGCATACAATAAAAATATAATAAAAAATTTCAATTTTTTTTTATTGCCAAAAAAATAACCTAAGAATATCTCTGACATTTCAACATATTTCTTGCAACACTAAAGATGTTAATTTCTTTGATAAGTTTACCACCTCATGTATTAGATATTAATATTTAAACAAAAAAAAACGGTTTTAAGAAATTCTCATAAAATAAATATTTAAAAACGTAAATTTGAACTTTTATGTAAGCCAAAACAATATTTTGACAGTTCAACTATTAAAGTACTGTTTATTGTGCAATAACTTAACACAATAACTAACAATTAAATCTCAATATTTACTAAAAATATCCCCGCCATGCATAAAAACTAACTGCTACTTTTTGTGCGGTTAACAGACTAGAAATGTGCAGGCGCGACGCCATCGCCATCTAGCGGCTATGAATAAAAACAAAATTTTATATGAAGATTATGAAAAATTGCGTGGTTGCCAGATTTACAACGCGTTTTAAAGTGACCAACGATATTAGTAATATTTCGTGTTTTAGTGTAAATTTGTTTTATGGATGTTGCTGCAAAAACACAGGTTATCGGTCGTGCTGTGTTTTTTTTAGTAAGGCCGTTAGTGCGTAAGAAAGCGGGGGATTATTATCAGCCTTACTAAAAAAAAACCACGGCACAATCGATAATCTGTGTTTTTGCAGCAACATTAATAAAACAAATTTACACTAAAACACGAAATATTACTAAAAAAGAATTCTAAAAATTCACTCTAAAACACGTTTTAAATTTGGCAACACTGCAATTTTTTCACAAAAAAAATTGTTTTCATTCATAACCGTTAGATGGTGATGGCGTCACGCCTCCAAATTTGTAGTCTCTTGCCCGTGCAAAAAACAGCTGTTGGTTTTCATGCATGACGGGAATTTTTTTAGTAAATATTGAAATTTTACTGAATTATTTCTATTATAGTGACCAATTCACTCTTCTATTCATGTAATTAATATATTTGCCGTGTTATTTGTGTGGTTTTACATCAGTTTTATCAAGTTATTGCACAATAAACAGTACTTTAAAGTTGAAATGTCGAAATATTGTTTTGAGTTACATAAAACTTCAAATTTACGTTTTAAAATCTTTTTTTTATGAGAATTTCTTAAAAGTGTTGTTTTTTTAAATATTAATATCGAATATATGTGTTGAAAAACTTATCAAGGAAATTAACACCTTTAGTGGTGCAAGAAATGTGTTGAAATGTCAGAGATATTTTTAGGTTATTCTTTTGGCAATAAAAAAATATTTGAAATTTTTTATTATTTTTTTATTGTATGCACGAGGAAAAAGCGAGGTGACAGTTTCATTTCAAATTCATTATATAAAAGGTTTATATTTTTTAAATTTTAATTTTTTATATATTTCTGTATACTTTCATCAAACTTTGTTTTTCCGTGTTTAAATCTTAAAATATGGCAGTTTTTTTAATACTAAAGAGTATTTCAAATACAAAAATCTAAAAGGTAATTTTATTTAGTTCTTATAAATGGTATTTGTTTTTACAACACCTTCAAAAATAAGAAATATATACAACATTCAAAATACTTTGAAAAATTCTAAATTTCGAGATAAACTACCCTTCCAGGCTGTGCAAACGGTGTGTATTTTTTTCCAAGAACAATTTTTTAATTAGTAGTGTTTTCTAGTAAGGAAGTATATGTTTAAGAATAAAAGCAAAATAATCAGCGAATTGACATTTGACGTTTTCGAATTTTTGGAATTCACTCACTATTCAATATTACATTTATCACAATATTGCTGCAGCAGCTCTTTCAAACGATGAGAATTCGTTCCATACAAATGTATGAGGAAAATAATTTTCTTGATTTTTTTTTTCCTGAATTTTTCCGATGTTTTAATAGCTTTTCAGCTATTCGGGGTGGAGACAAATCCAACAAATCAAAGATCATAAAAATCGGTCCAGCCGTTCTTGAGTTATAAATGATGGAACTAACCAGACTTTGTTTTAAATTTTAAGATTTCCGAAAGGTTGTAATTACCTACAATCTAAAAATCTTCGTTAATCCATTTATATTAAAGAAATCCATTTAAATTTTTGAAACTCGTACAGATCTCATAGAAATCGTTGTCTCCCTTATTATCATAGTGCGAAATATGTTCTAAGGGGTCGTCCATTAATCACGTGAGGCTCGAAAGGGGGGGGGGGTCGAAAAAAAATCACGAGGGGGGGGGGGGTAAAATGAAATATCACGTGTATTTATTTTTCATTGAACGCACGATTTCTAAAGGTGAACGTCCTATACTTTGTACTAAAAAAATACACGTGATTTTGGGGGGAGGGAGTTATCCTAAAACCTCACCACATATCACCAGGGGGGGGGGGTGGAGGGGGTCAAAAAGTTGCTAAAAAACATCACGTGATTAATGGACGACCCCTAAAATCTAACAGGTATTAGAAAGAGAAAACACCACAGTATATATTCAAATCTAAAAGTTAACAAAAAAGGAATTAAAACCCTTTTTGAAACCAATGTTATAGCCGGCAATTTGAAAAAGAAAATCAACTTTATCATTTTTTTTTTAAATTTCTTGACCTGCCATCAATGAAGAGGGAAAATATTGCTTATGCAGTGATGGAATAATTAGCTGGTAGAGGATTAAACCAACGTAATGATTTGTTGATAAGTATTGCCCCAGAATTTAAGGCTTGCTCGAACTGGCTTTATTTGTGTTACTCACTTTGACTCACCTTACGTTTTTCCTATCTAAAATTAATAATAACGAAAAAATAAAAACACATATATATTATATTAGGCAAACGTATTATAAACGTTTCTATAACCTCACATTACTGTCGTTTCATAAAAAAATTTATGAATACAATATTCTCGAAATTTTATGCATCCTTCTCAAAATTGTTATCGAAAACTTTGGTTTCGTAGAAGTGCACATTTTTTTGTGGTTAAACTCTAGATTTCTATATAAATCTATATTTCTAAATATTTTTTTTATTTTTTTATAATACTAATATCATATTTCTCACCATGACAGTAAGGGAGACATAGCGATATACAGGGTGTCCGGGGGTAAAGTGCATTAACTTAGGGAGGCGATTCTGCAAGATATTATAAATAAAAAAGGTAAATAATTTTTTTCGAAATTCCAACTTTTTAGGGGTAGTTTTGTGGTAAAAAGATAAAATTAGACCGGCGTGTGCCGCTAGCTTTATTATTTTCCGCTGTTACGATATGGGCCAAGCACAACCATGCAACGTTGCCACAATCGTGTCCGACAGGCTCTCAGCAAGTAAGATCGTACCAAACGCGTTTTGGTAGGTACGTCTTTTTGTATGGGAAAAAAAGTTAGAATTTCGGAAAAAGTTGTTAATCTTTTTTACTTCTACCATCATGTAGAATCACCTTCCGAAGTTAATACACTTTACCCCTGTAGGTATATGAGAGCCATTTGAGCTAGGACGAATTTAGTCTCCTATGATTAAACAGGTTACACTAAAATTGTGTAATAAGTATAAAAAATCCGTTAAGCTTAACATCTTTCGTAGAAATACATCTATCTGGTTTATCATCGTTGAAAGTAACCCAAAGTGTAGTGAGTGTATACTGTAAGTGTAGTAGAGCGAGCAGACTAGGACGTTACCTCCATTGAGGATAATATGAGGAACCCATTGCAAAGCAAAATACTTCCTGGCCTTTGAATCTGAACAAAAATATGTTATTCACATAGGAAAAGAATGTTCCACGACGTAGGTACATTTGAACATGCTCGGTAGGACCTATGTTTACGTAATATGGTCAGAATGTATACACTCGTCCTCGAATATTTCTGATGAATAAAACCGTAGAATGGGATTGAAAATTAAAGAAAATTTGGTTTAAAATTTAAATATTTTTATATTTTTTTTACATTAGCTCCACACAGGAAGCCCTAAGGAAAAAAATCCCTAGGGCTTATGTCATATTTGGTGATGCTATAAGGGTCGTTTTAAGGAAAGGAAGGAGAGGAAGTTCACGGAAGGAAAAAGGTATGAGGGGTCGCGGTCGGTAGGAATTTGGGGGTCAATGTGTCTGGGAGCTACGGACGTATGAATCCATCCCTCCCACTGCAGTACACTCCCAGTGCAGTACTCCTGTCTCGAGACCTAGTGAGACAGGCATCGCAAAAACCAAATTTAAACGTACCTTAAATAGATAAATAAATAAAAAAAATAAAAAAAAACAATGTCTACCTCAACCAGTCTCTCCCGATCCGATCGGCCACGTAGTAGAGGTAGGCGAACGCATTCGCTGCCAAGACCTCGACAAACCTCACCCCATGAACCAGGGTACACTTTTTAAGTCTCCAAAGGTGCGAAACACTTCGGGTGACCTCTAGCACAGGTGTTAGTTTTCCAATAAAGGGTTCCCGGGCGGCGGTATCCATACCTACCTACCAGAATGTAAACTTTGTTGCTACTTATATCCCGTTGACCCACTTTCTTTTCTCTACTTATCACTTTACTTTGTATAATCTGCAAAACGTTAACGCCGTCTTTTAAAATATTTATTCAATAACTGTGTTTTGTTCGTCCTACTGAACACTTTTATTCGTTTACCAGTCGTCCCTAATTTACGTACATTTTTCACTGTCACTGATTTTTCCACCAAACAGAACAATAAGGTCAATACTCTTACAGATTTCAAGCATCTAAGTTTTGTAGCAATTAAACCATTAAATATTTATAAATAGTTTTTATTCAAAAAGGCCACCAACAAAATATTTTATAGTTTCTACATAGATGTGGGAAGGCGTGAATTTTAATGCAATTCCACAACATTATATAATATTTTATATAATGTCGCTGTGTTCCGGTAAGACAAGATATCCTGGGTTCCTTTTGACGTGAAAACTTCTTTTGCACCGTTGTGATTTGAATTTCGATGAAACAAAAAATAGCGACACTGAAAAGAGACGAACACGTCCATCTACAGGATTTAGCCAGCGGGAGAATGAGATAGATTAATTGGTCTCCTCTTTGTGCGGTGTCGCCTCCCCACTCCTGACTATTTTAGTTTTCGAAGGTTTGATTTCTACCACGTGTGTACTGCACCCTCTGATTATTTTTTCTACGCTTTTTTGTTTCACGTTTCGTTTAGATTTATTATTATTATCCCTTTCTCCAATGACGTAAACTTTGCTAAAAATGTGTCAAAAAAAATATATCCATGTAACGCGAAAGATTTTATCGAGAAACAGTTTATTTCTGAGAAGATTGAATTTATTAATTAAGTATGATAAGTAGATATTGTACATTGAACATGCCCAAATCTACCCCTAAAGCACGGGGTGGCACCCACAAGTAAATAGGCTTCCCGCAATTTCCGCGGTTTGTCACTATCACCAACCTAATAATTATTCAAAATATCCAACATTCGGGAGAACATTTAACTTTAAAACATTTACTAGAAGTGTCGTGGCACAAGCTCCTGATTTTAATACAAAGTGATATTTATCCACTTAAGACTTAAAGGACAGGTTTAATTCAGACTACTTTTCTTGATTTTTCCCTAGAGACAAGTATTTCATAAATAAACTGTGTGTTACTAGTCAACAAAATAAGTTAAAAAAAACTATTTTTGCATTAATGGTTTCAGACAAAGATTTTAATATGTGTTTTTTTTAAGAAAGTCAAACATTCCTGGGTTACGAATAACCCAACAATGTTTGAAAATCTTCTACTACCACCACAGAAAGCTGAAAATGTTGCTTGTGTTGTGATGGACTTAGCCAGCCGAGGAATCGAACCCTGCCCGGCCATTTGACGGCCGGCGTGTTCCACAGGCTCTTGACTCGCACACCGAAGGTCGCGGGATCGAATCCTGGCGTGGCAAATAAATTGTATTTGATTAATTTGTGCTATTTCACAATTTATTCATTTAAAATAATATATTATATATTTGCGGCACGTTCCAGAGTGGAAGATACTCTCATTGTCGCCCTGGTGTAAGACCACAATTCAAAATTGGAACGTCGCTTGAAATGGCATTAGCCGTGTTTGGTGACCAGATTTGAATAGCCAGGTACTTCCCCACCTTCCTCTTCCCTATCTCCTTCCCCTCCCCACTACCTTCAGCCTCACAACATACCCAATTGGGGATGCCATAGTCTCACTGGCTTCAGACGGGAGCAGTTGGGGCTCTTGTGCGGTATTCATATAAAAAAAATGCCCACTAAACCACTGACCGGTCGTGTGTATGAATGCTGTTCTTTATGTGTGTATGTACACCTATATTTCAATAAGAATTTTAAAATTTCTCGTGGTGTGTCCGGATGCTACAGGCTTTAATCAACGAATTTGGACCTAATTTTATCTAGAATAGTTATAATATAGTACAGCGCCGTTTTAGTAAAACAATTACGTCAAGGGAGCTGTACACACATGTGATATATTTCTAATTATATAATGTACTAACTATTAAAACAACTTGTGTATTTTAATAAGTGATTTGTTTTCATTTAATTTAAATAAAAAAAATTATTTATTAAGTTTTGCTTGTTTTATGAAAACTTGTTTGACGTGTAAATGGAGTTCAAAAATTAATAAAATTAATGAATCCGATTCAAAGTAATAAAAGAAACACCACGAATCGTAATGAAATAAGTGAAAATACTCGTATTATTTTTTTCTGTACTGAAACACAGTTATTTCATAATGAAATCAAAATAACTCACGGCTTTTGTTAGAGGCTTTGATGTACTCATTTGATTAACCTTTATCATTTTCTAGAGCTGGATAATTCGTGGATTTTCGTGGTCGTACGTAGAGAACAAAACACATAAATTAAACGGGATGTCGGGATCACGCGTGACAGGATGACGGATAACAGAATAACAAAAATTAGGATATCGGTTGTGAAATCACAGAATTATAATATAGCACAAATCACTTATTTTGCTAATGAAAAAAATAAATAAATTCGGAGTCTGACCCGGTTTGGCTTTTACTCGAGCTTGTTGTTATTGAAGGAAATACATGGGCCGGCAAATGATTTTACAACTAAGCTGTTGAACATAAGCATGAGTCGTAAAAGTGACCCGTTCTCATGGATAAATCGTCACTTCATCTGGATAGGGTTTTAACTTCACTTTACTTTGTTCTGAGGTGTCAAAGTTTGCAAACACGATTTCTCATATTTTATTTACAAAATTCCATAGACATATAAATATTAATAGACCAGAACAGAAAGGTGAGGGGTAGAAACCAACTACAGCGGGACGAAGAGCGGAAAGACGGCTTTGGTGATATGTGATTCGTCAAAACTCAATCTGACAGTATATAGGCATCTCACATTATAAAACGACCATTTAGTTCTTAAAAGTAAACTCTGCTTTTGAATGACATGGGAGCATTTACATGGTAGCGCGAATTGCTCACCGCGCAATGAACAAATTTGATTTTCAAATACGTCAAAGTAAGGTCGCCTATAAGGTCGAGTCCAATATTTTGCTGCCGTATTTAGTTAATACACTTTTACAAATCTATCATAATTTAATTACCCCAGTAAACAGTGACGGACACACGCCATGTATCTCGGAGTGATAGTGTTGTGATTAAATTGTTTAAATTGTTTATACTTGTTTACTCATAATTATATTATATTATATTATTTGTTTAATTTAATTATATCTACATATTTACTTAATATATTATATTTATTTCATAAACTTTATAAATTTATTACATAATTGTTTATTATTCTTTATTTTTTGTTAATAATTTAATGCTACTGTGGTATGATCACCCTCTTATTGCATCTGGTAAGCCACAACAGGTACCTTGTATTTACATATTTAATATTTAGTTTACAGTATAATGTTATTTTTGTCAACAATGAGCATACTGCCCAGCTGTAATAATTATTAATTTGTAATGTTTAAATAACTGTACTCAGTGCTTCTTTTGTATGTTTATTATTATATTTCTTTTAAGTTTAGGTATATGTATGTTTCTTTTTTTTTTAAATTACTTTATTGTAAAACTGCATATCTCGTTACAGGAATCCCCTAGTGAGATGTGCAGCTTATGTTTTCATGTATTTCTTTTTTTTTTTTTCAATAAATAAATAAATAAAGTGTATGTATGGGTGGTTTGGTACATTTATGGTATATGTTCAAAAACGATCATATTATGTGATCTGAATTAGCTTAAAATAGTGTAAAATAATGCTTGCTTATGAAATGTAATACCACAATTAGGTTAATTCTCTTTTTCTCTTCTATTTTTACACGTTTTTATATCAAAAACCACTATTTTTACCGTGTTATTTACGATGAGAGCTCGAAACTAGTCCGGACAAGAATGATGACGTCACATTTTTTAGATTCACGCGAGGCTCTCGCAAGCCCAGCCGGTTCCAAAAAATGATTCCAACGGGAGAGGAAAATAATACGCCTTTCATCACTTAGGGCATGTCCATGTATTTTGTACGTCCGTTCAAAATTCTGATTTTGAGATTGAATCTTGTGTAAAATATGTTAATTGAACACGTTTTAAAGGAAAATATGTAAATAGGACGTATACTTACCAATTTAGAACATACCTAAATATGCAAATAGAACCATGCAACCAGATAGGGGATAATAATTCATTGCAAAAGATTCTAATTACATTTCCCTAATACAATTCCAAGTTAGGCCCCCGTCAAGTTTTCTTTATTCATTGAATTTTTTTTTATTACATAGATTGGGGATTTTTCGACCACCATGCTAGGCACATGCCCGTGTTGTGGTGGTTCATCGAACCTCAAAATCAAAAATTGTTCAAATGGATTACGAAAATTCGTCTTTGCGCACTTTGGAACCTTAGAACATGGTAAAGCGAAGTTATAATCCTAACTAAAGTGATGAACCATCTAACTGACAGATATAAACAAAATAGAGAGTGTAATTGGTGTTAGTACCTTGTAAAATAAATGATTATTTAAAATGCTTGATTTTAGAAGTTTGTCATACATACTTATATCCATGAAAAAACAAAATAGATGGTTCTGAAAATTCATTGGCTGAGTTGGAATCGCGTTTGAGTCCCAGCCAGAAGCGTCCCGTATTCGATTCCTCGGCTGGCTCAGTCCTACATCACGACACAGGCAACATTTTCCGCTTACTGTGACTGGTAGTAGAAGATTTTCCATTTCATTCTGAATAACCCTACCTAACAAAATTTGCCTTTTTTTCATTACATCCAGTTTTTATTTTGTTTTATTTAATTTCATCTCAGATTTATTTCATTTTATTATTAACATTATCTTTTTTATTTTATTTTATACAATTGTAAAATGGGGGCCTCAGCATGTGTAAAGCACCCAGTGCGACCCACATTATCAAATAATGATTTAAAATATGTAAAGTTATTAAATCAAATGAAAAAAAAAAAAATTACGAAACCAAATATATATATTGAAAATGCATTACAAGCATGAACAAACAAATTTCGCGTGTATAATCAAAACACAAAGGTTTTTTTTCACCTCTTCTATAATTTTGTGGTTGTGGTTTATTGGCTTTTGCTTTTGAACTTTCTCCCCTTTATTAATCTGACGTAATTCCATTATCATGGTTCGTAGATTTCCACTTCCCTTACACGCTTTTGTATTTGATGACTTCACCTGGGGAAAGTTCACCGTATTGTTTCGGTAAGCTCGTCAAATGACTCCAACTCAATTAGTCTGCAAAGTTAGGATTTTTCTCACTTCAGGCCCTATTTATGTCATTAATCTCAATGTCTGGAACAGAACCAAACATCGGAGCTTTTACGGAATCTATCCGAGCTTCTACAGAATCTCCAGCTTTTCTTGGCTGCGGATAACGAATTTCTACAGAATTCCGATTGAATTGAACTTCAGATCTGAAATGATTTGAATTATTATTATCTGGTTTTAATACGTGACCTCAATTATTATCAGCCAGTCTTTTACATTGATTTCGTATACAAGTATAATTAGTCTGCTAATTAATTTTTGTCTTTGATGATTTTCTTTTCGGGTTGTGCCCATCGAACATACAGATTATAAATTGAATAATATCGCAAAAACAGGAGAATTAGGACGGATTTTTTCTTAGTATTTGAACAAATATCAAATATAGTTTAGCGAAAAGTGTTTAAGAATTTCTATATTTGTTTGATAATATATAAAAATCAAAATATGTTTGTTTCTGGGTTTGTATATATGTATGTCCGCTATGCGTTGCTAAACCATTCATCCGATTGCTATGAAACTTTGAGTTGATGTTCGCATGCCCGCGATGGATTCTATATAAAATAGTGAGTTCTGGCATCATGAAATTATGCATTGCTAACCGTTCATCCGATTGCGATGAAACTTTGGTGAGTTGTGTGTTTCTATATATATATATATATACTGGTGAGCTCTGGCATTATGAAATTTGTAATGAAAAAATTGCAATAGGTGCCACGCGAGCTGTTTGAAAACTGAATGAACAGGGACTAAATGTGTGGAATGTGGGAGGAGGGAGGGGAAATCGAAAGGGGGGTTCATGGGACGGGGGAAGCGGAAGAGGGAAGTGGGGAGAGGGAAATTGGAGAAGGCAGTGTGGGAATGCGTGAGGGGAAGAGGAAGCGGAAGAGAAATAGGAGGCGGAAGAAGAATGGGACGAAGTAAAAGGACACGCAGGGAGAAACAATATCTTTATTAAGTGGCATAGCAACGCATGCCGGGAACTACAAAACCAGAAGCTAGCATATTTTGATTTTCATATATTTAGATTTTCCCCTAAAACCATGCGAGCGAAACCGCGGGTAAAAGCTAGTTTGAATAAAGAAAATAAGCAACTTACAAAAACGTTTCTATAAATCGGAAATGATTTCATTTTAAAAAGAAGTATCCTTAAAAAAATATTTACTCGTCTCTGCACTCAGAAAAAGTTTAGATTTTATCGAATGGCTTCTTCTAATTAGACCATTTTTTTACCTTCCTTCGTCCTTCAATTAAAAAAAAAATCTTTCAGTTAAAATTATTTCTACTTTATCAAATCGATGAAATTAATTGGAGTCTTCATTAACACCCCAAAGGAATAAAATAACCCAATTAACGATTTTTACAAGGCCATTAAAATGTCCAGCGAACCTAAAAATAATGTCAAATTATAAGGGGATGTGGGATACGCCCACAATTCATACGACTGGGGACAAAATAAAATGATAAAAGAATAATCATAAATTTTTCAAAAAAATACCAATTCATTTATATCGCACCGGAAGCTGAACAAATGATCAGTTTTTGGCATTAAAAAGATGATTAATGAATGGTTAATACAAAACATGGGACCAGAACTTTTTTTGGCACGTCAGAGAAAATGCAATGGTCGCCATTGTTTTAACGACCATAATTCCTCCTCATTTTATAAATTTAGTACCTACAACCATTTCGGATAATTAAGTGATGATTATAAATGGTTCCATGACATCTTCCTTCAGTTGCCCCCGCAGCATGCTTACTTGCAGTCGGTTTAAGGAAAATACGTTCTTACACAAAACATAACTAAATGTCGCTGAAGGGGTGTGCAGAAAGGATGTACTGCTGAATAACAACGTATAAAACATTTCGTTCAAATGCATAAAGGAAAAAATCTACTTAGCTGTACATAGTATTTACCAGCGTAATAAGTACAACAAATAGACAATGTAAATAAATTCGTTTGGTATCCATACAAACGAGTCGATTTTAGATTTAAAATAGGTAAATATGCACAATTTTTTAAAAATATTTGAATTATAATAATTTCGGGTAGCCAACTACCGGGGGGGGATCCACTGTCGAGTCACTATAATAAAATACTATATTTTTTTACATTTTTGAAGATTTCAAACGAAGTACTTCTTAAATACCATGTTCGCTTGAAAATAAATAAAAACCTTTAAGCCATAATAAGGAGAAGGTTACTTTTGTTTTTTTTTTTAAATATGACATAGGCCATGAGGGATTTATTTTCTTCAGGGTATCCTGTGTGAATATAATATTAAAAATATAAAAATAAATAGTATACACAATAGTATACACTATGTAAGTGTTTATTTTTATTTTTATATTAGACGCTATAATTATGTTAGTAATTAAAAACTGGTTCTAAATAGATCCTTGTGGTATATTACATACGAGTAGTATAAATATCTCTCGTCAGAAATATGTTTGGATTTTTTATGAATTTGGGTTTGTTGTTCAATAATATAGTGTATAACTTATCACATACATTCGTATATTAAGTAAGTTAAGTATTTTAGTAGTATTCAAGGTTATAAATAAAAGCAAAAATGAAACGGAATCAGAACAGATCCTTGTGGTAAAACTTTATCAAATCAAAGATTTGCTTGTAGTCGTAATAACTATTTATGTGATTTTGTAAAATGGCTAATTCTTAGTTTATTTTCACTAATTTAAAACCTACTTATTGTTTATAATACTGTTCAAGTAGATAACCTACTTAAGTTTAATGAATCTTGTCAGATAAATGATTAGACGATTTTTGTATGCAAATTTAATTTTTGTTTAATTGTATATAACTTTTCTAATAAATTTGTGTATTTTTAAGTAGGTTATACGATGAAATAAATAAAAGCAATTCAAAATGGAAACAATATAGATCTCTATGGTAAATCTTCCTAAAATCAAAGATTTGCTTACGGTCGTAATTACTATTTTTGTGATTTTGTAAAATAGCTAATTCTTAGTTTATTTTCAAATGTCCTAAACCAACTTATTATCACACATAAACTCTCCATAAATTATTAATTTAAGCATTGATGGCATTTAAGGTAAGCACACCAGAAGGGTTCCTTGCCAATATTAAGTGCAGCAACTAATTTGCCGGAGTAAATTCGATTGCAAGTTTCGTAAACTCACTAACGGATATGAAGCATTTGAGGTGCTGGCCAAATTCATGTAGTTAGGACCGGTTAGAACACCAATAATTTATCGAACCGATTTGCCCATGGAGCATGGGAGCGTTCTCCAAAATGTTAACATGGACCTATTACGTAAACGTTTAAATGTATGAAGTAACAGCGCTTGGATTTCCTTGAACTGAATGTATTGGAAGGTATGAATACTAATTCTAATAGAAAAACTTGCCATTTATGAAGATGGCCAGGAAAATAACACGCCCACTTTTATTTAGCAATATTTAGCAAAAAAAAAAATTGATCAGCAGTTTACATGCGGTAGAAGTGAAATCTTCACCACGCAATCTCAACCAATAGGAGCCTTAAAAAGTGAGCTCAAAAGCAAATCGGCCAATGCGGTAAGGTTTTATTCTACCTCTTTCCCTTGCATGCAAAATCGCATAGATGAATGTGTTTGTCTCTTTTTAGTATTTCCGTTTCATCGAGTTTCGTAAAGACGGAGTATCACTTAAAAACATTGAAAAAAGGGTATTTATTTGTTAAACGATTCATTACGATTCTTAACTACCTATAATGTTATGCTCGTGGACTAGAGACATAATTTTTTTGTTGAATAAGATTACACAAACTTGCACTACCTAAATCTTTTTTTTAGTAGTTATCTACTGACCACCTTTCTGTAGTTAAAAAAAAAGTTGTTTGAGATTAAAATATATCTTGAAAGCTTTTTTCCTTCAAACATTGTATTCGAATTTTTGGTTCGTAGTCAATTTCTACAAATATCTTCTTCACAATAACTATTACCAATTTAATAATTTAATTAAACTCAATAATTTTTTTTAGCTAAATTGAATTGTATAATTTTAATAACCTCCATCAATCTCCATCAGGCTCCATCTGGGCGTACTGTACAGGGCCCGCAGATACGTTAACAGTACACAACTGCTAATCCTGTACAAGTCACAAGTGCGCCCCAAGGTTGAATTTGGCAGCCACCTTTGATCTGGAGCTCCAAAATACCTAAAAAATACCCTCGACACTGTTGCAAAAACGGATTCTCCCATCTTAACAGACGGATTGCAATCTTTAGAGCACAGGCGTCGGGTGGGAATGCTATCCTTATTATACCGGTATTACAATGGAAGATGCTCCAAGGAACTAGCGTCATTGATCCCTTCGGTACCGGTGCATAATCGGGAAATACGCCAAACGCGTGCCCAACACGGTTACGGTATACGGTTGACATTTGTCACATGAGAACGGGTCGTTTCTTCGACTCGTTTTTGTGTTCAATAGCTCGGCTGTGAAACGATTTTCCGGCCTCTGTGTTTCCTCCTTCCTACAACATGGGCCTCTTCCTTCCTCTCCTTAAAATACCCTCCATACAGCATCTCAGATGACATAGGCCCTGAGGGAAATTATTTTCCTCAGGGCCTCCTGTGTGGAGTTAATATAAAAAAAAAACTATTATTACTAATATAGCATATAATTATTACTATATTTAGAAACCATGATATTTGCAATTTAATTTATCAACCATAATATTTATGAATGATTTCCAATCTGTTAACTTCACCCGCCATAACACAGGACATCCCTAGCATGGCGGATGAAATAACACAAAAATCTATACAAAGTATAAAGTTCTTATAATAAATAAATAAATTTTATCGAGATTACTTATTTGACCTTTCTATTTATTCATTTTTGCAAATAACGTCCATCACGATTGAACATTACTGGTGTAAGAGATAATATATTGAGATATATCAGAAGGTAATCAATAACACAGGAATATTGCTTAGCAAAATAGATTTTAAGTTTAATAGGTATTCGTTGATTTTAAAGCCTGTGGTTAGAGACGCGAAACTGGTGAATGTATTAGAATTTAGAAAAGTCATGAGGAGATTGCGAAATGTGTAGCAAAGTATTCTTAATAAAACATTGTTCTGTAATATGTTTTTATAAAATTAATATTTAATTTCTGATAAAAAGACATATCGACAAATGTTAAATTTCCAGCAACTAACACATTTTGCAGTAATTTGTCGAATCTATAATTCAGGAAAACTCCCAATTAGTTTTAATACTTCGTCGTATTCTACACATGAACCGACATTAACAAAACAAGCTAATAACTCTAAAGCTTCAATAGGAGCCTGAGTTGTGATGATACATTTGTAAACAGATAAAGAAGCTTTTGTAGATAAACTAGAATAAACGCATAATTTTACTTATTCACGCCAATGTTAAAACTGCGAGTTAATACAATAGGTTCATAACAATGTGGCGATTAATGTTAAAATATTATCAGCCTTAATAAAAAAAAACCCCGTGTACATTTTATTCAATT
The DNA here is from genome assembly GCA_917563855.2 of Limnephilus lunatus. Classification (NCBI taxonomy): domain Eukaryota; kingdom Metazoa; phylum Arthropoda; class Insecta; order Trichoptera; family Limnephilidae; genus Limnephilus; species Limnephilus lunatus. Next base: position 102,385,052 of record OU830593.1, on the reverse strand, counting down.
GATAAACAACCGTGGATGTGAAAACATTACTAATTAAAAAATGACAAAAACTCTTTCATGGGAAGATACATGCTTACACAACCAGGGGTTGTTGTTACGCTTATCTATTGTATACTCTTGTTTTATTTGTAATTTCTGAACGGATTTTGGAAATTTTTCAACGTGTTTTATATGTCTCGTATTTTTATTTTTTTGAAGATGTCGTCATAACAAATTCCTGGTAACTAGATAAAATTATCTTTTAAATTTTCGAATTTGAAATATACTTACGCGTTTAAAAATTGCTACCTTTTAAGTTTTAAAACGAAAATAAATTTTAAAAAAGCTTTCAAATTTTTTTTTTATCAAAATGAATTTAAAAAACCGGTCATTTTAATTAATGAACTTGGAAGGAAACAGTAAACTAACCTGTTTCGTTCATACAATAAAAACCTAAATTTTGATGATTTCTTTTAATGCCCAAAAAATAATCTAAAAATAAACTGACATTTCGAATGGATTTATTGCATCTCTAAAGACGTTAATTTCTTTGTATTAATTAGATATTTATGTTATAAAAAAACATCACTTTCAAAAAATAATAATAAATCTGATAAATAGCCCATAAAATTGAACACGGCGTAACCCCAATTTTGATAGCACGAAAGTTTAATTTTAAAGCACGCAATTACTCTATAATTTCTTTAGTAAAACTAACGAAACAAGCACAAATAATTTTTGAATATATTAAACTACACAAATCTAATAATAAATTCACCGTTTTTGAAATAAAAACATGATTCACGCAGATATTTCGGTTACAATTTTTTTCACAATGCACCATTTTAATATTCACACGGGCGCAAGCGCGAACACTCTTGTTGCTAGTATGATAAATAAATTTCTTGTATTTTTATTGGTAATGGGTGGAATTTTTTAAGTTAGGCCGTAAGTTTAAATCGCTATTTTTAAATTATTTAAAAATATTAAGCCACACTAAAAAATTAACGCAAAACATCGAAACTTCAAGTTTGCTTTAGAACCATTTCCCCCTGTTAGTGAAGGTCTATTATAAGGTCTAGCCCCCTTGAGGTGACTTCTCAAAAAAACGTCTCTATGCAAATTAGCAAAAAGTATTATTATTTTTTATTATCTTCAATACAATATTTATTCAGAAGCTTCTTCATGCAAATATTTACTCAAATAATTTGTAATATCGAAAAAAAACGTATTCAATAATAATATTGGTGATTGAAGCCAGAAAATAGTATTCCACATGATTTGATTTCTACGAATTCATATTAAAATCGGAAACTCTCGTTAACATGAGAAATTGGTTCACAGTTCACGTGAAATAACATTCCGCTGGCAAAAAATGTTATTTTACTATTCTATTTTCTATAAATGGATCTAAAAACATGAACGAATTTTGTAACCCAGAATAACATACAGCATGTCTAGTAAGATTATTTTATTGACCTCGCCTAAATTTGTGTGAATTATCATGCCAATTGTCATAAAATATGTCATTTAAATTTGCGATGTGCGCAAAATGATCATAAATGTTTATAAACAATTTATTAGGCACAATATTATATAACTAGCAGATAAACAGCTCCGCAGTTTTTTGCTGCTGGGCACTGCGGGCGGCTTTTTGTTCGACTTCGCCCAGTGTGTTGGTGATAATTTTGTAAATCCGATAGGAACTAGTTCCAAAAATAACCGGTTCCTCGGAAAAATAATATCAGGCGATCCAGTGACAGCTAATCAACGGGACAAAGTAACCGCGACAGGCAATAACGTTATATATAATATATAGAAGCGTGGTAGAAATCACAACGTGGTATTATTACTCACAACAGTACTGCTAGTTACAATAATAATCATATTATAATCCATCTCTCCATCTCCTAGTACTTGTCTCCTGTCATCGCCTGTCAGCCGACGCTCCTCACGCTAGCTGTTCTTTTGGCAGACTTGCTTGCGGTTGTATTTTGAAAGTAGCTTTTTAGCAAACTTCAAGTGCGAATATGCTTTCGCATAAGGACGTCAGAGATGAATTCGAAGTCGGGTTCTTAAATTTCGACCAAACAGACGTTTGCGTAATAATGACGTCAAATTTATTTTTATTTATGGTTTAGTATATCTACATATAATAAGGGATGAGTTTTAATTAACTACCTCAAAGATTGTGTTTAAAGCCTCTATGTATTTATAATGTGTACTAATTAACTGCATTTTCCGTGCATTAGGCATTAGGATAAGTTCCTGTACTTACCCTAATGCACGGTATATGGTATTTAGTCTATTTTGGATGTAAAATAATTCAAAGTAAGAATAGGGCACTTGCACGGAATTCATAACGACTTATAAAAAATCGTGTTGATAGATGTTTTTACTAAGATTACGAAAACGTTAGTAAACATTTTTAGAAAATTATAGTTTTTTACTTTTAAATGAATTAATCCATTATTTTAGCTCATTACGTCACTACATGAAAATGTCTCGTTTCCGATTATGTTCTATTAATTTTGTAAAATTCCACACTGATTTTTTTTGTTATATGGCAACACTTTGATTTCAGGCGAATTTTTGAATTTGACGTTCACTAGATTTATTGATGGTTCTCTGCGAACTTATCCTTTGGTTTGACGATTTTATAAAGATGGCGGTGTTTTGACAGATGTTTCGAAGAGAACCTCGTAAATTTTAATGCTATTCGTGTGGAAAACGTTATTTTTTTAAAATGGTTTTCGGCTATGTAATTATCGTTTATTCGCACCCATAAAATTATGTCCCGTCTTTCCGGTTTATAAAAATGGTCTGATTTTTTTGGTTTCAAAAATACGGTTAAAAAAAAAAACGGAATGTCTTGTATCGAATATTTGCCTAAGGCGGGTATTTTTTTTTTAAATGTGATGCAAGTGGCCTATTATTGTTCTATGCCTGTTTATCGGTGTTCATGTTATTAAAAATTGGTATTTCTGAGAGTTTTGGATTTCAAGTAGTATTGAGGATACAAAATTCTTCCATCACAACAAAATTGATGAAATGCACTAACTGATGTAATTATTAATAATTTGGCTTGCCCGTGTTACATGGATAGACGAGGATATATAGTATTTCTATTTTTGATACTGACAATTCGTGGATGAATCCCATTATAAAAATATAATAAAAATCTTTCCATCAATTTTTTTAATTTTAATTTTATACACCAGTCTGAAGATGGCTTAACAGGCTGAAACCGGTAACGGTCAACATAAATAAAGTGGAAATAAGCTTTATGTGTTTTATTATATTATTACGAGGATGTATCTACCTATATTGCCTGCACTAGTTCAGGAAGGCATTTCCTTCAGGTAAGTGCACTTTTCATTATGTGTTCAATCCTTAATTTTTGAGGCGAGAACGCCACCTACATAATTTATTATTTGTTATAAGGCCCCACTTTGTTGGGGCTATTTATACCTACGCTCGATCAATAATTTAAAAATCGTCGTTCATAAAATGAAATCCATGCTCCATAAAATGAGAGATTTTGTTCATAAATCATTAAATAATTCTTTAGGAAGAGAGGTGGAATCGAGAATATAGTTTATGCGAGGTACCTACAGGAAAATATCTTTTATATCCAAACTCTCCACTACTTTAAAAAAAAGTAAAATTGGTAAAGTAATTATTATTATGCTGAGTTAGCAATCATAATATAATATTTTTATAACAAATTGGGTTTTGCAAGAGTTATTACCTCATTTATTATTTGGAATTTTCTGAAAATGAAACCTGATAAGAGCTTTTATTATGTAATTAACTATAATAATAATATTTTTTAGTATATTTGGGTAGGACGATGACCATAGAATAAAGAAGATTATGTGTTGCTGAAAAAGTGTTTCATATATTTTTTTCTAGTAGGTACTCGATCGGATTCCTGGAAATTTTTGTACATTTTGATTTTGTACGAATAAAATAATTTATTTAGTCCTCAAATTCAGCCAACGCCGACAAAGATATTTTCCGGGCAGCCTAAATTGACCAAATCTCCTTGATCCGAAGATTATTCAAAAGTCGAAAGGATTTTCATGATTAAAAATAAACCTTTATGATGATTTGCTGTAGGCAGGTTCTATACTTATTTTACGTATATAATTCACCATGACGAGAATGAACAATTAACAGGGCGTTAAGGAAGGTAGGTATTAGGTACCTCAATAACTTCTTTAACAAGTGAGATTTAAGAGCTTATCTGAGGAAAAAATGCGAAATCAGGGGCATTTTATTGTTCTTCGTTTTTTTTTTTCAAATACATAAATAAAAATCTTTGACATTTCTTCACTAGTCACTCAATCAAGTAATCTTCTCAACCCCCTGACCCTAACTGTCCAAAACATGCTTATTTTTAATGTTTTTTAAATTCCCCGGAAAAGAATATTCATTCTACACTTTTCACTTTAAATGAACTCAGGTGTCGCTGTTTAAAGTTTGTCAGGTACCTACGTACCTTAAGAACCCGTTATTGGTTAAAAAAAATTTATGAACTTCCCAATTTGATTTGTCTATTTTTCAAAAGAAATTACCCAAAACACTTTTGTTTTCTACTGTCACTTTAGTTCTCAAGATTGCTTAACTAAAAATATATTATTTAAACTTTCGCTCTGTGGAGGAATCACAATCAGATTTGGAAAAAATTACGTAAAAGCAAATAATGTAAAAACGTATCATATACTGACAAACAATTGTAGAAAATATAAAAAATGGAACTACGAAATTTGTAAGCTGGCAACACCAATTTACCTGTCAAATATTCTTTTAAAGTCCAATGACACTGAAAATACAGAAAACTGTGTGACATTTAAAAACACATTTGTTGTTGCACTGTTGTTAAGTTACCTGCTTATGATATAAATTTGATTAAATTGTGTTTTGCAAAGTGGTTGGCTTTCATTTAATTTAACATAAATTTGAATTTAACAGTAGGTAGAAAGGAAGAATCATTATTGGTGAGTTTAGTTACACTACTTTTAAATCTGAATGAGTTAAATATATATTCAGATCTAAAATCAGAGACATGATCTAAAGCCTGGACAAAGCTAGGTACTTAAACCAATATTACATAAATGTGAGTAATTTCTAAAGTGTGATTTATGTTATTTTATTACAAAATCGTTATTCTTCATTATTTTAACAAAAAATTGCTAATATATAATAATAATATACCTGTTTACAATTCTAATTTTGAAATCAGTGGAATGAAAAAGTATTTTTAATCACTTCTATGCTTTTTTAATTTTTAATAAAAATGTAGGTGACACAGCTTTAGATTACCACCATGATTATATTTTTAGTATTGCCATTTGAACAACAGTGGCGCCCTCCTATGTTTCTACTCTTATTTGACAAACTGTACTGATGAGGTTGGAAAACATTTTTAAAAAACTTTGAATATTGTGTGATTAATATGAAAGTGACTAAAACCTACGTAAAATAGACAAATATTTTTTTAAAGATTCAAACAGCCACAATCTCACATTTTCTAGTCGATCCCCAAAAGACAGCAAAGAATTATTTTAAATGTCCGGCTGTGAGATTTCATTGACCTCCTTAAGGTCAAAAAGAGCGGGTAAGTACCTACCCCTTCCGACTATCAAATGACCATTTAAGTCCCGCAAAGCTCCCCGGACAAGTGCCTACCGTCTCCAGTCGCTCGTTACATCTATTGATATCAACTTGCTCGCAATAATTAAACGGAAACTAATTAATTCTCATCCACTTAAGTCTTGGGATTTTTATTGTTTGTGTTATTATGAGAAACATTGATGTCATTTGGAAGTTGTGATTGTAAGTCATTAAATTAGAAGTTTCATTGATAGTTGTTTTTTAACATTAGCTCCATTAACATCAGCTCCACCTCCAAAAGAGACCTTGAGGAAAAACAATTTCTCAGGGCATTTTGGAAGTCATCTTTGGAGATGCTTTGTGTAGGGTCTTTTTAGGAAAAGAAGGAGAAGAAGTGTTAGAAAGGAAAAAGGTATGAGGGGTGGTTGGGAATCTGGAGGTCAATGTTTCCAGGAGTAACGGACGTATGAATCCATCTGTCCCTTTGCGGAGCAGGGCGATGGGTCAAGAAATTCCGGTTGGAGAAGTCAAAAGGTCTCCTCAACCAGTCTCTCCCGATCCGACTTGCCACGCAGAAGATGAGCAAACACATCCACCGCGAAGACCTAGACCAACCTCAAACCACGACACCCTCGCTAAATCACCAAACATAGCGAACCAATTGGTGTGAACTATGGCAGAGATTCAATTATTATAAGCAATAATTATTAGCCTGAAACACTTATCAACATTGAAAAAATCTCCCGAGAAAAGATAAATGCTGCCGACGGGACTTGAACCCGCGTCCTTCTGATATCCGGTCAACTGCTCTACCAACGGAGCTACGTCGGCTTATCTCCCACCTGCCAAATAATTCAATATATACTAGTGTTTCATTCAACAATTACTGCTTATTACATTTTTCACCTGAAAACAACCAACATTATTTTTGTAATAAGCAGTAATTGTTGAATGAAATACTAGTATATATTGAATTATTTGGCAGGTGGGAGATAAGTCGACGTAGCTCAGTTGGTAGAGCAGTTGACCGGATATCAGAAGGACGCGGGTTCAAGTCCCGTCGGCGGCATTTATCTTTTCTCGGGAGATTTTTTCAATGTTGATAAGTGTTTCAGGCTAATAATTATTGCTTATAATAATTGTTACCCTTTGTGCTATGCATAAAAATCTTGTCTTAAACATTAGTTTACCGATTAAAAATAATAATTATGGCAGAGATGTTGGTTTTCCAATAAACATTTCTCGGGGCGGCGAATGGCCTGGTTAATTGAGAGTATAATTTAATTAATAAACACACCAAATAAAAAAAATAGTTGCACACGGTGTATAATTGAATGAAATGAAAAAATAATAAATGTTTAAAAATACATTTAAACATCGAATTTGTTACGTTAAAAATAAAATTCTGCCCCAAATAAAGTTTTAAAAAAATTTGCTAAGAATGTAAAAATGTGATAAAAACCACAGCTTTGCGAAAATATATTAAAAATATATTTATCTGGATGACTGTAAAATAAATTACAGCCTCAATGAACGAATGAACGAATAAACGCCCTGAGTCAGACAAAATGCAAAGAAGAATATCGTTGATGAAACAAACAAGTGTGGATATAGGCGCCAGGGGATCGACAAAGACAAAACCTCCCTCGAATCACTCAACTGAAAAAGTATTCGACGAACTTAAGGGTCGAAAGAAGCAAGATTGCGAATTGAAGTGGGAAGTCTTGGAAACAAACAGTCAATTGACTTATCATTTCTTTAAATAAAATGAAATGAGTTACTTACAGCGCTTTAATGGAATTTTAGCAAATGCAATATCTACAAAGATTAGAATTTATTTGTGGCTTAATATTATATTTGTTTAATTCGGTGAATGTCTAGTTATTATTGCTTGTAATAAGAATGATTGAATTAATATCGGTAAAAGGAAATTAATTTTGTAAAAATAAGTATAATAATTTTTCTTTCATTCAATTCCACCTTCTCCATGACGGGCAGGATCAGAAGAGATTGGTTGAGGGAGACCTAACCTAGACCTCACCAGTCGAACTCTCTCGACCCATCTTCTTGTTCTATATTGGGAGGTATGGATTCATACGTCCGTCGCCCCTAGACACATTGACCACCAGATTCCTACCCATCTCTCATGTATGTTTCCTTCCGAGAACTTTTTCTCCTTAAAATTACCATCCACACAGCATGCCCTAGGATGACATAAGCCCTGATGGAAAAACAATATTCTCAGGGCTTCATTTGTCGAGTTAACGTATAAACAATATATTTGTGTAAAAAAAATTCATTAATGAGCAAGTTCTCTTGTGTAATTAACGCGTGATAGCCGTTTCGCCTTCTGAAGGCATTATATCAAACTGTGAAGTTATTATCAAACCTTCAGAAGTCGAAACAGCTGTCGTGCGTAATAATAATTTCACAACTGAACTTTGTTTTATTAAATTGCTTAATAATATTATTGAATCTTGATCTTCTTTTCCTTGTCTCCATCTAAAATTTCCACTTCTTGATCTATTTCCTTTCTCCACTTCCATAATTCTGACAACAATTCTTATATTTCGGTTGCTAGGATTGCTATGATTAAAAACATCTCAGGTAACGAGCAGACTGACTAAATAAGCCCGCGTTCTGTTTAACAATTTAGGTAAATTACTAAAAAAACTAAAGATAAAAATCATAAATTAATCCACTCTAGGCAGTTAGTTACCAACAATTTTGCAAAGATTATCCAACGTTCTACATAGGAAAGACAACTAGAAGTATAGATACATATTAGAATCTCATAACATTTAAGATGCTTAAATAGTAATAATTTTTCAGAGTTTGCCAATCATCTCATTTCCGCGGAAAATACTTGTAATAAGGACACAGGGGTTAAAATTCTTCACTGGAACAATAAATGCACAAAGTTAGATAACTTAGAAGCACTTGATATTAGAATATCCCTAAATAATAATTAAAGTATTTTGAATAAACAAATTAATTTATCTTTTAGTCTCATTCTAAACATATTTCCAATAAACCGCTGTGTTTTTCCCGGAAATTTCGTAATTACCTCTTTCCCTTTGCTCACTTCCTATTCAAACATCTAAAATTTGCGTATATGTCGATCAATATTTTATATTAGGTAGTTTTAATATTCTCCTGATGAATGAAGGGTGCTTCCGAAACCAGTAGAGTGTGATTAAATTATAAGTGGGGTCTATAACAAATATTTTATTTTTATTTTTAAGTGACTGCAATTTATACGTACTTCTATCGAAACCTGGTTTAACTAATCCGATTTTATAGTAAAAATACTTAATTAAATTTTAAAGTCGAGTGCGGTGCAGAGCCTGACAACAGTGGCAGTGTCTTCTTATCGCCACTAATGAAGCAGGCTTTTGACCCGATTACTTAATTGCCGCCCGCACAGTAATGATCTCAGATAGCGTTACGAGTGAGAACTGAACACCGAACGCCAAACAGGGAACATGGCACAGGGCCTACCAAACTACTTACATGAGTAATAAACTAATATTAATAGTTGGGGATTTGGGGCAACTGAATTATAATTGCAATTACCTATTATGTTCTTCCCCTTGGCTTATTCTTGGTATTTCTATCACTTCGACAAGTTGTCCAAAGCTACATCTGCCGTCTTCTTCAATTGGATGCACAAAGCCTTTAGTTCTAGCTTTTAGTTTTAAAATATTTCTGGTTTTCACTCTTCAAGGGTGTTCTAGACTATTATTTCAAGTTATGGAGATAGGAAAGGTGAATTTATACCTATATTCATTTAATTTAAGTTGGCAAATTTCAAATTTATATGGACGATCGGAGTCAACTCGACAATATTTTGAAAATTTTAAAAGGTCCGGTTTCAAATTTTTTATTTATTAAATTTTATTTTATTCTTCATTTTAAGCACCCGCTAAACTTCCGTAGTTGTTTGTCAGCAGGTCAATTTCAAAATAAATAACATTTGGATGATTTGTAATCGAATTTGAAATCGCCTCAAAGGCTCTGTGCAAAATAATAATATATTTCTAAAATGTATTTTATTACCACCTCCAGACTAGACAAACTATTATTTTCCTTCCGCACGCCTAGGGTCTAACGGACCCATGGCATTTTAAAACAGCTACAAACGTTAATGATTAAAATCCTAAAATATCTAAAAAATGTTAAAATAACCCTATGAATCTATTAAAAATCCTCGAATACCTGTCGATTTCTTAATTTTTCAATATTCTCAATATTTCTAATAATTTATCAAAAATGCTCAAAAATTTTCAAAATTTATACTTTGGGTTTGTTGCCCAAATGATTTCGTGAGATTTCAGATAAAGAAAATAGAAGCTGTTCCTTGAGAATCTAGGCTTTCAGTGAACCGAGACGGCCGAGTAGCTCAAGATGGAGATATCCTTAGATGCCTTTTCAAAAGAATGAGTCTTCAACCGGGTACGAAGAGTGGTTGAAAATGGAGATGAATCAATTGAAATGATACAACAAAATATGCGGATGTTCTTTAGGAACGTAAACTTTGACAAATATGTTTCAAAATACAAATATGAGCTTAAATCTGATTGAATGTAAAGTTCATGTATACTTAACTACCATATAATTTTTTCAAATGCTGTTCAATTTGGGAGGCGGGTATGGGTACCGCCGCCCCGGGAACCATTTATTGGATAACTAACAACTCTTCAGTAGGTCACCCCAAGTAGTTTGCTACGTTTGGTGATTTAGCAGGGGTGCCCAGATTTATGGGGTGAGGTTTGTCCAGGTCTTGGCGGCGGATGCGGCAAAATACTGCAAATTTATTACATTTTACTGTCAAACTGTAATAATTATTTTATGATAGGGGTAGTTAAATTTGGTTGGCGGGTATGGGTACCGCCGCCCTGGGAATCATTGATTGAATAATCACTACCACCGCTATAGGTCACCCCAAGTGGTTTGCTACGTGTGGTGACTTAAAGGGGTGAGGTCTGTCCGGTTCTTGGCGGTGGGTTTGTCTGCCCACCAGCTGCATTGCCGGCCGGATCGGGAGACAACATTCACAAAGATGACACAGGCCCTAAGGCGAATTATTTTCCTCAGGACCTCCTGTGTGAGGATAATGGAAAAAAAATGCTAACTCACCTATTGAAATAAATACAATCTTAAATTTAAAAGAAACATTATTTCAAATTCACCACTGCAGCAGAAACGTAGACACTCACAAGCAACAACTTACAAGTATGCATTTCTTGGTCAAATCCCTCGGTAACCAACCGTGTTAAAGCCAATTAATTAGCATTGACCAATCATGAATAACGAGCGAATAGGTCCGAACCATTGACCGCTTTCAAAGTGAAGTCATCTGAAATCAGACAAACCAGACCACAGATTTACACGGTATTTAGGCAAACCAAAAGCAAGTCTGTATTTTGTCAGTAAACAATATTTTTTTTTGAAAAAACATACGAGTTGGTGATTTTTGATATCCAATTTTTTATAAGAACAACTCGCTTTTATATCTTTTGAAGATAATTCCCATCAGTGTAATATAATTATTGAAGAAGAAGATAACACTAATAATCTAAACCAAAATATAAAAGAGAACAAGACACAGAAAAAAAGACAATGGTCGCAACTGGAACTCGAACCCAGAACCTCTCAAACCACCTTCCGTCAAACCGTCTTAATTATAAATCTCACATTTTAAAATTTTAGAATTAACAACACTATATTCTACAAATTTTTCCATATCATAGGTAATTCCCTTTTTCATTGGAAACAATCGTTCTAAGAACTGGTTTGTAACCTACATAGACAACGCCTCGGATAAATTATCCGATTTTATTTATATATGGAACATATATTGACCTTTTAAGAGAAGTCTAAATGAATTTTCATTTTATAACTTTTGAAGGTTATTCCCATCAATGTAATAAAGATATAAGATGTTCTGAGTTCGAGTCCCAGTTGCGACCATTATATTTTTCTGTTTTTCTGTGTCTTGTTCTCTTTCATATTTTCGCTAGGATTATTAGTGTTTTCTTTTTCTTCAGTGATATATTTTTGATAACAATTGGATTTCTTTTTTTGGAGTGTTTGTCCAAATTTTGCCAGAGCTTTTTGGTTGGCCTCTTCATCAGAATCGCTAAGAATGGGCACCAAATTGAGCAAAACATCTCACTAAATATTAACGTGATAGGAACACGCAAATAATTGATCTCGGATACCTTAGATTCCCCCTTGGAGAATTGAAACTTGTGAATACTAATGATTATAACATAAGGATCAGATTAATTGCTTTACACTGCCCTTGCTTGAATTACGTATAGGCGGGTGAACGAATGAAATCAATACTATCGAAAAAGGTTCATAGATATTATAATATCTGAAATATATTCGATCAATCAGTTCCGGAGAGGTCTAGAGTTAAGAAATAATACATTTAATCAGGTTTTGATTTAAAATTATTCATGCTTATGTGGTAAAGATTGGGGAAGTTTTATCGCTGTTTCTACTTCCGTTCGAAAATGTTTTTGTACCTTTAAAGCAAATTGACGGGAGACACAACAAATTTAAAAATATAGGACACTGTTTTTGTGTTTTGGTTTTTAATTGTCGAAATGATGGATATGATGTGTTATTAAAAATATTAATAACGATTTATTTGTATTTCTTAAACGATTATGAGAAATATATGTTTTTTTTATTTATTTATTATAAATAAAACAATAAAAATTTTGTTTCTCTTATTCGTTAAACAAATTAAATTAAAAAATAAAAACTACAAATAGACAATAAAAAAATAAACCTACAAAACAAAATGGAAAGACAAAATGACTAACAAGCCATTTTTTCCCCCAGCTGTGTGATTTTTTAGTCTCTGCCTTTCCACCATCGATATATTAAATACGAATTTTGGAGGGAACGCCCTAATATGAAAAAAGATTATAATTAATGGATGCCAGCGAAAATATTTAATAAAGCATGACTTATAAAATAGAGCTAAAATCTTTCACGTGGAAACAATGTAAGTTTTTTTTAACATTTTTTTAATATTGTTTATTTGCGATTATTTTCCATCGAGGGAATTATATATTATAATGACTTTTTCAACTCGGCAAATGTACAGAGATTATCTCAAACATAACATGTTTTAAGAGCTTAAAAACTTCAAGTGTTTAAGAGAACTATGCTATACTCGTACATCGGTATCATACTCGATGCATGGTTTTAAAATGTGGATATTCGGAGAGAACGCATGACATGATACTCTTAATTTATAAAATTAAGCAAGAAACCCTTAAACGGTTTGGGCATTTAGAGCAAAAATTAAAATAAAAGCATAAGGAGAATATATAACGTGAAAACAATTGGTAGAAAAATGTATGAATAAGAATGAAACGAGTGTATCCCAAGGAAAAGTTGTGTGTCCACTCTTCCTACGCCTACACCTAGCAGTGAGTTGTACTAACAATTCTAATTTCTTTCGCTTTATCAATCCTTATAATTGTTAAAATTATTTAATTGTTTAATGGGGGTCTCAGCACACGCAATCCACTTAAATTATGTTATAAAATATAAACTATTGTATCAAATAAAAAAAAAACAGGTAAAAATGAAATATATTTATTTTTAACTTAACGAGTAAATTCTCAAATTGTAAACTTTAATTAATGAAGACAATATTAGCGAAACTCAATCGAAAATCTGAAACAGAAAAATCAGAATAAGATACAGTCACCTATGACTTGCCGGATGAGTGCTCTGACCCGGTCATAGGTCCTGTGTGCAAGTCCCAGATATGACAGTATCTTTTTCTGATTTTTCTGTTTCAGATTTTCGATTGAGTTTCGCTAATATTGTCTTCAATAATAAGAAATATTTTTAATTTTGAGCTTAATAAAGTCAACTAAAAAGTTTTATATACCTAATTTCTAGACATTGACAAAAAATAAACAGTTAAAATGAAAGCGCATTATTATCGTACATTTATCGTTTATGCGAGCATAGAAATATTTATTTTATGTAGACAATAAAAATACTGAAATATATGGAGATAGTCGCGGGAGCGTGTTTTTGTTTTCTTGTTTTCAATAAGAAGATATATTTTCGGAATGATTTATTTATTCAGCCATTGAACACATTATGAGCATTCCTTTATTTTTCAAAGACAATGCCGTCATGATATTTATTTTTCTATAAAAAAACAAAATGTGTTGTTTGCCACTTCCCCTAACGGAATTAAGGGATTCTCAGAAATAACAAACGTTCATGGAAATCCCACAATCACGAAGACGTTCTGAACCTTTTTGGATTTTTATATAAATAAATAAATATAATTAAATCGAGTGAATTGCTTAAATTGAAAAATGAGACAAAACTTATACAAGTGTCCTTATTTTATTATTTAAAAAAAATGAGTGTGCAATTCACACGCGGTAGAAGTCCAACTTTCAGAAAACGAAAGCAGACAAGAGTGGGGTGACAACGAAGCACTTTTTTTAATCAATCTGAAGGATGATTTTTTTCAAAATTTTTGTCGTCGATTTCCAGTGCACCTTTTCTTGCACATTTGGTCATCTTTTTTAATATTTGTGTTTTCTTCTTCGGAGTTTCTAGATGTCGCTTTCTTTAGTGTTTTCTATGCCTGTCCATTTTTAAGTGGTTTGAAGATTGGATTTTACAAAAATATTTTTTTTTACACTTGGTCCGTTGAATGTCCGCCGCTAAAGTTCGTCAGGCGCTTAATACCACCAGACCAAAGGAGACTTGGGACCGTGGATTTATTGTATTATATTGGAACCCAGTACAAATATTTTATTGCCATCTCATTCTCTCGCGGGCTAGAGTTTATAAATGTATGTGTTTGTCTCTTTTTTTAGTATCTCTCGCTTCCGTTTATCGAGTTTCTAATCACAACGGTGCTGAAGAAATTTTCAATTAAAAAAAATCTGCCATCAATAAAATTGCGTTTGGCGCATTTATTTTTTTGTTATTATCGTCTACAACGTTTTATTACTTACTTACATTATTGTGTTTTTTGAGCTATCTTACTAATATTATAAATGCGAAAGTTTGTATGGATGGTTGGTTTGTTGGATGATCCTCACTCTTTCACGCAATAAATATCGAATGCAATTTACAAATTCTTTCACTAATCGAAAGCTACTTTATTTGCGAGTAACAGGGGCTATATATATTGGTAAGTTCTGGCGTTATGAATAAGCTGTGGCGTTATGAAATTATCTATTATACGTTTATTGGCAAAGCGTGTTACTAAGTAAATGTTTGACATGGGCTGTCAATATTATTTCTTTGAACGCGAAAATTCAAATACTAGTTTTCTATTATGAATATTTAATGTACGTAGATACAAATATAAAATAGGTACTTATCAATATTTTGACCTAAGCCAACAGATATGCTAATATTATGAATGCGAAACGGAGCGTATTTGATTGTTGATTGATTGGAGGAGGGGGAGTGGTAGTGCGGGAGAGGGGGGGGGGGGACAAATGTGCGAGCGAAGCCGGGGGTAAGAGCTAGTACTAAATACAAGAGAGTCTTGTCTCTGTACGGCGAGGAAAAGTTATTATTATTTTCTTCATACATCACTGTAAAACATGTAAAAAATGTACCTTTATTGTAGGAAATAAATATAATAAGGAAATAAAAAAATGCTCAGCATATACTTAAAACCAACATCATCATGGTCTACAGAACTACCAACTTAGTTTTATAAGACTCTTTTATGAAAGTTATAATTTAAAATTAAGTAGGTATAATGTTATTTTTTAAAGTTTGTAGGAATATTTGTAAAGCGTTTGATTTATAAGTGATTCGATTTCATCAGTGATTGATTGTGTAATATGATTTATTATATATGTACCGACTCAAATGCACTTGTTGTATAATAATATTTGGCTGATTTACAAAACGCCGTGTTCGTGAAAAATCACATCTAGGGCGCTGTACATATAAATATATAAAATAAAATAAAAATTAATATGACTGGCTTACATCAAAAATTTATAATTATAACTAGTTACTTACATCTAAGACTTATAGCTAGTGACTTACGACTAGGTGTTTATAAGGTGAAATTTTATAAAGCACTTTGCATCATAAGTACGTTCAATTTGTTCTTAATGAAGCTATTCATAATTTGCTTTGTCATAAATGTCAATATTTATGTTTTGCATTTGCGTAAGCCAGTAGAATATTCTGACTGGTTAACATATTTAAACTGGTTAACATATTTATAAAAATCCTAAAATAACATTAATAATTATTATTGATGTATCGACAAGATGTACTGAAAACTTTCCGATAACATGTAGCTGAGATTTCGTATGAATAACATACATGTATTTGCATTAAAGGCTCAGGAGGCCCAGGAGTCGATCGATAAAACCCTATGTTAATACGATATTGACTAAATTCGTCATTCTGGTCCGTTGGTGTTATTTGTGAGCATGGTCAACATGTCATTCCGACAGTCGGTTGACAAAAGCCTCCAACTTTAGCGCGGTCTCCTGAGTGTCAGTTAAGCCGTCAATTTACACATATTTTTGAATAATATTGTTCGTTATGCAAAATAGCTGGATTATTAATGAATGGAGGTCAACTGACGGAGCTCTTAGAAATGAAAGAAATCATTCACGCATATACTTAATTAATTTATCTAAGACGCGATCAATTTATTCCGTTCGTTCTTGAAGCATTGAAAGTGACTAAATACCTTATTAACTAATTAACTCCCGTTTGGTGCCAATAAGTACAGGTACCGATGTATTATCAAAGTTAGTACTTATTTCAATTCGAAATTATCAGTTTATTGGTATTTTTGATTAAGTTCGAATCACTATTTTGTAAAAGTGATTCGAACTTAAACTTGAGTGATTATAAAATATTTTGAAAATAAATGTTTTTCCTAATAATAACCGGTAACTTCAATCGTAATATGATACTAATGACCTTTCTTTCAGTATCTATAAAACATATTGGTAACTTCAAATTCTAAAAGAATAATCTTATTTATTAACTTGAATTCAGAGCTGGAGACCGCTGGTAATTTGCCATCAAGTCTTATATTCTTCTTTAATCTAGGGTCAATCGGAAGCTCTAATGATAGCGGGACGTTCCAAGCTCCCGGCCCGACAACAATGCAAGCCTTATTCGCTTAATTTATTCCCGACACAACCCCAGAAGCCTTGACACACAGGGCGACCCCTGGGGATACTCGGTCATTTCCATTTCTTTATAGTAAGGGATGTTTGGGGTAATATGACGCGGATGCGAATTAAATTAGGTCCGCAGTCAATACCGATGTCTGAGTGTGAAATACTTTATACTTCTCGTATCTTTATCTTTCTACAACTCATTTCGTTGAGCTTGTCGCGAGAGCGAGTTTTATTAGGAGCAAAGGGGTATTATATAGTTTTATTGTTCAGGTTTGAGGGTTTTATGGGATTGTGATACGCTATTGTGTTTGTTAAGTTGTTCGAGCATGCCCTCAAGTTTGGAGAGCTTTATAGTCGATATCGATAGGTACTGCAGGTGTTTTTACGACAAATGTGCTTTTTTATGAGTAGGTTCATATTATTTTCAAAATTTACTAAATATTTAAAAAACATTTAAGAATTCGTAATCTTTTCTTTCATAGATGACGCAGATGACGCAAGTATAATTATTTTAGGGAAAAACGTTTTTCACTAGTTGTGCTTTAAAAATTAACGCGAAATTAATGTATGCGCCCATATAGATACCTACACCCAATATGAATATGAATAAATAGATTCGTCCATAAACAAACTCAAATCTTTCAATAAAAGCTAACAAATACAATATTGTATCGGTGATTCAATCCAATTATGTGTTTGTAAGCATTTCTTGAAATATTTGAGTTTTTTTTACGGACAAAACTTTTTATTCACATTTTTATTGGGTACTAGCTTTTGCCCCCGGCTTCGCACGCACCAATCCACCCCCCATCCCCCCCACCCTAACTAATGTTCACATCATGCACAAACGATAAATACAAAGTAAATAGATATATTTTTTTTACTCATTAATCGTTGAATACGTGGCGATCTTTGGCGTACTTAATTTCTGCTTTTCACGCGTTAAACAATATATTTCTACTTTTGACACGTTGTACCGCAATTCGTAGTTGGAACTTCGTTCATATTTTTGAAAGCACAAATTAATTTCATGCAATAAGTTTTTATAGTTTAATATTATTTATCCTTTTATGCAGTCAAGGTAGACAGTGCTTATGTGCCTACATGGAATGCTTCAAAGACATTGAAATGTATGGAGATGTACTATACGCCGTTTTTACTAGGTGAGACTGCGCTTCCGGGTGTCCCCGGTGGTGTTTACCAATTTACGAATAAACTAAATAAACGAATAAACTAAATAAACGAATAAACTAAACGAACGCTAAACTAAATGAACAAATTCTTTCAGTATTCAAACTATATTGTTAACTAATAATAATGCACACCTTAAAAAAAATCAAGAAAATGAACAAATTCTTTTTGTATGCAAACTACCCTGATTAGGTCGTAGTTCGGCGACAGTCGCGCGGACATCATAGCATAGTTCTTTTGTATTTGAATACCTTTGGAATGCACTCTTCTGTATGCAATGATGGAGGACTAAGCTACGAGAGCAACGAACCCTCGACAACGCGTTGAAAACCACTCAGCCACTAACCGGTCATTAATTCAATATATAAAAACAATAAAATATTTTTTTAAGAGATTTTCAGAAATAACAAATCCTTTGTTAACGTCTGGTCATCGGTAAGATATTAAAACTTTTTAGATAATATAAGTTTTCAAATTTTGTTCATTATTAAGAATGTTTACCAAAGGCCTAGTTTTTAGTTAAAAGGTGTAAATGAGAAATAAATTCTGTTCATGATCTTCCTAAAGCTTGTGTTAAATAACGTTATAGTAGTTTTAAAATTCGTGTTCTCAAGGATTTAAAATTTATATTAAGCAGTCATCAAAAAGCAATACAGCACGAGTAGTTACAAAACTCCAATCTTAAAGTTAACTTTTTTGTTTGGTAATGAAGTTATGTTTTAATATCCAAAGTTTTTACGGGTAGATGAGCTCGAACTGAAAACTTGGCGCGATAATTACCATATTTTTTGCAGATTTTCTATTTTATGTCCAAATTCAGAGTCGTAAGGTTATAAACCGGATGTCGCTGAAATGTAAAAAAATGCTAAGTAAGTTCACACGTTACTTTGGTGGCGCTCATTTTATCAACTTATAGGAGAGTTGAGAAAGTTTTTTGGGTGCTCGCCTAGAAAATTACGTTTATTGTATACGAATATAGACTCATCTACTTGAAAGTTACGAAAACGTGACTAATGGCTTTTAATTGTATTTTAATTTTAATTTGATACATTAGTTTGCATTTTATAGTATAATTGAATAATGTTGGCCTCACTTAGGCGGCCCCTAGACGCTACAATAACATTTTACAATATATTTTATTCTTCGATAAGATTGAAAGGCGCTTAGAATCCAAACGATCAATTATATTGCACAATAAACAATAAAAAATATTGATCAATTATATTGCGCAATGTTTTAGAGTATTTTATTTAGTATTTTCGATTAAATATTGCGCAATACTGACCCTACCCAATTCAATGGAAAAATACGTAGCAATAAAATTAAACTCACTCAAACTTTTGTTCAATCATTACGCAGTCTTCAATATTAACCCCAAACGGTCAATAATATTTCAAAATTCGTAATATTGCTCAATATAATTGATCGTCTAAGGGCCGCCTTACCCAAGCTGTGACCCCCATTTTTTAATCAAAAAATTAATAAGATGAAGTATATAACACATTTTTAGGAATGTATAAAGTTAGTAATGATAAAAATAACATTAAAATCGGCATATATTGAGAGTTTTGTGTTTGTGAATGCTGTGTTTTATATAATTGATTTATGATTTACGTGCATATGTTTAATTGTTTTATGTTACTAAATTTTCGTAACTTATTTTGTATTTAGACGTCCTTTATTGTCAAGGAATAAGGCTCTCGACTAGCAATCCGGAGGTCGCGGTTTCTTATCCCGATGTGAGCAAGTAAATTTTATTTTATTTTTGAATTTTTTAAATTATTGATTTGTTAATTACACGGTTTAATGATTTTTTGACCACCATGCCCGTGTTGTGGTGGTGATTTGTGAAATTTCATAATTTTTTATCAATAAAATAATGTAGTATATTTGCGCACATTCTTCAGTGGAAGATAATCTATAACGGATCGCCCTGATGTAAGACCGCCATTTAGAATTAAAACATTGCTTGCAATGGCTTAAGAAGTGTTTGGTGACTAGATCTGAATTTCCAGGAACTTCCCCACATTCATCGTTTTATCTCTTTCCCCTCCCCAATACCTTCAGCCTCACAACATTCCCTAATTGAGGATGCCATAATCACACTGGTTCCAGACAGTTGGAATTAATCTTGTGCAATCACATAATAAAAATAAAAAAGCCAAATGTATGCCTTAGATGACATTGATTCTTTCCTTTCTAAAATCTGAAAAGCGCTCTCAAATTAAAAATAGCAAGTTTACTTTATTTTCATGAAGAATACAAAAAAACGAGATCAATAGTGTGTTTAAAGTATCGTAAAGTTTGCATAAACAGAAAATGGTAGTAGAAATATTTAAAAATATATTTTAGCCTCGTTTATAAAATAACATTGATTTTATAAAAGAGATTGATTTTGAACTTTATTATGTTCTCGACAAGCTATCAAAACATGTATATTGTCAGAATGTAGCCTCATCAAGAAAACAGTTGGCTAATTTCGAAAACATCAAAGATTTTCGAACAATTTAAACGTAAAAGAAATAATGAATAAAATACGAGTATCTACATCAAGTTAAAAGTGATATTTCACTCGAGATAAATAATCTGAAGCCAAATGAAATACTTGTGCCTCTTTCAAATGTTGATATTTAAATAAATACACAACTTTAAAAATATCTTTAAATTTTCTTTTAAAGAATATTCTTGTTTGTATATGAGTAATATGCATAAAAAACATTATGTTGTATTTTCAGACTTATTAATGTAAATAAGAATCTCAAAACACGAGAAAATAACATTAATTAGAACAAGGGTATTATAAAATTAAATAAGTTAATATTTACCTTTACAATTTGAAAACAAATATCACGTGTAACATTTTGCGTGAACTCGCGAGGTAAGCACAACCCTAATGTTTAATTCACGGAATAAAAGTTCTACATTTATTTTTAGAGCTCGCCCTTTTTCGCACTTATCCTTCGAGAGCGTATCTTAACTTTGGAAGAAACAACGCAACACAATGGGCAAGAAGAATTCTTTAGCGCCAGACAAGTCATAAAAATGAGACAATTGTCATTCAATTACACACACCAGGAATCATGACCTTTCTAAATATAAAAGAACCCCCTTTTTTATTTTTATTACAAAGAATGAAAGCAAAGTCTTAAAAGAGACAAAAAAATTGTAACCTGCCCATAAAGCACGAGCAAAATTAATTTACATTACTTTATCGTGCCTTTTTTATTATTAAATAATAAGAGAATCCCGCGCGGCGAGATTTAATATTATCGTAGACGCAGAATTTATTTGTTTGTGGTAGTGTGGATCGGGAAGCGACCGTCTACGACGAGATTCGGCCGTTCACTGAGTTGCTACGAGCTACGAGTCTCTAGTCTCTGCGAGTTTAGACGTAGCGTTGTAGGGACACCTCGGGCGATTAGAGATTCTGTGTGGTTTAGCTGTGTTTTGGTGATGATATGGTTTTGGTAGAACCACGCGAGAGTGCTGTTTGCTTAGCACAGTTACTTGAACCACTTTTTTCTTTTCATCTGAGGGATTTTTAAAGTTTTCTTAGGATGGTTACTGTTGTTTTAACCTACACTGGTCCTTACACCATTTTTTAGAGCGTGTAAGAAAAACTTGCTGCCATGTGCTCCATATAAATAGTTGTGTTGGTTTTAAAACGAGTTCAATATGCAAAAACAATTTGTTATCAATTCTTGCCAAAAGTTATTAGAAATAGAAAAAGTTTTCAAAGTTTTAATTGTAATTTAACAGTACGGCAAAATACTTTAATTAAAAATGACGCTATAAAAATGTTTTATTCAGAATTTCTTAGAAACTAAAACTTTGAATTATTGGAGTAAAAAAATTACAAAAAAATATTATTTCATAGTAAGCGGGTACCTACTACCCTTATTGTGATTTTCCACAAAAACGGCGCTATAAAAATGTGTTGTTAAGAATTTCTTAGATACTAAAACTTTGATTTATCGGAGTAAAAAATTAAACAATAAGGTTCTTAACAGCCTTTAGCCTAAATTTCATCTATTCTCTAGTTCAAATCTGCGAATATTTTTGTTTTAATTAATAGCTTTACACACTACCTTCAAAGGGTGGAAGACGAACAGGTGTACTGAGAAAAGTACCTAATTTACGCGTTTAATATATGCCTTCAAGAATTCAGTGTTCAATTCCTTACATGAAAGACAGACAAAAGGATATTATGGAAATCGATTTCCATTGACGCGATTATATAAACATTTATAACAATTGATCATGAGAATGTTAAGTAAGATAAATAAAGTTTTACTCTTTTGTCATACTTCCCCGGAGAATTCGAGGGATGGGATTATGCATTTAACTTCTAAACACATACACGCCGACATCTTTTAAATTTTATTTTATAAATACTCTATTACCTAAAATAAAAACCTCCACACAGCATCCCCAAAGATGACATAGGCCCTGAAGAACATTATTTTCATAAGGGCTTCCTGTGTGAAGCTCATGTAAAAAAAACCTAATGTGTCTGAAATATTTAAAATTGTGTACTTAGAGTGATGATAATATACACCTAAGTAAATAGATAATCTTTTATTTGCACGTCTGAATATTGATATAATATAATCAAATCAAAGTTATATTCACTTATAACAAACTCATTTTAATCAATTAAAAAAGCTCCCTTTTAAACCCAAATACCTATTAAAATATTATTTATTAAAATGCAGGTATTTGTGTAGGTTAGAAATTTAAAGAAGACATTTTTCTATTCCTTTCAAAGGAAACGAATACCTATCTCAGAGCTTTTATGCACGAAACTGCCATTGGAATTTCAGCATAATAGGGTTTTAAGGTTTATGTGTAGTTGAGCTATTCACAGAGTGAAAATATTCAGAAAATTTTAAATACAATGGCATTTTCGAGCCTCGAGATTTAAACAGGCCTAAGTTTGAAATATTTAGAGCGTTTTCCAAAGCCTACGCGAAACTTTCGAAAGCTCATTTCGTAAATTGAATTTTTTTACACATTAACAATCTTAATATTTTCTAGCGCCTTTGCTTTAAGTTCTCGAGAAATTATACAGATTCTTCACGAAGCGATCTTTAAAAAATTCGACTTTAACGATTTTTTCTACATCACGGACGCTAAGGTAAAAAAAAGATTATTTTCTTCTGGTGCCCTCTCTTATGGAAAAAGGTTCTCATCAGGGCAATATTCACACTTTTTGCTTGCACTCGCACCAGTCACGCAACAATCAAAGCGATGCTCAGCCGCTTTCTCTCCTGCGTCTTGCATTCATCTTATTTCAGCAATAATTGAACAACTATAATATGAGTAGCTAAACACTGCTAATGCCATTGCTCGAAATGGCATTAGCAGTGTTTAGTTATCAAATTTGAATATAGTTATCAGATTTGAATATAGCTATCGAATTTGAATATAAAGGGTCCGCCATCTAAAGTTTTTTTTTCAACTAGTGCTTATTTCGTGAATGGTAACACTTAGCTCATGTCTGATTTGACAGATAATTAGTTTTATCCTTCCGCTGAGCGAATATGGTTGTGTATACGCTTGAACAACGCTTCGCTGAGTGGGCCTGCGATCGACTTACAGAAGATGCCGATTTTGCCAAAAAAATCATCTTTTCGGATGAAGCTCATTTTGATCTTGGCGGGTATGTAAACAAGCAAAATTGTCGTATTTGGGGCACAGAAAACCCGCACGCATACATTGAAAAGCCGGTACACCCAAAACGAGTCACTGTTTGGTGCGGATTTTGGTCCAGAGGCATAATTGGGCCATTTTTCTTTGAAAATGAGCAAGGAGTGGCCGTTACAGTCAATGGCGATCGTTATCGGGCCATGTTGAACGAATTTTTGTTCACAAAAATTGAAGAGGAGGATATTGGCAACATTTGGTTTCAACAGGACGGCGCTACGTGCCACACAGCCGAAGTTACACTCGATGTTTTGCGCCCTGTTTTTGAAGATCGCATTATCAGCCGCAGAGCTGATGTCGTTTGGCCACCTCGGAGCTGCGATTTGACACCGTTGGACTATTATTTGTGGGGTGCCCTCAAAGATAAATGTTACGCCGACAAGCCAGAGACAATTGACGCTTTAAAGGACAATATTCGTGAAGCCATTGGTGAAATACAGCTGCACACAATCGATAATGTGCTTAAAAATTGGACCGATTGTGTAGGCTACTGCATGGCCAGCCGAGGCAGCCATTTGAATGAAATTATTTTTCATTATTAACCGGAAGGATTGTACTTATAAATAAAAAAAGAAATTTGAGAAAATATTCAGTAGTTTTTTTTTTATAGCATTTTCAAAAAAAAAAAGTTATTTGGCGGACCCCGTATTTTACAATGTTCAATGTTTTGAAAATATTTTGTTGGAGGAGACCCGCCTTTAGGCTACATTTGGATAGTATAAGTAGTTATCAGATTTGTATAAAGTTATTAGTTTTGAATGTAGCTATCGGATTTGAATATAGTTATCAGATTTTAATATAGCTACCGATATGAATATATTTATCAGATTTGAATGCAGTTATCATATTTCAATATAGTTATAAGATTTAAATATGGTTTCAGATTTGAATACAGTTATCAGATTTTAATGTAGTTATTAGAATTAAAAATAGTTTCAGATTTGATTATAGTTATCAGATTTGAATATAGTTATCAGATTTGATATAGTTGTCGGATTTGAATACAGTTATCAGATTTGAATATATGTAGATACATATGTTATCAAATTTGAATAGTCAATTACTCTTTCCCTCATCCTTTTCCTCTCTATTATCTTCAACCACGTAGCATATACCAAATCGGGGATGCAATAGTCTTACTCATACATGTGGAATTCTGGTGCGGGACATAAAACCGCAATTAATGATATGATTTTAGATTTTCAACGCCAAAAGTATTATCAGGTTTTATTTTGGGGGTAGTCTTAGGGTAACTTGAAAATTACGCCTTTCGTTTATTTTAATATCGTACTAGTTTGCATTATACGTTTTAGAAGCTTTGAACTCAGGTGGAAATTGGTTGACCATACCTTGTATAAAGCTCCTTTGTCACCCTTCTAATTTGTGTGTTTTAGGTCAATTACCAAACACCTTTGATAATAAATTAAATTTCACATTAATTAATGAATATTAACTCTTAACCAATCCCTGAAGTTGGACAAGTTGATATAACCCAAGGGTTGGCAAGACCCCTATTTGCCAACAAAAGGCAATATCCAACATTTGGCTCAGGACGGCACAAAGTTTAGCAATACCGAGGAATGGTGAAACAGAACTCAACATGCCATGTCAAAATGCAGTTACTGTGAACTGTGTCACCTTTGTACTTGTATAACGTGACTGTAATTTGACGTTTGCAACGATAATTTAAACCACAAAACTATAAATTTTAGACTGGTGTGGAAATCCCTAAGGCATACGTGTGATGTTTTCCAAGAAATATAAACATTTCCGGATTACGAATAACATGACAGTATTTGAAAATTTCCTATTGCCACCACGGTAAGCGAAAAATGTTGCTTGTGTCGTAATGGTGGACAGCCGAGGAATTAACTCACGACGCCGCGACGCCTGGATGGGACCCAGACACGATGCCAACTCAGCTATTGACTGGTAAAAGAGATAGGTATAAGAGTGATACAAAATAGATGTATTTATTATAACAATAAATAAAGTTAATTAAAAATGAAACTTTCACAATTATACACAATAAGACAAATCGATTATATTTCTTGGATTGAATGTGTGATTAAGTGTCTGCGGATATCTAAGGACATTGTATATGTTTTGAGATGTATGAAAGACCACTGCACAAGTAAAAAGACATGTGCACATAAGGAAAGGAAGGAAGTGACTTACTGCGGTTCCTTGTGACACTCTTTGCTATCTTGACTGGGTTTGTTGACGCACTCGTATAATTATTAATCGCGGTATTTTACTGTGATATGCGGGATTAAGTTTGCGAATGCGGCATGCGGAATATTAGATGTTTACGCGGGAGTTGCGATTGACGACACTGATTGTTATGGTAACGTTAAATGACAGGTACATAGGGATGGGTAGGAATAGGAACATGATAAGGATGTATAGGAAAGGAATATGTGACAATCAAGCTACAAGCACAGAGTCTATGATAAATGTAAATGCATGTAGGTAAGTGTAGCTATGAATTGTGTAAACGCCCAACCAATTCTTATTTCATTTACATCTCCTTCCTATCCCTACTGCCTCGAATAAGTTGGGAGTGTGGTGGTGTCGTAAAAAATAAAATGAAATGGATTGATATCCGCAAAAATGCCAGAATGTTGGTATTCCAAGTAAATAAATTACGATGCGGAGACTTAGATAGTTTAAACATATTTCATATCATATCGTAGTGTTTCCACACAAACGAAGTATTGAAATTCGTAATTATAAGCTTTAATTATTATTTCTTTCAAATTTTATAAACTAACGTTTAAGACAAGATTTTTATGCATAGCACAAAGGGTAACAATTATTATAAGCAATAATTATCAGCCTGAAACACTCATCTATATTGAAAAAATGTAGATATAATTTGTCTCGACGCCATCTAGCGTGCGATTTAGCATTAACAATGTTTCTCTCACAAAAAAAAGTTGGTTGTTTTCAGGTGAAAAATTTAATAAGCAGTAATTGTTGAATGAAGCACTAGTATATATTGAATTATTTGGCGGGTTTTAGATAAGCCGCCATAGCTCAGTGGTAGAGCTCCTGACCGGCAATCAGAGAGACACGGGTGCGCGTCCCGTTGGCGGCCAGTATCTTTTCTTTTTTGAAGATTTTTTTCAATATAGATGAGTGTTTCAGGCTGATAATTATTGCTTATAATAATTATAAGCTTTAACTTTAGGGTGCACAGTTTACATTTGCGCTGTGCAAGCGGATTCCCCACAGCGCATCGGACCATCCCACAACATGTTAAACAATAGACATGCAGTAGAATGGTAAAAAGAGTCGGACCCTTTCCCGAAATATATTATAGAGTATATACATAATCATCGAGTGACTTAATACTAGCATCAATCCAATACTGATAATAATAATAATATTTGACCGTTTTATATAGCGCCGTTTTTGTGAAAAATAACCTCAAATAAGACTCAAAATGATAACTTGTGATTTACTCTAAGACATATCTAGTTACTTACGACTAAATTATTAGATTATAACTATTAAAACACATATTTACATCTGCGACTTGAAGTTAGAGAGTTACAACAAACATACTTTAATTAAATTAAAACAAATCACTCTGTATCTGTAATACCACTTACATAATCATAATTATCTAATTAGTGATTTAATTTAACTAAAAAAAAACTCTGTAGGTATAGATACAAACAGGTAACATAGAAGTAAGATATTGCTGTGAGTCGAATCAATTTGAGGATTTTATACGTATACTAGCTGAACGAAACACAACGCCACATATTGGATGGTTACCCAACCTAGATAACCAAGTGTTGTTTCGATAAATTAACTCACACCGCCATCGGTTAGAAACTTATGGAACTTACAAATAATTACAAAGCATTGCCCTGTAACAAACATTTAATTCGCAATAATAAATATTTAGGTCAATAATCGAGATAAAAACTATCCTATCTTTTAAGTTGGACCAAATTACCAAAAGCCAACTTTCATCAAAATCGGATAAGCAGTTTCGGAGTGGATTTTTTTATATATGTAAAGATATTTTAAGCTTCATATTTTATACGTACCTACATATAATTATGTTTTCTTTTTTATTGTTATTAGCGCTAGAAGAAAAATAAAGTTTTTGAATATATTCTACCCATGAGTGTATGTGATTAAAGAATTGAGGCGTTATATCTTCCCGGTTACATAGTTTGTTAAAAATGATCGATGATTTCAAATAACAAAATTATTGCATGCAAGTGGACCGTGTGGACAATAGTGTATTTAAAAAAATCTTTCAGATTATTTTACAATATTTTTAAACTTCCAATAAGATTTTTATACATCTTTTTTTATCAACATCGATACATGTGGTCTGGTTAATATGTGGAAGACTTAAAAAAATTCAATCGAGGGATTGGTATTTAGAGACGAAATTTCGAATATATTGAAAGGTTCGGAAAAAATGTACGAATTTCAGGAAGTTCGTAAAAAAACTGCGGCTGCAAAGCTTTGTTGCATGAATAACGTTCATATTAAATTTGTCACTTTTCGACGATTTCAATTAAACACTTTTCGACGTGGAAGCTTTTTTTCACCGTTGTGTTCCACACTGTTAACTGGATTTCAGCATGGATGTCTGTAAACTTTATTGGAAAATGTCACTGAAACTGTATAAATCATAAAACTTTTGCCATTTTTGATACGCTTCATAAATAATTTCACGAAAAATATTGCAACATGCATTGACTTTCTTAAGCAAAAATCAGGAAGCCTAAAAGTACGTGTTGTTTGCTAAACGCATAAACAACAAGATAATTTACTAATGAACGAGTCAAGTATTAGTTTGTAAATTGTCAGAAAAGTAATTATAATATAATAAAGGTTTCTATTTGTATCATTGAAGCATAAGATAATACTATTTATTCCAAACGGAATGTGAAACAGAACAAGACACAGGAAAAATAGAAAAGGTCACAGTCGCAACTGGCAATCGAACCAATGATCTTTTGTCTTAACGGGACAGCGCCTTAATCATCTCGGTCAATGGAACCTATTTATTCACGTCATTTTCGTTGATCTAAAATTCAATGATCAAAAATTCAGTATTAACATTGTGATCTTCTGTAGTTTTAGATCAATTGGGTATTTTCACGTTTTTTTATTGCTTAAATAAGTAAGCAAAAATGACGATGATTAGAGCATTTTTATTTTATTTTTATGTTGACGAATATTTTCTATAGCGAGTTAAAGTTTCTAATTTTTGAATTATCGCTAAAACGATATTTTGGGGATCAATAATTTTTTTTTATCAATCAAATAAATTTTCTATAGCGAGTTAAAGTTTCTAATTTTTGAATTATCTCTAAAACGATATTTTGGGGATCAATAAAAAAATTTTATCAATCAAACAAATTTTCTATAGCGAGTTAAAGTTTCGCATTTTTGAATTACCGCTAAAACGATCAAAAAAATCAAATAAAAAATCAAACTAATAAATTTTTTATAGCGAGTTAAAGTTTCTCATTTTTAAATTACCGCTAAAACGATATTTTGGCTATCGTGTGACGTCGTGAGTGCGGACGCTCAATGACAGTGTTTATTTATGCTGGTTCAGCTGAGCTACGCTTGTGACGTCACAAACCCATTTGCAAAGAACGGGCCGTTTTGATTTTGTCAGTTTTAGAGCCTTTTTAAAATCAATAATATTGAATGAAAACATAAAAAAACAAACATTTTTAGTAGGATGATTAAAATCAGAAAAATGATCTTTAAATATTCCGTACGTTTTCAACAGAATCCCTCGTTTGTGGAAATACCCCATTGAATTGCATAATTATTTACCTATACAATATTGCAAATTTTCCGATTAATGACTAACAAGCTTTCTTCAATCTATTTTCATTTTTTTCTATTCGAAGATCCTATAATTAAAATTCATTTCCCTCAGAATCACCCTTGTCAGAGACCAATTTACAGGAACCTTTATTGAAATAGCTTTAGTAATGTTTATCTATTAATCAACCTGAACTGAACAAGAATACAATTCCTGACTTCCAGTTTCCTGTTTTCATTACTATCTTCACCCACACCTACAAAATTAGGCTGAGGTTGCCAAAATTCCACCGGCTGCAGATAATTGATGCTCTTATGTGGTATTCATAAAAAAATACAATCACCTGTTTATAAAATATGTTACGCCAATGCTTTAAATATTCCTATTTATTTCAAGCTTATCCCAAACTTTTTGCTTTAACAAACCAATTATTTTGAAGATGAAACCTATTTGGTGGTAGACGCAATTCTGCGTTTATCATTATATGGAAAATCTCCTTAAATAGTGTCAACGACACGAAATTGAAGATAAAAAAACTTTGAATATCAATTCCTTGAGTAAAGATGATGTAAAAATCAATAAGTAAAGGACTACCTTGTAAAGAATTTCGTTTGTACACTTTCTCGAAAATAAAACCTTTTTCGCTTTATTTTTCAATAAAAAATTATTGGCAACTTATTTGTTGGCTAGCCGCCATGATTGGGTAGGATCCTTTTAATATTTCGTGTTTTATTTTCGCGTGAATGTGATTACATCAAGCATTTTTTTTTTCAAACGATGTGGAAAAATGTTCGACTGCGGGAAGTTTCCGTTAGTTTGCAAGCTTAATTTACGTTTTAACTAAAAGCACGAAAATATATTGAAAGTTTGTAAAAATTAAAATCTTTGTGTGGACCCAAAATTAAATTCTGTTTTTAACAATATCGCAACGTGGAAAGAATTTATTTTTCACAATATTTCATAGTTTCACAATGTAAACATTTATCGTCCGTCGCAGAAATGCAATATTTTTCATTTCAAAAATATCAATACCTTCATCAATAATTTTATTACAAAATTCTTTAAAGTTTTTATGATAGGTAAGATTAAAGATACCTAAGATTTATTATGTTTTAATCTATATAGGTATATAAAAGTCAAAATATGTGAGTATGTATATGAGATGACTATGCGTTGCTAAACCATTCATCCGATTGCGATGAAATTTTGGGGATTTGATGTGCGTACGCCCGCTATGGTTTCTACATGGGAGTTGCGAGTTCTGTGAAATTTTGCGTTGCTAATAATTCATTGCGATAAAAATTTGGGCATTTGATTTGTGCATACCTGCGATGGTTTCTATATATATATATATATATATATATATATATATACTGGTGAGCTCTGGCATTATGAAATTTATATAAAAAATGCAATAGGTTGCAAGTGAGCTGTTTGAAAACTGAATGTACCGGGACATAATGTATTGAATGCGGGAGGGGGTAGGGGAATCCGGGAGGGGGGTTTGCGGGACGGGTGAAGCGGGAGAGGGGAATGGGGAGATGGAAGGCGGAGTGGGGGGAAGGAGACGCTGAAGAGAAAGGGGAGGCGAAACGGGACGAATGGGATAGGACACACAAGCTGAAACATTTTTTTTATTAAATGGCATAGCAACTCTTGCCGGGAACTCATTAGTTTACAATAATTTACATTCCCAAAATACCTAAAAGTAAATATTTATATTGAAGGATAAAATATCGGTTTGAGTCTAAAAAGGCAGAAATGTACTTGTACTATTACTGAAATCAAACGGGAAAAAATGGCAATCATGAAAAAGTGCTTTCAATTGAGTTCTTGATAGAATTACTGATATTTTTTGTCAGCTTTCCCGGTCGTTACTAAAATAATATGATGTTGGCTCGCGTCAAAAATACTATTGAAGGATTATTTTCTATAGTGACAGTAAATAAATTTGTATTTCTAAGGCACCGCAATGCAGAATTAAATTTTGAATACTGACGTTCACTTTTAAATATAAACTTGTGAATGTAACACTTATTTAAAACAAAAAGTCAGTTATATTTGACTTTCTAGTAGACTAGTCTAATGTTTCTTGTTCTTTAATTATTTCAACGCAGAATTAAATTTCATTTATAAGCAACGGTTATAATTTTTAATTTCTTTATAAATGCTAATAAAAATCTGTAGGAAAAATATATTTAGATCCTTTTATTTTTGTCCACCAATTAAAATGATATTTATTATCATAATAGCCTTGCGTCTGTCATACACACTCGATTCACAATAGATAGAAATGGAAGTTCTGCCATCTATATTATTATTATTAATAATAATAACAATAATAATAAATGTTTATTCCGGTATGTGGGGAGAATAGTGCAATCCCACACATTCCATAAGGGTTATAATACATACACAAAATATTTTTAAAAGAGAAGCAGGTGAATATGATTGTACATGAAACAAAGGTAATAACAAAATAAAATCATAATAATTAGCTTTTAGGATTCTGTGACCACATTAGGAGCCAGTATTTTTCTCCAGTGTGCATCAATGCTGGATGATGGACTGAGGCGAGCTTCCATGACGAGGATATTTCCAGAGCTGCTTATCCTTTCTCTCATCCCTGCCACCCTGGATCTAATAAGGGCTGCATAGCCGGGAACTCGCCCCTCCGTGAACATCCGGGAAGCGCTGCAATGTCTGGGGAGATCAAATATTATGCGGAAGGCGTTGTTGTACTGAACCTGAAGTCTTTCTATACTACTCTTCTTGTAGTTTTCCCAGAGTTCGCACGTGTACAGACAGCGTTGCGCAGAAGGAAAGGAATAGCGTCCTTTTTACAGCGGTACTGCAAAGGCGGAATCTTCTGCTGAGCATGTTTGCTTTTACGCTGAGAGCTCATCTTTGCCTATCAATGTCATCATCGTCCATCAGATTACTGGTGATTATGTGTCCAAGGTATTTAGTTACTTCAGTCAACTGCAGGTTCACACTGTTCAGGGTAGCTGGAGGAATATTCTTTGGTCCTTGTCCATGTCTTATGACCAGTAGAGGCGTTTTAGTGGGGTTATGTACGCTAAAAATCTTACTTTGTAATTCGGTTTCAAATTCAAGAATTCGTCAAAGGATGGCGCCACTTACGTTGCATGAGGACGTGCCCCCATAGGTATAAGCACTATGGATTTGTAGAATTGGAGTGTCTCTCCGGATATGGAAAGATTGACGGTAATACTTAGAGTTGTGAATAATAGTATCACGCGGCTAGATATTACATATGACGTCATTGCCTGTCGCGGTTACTTTGTCCCAGTGACTAACTGTCACTGGATCACGGTAGATACGAGGAACTGGCTATTTTTAGAACCAGTTCCTATCGGATTTATAAAATGGTCACCAACACGCAAACTAGACGAAGCGGAACCAAAAGCACGCAGGGTTGCCAGTGTTGCGGGATCGCGCGTAAAATTGTTCCTCGAACCGCAGCATCTTGGAGACCTTATTTTAATGATCCCAACCCCGGCCGTTACCCTGCGGGTGGCGTTGACTTGATTATGTTAAATTTCACATACTTGACCTTCGAATAAGAGGAAGGTCTCGGTCTATGATTTCGAAAAAACTCTGTGTTAAGCCCAGGCAACGCCGGGGACTTATAGCTAGTTCATAAATAATAATATTCCAAATACTATAATATTCCAAATATAAGACCTGCTTTTTATAAGAAACAATAAATTTAAAAAAACGAGTGTGCTTTAGACCATACGACTGAAGTAAAACTTCACTAACTTATGCCGTCCATTAACAATATAACAACAGGAATAAAAATATCCCCATTCCCTCAACATCCCCATCAACGCAACTCAACTCAACTCATAGCGTTTCACATTCATTGGCGTTCGCTTTAATTAGCGTTCGCATCGATTAGCGTTTCATATCGATTAGCGTTTCACATTGATTAGCGTTTCATATTTTTTCGTAACGTTTCATATTTTTTCGTAACGTTTCATATTTTTTCGTAACGTATTCATAATTTTACCAACAAGTGTCAAGCGTGCGTGAAGAAGTTTTTCCTCAAAAATATATAAGGTACAGAGGTACGCAGATACCCAAACGTTAATTATTGATACTGGCCACCCTATAGCTTAAGGCAATATTTTTTAATCATTAGTGATTACCGTGCAATTTTGGTATTGCCACAGATAGCTTTTGCTTCTCTCTTTACCATCCTTCTGGGCCGCTTGTTTTGTCGGTTTGTTTGCAACTATAAAATTTGCAACTATATTTAAACATGAAAAACTTATAGACATTATACACTAGAGAAGAGCACCTGTTTTTTTTTTACTATTCCGATTTCGCAAATTACCTTTTGGAAACAAACCTTTCTATTGATACAAATAAGGATTTAGAAAAATGTAATACAAATATTAGGAACTTAAAATTCGTTAAATAAGAAACTTTAGAAACATGAATAAAATTTACCAGTGAATTAAATATTATCGAAAACCCCAAAACGCTTTCATTTTCGTCGTATTCGTCAGGTTCAAGTCATAAGCCTTTATATTTTTATGTATTAAGTCCTTATCGGTACCTACAAGTTCTCCATAAAATGTGATTAATCAAATCAAGTCAAATCAAAAAATATTTATCGTACAAATAAAGAATACAAAAGGTGTAGCTTATGGGTAGATCCCATTTCTTCCAGCTAACCACATACATGTTTTATTATAATGTTTATACAAA
The DNA here is from genome assembly GCA_917563855.2 of Limnephilus lunatus. NCBI lineage: Eukaryota > Metazoa > Arthropoda > Insecta > Trichoptera > Limnephilidae > Limnephilus > Limnephilus lunatus. The sequence continues at coordinate 102,350,819 of OU830593.1, read as the reverse complement.
GAAGAATATTATAATGTTTGCACAAATAAGAAAACACAAAAATATGCCAATAAAAATACAAAAATAGGTGTTTCATTTATGTGAAGTATTCACTTAAGGCGTAATGACATTTGTTTACAAGGAAAGTGTGTAGTGGCGATTTGAATTGGTGAGTATCTTGTATTTGTTTAATTTTATGTGGAAAGTTGTTATATACTTTAAAAGCCATGCAGTATGGTCATTTTTGGAATATTGTTTTGTTTGCTTTTGGTTTTAATCTTCTATGATATTTAATCAATTTCTCATAATGTTCTCCTGCTTAAATTACTATTATCTTATTTTTATACGCTCGACGAAAGCAATCACTTCGAGGGTGATAAATTGTCCCGATAGTTTCATTGGGTACGGAAAACAATGACTTTATTCGTAGCAATTAATAAAATTATTTGTTTTGTCATAAGTAGTATCAGGCACATAATTATATACATAGGCTTATCCGGGTCACCTATTCAAATTTATGCTATAGAGTTTTTTATTTGAATTATTTAAGTCGGGAAAGATGTTCAGTGCTCAGCATTTACATAATATATTCATGCTGAATATTTGCTTTTTCAAGTAAACAAGAAAGTAGTACCTACCTAGTTATATTAAAATATGAAATAAGAATAAATGCCATAAAACAATGATAAATCAGTAAAAGTATACCTTCTCGATAACATTATTATTTTCTAGTTTGTGACACACAGATGTCAGCAAAAAGGAAGGCAGGTAACGGGGGTTCCACGACTTTTCATCCTGGGACAAAAGCAGGCCCGGACTGGGACCATTTGGGGCCCTCCGCTAAAACCTGTAAAGGGGCCCCCTAACGTGGGGGGGGGGGGGGTTGGAAAACGGGGGGTCCGGGGGCCTTTTTGAAAATTAGGTGCTCGAAAACAATGAAAACGCATTTCTACGCTATATTGGCACCTATAAAGAAGAAGAAATTCAGATAGGTTGTATTACGAATATTATGATTTTCGACTTTTGTTGACTTTATTATTTATTGAAATAAGAAATTCACGGTATTTTTAGGATACCACAACACTACTAAACACATGCTGTAGAACTGCCAATAATTATAACGGAGTTCAAAATAAAGGGCAGGATTTTATTCACACCAAAGCATTAATGAATTATGTCAATATTATTTGTGTAGTAAAAATATTGACAAACGGATTTTAGGGATTAGAAAAATAATACTAACATTTAAAAAATCCTGTGTGTTTAACAGTTTACAATGTTATACTAGAATAGAAGGGGCTTAACTTAACCGAAATGATTCGACATTTTGCTCCACTAGCCCTAAAGTAACAGTTTATTTGTAAGCAACTCACTTGTTAAAGCTACTTCATCTATTATTTTATTTTTGTCCAAATTATAAAATTAATCCCTCTCAACATTAATAAAAAGCAGACTGAAAATAAGGTCTGGGCCTAACGACGAACGAAGTCGATTTTTGACGATTTTAAGTTTAGAAAAAACTCGTTCACATGTGACTTGGGTACAAGGTATGGTAAGAACAAATTTATATACAAAATACAGGTTGGTAAACAATCCAGATTGAGTAAGTTCAAACAGAACAGAAAAATCACATGTCAAACACTGGAAACATTGTCTATTTTCAGAGTAGTAAATTTCAGCATTTGTTTCCATTGCCGCTGGGTCCAAATCGTCTTCTTCGTTACTGCATCTGTCTCCGTAGTTCTCAGTGGACTCTGCCGCTATGAAGTTGCTGTATTGTTGAGCAAACTGTCGCAGCTCTATCAACAGCCGACTTCTTTCAATTTTACACAGTTTAGAAACACTGTGCAGAGCTTCTGTGGGAAATGTTTGGAGTTTCAAGATAAAGTCAAACTTTTTGGGGTCCATTACCAAGAACACAAAATAACAATCATTTCCAAGAACACAAAATAACTACTAACAAAACTTTTTTGTACATTTTGTGGGGCCCCTTCGGGGCTCCCTCGCGCTGGGGGCCCTCCGCGATCGCGGACCTGCGGACCTGGCCAGTCCGGGCCTGGACAAAAGACCCCGACAAAATATCCACTGACAAAATATTCCACGGGCAAAACATCCCCCAACAAAATGTCAACTAAAACCTAACCTAACCTAACATAAACTGGACAAAAATAATACAGACATCCTGTAAAGACAATAAATTATTGTTATCTGAATTGTTTGTGTCCCATTTTACTATTTTTGAACAATAATTTATTAACCTAACCTTACCTTACAAAAATTGGGACAAAAATAATACAGACATCCTGTAAAGACAATAAATTATTGTTATCTGAATTGTTTGTGTCCCATTTTACTATTTTTGAACAATAATTTATTAACCTAACCTAACCTTACAAAAATTGGGACAAAAATAATACAGACATCCTGTAAAGACAATAAATTATTGTTATCTGAATTGTTTGTGTCCCATTTTACTATTTTTAAACAATAATTTATTAACCTAACCTAACCTTACAAAAATTGGGACAAAAATAATACAGACATCCTGTAAAGACAATAAATTATTGTTATCTGAATTGTTTGTGTCCCATTTTACTATTTTTGAACAATAATTTATTAACCTAACCTAACCTTACAAAAATTCGGACAAAAATAATACAGACATCCTGTAAAGACAATAAATTATTGTTATCTGAATTGTTTGTGTCCCATTTTACTATTTTTGAACAATAATTTATTAACCTAACCTAACCTTACAAAAATTGGGACAAAAATAATACAGACATCCTGTAAAGACAATAAATTATTGTTATCTGAATTGTTTGTGTCCCATTTTACTATTTTTGAACAATAATTTATTAACCTAACCTAACCTTACAAAAATTGGGACAAAAATAATACAGACATCCTGTAAAGACAATAAATTATTGTTATCTGAATTGTTTGTGTCCAATTTTACTATTTTTGAACAATAATTTATTAACCTAACCTAACCTTACAAAAATTGGGACAAAAATAATACAGACATCCTGTAAAGACAATAAATTATTGTTATCTGAATTGTTTGTGTCCCATTTTACTATTTTTGAACAATAATTTATTAACCTAACCTAACCTTACAAAAATTGGGACAAAAATAATACAGACATCCTGTAAAGACAATAAATTATTGTTATCTGAATTGTTTGTGTCCCATTTTACTATTTTTGAACAATAATTTATTAACCTGACCTAACCTTACAAAAATTGGGACAAAAATAATACAGACATCCTGTAAAGACAATAAATTATTGTTATCTGTATTATTTATTATTATACTATTTTTGAACGATAATTTATTGTCTTTACAGGATGTCTATTTTAATATTTTTTTCCAATTTTTTGTTAGATTGGGTTAAGTTTTAGTAGATATTTTGTTTGGGGATGTTTGGTCCGTAGGATATTTTGACGCAGGATATTTTGTCGGGGATATTTTGAAAAACGCGCATTACCGGTATTAGGTGCCTCCCCACTCATTTACAGTTTTCTAACATAAATTGAAATCCTCAGGACTTTACTGGAAGGTTGTTGAAATTTTGTGGAAGCGTGTGAAGCCAGGCTTGCGGCAAGGATGCAATATGACCGAGAACAGCCTTACCGCATATTAGTTTAAGAGGAATTTATTGTGACACCGTGCAGATTCGTGCGATTCCTCGAGAATTAAGCCCACAAATACGTGATCCTGGCACTTCAAAGCATTTCAAAAGGCAGCTGCATTAATTACTTACAGAAATTAAATTATGACTTTGAAAATAAGCGGAAATTGAAGAAATTTATTAAATTTCAAAATTAAAAGGTTTTTTTTTTAAATAATAATAATAATGCTTTACTTTATTTTGTTGTGGAGACAAACAGTTTACATTAATAACACAGCATAATAGTATCTGAGTCATTGGGCCTTATTCATAAAAAAAGGTTATGCTTAAACTTGCAGAATATAAAGGAAATCCTTCAGCTCGCATTCACAATATTCCGAGTAAAACTTTATACTTATAAGAGTATGAGCATATCCTTCACAAAAAGTATTTGGTTATTCACAAACGTTACCTTTTACTCTAAAAAAAAGGATATTTTTCAATAATTTCGAGTGTGGTCAGTAGCAGACTCAGTCGTGTAATTATCAGTTGTAGCGATGGCAGATGTTGTGGAACTGATAGAGATTAAACACTGCAAGCAGCGTTTATCAACACCTGTTCATGATTACAAAGAATTATACCGGTTTGAAGAGGATAATGAATGGCTTGCCAACAGATTTTTGGGAATAAATAATACTGAAAATCGAGGAGGTGCGTTATCATCCGTCCTAAAAACGCAGATATGTTTACGCTATCTCGGTGACCCTGGGTATCAGAAAAGCATTGGCCAAGAACTGGGTGTAAGTCAAGCTACAGTATCTCGTCCAATATGCCAACAACCTTTTACTTATTCTTGGAGGATTTTCTTGCAAGTATAAGGTAATCATTATAAATATGAAAAAAATGAAATGCTTATACTCTTACCTTTTTCTTCAACTCAAAACCTTATACTTCTACTTTATATTTACAAGCATATCCTTTAGTTTTATGAATATGGCCCATTATATCTGAATAATTGTACCATTTACAGGTTTCCATATAGAAACAACTTATATAGGTGGGAATAGGAAAGGGGTAAAATGGGAGGAATCAGTTTAGTTGAGATATAGTAATAAAAATGTGCAAAATAAAAAATGGAAGTTCATAGGGTGGTGGTTGCATTAGATGAGTATCTATTGTAAAGTTATCTAGAGACCACCTGTGTGATTTTAAGGAGTGTGGTGCAAAGTTAAAACATTCAAATTGAGTACAGTGTGTATTGAAGTGTGCGATGCACGATAAACGATTGAATTCTACTCAGAATTAGTGTTGCACCGAGGGAGACTAAGAATTATGCCTGATGGGATTCGTTTGAAGGAAACTCGTAGTTTGATTCATTGTAAAAGTTCTGGCCAATCTACGACGGATCTGGATATTTTTTTATAGAAAGTGTAAGTACATCAGGCGAGCTTCTTCGATCTTCCAATGATAGCATATTGAAGTACGCGGCTGAATCTTGGTGATTTAAGTGCGGACGATAGCTACGAAAATCCAAGTATCGTATGAGGAGGATATGGAGAGGGTATTGCAATCCCACACGACCCATATAGTTATATAAATTCACACAGTAAATGTAAAGTAAAGAAACAAGTAGAGTAATAAATAATAAATAAAGTAACAATAATAATCAATTATTTAGGGCGTGGTCTTTAGTAACCTCATTCAGTCCTATTTAGTTCCGTTTAGACGATCCAATAGTCCAGGAAAAAATCTAAATCGGATTTTACACCCTAGAGTTTAAAAATACTTGAGAAAAAGCTCTTGGAAAGTTTGGAATAAGTATTTGAGAAAAAAAACATTTTGATTTCGTAAAGGCCTGTAAAAAAACATGAATTCCTTTTTTACGCATTGTTTATTGTAATAACCAAGTGGCGCGGAGCCACACGCCTATTTTCCGCTCCGGCCGGGGCGTGACTGATACGAAATGGGTGCGCCCAGTGCATGGTTCTTGTGCCCATGCCATAAGGGTCACTTCAAGAATCCAAATCGTAGATTGCGGGCCGTATTGATTGATGTCAAAAATAACAACAAGAAAATGCATGTTTTATTTTATTTTGTGAAGTTCGGGCGTAAATATCATTTTTTGCAATTATTTTAAAAGAAACTGAATTTGCCACATTAGGAAATTTTGCACTTGAAAGTGTTTTTTATAGACCTAATACCTTTTTTTTCTATGCTTATTAAGAGCCAAGGTATGTTCTACATATATTATATAATTAAAGCATCTATAATACTTCTAAGCGATCAAATTTTCAAAACAAAAAAACATATGATTTTGCATTATTTAGTATGGCTTCGTATTATATGTTCAAACGATCGGTATAATTTATAAAAATAAGTGTTTTGAATGTTTTTGGTATATTAATTTCATTAATTTACACGTTGAAAATTAACTTAAAATGAGCTAACCGGAAGTAAGATTTTACTCTTTATTAGCAGTACAGTATCTCATCTAAATCACCAGTCAAACGTTTGGCTAACCGGTATTCACGGGCAGGCACTTTTTGGAAATTTGATGCTATAATTTTAATTCGGATTCAATTATCTCATTGAAGTACGCGCCCTCTCTGCAACCGTGTACCCTGTAATGGTGGTCGCACGATACTTTATGCATTGTAGCGCAGTGGTTCATTTTATATGCAAAACGTCATTTAAACGGCCGGGTTAGTTTCCCGTTCATGTTGCAATAGCAGTCGACCCTATTACGGTTCTGAAATACCACGCTGAAAACTGAAACTAAAACTTCTCATCTGAATTTCTCTTCCTAATTATTGCGGTTCTAACCCAAAAGTGACAATTTCCAAAACCACAGTAGTTCAGGAACTGCAAATATTTATGAGAGAATGAAAAAATGTACCACTGCTCTTATTTGAAAGTCATTACAATCGTTTTGTTTTTGCATAAAAATACACCAATCCATTCCAAAAAGGTATCAAAACAGAGTGTGAAACCTTCAGAAAGCTAAAGTAGACAAGAGTGGAGAGGCTACGAAGCACCGCATAAAGAGGTAACCGATAGACTTCGACGCATCGCACAATGAGGATAGATACCAATTATAATATCTCATTCTCTCGAAGGCTAGATCCTATAGATTTATGTGCTTAACTCTTTTTAGTATCGCTATTTTCCGTTTCATCGAGTTTCAAATCACTACGGTGCTAAAGAAGTATTCACCGCTAAAATCTTTTACTTTAAAAATCAAAACTGATAGATACAGAAAATAGTCAGTTGAATAAATACATAATAAAAAAAACGAAATCTGTAAATAGTCAGTTTTGAAAAAAACAAAAAAAAAACATTGTCACAAATTCGAAATCTTCAATTCAGTCAAAAAAAAATATTAAATTTTTTACTTGACTGGAAAGTAGATTGTTTTACAACATTATTGAATTTTAAAGACAACCGAATACTTCTTCATCTTCGATGGTGCTACAGCCCATATCGAGCTTTGGCCTCCTGCTACATTCGCCTCCCACTCCTCCTGTCCTCAGCGGCTGACTTGGCAGTTTGGTACCTGGAGAAGCTGTGCTGCATCCCTTCTTACCTCGTCTTCCCACCTCAATCTGGGTCCTCCCATTTCTCTCTTTCCACCCGGGTGTCAAGTCAAAATTCATTTTGTGACGCGTGAATCCGGCATTCTCTTTATATGTCCAGCCCATCTCAACCTGAGCAGTCTCATATGGGCTGAGATTCTAGGGGCCTGATATATATCATACAATTCTTAGTTGTGCTGGATGCGCCACTGTTCGCCCTCTTTCACGAGTCCACATATTCTGACAACCGAATACACCAATCGATTCTTCGCTCTCGATTTAGTATGGAAATATATTGTCTCATTTTCGACTTCTTTGGAACTAGTCACTTTTAGTTGAGCTCTCCAATTATGAGCCTTTAACAGGAAAATAATCGTATACACGCTCGTTTCTCTGAATGTTCCATTTTATCATACATATTATTATCTCACATTTGCTTACAGTTTAGTAAAAAATTTAATAATAACCCCAACTGGCTTGCAGGTTGCATCTGCCACTCAGGTTGTAAAATGTGTACAAGTGCAGCATTTTATTTTAATTTCAGCAGGAGCACTCACAACCTTCATTATGTTTGCGTGGCTAAGATAACTGGAAGTGTATGCTTTCAACAGTGACAGCAGCTGGATTTATTTAACTAGTTTCTCTTCCTCTATAAACATTTTAAATGAAAATGTTTTCGTTATGAATTTACTCTTGGTTGAATTTTTTTTGCCAGTTTGCACATTTTCTTTATTTCATATTTTTTTTAATACGTTCATTTGAAAAATTAATGTTGCGTTATTTACAATAAATATGTTATGATATTAAGAATATTATAATATTCATTTTCGACCTGGAATTCCTTTAGAATCAAAAGATTAGGATTTTTTATTAAATTCAGTGAAATTATTGAAGTTATGATAAGAAAATATTTGATCTTACATTTGTATGTGTATGTAAATAATCAGTTGTATAGTACCGATATATTAATGTTGCCTCACTATCATGTTCCGACTATTAGATCAAGTTCCCTAGTATGTATTATTGTGACAATTATACTACGGTATCCGGCTATAATTCTGTTATAAATAGTTTAAACACCAAAAGTAACTTTTCCGTTGAAGTTGAAATTCCTCTCCTTCCTTTTCTTAAAAGGACATTCCACACACCGTCCCTTCCTTGGGGCCTCCAGTGTAGAGCTGATACAAAAAAATAATGCATTCAATTGTTTTTTTCAAATTCAACTTCTAATTTCAAATTCTTTAAACAGAAGTTCTGATGTATATTTTTATATTGTATATGATTTAAGTAGAATTGTTTTTATTTGTAAATTGTTGTGCTTTTTGTGATTGTGTAGTTTAGAAGTTCTACTCCATCATATAATGCCATATTGCATTATTAATTGGCAGAAGGTTAATATACCGGTCAATGGTTAAGTGGGCATAGCGCTTGGGTCCCACCCGGGCGTCGCATGTTCGATTCCTCTGCTGGCTAAGTCCTCCATCACAACACAAGCAACATTTTCGGCTTTCTGTGATGGTAGTAGGAGATTTTCAAATATTGTTGGGTTATTCGTAATCCGGGAATGTTTGTCTTTCTTTATAAAAAAATAAAAAATAACCGAATCCCTAAGTGAAGTTTCAACAAAATTGATGTTCGCTTCCCCTCTTCTATATTTCCTAAGCAAAGTTATGATGTAATATATTTTTAATGTTTTAATGAAACCCTGAAGAAGGTTCTGGCTGAACCAGAAATGGTTAATTTACATACTTATGTATATCCTCAGGAAATTGGTGTCCAAACAGAGTTATTTAATTCAAATAATAAAAAGGCGTACCCGTTTGCTTTGTAAAAGCAAGTAACAACTGAATGGGGATTTGCCTTGGGCGCTCACGCATAATGGTCAAACAAAGTCCAAAAAGCCGCGATAAGAGAATCCTGAAATTTCCGATTAGAACTGCGACAGAAGAAACATTTAAAAAATTTCAAGTTTTCGACTTCAAGCTTTCAAATTTTCAAACATTATTTAATGGTTTTTTTTTAAACTTAAACACTAACAAATCAAACCTAACTCTGAATACTCCACTACCCAATATAAATACTCAACCGGGATAAAAAGCAAAAAAATACTGTTTATTCCCAATTAGCCGACATCTTTTAGATAGACAATTATAAAATTTCTGTGTGCAAAACTATAATAATACCAAAACTAATCAAACAACAAAACTAACAGAAACTAATATCTTTTTAAGAGAACCGGGTGATAATCATCTTGCTAACATTATGAAGAAAATATATTTCACAGCATTGACATTTTTAGTAAAAACCTAAAGAAATATCGATGTGAAGTAACGCGATCGATCGATTTTTAATATGAGAATATATCGTGAGCATCTCCTTTCCTTTTCCTATATTCCTTATAATAAATTAATTATAATATAATAAATCATTTTCGATGTACTTTAGCATAAGAAACCTCTGTGGCTTGACTCCAGTTCAATTATATATTTATCACTAGACATCGGATTATTTGCACAAACAAAATGCCAAAATATGCACTAAAAACTCTTGATATGGCCAAAATATGCACAAAGAAAAATCAAAAAACCATTTTTATTTGTATATATTTTAATTTTAATTTGTACAATAACAGCGAAGTATTCTTAAAATTGTGCATAGTTAATTATTAACAATTAACTGTTTAACTGTTTTTCCAAATTTTCGAGCGCTAATTTGTGACGTTTGTCACGCAGTATTCATTTGTACGCCGAAAATTGACGTCATTGTACAAAATTTAAAAATTGGCGCCATTTCTGGAGATACCTGTTTAGGCAGGATATCACCTATACCGTTGATGCAGGCATTAATGTTCTTCATGTCTTCAAGACTCGGGTTCTTAAGCAAAATAGCGTCTAACTTTTTACGAATCTTTTCCGATATTGAATTAAGAAGGGCGTTGGTAAGTTCGATCATTGTTTCCAGTATTTCTATTGATTTAAATAGATGAAGGTTTTTTGTTTCCAATTTAACTATGGCATCTGGTAACTTGTGGAAATGTGTTGAGATGAGGGTAATATTCTGTTTAGTGGATGCGTTTTCAAATGCTAGCTTGCGCTTGACTGAATTGCAATGGCATCAGGATGGTCAAATTGACGAAAACGAAACGAAATATGCACGATTGGGAAAAAAGGCTTAAAATATGCATTAACGCCGTAATTAGAGAGTTATATGCATTTGCATATGCAAATATGCAAATGTATATAATCCGTTGTCTATTTATCACTGTACATGTATTATGTAAAAGCTGTTTGTTTCTTACAAATAAATAAATAAATAACTGGCGACTAAATATAAAATATGAAAACCAGGAAACCTTATCGAATAGGACTGTGAAAAATGTGACAGTGTTCTTATATTATGCTTTATACATACACCTTGATACAAACTGTTCACTAATGAAAAAAAATGATGCATGAAAAAAAAATGTAATGAAAGTGACAAATAAAAAAAAAATAAAAAAAGCAACGCAAAAAAGGGAAAATAACAACATTATAACAAATAATTCGGTATTGAACTTTGAGAGTATTATGAAAGGCAGACATTTTAGTGCTTAATGTTTGAATATCCATTTTCCATCGAAACAACGTTTTCATAGTCTTTATGACCGTGTGCAATTTAGATATCTCTTTCCTTTTGACAAAAATTTGCAGGTACTACGGGTACATTTACTTAAAATCACTTTTCACGCCACTGCACTGTACCAACTCGCACTTATTTTGTTATTGATTAAAAATTGACACATCGACGTAATCTTTGATTTTTAAGCGTTTAGTTTTAATTTGGAAACCTTATGCTCAATCTCTTCAAAGTCAACATAGAATTGACTGGAAAAATGTCCAGAACATGTTGAAAACGTGATTTCTTCTTCTTGCTTTTATTTATTTATTTATTTACGTCCTTTTTCGGGGCTTTTACAGTATAGCTTACGTATGGTGAGGGGATCAGAGGGGGGCATCTAGGTCTGCTAGCCAGTTCAGGGCCTAAGGCGTCGCCCTGTGGACAATAGATCCCGCCTGGGAGACAATGAAGCAGGCATTCGTTGGCCACATTTCCGGTGGTCTCAGTCGCACCGCATTTACACTTCTCTGGCTCTTTTAGGCCTCATCTATGCATAATTTGGGAACCCTGGCTGCGGGGCACCCATTGAGGAGGACCAGAGTTTATGAGGTAGTGAGAATCCAGGCTGTTTCTCAGTGGGTCGTATGCAAGACGGGCATTTACCACGTCGCGTCGCGTCGACGATTGCCACTCATGTTTCCACCTATCTTCTAGATTTCTAATTGGAGGAGCCTCTCCCCTTCCATCCAGAAGGATTTAAATGACTTCAAGCGGTATACAGGAGAAGAGACGACATCGTCATGTAAAGGTGTAGCCCTATTTTACAGGACCTTTTAGTATTCCCACAGTGTTTTCATTCTAGCCTAATATTTATAATTTAAAAAAAAAATAGGTTTACATTTTAGTTTACAGGTTTTTCAGAGAATTAGACACTACATACAACCCTACAAATGTTTTTCGTTTACATAAACTCTGTAATAGACTCATAAGATGTATTTATTTCTGAATATTCGAGGTAATTTGTACGTTTTCCCGATATCTTTTTCAATGAAATTTGTAAACAGTTAAATGATCAAAATGGTCGCTTGACAATCGTTTTCCAATGGGTTTACGTCTAGTCTGCTTGAGTCGTATAATTTGGTAGAGTCGCGCCGATGGCTTATGAATTATTCAAATCAATAAAGCAGAAAGTGATGTAGCTTTTAATATTCTAACTTGACGAAAACTTTTTTTCGATATTCTTCCGAACCCAGTACTTGAAGATATTGAGGTGCCTTATAAAACGAGTTGTTCACTTCACTTTGTTGAATATTTTTAGAATATCTATTTACTGATCGAACCGATCGAAATTTTTTTATATATTAAATTGTCTTTGTCAACGATGTTCTTTTCAATACCTTCGTGATTCGGGCATAAATTTGAGAAATTCTAAAACCATTTTTCATTTGTCTTTGAATGAGTTAGGCCCTGACAGGCTTTGCATTAATTTATTATGTAAATCCTTCTAACAAGGTATTGTTTTCCTTTCTGAGATTCAAACACTGATTATTTATGTATAAATACGTGAGCTTGGTATTCGAAGCACTGTTCCGTACTCTGATTATGAATGTTTTTGTCAACGATTTATCTGTCGCTTAAAATTAGTTGATTATTAACAATAACATTTTATGTTAATCAAAATACAAATAAAAATATGTTTAACACTCTTTTGAGCAAGATTCTTAAATAAAAAACAGGAGAAAGTTGGTTAATGTGGGGTAAGAACAGAGGTTGGATGAAAAAAAGGCACTAAAACAAGAAGCTTGGAGAAAGGTTCGACGAAGACAAGAAATGATAATGAAAAGAAAACATTGAAATACACAATTTAAAACCAAACCGTACAGGCGTAGGTTAGGCCACAAAAATACTTGTTAAATCCTAACGAATTTTTCAACTGAAGCAGTATCGATTTTGTTTCAAGAAAGGATTAAACTGAATTTTAACGGAAATCAAATAAACGCTTTAAAGCTCAGACGTTGTTAAGAATTTAACTATTTCTGATGACATTACATAACTCATAAAATTACATTACCTAAAATCAAAATGAAAGGGCTTCATTTAAAGTGCAATCGCTCCTTTTATTATTTTATCATCCTGCAATAAAAGTTTTTGTCTTAGAACCCTAACAAGTTAACCTTACCACTTAAAACAGATGTTTATTTGTAACCTCTTCGTAGAAATCTTTTTTTCATTTTAACCATGTGTCAACGAAATTAAACCATTGATCGATTCCTTTTCATTAAATGAAATGAACTAAGTAAGATCTTGCTACTGACCCAGTGTTAAAATAAATATATTCAAACCACGTGACTTGACCTCCGATAATGAACCTTAAAGATAGCGCAACCAAAACGTGGCTGTCGCAATGAAACATTCAACTGAGCAAAGTGATTCCATGAAAAGGGGCAAAGGAATACTTTACGATGGTGTTGACAAGGGCGAAAAAGGTGGTGCGTTGTGGTTGAAGGGTGGTTTTTATTGAGCTTTATTTCGATTGTGTACACGTTCAAATCTAGCAGTAATTTAGATTTCTAACTCTACGTGTCTCGACTGAAGCATCCTCCCGGTCTAATTTCTACATAAGATGTGGCACGTGATATTTGCGTGTTAGATTAAAAAAACTCATTTAGTGAAGGAAGTTCAGAAGAAAACAAATCAATTAATCAAAAAATAACGTTGTTATTTTTTGGGGTTAATTTTTACCCCATTTTATCATAAGCATTTGAAGAAGTGACCTAACAGATGATTTTTCATTAACTATATAAATCTTAAGTCACTTTAAAATTTCGTTTACTAACTGGTGTCTATGCATCCTAATCAAACATATTACTTTCGGATATCTGTGATGATGTGTGTGATATGAAATATTCCTGCGAAATGTAATGCCTTTATATTTGACACTTACCCAGTTATTTTAGTGTTACAATAATACACATTTTATAAAAGTTTTTCATGGATTCTAGGTTACACAGACGACGAGATTAATAAACATTTATCTTGTTACTAGCGAGTTCCCGGCGTGCGTTACTATGCCACACAATAAAGAAATTGTTTCTTCCTGCGTTTCCTTTCGCATTCGACCCGTTCCCTTTCCGCCTCCCCGTCCTCTCCCACGTGCCCTTCCTCTCACGCGTCCTCTCCCCTCTCTCCCCTTTCCCGCTTCCCGCTTCCCCCCTCCCACGAACTCCCCTCCCGAGTTCCCCTCCCCTCTCCCTCATTCCGTACATTTAGTCCCGGTACATTCAGTTTTCAAACGGCTCACGTGCCACCTATTGCAAGTTTTCTGTAGAAAATTTCATAATGTCAGAGTTGACAAGTATACATAGAAAACTTTGCGGGCGTGTTCACGACAACTCGCCAAAGTCTCATCGCAATCGGATGAATGGTTTAGCAACGCATAGACATCTCATATACATACTCATATAAATATCTACACCCAAGCAAGCATATTTTAATTTTTATATATGGATATTACATATACTATCCAGCCATTATTTATAATTTCTACCCAATTTAGACAATGTGATAATTGACACGGAATGAATCACTTTATCCGGATATTATTCATAATATTTAGTCAAAGTTAGCCAAAGTAATAAATACGGTCCGATTGCACCTCACATAACAACCTTACCTAACCTTACCTTACCTAACCTTACCTAACCTAACCTACTGACCTAACTGACATGAATTAACTACAATAATAATATTCATAAACAACTGAGTCATAATTATTATTTATTAGGTTAGGTTAGGTTAAGTTTGGTTAGGTTAGGTTAGGTTATGTTAGGTTATTAGGTTAGGTTAGGTTAGGTGCAGTTGGACCGTATTTATTACTTTGGCTAACTTTGACCCGATATTATGAATTATATCCAGATAAAGTGATTAATTTATCACATTGTCTAAACAATTTTGTTATCGTATATAATTACCAATCATTATGTATAATAGCTATTTAATCACTATGACTGTAACATATATATAGATTACTTTTAAAAGGTCGATTTGTACTGGGAACTTGTTCCGAAATATTTAATAATGTGAAACAGGAGATAGGTATACTCGTAAGTATTCAAACAATAGAGTTTTTAAAAGCACAGTATCAATTCGCAGAAATAAAACACACGTATCGCTGCGGAAGAAACGGTATTGGGATCTTCAGCAAGTATTCGAACGTTGAGAGAGTTGGGGGTGTTTGTACCTATTATTTGATATGTGCATGTTGAATAATGCTTGTAAATAATAAGTCTGTATACAATGAAAAAGACATCTACAATCCACCAGAAACATAATGGGAAAATATTTCACCGACTCCAGTTATTTTCATATCAGAGGGTTCGGCTCTGATGAAATCCTAACTGGTCCGATAAATCCTACTGATCCCTCAATATTAATATTTAAAAAATCTTTCGTAATCCTACATGTATTTAAAATGACTGCCTTCTGCATTTTTATATATAAATTCTTTGACAAATCTAATACGCCTAAAAATATATTATTATTATTGGATGATTTTTATAGCGCCATTTTCGTGAGAAAATCACCTCAAGGGCGCTTCTCAAGTAACTTTTGTATTTTTTACTAAGTTCACATGAAACTTTTGATCACTACATCGCCTCCTCGAAAAAGTCTTTCAATATTTCAGAATAAAATGATTAACCTCACGTAAGTTACTTTGAAAAAAAAAGTGATTTCTTTCTTAATAAAAGCAGTCACTTAAGTTATTCAAGTATATTATCAGCTGTTAAATACTCCCTTCCATTTTTCATAAAGCGCCCTCAAAGATTATTATAATATGAGAGCGATGAAATTCCTTAAATTTCGTATAATGTTGGCATTGTATCCCGAACAATATCCATTATAACCATAGAAAATATGGTAAACAAGGCTTTGAAAATCCAAGTACACTACCCTTTTCAGATTTCGAGGTTTGAAGGGTCTCGTGCCAATAAAGGTCAAAAAAGACATTATACCGAAGTGGTTGAGGCATCAAATTTCTTTGAAATGTTACGTGAGAATCACGGCTTGAGTTTTTTTGGAAAGCGGAGAAAGCCCGCAAAGGGCTACTTAATTATAATTCCTGCTTATTTTGTTAAGTTTAACTAGGTTAGATATTTAAACCACGCCACAGGTAGAATTTTTCTAGTTCTCGCATTTATCTTGGTTACATTCATTGAGAGCTTTTGATGCTGCATATAAGAATACAATTCTAACCCCGTAATATGACATCCATGAAGAAGAAAAGATTGATGAAATTATGCTCTATTGTGAGACGTTTTGACAAGAATAAATGCTCCGAAAAACAACGTATGAATTAAATTATTTATAACGATGAAAATTGTGAAGCTTTTGGACGTTGAGTAAATGGCATTGCTTTAGCTTGAATTGTCACAATGTGGAATTAATATACGTCCGTTTTGAGTAAAGCACTTTTAGAGGGAACACTAGTTGAATCAGAATACATTTAAATCTTGAAAATGCTTCATCGAAAAAACTAAGTTTAAGCTTCGGAAAAAATGTCATGTCTTTCTCTAATGCAAATCTCTCGTTTAAATTCTTCACTAGATGAGCTTTCAAAAATGATTTGACTGGCTTGTTGAAAAATGCGGTTTATAGGGAATAATGTAAGAAATTACGTTTTTTTGTGAATACCTTACAAGAGGCTTAGCTGCTCCCGTCTAGATCCAGTGAGACGATGGCATCCCTAATTGGGGTATGTTGTGAGGCTGAAGGTAGCATGGAGGGGAAGGAAGTGGGGAGAGGAAGGTGGGTAATTACATGGATACTCAGATCTAATCACCAAAAACGGCTAAAGCCATTTCAAGCAACGTCTAAATTCTGAATGGTGGTCTTACACCAGGGCGATACTAAGAGTATCTTCTACTCTGGAGCGTGCCGCAAATATACTATATATTATTTTTAAATAAATTAATTGTCAAGTAACAAAAATCACTTAATTTAAAATAATCAATAAAATTTATTTGCCCTCGTCGGAATTCGATCCCGCAACCTTCGGATTGCGAGTCAAGAGCTTAACGCCTCGACACGCCGGCCTTTATAATGTCATACTTTTTTTTGTAAAAGAATAAACAAGAATCAGTGTTGAAAATTTCAAAACATCTATGAATTAATTAATACCTGGAGAAAAAGCCATAAACTTTAAACGTTTTCTTTCATCAAAATAATAAAAAATTAGAGTGCAGTTAATATGCGGTAGAAGCGAAACTTTACCAAAACAATCACAACCAATGAAGAACCAAGGAGCCTTGAAAAGTGAGGTCATAATCAAAGCGGCCAATGAGCGCAGATCTAGCGTCATTTCCGTTTTATATCTCAACCAATGGGAGCCTCTATAGGAGTTTGATGCTTCGCAGGTGCTGTAATGCGTCATTTTCGTTTCATCCGAATTCCAAACCACAACGGGGCTATAGAAGTTTGACTTCAAAAAAATCTTCTTATTTCACCTGTTTAAAAATGAAAAACTTCGTTAATAACAAAAAACTTGACACTGCACTTAAAGTATACATCTTTTGCAAAGGCCAAATTAAAGCCCTTAGAATCGCCTTCTGGCGTAACTTTTTGTCGTATATTTTTCTCTGAATTATGTGTGATATTTTTCGTTTCTCTTATATGCTTCCAAAGTACTGTAGTTTGCGCTTTCGATAGTGTTGACAGAAAAGTTTCATTCTTGTCACGATCTCTGAATTATTAGTTACTCTGTCCAGGGAATTCCCGACGTGCAACGATTAAGTCTCACAGAACTCAAAGACTTCTAAACTATTTCTTTTTTCTTGCTTCTAATCCGTACATAATCACCGAGAATACTTAGAATTGTGCCTGTCACACATTAATGAACTGATTTAATTACTTTCTAAGCAAACGATCGTAAATCGATCTTGAAAATATTGCATATTCCGAGATTCAAGGGAAGAGCTACTCGTATGATGTATATCGCAAATAAAAAGAATTTTCACTAACTAACAACAAGTTTCCATCAACCGTGACCGGAAAACTCAGAATTTTTTCGTTGTTTGTTTTTGGGGTGTTATGCCGTGTTGAGATACCTCCTTCTTTAGCCGACGTTTCGGACAGCATTGTCCATTGAAGTTACAGTATCCATCATCAGGGCAGATCCGGCAGACACATCTATCCAGAGAGATCCGACAGATGTGTCTGCCGGATCTGCCCTGATGATGGACTGCAACGCTATCTGAAACGTTGGCTTAAGAAGGAGGTAGCGCAACACGGCATAACACCCCAAAAACAAACGAAAATGCTTTTGGCCGTGAAAATCTAAAAACGTATCTATCATTAAAAGTATTGAAAAACATTGGTTAAACAGGTAACGTTAGGTTACGGCAATATTAACATTATTTTTTCATGGCTTTTAACGAATTTTCAAAGAGGTGTTGAGTTGACTTGATTCTGAATTGGCATGGAACCTCCATGTGGTCACTCTCTGTTGTTCATACTTAATGCACTTTGAAGAAGTTATTTGTGAACCCATTTGTTTTCTACTTTTTACCTATTCTTGTTTGTCGTTATCTTTTCAATACAATTTTTTTTGTACCAGTTTTGTTATTCTTTTGGTTATTACAATGCATTTAAATCATCCATATATGTAATTTTTGGGCAACATGCCTGTCTTATGCACTAAAATAAAAAAGTGAAATCTAGGTAGGTATCTAAAGAGAAAAGGTTTAAAATTTTTTTTGTCCAATGTTCTTGTTTACATATCTCAATAAATTGTTGCATGTTATTAGCTAATGGAAATTAGTAACTAATTAACCTAAACTGCGATGTTTCCCAATTTGTGTAATTATTACGAACTGTTGTTTTATAATACAACTTTTATGATAAGTCATCATGGGGTATGATATCTTTTAAAACTTACTCAAATACTTAAAATTAAAGATTAAATTAAATACTATGCTTTTCATTAAGTTATGAAAGTGAAAGATATATATTTATTTTGACTAATTAAAAAAAATATATATTGGATTTAAAATTTTCCGATAGTCCGAGTAGGAGTGGGAGTGGTCCGTTCCTTCGCATTCGCAATCGTACGGGTAGTTTCAGGTAGCAACGCGAAACCATCCCTGATTTCTGTTCCGGTATTTACCCTGGGGAAAACAGTCGGGTCGGATTAGTCAGCATGACCTCGATATCCCCTGATCCCAAATCTACCCCGAGGTGGATATAAGGGGGTTGGGGTACCACGAGTTAGCTGTCAAATTAATCCATTAATATCTAAACGTCATAATAATATTATCACAATCTTTAATTATGGTCTGTAGAAAACGCAATTCAAGTGAAGTATCCCTAATGATTTAAAAACTAATATAAACAGTATAATGTATAGACTTTTGCGGTATGTATTCACGGCTATGCTCATTCTTTTAAATCTTGAAATCTATTTATTGATAACTCTATCTTCAGTTTTTCTTACTTATCTCTTTGTTATTATTAGCAATATTTTATTATTTAATTACTTAGGTACGTGATAACATAAAATTGAGTATGAATTTCCTCACCAAACACAAGAAAAGTGTCGCTTCACGCTTAAAAGGGCTATTTTTATATTTATAAACAACTTTTTTTTTTTATTTATTTATTTCTATTATTTATCGATACTGAAACTTATTATCCACGGAAACACAGTGGTTTCCGTGGATAATAAGTTTCAGTAATAAAAAAATGTTATTGATCAGTAACTGTATGTAAACAGGTTAGTGGTAGTGCTTTATGAACACCTCACTAGGAGAACCTGTGCTGAGCTGAGGTATTCCCATGTTTAAGATCGCGTGTTATTCTATTCTGTTGACATGAGTAAAAACACTAAGACCCCAACGGAAGTTCAGAATTTAATGGCCTCGACTGAATTTTATGCGATATCGAAAATATTAAAATTTATTATATAATGTAAATCGGAAAATATTTTAAAGTGAATTCTTACATAAATGACTTAGTATCTTCTAAAGGACATTAAACGTTTTAATGATAATATTATAATTTTTTTAAATGAGACAAAAAATGACAAAATTATATAAGTCAGAAACCTCGATAATGTACATGACAAAACAAATAATAATTGTAACATAGGCACAACTTGGTAGATTTGATTTAAGTAAATTTTATATCAGTGGCTTCTTTGCAATTTTAAAATTTCTTCAGAAGGGGTGCAAACTACCACGCCTTATAATATAATCATCTACAGGCACAACTTAAAAAAAAGTTTTTAAATCAATTTATAAATATAAAAATTAAGAGGAACGCTTGCGTGGCCGGTTCATACAAATCTTAATTTTAGATTATTTGAGACCAAACTGAAAAATTATTTTTTTAATCATAAAGTTTTTCAAATATCTAATACGGATTAGAGCAACTTTATTTATGTTTGTTTTAAATTATAAGATAAAAGAAATAATCAAAGATTTTAATATTTCGTGATTTTAGAGGCAACTTGGGCAACTATTTGCTAGTAAATTAAGAACATTAAAAAAATTATTTTACCATATTTACTACCAAAATATGATGAAATATAAAATAAAAATTAATAAACGAAATAATTTAGATGGGTGTAAATTTAAAATACATATTACGTCTGAACAATTTTTTTTTGTTTATATCTTAAAATTAGTACCCA
The DNA here is from genome assembly GCA_917563855.2 of Limnephilus lunatus. Taxonomy (NCBI): domain Eukaryota; kingdom Metazoa; phylum Arthropoda; class Insecta; order Trichoptera; family Limnephilidae; genus Limnephilus; species Limnephilus lunatus. Next base: position 102,330,372 of record OU830593.1, on the reverse strand, counting down.
AAAAAATGCATCTTTAACGACGTTTTATTTTTATTTTTCATCATATTTTAAAAATAAATGTAGTAAAATAATTTATTTAATATTTTTCATATACTCACAAATAATTGCCTGAGTGTCCTCTAAAATCATGAAACAATAAAATCTTTAAAAGCCTATATCTTATAATTTAAAGCAAAAATAAATAAAATAGCTCAGATACGTACTAAATATTTGATGCACCTTTCTATTACAAAAAATATTTTTCAGTTTGGTTTTGTATTTTGATCTCAAACCCAAAATTAAGATTTGTATGAAAAGGGCCGAAACGGTTCACTTAAGGAAATGATGTATAGAAAAGAAAAGATAGGAAAAAAGCAACATTTATAAAAAATAAAACAAGCATTTCTGTTTAGTCCTTCATTCGACATTATTGATTTTTCATTTAGCAAACAGATGAGTAAGCTCCGAGTACAAAATAGCCGTAAACCGCCATAAACAAACCGAGATAAAGCTCATCTCCCGTCATCAGATGTCGTAACTAAAGAGCGGTCTAGAACTAGATGAATGGCGCGCTCGGCCAATGGGTCGGTAGCCAAAAGCTCAAACATGAAGTATGATAAATGGAAGCTCTCAGCTGGTCGAGGGGTATGTCACATTATGGCCTGTCGTCGATAAGGTAAACAGGAAGCATTCATGAAAGTTGCGTCAGGGTAAACAGATAGATGTGGAGCTTTTAATGCAAGTAACTACACAAGTACACCGTAACTAAAAATATTTATGGTCGTGTAATGTAGCTAATTAACGAAATTAACAGAAAGGAGAACTTGGAGCAGGTGGAGGAGTTTGTATTTCTGGATAGTATGTTTACGAGAGATGTGAAGGCTGATAGAGATACTGAAATAAGGTTAAATGCAGGTAACTCCATTAGGAGGACTGAATGCCGTTGGTGCTAATAACAAACTGTCAAAAGAAGCGAAACTAGTAGTCCACAATGGAGTGCTGGTATCTTCCCTGATGTATGGCACTGAGGCATGGAACTGGCAGAGGAAGGATGTAAATAAACTGAATGCTGTTCAAATGAAATCCCTGAGGCGTATGTGTGGTAAAAGCATGTGTGATCGTGTGAGAAATGTGTAGCATTTGTTTACCGTGACGCAACTTTCATGAATGCTCCGCAAAGAATGCAAGGCAAATGTAAGCTTAATGAGTAAGATAAAGAAAGGGACCCTCAGATACTTTTGTTAGAGCAGATGGAACCTTTTCACTCTCACCTAATGACTTCTTTCTAAAAAAATAAATATATTGTCTTCTTCTTTCGTGTTGGTCGGTATTTTTTTAAAAGCTCTTCTTTATAGCTCTGTATGGCAGAGTTCTGTAATTTTTACTTTTTTCGAAAGAGAAGTCTGATTTAATTTTTTCTTCTTGTTGAAGAATTTTGTTTGTGCTGATGTTTATAAAGTTTGCATAAACTCTGAACTTCATTGGCCGCTAAACTTTTTCAATAGAAAGTGTTATACATTTAAGTACCTACATGATTTTTTTTTGTTTATAGTGCTACCCAGCGAAAAATCGCTGCAATATTTAGCGAGAATTTTCGGTCCCAGTTGGCGCGTGTCTTGATAACTGTATTTATTATTTATCCTGTTAAATTAATACACCCCAAAGGGAATCCATATTTTTCACCATGTCGGAAGTTAATTCTGTTGCAGACGATCGGGATCTGTCAAATAACAGCGTCACTACGGATGACGAGACCTTCGTTCCGATAAATGGAGACAGTGACGACGGAAGTGACATTATTGCACATCGCAAAGCATCAGTTCCAACCTCGTATGCGCTCACTGTAAAAATAAAACTAATTACATGGACTTCGCGCGGGTAAACACAGTTGTGAAGTGACATAATCTTACATTTTTAATATCTTTTGAAGTTGTAAATGTCTTGTTTTTTTATTAGAAGCATAAAATTATTTACTAGTATAATTGCAGAGAGAATTGTTAAAGTTGATTGATATTATTTGTTCACGTTATTTTATGTTTATGGAACAACATGTTTTTTTTATCTAGTATGTATTGCAAAATAAACATAGCACTAAAAGGAATATAAATACTTGTTTCCTCAAGTATTTTTTATTAATTTAAAATGTTAATGCTTTGTACCATTCCTTTTTACGAGAAGTTGAATAACTACCCCCGTAAACTTTCTAGATTTTTTTTTTAAAAACGAAGAATAATTTTTTTTGGAACGAATCTTTATCTTTTAAAGCAGAGACTTCAAAATTTAACAAATGTAGGTAACATTTTCTAAAAATTTCATTTTTCAATTGTGGTAAGCAATTTATTTTTTTGATTATTCAAAAGTATTACTGCTTTATGTTTAACCATCGAAAAAAAACCGCACGACAAGGTTCTATAAACGTTCTTATACGTTAGTGAAAAAAAAGTTAAAACTATGGGCGAGCTTACAGTAAACATTTTAAATTCATAAGCAATTAATCAACTCTACTTTTTAATATTTTATCTATGTTCTAGTTTATTCTAATTTGTCTATACTTGTTTGTCATTTATTTTTCTTTATATTAACATATCCTGATGAAGGTAACATTGTTATCGAAACATGTAGATATTGTTTATAATATAGTGGTTTATACAAAGTGATCTGTTATTCATTATATTATAAATTCAGATTAAAATCCTTTTTAATATTACTAACCTGGAAAAATAAAAATTAATATAAATATTTGTACTTTGTCGTTGTTGTAAGAATCTATTATTCTATTTACCTTTAGAAGCTTTTCAATATCAACCCCTGGGAAACATACCAGGGCATTGTTTTAAATTTGAGATATCAATAGAGTTGGCTGCTGTGAAATCTGTGGTTGCGGAAGATATAATGTTTGGGGTGCGTAGTAAATTTGCAAATGGAATAAGGGATGACTCGGCTCGCATTAGACATTCTGTGCAGGCGTATTCACCTCCCTACTAATTGGAGTGATAGGGTACAGAAACTGATGGAAAACCAACCCTTATTAATAAAAACACTTGGTTGATTAGTATAGAATATTTGCGTGAAAAATCAGCTCAATTAAAATGTATTTTTTTCATTATATCTTTGTTCTGTCTTGTTACTACTTGTAATTATGGACTTAGACTACTGGACAATCTTATGAATTTATGTATTAGACTACTAGACAATATTATGGATTTATGGATTAGACTATGGCAAACTGATCAACCGGTTCATCGATAAATAATACAAAACTATGTATTCTGCACAATTCAATTGGCCAATTACCGTGATGCTACATTTAAATGTACAAATTATTAATTTATATTATGTTCAATCAAATAATATACAGGACCATACTTACCTGGCAGGTCACTTGAGATTAACACGGTTTATTAATTGTTTACTAGAGAAATTTAGATACAGTTCCGCACACAGAGTACTCATTTGGAAACACATGTTGATTGATGATGCTATTATTTTTAATCTTGGTATTTATTTTAATAATATGTGTTCTATAATGATCGTGATTTGGGAAGGAAAAAAAATAAAAAAATTATGGGCGGTACAACAGTGCCAGGATTTGATTAGAATTTGGGTTTTCAAATTGTTTATAACTATTCACTATTCTTTTATTTATAACTTTATTTGTAACTCAGTTGAAAGTGGAATTAGGCTCTCTTCAGGTTGAATGCATTGATATTGTTTACAAGTCACTGAAAAGATAAAGCCATCAAAGATCGTTATGAGCGAATCTGTGTGGCCGAAGAAGGAATATACTTTTTTCAACGAATAATCATTTTCATTCACCCGTTTGTGGCTTAAGAATCGAAAGGTATTTTGTCAATTGGGCCAAAAAATTACCTGGCTATTCAAATATGGTCAACAAAATGCGAAAGTCATATCGAGCAATAACTGGAAGACATTGCAAAGCCAGGTTATATTATTTTACGCTAACCGTATGTGAAATACCGCTTACAAATTATAATACCATTTATTTGTGCGCTTCGGTTTTAAAACCTGTAATCTCTGATTGCGGAGCTGACGATCCTACCTAAGGTCATCAGAGTACTAAGTAAAAATATTGTGAAAAAAAATCTTAATTTAGCACTTTTTTCCTTAAAACCCATCTTATAATAGAGATATTATAAATAAAATAATATTCGTTTTCAAAACCACCAATAAATGTTTTTAAATAAAACGTTTTGTTTACAATACCAAGAAAAAAGCACTCAAATAATGAATACAAAATTATATTCATTCCTAAAGATTCAAACGTTCTTCAAATAGCAATTTGGTTTCATAAAAACTACCCATTAGTGTTTTAAAATTAAAAAAAAAGTTAAGAGGGAATAATCAGACAAAACCGAAAATATGTAATTTTTAAATCAAATTTTAGACGTATTGACTATTTTTCACAAAAAAATTATAAATTGATTTCGAAAGACTGTTCTTTTATCTAGTAAAGCTATGTTTTAAATTTTGAGAAATTATGTTTATTTTTAGTACAATAAGGTTTTATGGTAGGGTCTGTAGGTCGTTGGCAGATTTGTTAACAAAATTTTGTATTTTACAACACACATTTCAAATTATATAATCACGCAGTAAAATAAATCAATAAATTATCTGGGAAAATTAATTATGTCTCAGTAGAAAAGTAGGCAGTTCATCCTCTCTCAGTTGTTATTCGGCAGTACATCCTCTCTACGAACCTCTTCGGAGACACTTAGTTATATTTTGCATATGTAGGTACACCGTATTTTCACTAAACGGACTGTAAATTGTACATAAGTATAGGGGGCCAACAGTCGAGGACTCAACTGTCATGGAACCGAAAAGTTTGGTGGGACAAAAAATATCAAAAAGTTTTTTCAAAGTACATTAAAAATAAAAAGCCAAGGTATGCTATATGTAGATCATTAGATTAGTCGGGCATCTCCGAAATATCGAAATTTGATTTGTGTGTGCAGTTATATGCAAACATGTACCCTCTATCTAGATCGGTCATAAACACCACCAAAATAATTATAATGCGAATTAAACAAAATAGGGTTAACAAATAAAACAAAAATATTCTAGGTCACTAGTAGGATATTTCAAAATGTTATGCTTATGTACCGGACACTTATTTTATAGCATATTTAATACGTAAAACACAAGCACGTTTATATAATACTTGATTTATGGTGAACATTCGAATATTGATTTCCTTATTATCTCTAAACTTAGTACTTTATTTATTTATTTATTTATTTATTCAACGCCCAGAGGGCTTTTACAGTAGTACAATTTGTTTACGACAGATGATTTTTAAACAGATAGAGAAATGATAAGAATAAAATTAAATAAAAATGCACACAAGTCACAAAAATACAAAAATACAGTGATTTGATAAGTTTACAAAAATACATACATGTTTAGGAATAGTTTTGGAATAAGTTTTTTACAAAATCCACAAAATTCGCCAAGTTGATGTTGAATATGTCGACATCACTTAAGTACTGATTTCCCATAGTGTGAAATCTTTGTATCGGAGAGTGGGCAATGTAATTCCGCTTATGAATACTGCAGTAGAATAGGGTATTTTGTCGTGTGGTTACTGTCGGTATTCGTAAGTTTATGAGTTGTAGGAGTTCGCAACAGTCGAATTTAGAGTTAAGTATTTTGAATAAAAATGTCAAGTCGTTTATTTTACGTCTGTCTTCTAGTGTTTGTATTTTTAGAATATTTAGTAATAGATTATATTTTAAGTCTTCTAGTGGGATATTTAATTTAAAATTTATAAAACGCAGAATTTTTTTTTGTATTCGCTCAATATTATTAACGTGAATTTTGTAAGATGGAGACCAAACTACCGAGTTATACTCAATTTGGCTTCTAACTAGAGATACATAATATACTTGTAGAGATGTCTGACTAATCAATTATACGATCGTTATCCAAGTTGATGTTTTGTTATTAAGTTGTTTATATTGAATCGCTACTATATTATAACTATTGCTTTTTTTTTAAAGTGGGTAAGTACATAAAAATATCAATAAATTTGTCTAGCACGGAGTGAGAATTCATTAAATTTGAAATAAATTTCAGTTTACTTTGTTTTCTCGTATTAAATGCTACCTACGGTACAAAGCAAATAAATCTAGTAGGGCGGGAGGGTACCTAATAAATCTACTGTACGCTTTGGACGATCATGGTTTAGGCTTTTCAGCACGCTTATTCTCAACTCAGCTTTAGCAGATAAAACTGCGTTCAAATATCAACCCTACGCATTATTCTAACGGCGCTAAAACACCCAACTGTCACCCAAAATTACAACAGCAAGGAATTAATTAAAGAAAAAAAATAAAACAATGTTTCTTTGTTAGAACCACTATATTATATTTTATTTGCGCCGACCGGTTTCCTCAGGGCCTCCACACAGGAGGCCCTGAGGAAAATAATTTCTTTCACAGCCTATGTCATCTGTGTGGAGGGTTTTTTTAATGTAAGGAAGGAGAGGAGAGTTCTTGGAAGGAAAAGGGTTTAAGGAGTGGGTAAGAATCTGGGGTTCAGTGTGTCCTAGTCATCCGCTTCCAAGACCTAGACAAACCTTAACCCATTAACCCGGACACCCCTGCTAAATCACCAAACGTAGCGAACCACTCGGGGTGACCTGTGGCAGAGGCGTTGGTTATCCACTAAAGGTTCCCGGGGCGGCGGTACCTATTTCCGCCTCCCAAATTCCAATGACGAACTTACGAGTTGTTTTCCCTATATAAAATGAGGAACAGTCATTGAAGTTTAATTTATATAAACCGGAATTTGTCAATTTATGTCCTTAGCGTCCGCGAATGAGTTCATCGATTTTCTTTTTTAATTTGAAAAGTTAATACTGAATTCCAATATAATGTTTTTAGCGTATTTCACGTTTTAAGCAACTCAATTATTTTTAGACGTTTTCAAGCTATTACGCTCGTCCTAGATTATTGTCATCATAATAATTCAATTGGCTCTCCGAGATTGCAAGGAAGAACTAAGATGTTTATTATGAAGTATTATTTAGCAATAGATTAGAAATTAAAATATTATGTATAATGTATATTGACAGAAAAAAAAAATCTAGGTTATCAGAGCGGTATTTCTGTTCTATCGACAATTTGGGGTTTTGGTATTTGATTGAATCTTTTGATTAGTCTTTGTTTGTGTGGTATGCGGTCAGAGAGGTTAAAAACAATCTTTATTCATTTAAATATTATACATAAAAAAAAAACAATTATTTATAAATAAGTTCTGCCATGTAATTAACATTCAGCGTGACAGCTTTTTCGCGTTCTGAAGGCATTATCAAACTTTTATAATGCCTTCAGAAGGCGAAACAGCTGTCACAAGTAATAATTATAATTCTATGGCATGTTTATAATAAACTGTTTTTATAAATTAAATAATAATATCATTGAATATATAAAAGAAATAAAAATTATAATTATGGAGTTCTACAAAATAAACTTAAAACAACAAATAAAAAAACATACTTTTTTATTTTTAAATTATTCATATAAAATGCAAAACTCTATTAAAAATTTGTATAAAATGAATGTTTACCGGAATTTCATTGCGATTTACAAGAAATTGTCGATTTAATTCTGAAGTAATTTCTTCTCAAAATTCTCCCAGTAAGAGCATTGAGCAGTGGTATAAAATTATATTAATATGTCTTCTTTAAGAGGCCTATCCACAATTTGATATTGCCTTCTAAAGGCAAAACAGCTGACAAGCGTAAAAATAAATTACATATCACAACTCGTTTAAAAATAAAATGTACCTATTAATAATATTGAATATACAAATTAAAATGGAGTTCTACAAACTAAACTTAATAACAATAAATAAATTAGTACTAATGCGAATAAGTTAGCATTCAGATAACCATTTAAATACTATTATGGTCCTTAGCGTCTATTCGCGTTCAGAATAAGACTGAAAATTATTTAACTGTGGCAGTCGACAATTCATCCGTTATGACCTAGAACTAAAGTCACGTGATGAAGGGGCCTGATAAAAGTTTTGGGCCGGATCCTCTGTATTACGACTTGCCATGGGGCGCCCCATGACTATGACGTAGCCGCTTCCACTGTAGCCGTAGAGATACATAGGGATAATTTATCTCGCAGCCGGCCCCTCTTTGCAAACGCGTCATAAATTATCAAGCATATCAACGTACTCCCAGGATCAGATTGAAAGAGATTTAAAGTACCTAACTACATGCATTCTTATTTCTATTTTCGACGTTCATGGGCTTTTTGGAGGAATTTTTTTTTTATGGGCTAATATAATCTATATTTTATTAGATACACATCAGTTTCTGTTTTGTTAGGGAGCTGTTAAAATGTAATATGTTCGTAAACTAAAAAGAAAATAAGCATTGTTCGATTATGTATTTGTACAGCGCCGTTTTCGTTAAAAAATTATCTCAAGGGCGATTAAGTAAATTCGCCTAACTTTTGTAATATCAGGGGTAAAATGCCAATCGCGTGCCTTACGCAAGCTGACACTTTTTTCGTAATAAGGGGTCGTCCATTAATCACGTGATGTTTTTAGCAACTTTTTGACCCCCTCCCCCCCCTGGTGTTATGTGGTGAGGTTTAAGGCTAACTCCCCCCCCCCCCCCCCCAAATCACGTGTATTTTTTTTAGTACAAAGTATAGGACGTTCACCTTTAGAAATCGTGCGTTCAATGAAAAATAAATACACGTGATATATCATTTAACCCCCCCCCCCCCCCCTCATGATGTTTCGTAATTTTTTTTCGACCCCCCCCCCCCTTTCGAGCCTCACGTGATTAATGGACGACCCCTAACTTATTTTTTTTTACAATATGATGGTCTGGTAAATTCTACCATCTTATCGGATTTTACACATTAACATTTTTTTCTATGTTTATATTTAAAGTTTTTTTTTCTCTAGGTAATATTATTTAAAAAAATTATATACCCATAGTGTGCCATATAATAATTACATATAAATTGTGTGTAAACTAAATTATAAATTATCTTGTTAAGACGTGTACCAGAGTGGAAGATGCTCTTATTATCACCCTGGTGTATGATTATTACCATTCAAAATTAAAACTTTGCTTGAAATGCTTTTAGCCGAATTTTGTGACTAGATCTGAATAGATAGGTGCTTCTACACTTTCCTCTTCCCCATCTTCTTCCCCTCCCCACTACCTTCAGCCTCAAGGGATGCCTCACTGGCTCCCAGTTTGGGGGGTAAGGGTACCTCCGCTCCGGGAACTATTTATTGGATAACCAACACCAATATCATAGGTCACCCCAAATGGTTCGCTACGTTTGGCGACTTAGCAAGGGTGCCCGGGTTCATGCAGTGAGTTGTGTCTACGTCTTGGCGGGCAAATTTCCATGTCAAATAATTATTATATTTGACATGGAAATTTTCGACGCGCATTTCACAGATAAAATAAGCATATTTCGCAAGACACGAAACGACAAGCTAGAATAATATCAAGGTACATCATTTCCTTTTAAAACTAATAAAATATGTTTAGTACGCAAGGAGCACTTTTTAAGATTCAAAATACTGTGAAACTGAGGAAAATACAGTGAGATACTAGCAAATCTACGGTGGATTTCTTGGCACGCTAGGGATTAATGCTTAAATTTATTACTCTTTATTTGATAGTGGAACTTATAGATTTTTTTTTATTAACCAATACATATAATATACAATTAAACAAAAAATATATAATATATAATATTGGAGGTAACAATACCTCCCTAATTGAGAAATTCTCGTGTTTAGAGAGGGAGCACTATCAGATTGACAGTACTATGCATACTTGACAGTTGTTACAATTTGGATGTATGTAGAAGTACTTTTTTTTTAAATGTATACAATGAATAATAAGTTTGAAATTTTTTTTTTGCACAATGGAAAATTTTTTTACAATGAAAATATATGTTGGCATTTTTTTTTGTACATAAACACAATGTGAATTTTCATACATAGAGAAAATTTAAGTTGACATTTTTTTGTTCAGAATGGAAATATAAGTTGGGATATCGTAACACATTCCTAAATCTAATAAGTAGTAAAATGTCCTTTAAGTTTTTGTTTAAAAATTTCATAATTCCTTTCGGATTGTATTTCTTTGGGGAGTTCGTTAAAGCATTTTATGGCTGAGTATGTGTAATGATGTTGGGCTGTTGTTGTATTAAGTTTAGGGATTATTATTTGTCCTAAGGTTCTCAGCCTGGTGCTAAATGACTTTGTTGTTAGTTTATCTTTGTGGATTTGAAGTAATGCATTTTTTTGAAAAAATTTATTTAGTGGTAGTACTTTGAATTCATCGAATAATTTTTGGGTTGAACAGTCTAATTGTTTCTTTAGAATAATTTTGATGAGTCTTGTATGTACAATTTCTAGTGGGGTTAAGTTGGTTTTATACGCTCCTCCCCAGCCTATTATTCCGTATTGTAGAACTGATTGGGCTAATGCATAGTAAACTTTTAGTAGCATAGATTTTTGTAGAATATTTCTTAGTTTGAGGAATACGTAATAAATTTTGCGTATTCTGTTTACAGTTTGTGCAATATGTTCTGTCCATGATTTCTGGACAAAACTTCAAATCCATTAATGGTGTTAACAGTCTTGCTTTTTTATCAGTTAATGGAGTATAAAATTACCAAGTTATTGGTTTTTATATTACATCCGTAAAAGTTACTCGTTAATGCCACCTAATCTAAACCACTAAAAATTATTATTTTTATTTCCACATACACGGCACAACATGTGCCACAGTATAATGTAAAGTTAAATCTAAAAAAAGGTAAGGAGTAATAAGTCAAGGTAATAAGTAAAAGTAGGATGTAAGATGTAAAAAGCATAAGTAAAAGTTAAAATAAAAGTTAATGGTTAAGAAATAAAATAGTAAAAAGTAACTATGAGATATTTAAAAAAATAATAAATAGTACAAACGTTTTAAATCTTAATATATAAAACAAAGACGGGTTAGTTACAATTTACACCATTTACAACTCAAGAACGGCTGGACCGATTTTTATGGTCCTTAATTTGTTGGATTTGTCTCCGCCCCGAATAAATACAAAAATATCGGAAAATTCACGAAGAAAAAATTATGAAGAAAATTCTTTTCCACGTCCATTTTGTATTGAACGAATTTTCATATTTTGTAAGAGCTGCAGCAATATTGTGTTAAGTAGATATAATATTGAATAGTGAGTGAATTCCAAAAATTCAAAAACGTCGAATGTCAATACCCTGATTGTTTTGCTTTTGTTCTTAAACTTATAATGCTCCCCCTCTTTCTTACGCAATAAATGTCAACAGTCGAAAATGAGACAAACGGTGAACGTATGTCTGCACCCCTCCAAAGTAAAAATAAAATATTTATAAATTTTTCAAAAGAAGCAAACACATTGTGACTTGACATTTTAAATAAATAAAAAGAAAATACTTTGTTTTAGGTCACTTTATTGATATTTTATAGTCTACCAGTTTCGGTACCTCCGTACCATCCTCAGGACTGTTATAAAAATACTCAAAGTCAGTATTTTTATAACAGTCCTGAGGATGGTACGGAGGTACCGAAACCGGTAGACTATAAAATATCAATAAAGTGACCTAAAACAAAGTATTTTCTTTTTATTTATTTAAAATATTTATAATAAATCTCCTTCAGACATATAAAGAAAATGAAACGTAATTCCCGTAAGTATGTGCGACAGTTGCGCATCGATAACTGCTTCATTGTTTAATTTTTAACTTGATAAAAAAACTGATTCAGCTAATAAGTTAACACAGCAGATATTGATTCTGAGGTGGAGTGAAGTTCGTCGGATCAGCTAGTATAAAATATAAAAAGGTATAAAAAGAAAGAAATGCTCTTACGAGAAACAAAAAAAAAATAGGTAGGTATTATGGATTGTATTTCAACCAATATGATAAATTTGTAAATACTTACCTATGATATATCATTATTAAGGTGTTTTCAAGTCTTGCTGAAAAATAGTAAAGCTATTATCTGTCTTGATATTTCCCGTTTTTCGGATATTTTTATTCGTTTTTCAACGTTTTCCATAGAAAAGTTGAAATATGAATGTAAAAAAAAATATGACACCAACCTTAATGATCTGGAAAACGGCACTGCACGACAGTAAAGCCAAACTGCGAATGATCAAAGAGCTTTTAAATTGAGAGGGTGGGCTGAAAAGTAATGCACACATGCATGCAAAACACGAAAAAGAAAACAAATAACAAGATCGGGCAAAAGGTAAATTAAAGTATTTATTCTTTAACATAGTCACTGTTAAGGCTAACGCATTTCTCCTAACGTGTAACAAGTTTTTTCATTACGTAACTTAAAAATTTATCCGACATTTCTCGAATCCAGGACTTAACAGCTGCCTTCACCTCATTGTCCAAGGTGTTATGATTACCCTTGAGGTATCTCTTGAGTAGAGGAAAAAAAATTTAGATTTTGCAGAGGCTCTAATCGACGCTGTTCGTTCTCGTTTGTGAAACGGCGTGGTACCCATCGTCCACAGATTTTATGGTACCCTAATTGTTCAACAATAAAGCCAACATGTTCCTTAGATATTCCAAAAATGGTTTTTGATACGCTTTTGATAAGTTTTTGATACTTGACAGCCATTTTGAATCAAATCGTGGTCTAGTTTGGATTTTTAATAGTCTGTATCAATGATCGAACATCTACTGCGTGTTTCATCAACAATTATTGCTTTTTAGAGCTCACAATCATGAAATTTTATTACCCATTGATTTACATTAGACCAAACAACAGCATCGTCACCATAAAGCTCCTTTAAACGTTGATGAATCTCAGTAGGAGTCACCTTTTCAGCAGTTAAAAATACCATTTAGTATCATACCGTGTTTTGCTACCTCCTTAATTAGCCAACGTTTCGGACAGCATAACAGTGCTGATTGGCAATGGCTAAAGAAGAAGAAAGCGCAATATGGCATAATACGCCAAAAATAAATCACGATAAAACTTTTAACCGTGAAAATCTAAAAAAATATACAGTAAATAGTAAGTTTCCACAGATATTTTGCGATCAATTCACATTTAACGAAGTGTTGATATTTCATGTTAGACGAACCGTGCGGGCTATCCGAGAAGAAAGTGTGGAACTGTGGAAAAGAATGAATCGAGTGGAAATGAGAACTTTATCTCCATCGTATCGTTTCATTTCCACCTTAAATGTGTAACGCGTCACAAGTTGCCTTTTTCAAGAGAAATATGATTATTGTTTTGTTCGCGAAATATGAAGAAAAATGGTGTTTCATTCGTCCTCTGGATGCTAATGGGTTTTCTTTACTTTGCATGGAAACAAAGCACAAGATTTTTATTTTTATTTTACACGAGTTGGAATTATTGCATTTTCACAAGTGTTTTATACTCGGTACTAAGCTTGTGTTAAACTTTAAATCACTAGACACTAGACGCTGCCAAGGAATAAATTAAGTTTCTTAGGATATCCAAGTTTTTAAAAAATGAAACTTCTTTCGCACCGTTGTGATTTGAAACTAGAAGAAACGGAAATGACACTAAAAAAAGACAAACACGTACATTTATAGAATTTAGCCTGCAAGAGAATGAGATAGGAATAAAATATTTATTGAATTGAAAACTTCTTTAACACCGTTATGATTTGAAACTCGCTGAAATGGAACCGAGCGACACTAAAAAGAGACAAGCACATTCATTTACAGGATTTAGCCTGCGAGAGAATGAGATAGCGATAAAATATTTATTTAATTCACGGCTACTCGGTTCCAATATATTACGATAAATCCACAGTCCTCCAGTGGTATAAAGCGCCTTACTTAGCGGCCAGACATTCAGCGGACCATGGATCGAATCCTACGAAATCCAAAAACAAAAATATACATATTTATATTTTTGTGAAACCAAAATCCATTCTTCAAATCACTCTAAAATGAACAGGCAAAGAAAACACAAAAAAGCGACATCTAGTGACTTCGAAGAAGAAAACACAAATACCAATAAGATGACCAAATGTATAGGAAAAGGTGCACTCGAATTCGACGAAAAAAATATGGAAAAAAAATATTCTTCACATTGATAAAAAAAAGTGCCTTGTGGACTCCCCACCCTTGTCTAATTTAGTTTTCTGAAGGTTTCACTTCTATCGCATCTGAATTGCACACTTTAATTTTTTGTTTATGTGGATACTGAGAAATTGAAAGCGATATCTAAGAACACATATTTAATTCTTAATGTTAATGGAATTTGACCTTTATCACATAAAAGATAGTAAATTCTTTACGATAGTTTCAATTTCCCTGTATTTTTTAAAAATTCTTTGACGTCTGAATTAACACGATGAAAAATGTATTGCTAATTAATTTTTTTTTTTTGTATTATTCGTAATTCCGGTTAAAAACGAGACTACCTGTCTTACGAAAGAATTAACATGAAGGAGTGGTCTAATAAACGTTAAGACGCGAATTATCAGGTAGAGATAGAGATGGTAGAATAGGAGATTTTCTAATATTCTCAGGTTATTCGTTATCGACGGCCGGTGTAGTCCAGCGGTAAGGCTCTTGACTCGCACACCGAAGGTCGCGGGATCGAATCCCGGCGTGGAAAATAAATTTTATTAGATTAATTTGTGTTATTTCACAATTTATTCATTTAAAATAATGTATAGTATATTTGCGGCACGTTCCAGAGTGGAAGATACTCTCAGAATCGCCCTGGTGTAAGACCACCATTCAGAATTGAAACGTTGCTTGAAATGGCATTAGCCGTGTTTGGTGACCAGATCTGAATAGCCAGGTACTTCCCCACCTTCCTCTTCCCTATCTCCTTCCCCTCCCCACTACCTTCAGCCTACCCCAACATACCCCAATTGGGGATGCCATAGTCTCACTGGCTTCAGACGGGAGCAGTTGGGATACTTTTGCGGTATTCATGTAAAAAAAATCATCAAAAGTCACTGATTGTAAAACGGGAATGAAAATATGTTTTTAATAACAATCATAATAAATAATACAATAAAAAAGTGTTTATTAATTTTATGTAGTGATGAATGAAATATTTTTCCTTCATACACTTTTACCTGCAGATTCAATGACCAAATGTTAGTACAAGTTATATTACACCCTAGTAGGATGTTACCCCTTTCGACAAAGTTGAAAAATTGCTCAATTTTTCTATTATATCGCCGTACATTGCAAAATACAACACGCAGGTCTGCGATACGGACCCAAACTCGGCATGCAGATTTATTAAATAATAAATCTTGGGTCTTTCAGTGCCGCGAATTCTTATGGAGGTGGTTCGGGGCTGCATATAGGCGAAGATAAGAATTCCCGTCTCCTCAGGAACGGAAGTGCATATACAGTAATGTGCGCGGGATCGGAAAGTTCCTTCGCTGCTGACACTGCAGTTGTGCAGTTTATGGCTATTGCATCCCTGGAACCTCCCAGACAAACAGTGGAATAAACTTAATATACTGCCAGTGGTGTGCTTGCAAAATATAAGTCCCCTAGGCAAGTTAAAACGTCATTAAATCAACCTGATCTAGAAATCATCAATAATCACCTGTTAGTGTATTCATAATTAATACCCTAGCGTCTTTATGGTTGAAATTTAAAAACTCGATTTCGAGTACATCTCTGACGCCGCGCCTTATGCAAAATCATTTTTTGGCGTGAAGTTTGTTACGTAAAGCTGCTGTCATGTCCCCCGCAGCCCACAGAGCCTACAAAAACGTGCGGGACGGGTTTTTAACTGCTAGTATATGTACAATTCAACAATGTTATACATCTTAAAATAAAATTATTGCACTTTTGTCATTGTAATTGAAAAATAAAGCTATTTTTCCATTAGCGCTACACAGGAGGCCCTACAGTAAAATAATTCCCCTCAGCGAATGCTGTGTTGAGGGTCTTTATAGGAAAGGAAGTTATGGGGGGGAAGGAATCTGGGGACCAATGTGTCCAGGAGTGACGGACGTATGAATCGTCCCACTGTGGTTCAAAGTGATGTTCTACTAGAGTGTTCAAAAGGTCTACTTTAACCAGTCTCTCCGGATCCAGCCTGTCACGCAGTTGGAGGGCAGGCTCGTCAGCCACCAAGACCCATACAAACCTCACCCTTACGAACTCATGCACCCCTGCTAAATCACCAAACGCAGCGAACAACCTGGGGTGACCCATGGCAGAGGTGTTGATTATCCAATAAATGGTTCCCGGGGCGACAGTACCCATACCTGCCTCCCAAATTGCTTGTCCGAAACATTGTTTCAAGAAGGAGGAAGAAACGGAAGACGTCTCAACACCTCAAAATCAATTCTAGATATTGAGGCACTTTTAAAAAATCTGACAGCGCACAAATAAAGAAATCGAGTGCAGTCACATGCGTTAGAAATGAAACCTTCACCCACAAAATCTCAACCAATAGGAGCCTTGAAAAGTGTGCTCATAATCAAAGCGGTCAACGCAACGCTTCGTAGGTACTGATACGTAGGTAAGGTTTAATTCTATCTCATTCTCTCGCAGGCTAAATCCTATAGATGAATGTGTTTCTCTCGTTTTAGTGTCACTTGTTTCCGTTTCACCGAGTTTAAAATCACAACAGTGCTAAAAAATTTTCACTTCAAAAGTGGCAAATGATATTAAAACTAATATGGTAAAGGAAAAGTGAAGAGAAAGATAGGATGGGCAAAGGAGATGCTCTCGATACATCCTATACTTATGCATTCATTTGTGATCATGCGCATTACTTCGGTTCCATGTTTCTAAAAATATCGAACCGAGTTATTGAGTTAGTGTATATACTGCGTACATACACGAAGAATTTGGAATTATTTCTCAGGTTAGTTGCAAATGAGAAAAAAAATCGTGATATCAGGTTGGCCTTATTGGCAGGATTTGTATAAGTTGGTTAAGATCAGGTGAGTCCATTATGTTACGTATTGTAATAATAATAATATATCTTTATTCAATGAAATTTGCAAAATTATAACTAAGAAAGTACGTGTTCAGTGTAGTTTACAATGGTTTATAGATTACATTCATACAAAAAGTTAATACATAGAAAATAATATACACATGAACAGTAGGTCAAAGGTAGATTAAAGAATATATATTTATAGTTATATAGTTGAGGATTGTTATAACCCGCCTCACTAGGCTAGCCTGTGTTGATCAATCATTATCATTACATAGTTAAAATGAAGTCGCTCACAATGGATGTGCGCATAGATCTTTTAAACTACGCAACGGATTTTCATGCGGTATTCACCAATAGATAGAGTGATTCAAGAGGAAGGTTGATATGTATAATACATTCTTATTATAGTAGAGAAAAGCCGAGAAATTCAAATATTCAATTCAGGCAGCGGGCAGCTGGCAAGCAGGTGGTGTGAATTTTATAAAGGTTGGGCAATGGCGTTGTACTTCGTTAGCCACAGCAACGTGTGGCCGGGTCTGCTAGTAAATATAATATATCAAAGCTCTAAGACCCAGGCTCCTTTGTGGCTTCCCAAATTGTCCAAGTAGTTGTTACGCCCCTGAGTAAAAGTCCCGCTTCACAATGTACTTTTGCTAGGCATACCTCGTCACGGGTGATTGAAGAAACAAAACTTTTCAACTTTTACTGCTTTGGAAATACCTCTTCAGCTCCAGAGACATCATTTTTGATGGGATCCGAGAACATAGTCTCACATTTTACATTTCATTTAGTTGGAAATGTTCTTTCCGATGGCCGTACCACTGCAAAACTTTTAAAAGGACTTTCTATTTAACCCTTCCCTACCCAAGATTGCAAACGACCCTACCTAACTTTATAATGTGAAATATTTCAGTGAACTTACACAATACCTACTTGCTATAAATATCAACTAAGCCAAAAATTTATATTTTCTCAATAATTTTAATTTTTTCTATAAAACTATTACAATGATTATTACAGTAGGTAGTTAAAAATTTATTTGAGTACTTAACGATAAAAAAATTGGTTAACTAAAAGATTGATATATCAAAAGAGGGGAAAAGAATTTTTAATCCTTATTTCATTTTAAATGCATATAATTTATGTAGATATTTTTATAATAATACGTATTTTGTACATTTTTAATTTTTTTTATATATAAACTCCACACAGGAGGCCCTGAGGAAAATTATTTTCCCTCGGGGCCTATGTCATCTGATGTGCTGTGTATCTTTTTGAGGAGTAGAAGGAATGAACATGTCTTGAAGAGACCCATGTTGAAGGAAGGAGAAAACACAAAGGCTGGCATATCGTTCCACAGCTGAGCTGTGTTGAACACAAGAACGAGTCGAAGAAGCGACCCGTACTGAGTGACAAATTTCAACCGTGTGAGAATAAAGAAGAATTGAGTATAGAATAATGCAGAAATTATTTTAACGAATATTTAAACTCAGTATTGTTCCACAAAGAAATATACGAGTCACTGAAATATTATGGAGCAGACCGCCAGGGAAACAAATGTTGAGATCCAATGCGTACCAGAACACAAATCGGAGAATCTAATATCGATAATAAAACAACTTGGGACCGTGATTTCCCGCCCCATTGCCGAATCGGAAATTCTTAACATCCATCG
Source organism: Limnephilus lunatus (assembly GCA_917563855.2). Taxonomy (NCBI): domain Eukaryota; kingdom Metazoa; phylum Arthropoda; class Insecta; order Trichoptera; family Limnephilidae; genus Limnephilus; species Limnephilus lunatus. The sequence continues at coordinate 102,311,746 of OU830593.1, read as the reverse complement.
AGTCTCCAAGATTAAACCAGATTCCAGAAGGCCAAAAACAATAATCGTGAAGCTCCCGAGCGTGAGGGCAAGAGATGAAGTCCTGGCTGCAGTCGTCAGCTTCAACAAGAAAAACAAGAACTCCAAGCTAAATTCGACTCATTTAGGCATCGACGATATCAAATCGCCGGTATACGTCAGCGAAAATCTCACACCAGCAAACAAGGCCTTGCATGCTGCCACGAGGATTAGGGCGAAAGAAGTCAATTACAAATTCGTGTGGATCCGAAATGGTAGAATCCTCGCTCGCAAAGACGAAAACTCGGCGCATGTGGTGGTGATCCGCAACCAGGACTCATTGGCTTCGCTTATCTGATTCCCTACCTATCTTTGTCTAAATTTCAAATTGTGCATTATCTGTGAATTATGTAAACTGAGATGGATAACCTAAGAATTTATTACTTCATCAAATCAGGTTCAATGTTCCTAGAATTGGTTCACGACTTGTAAATCATGTTCCGTTAAATATTAAAAAATATCGAACTAAGCTGGGGTATGACTCAGCTTTATCAAGAATGTGCCGTAATTTTAATGAGGCTTATAAAAAACATTCAATTAATTTGACAATGTCAACATTGGCCAACTTCAAATTGTCTATTAACAAGATTTAAAGCTCCTTTTTATATTGTTATATAAACTTATAAACTAAACCTTTAAACTTAAATTATAATATTATTGTTCTAAAAACTTGTTTCAAAATTTTGTAATATATGGTATGTGTGTGTGAATGATTGTATATATATGTAAGTATTATGTTATCAATGTTGTGTTTGTCTTTAATTAGTGATAGCATCAACCATGGTTCAGTGTAATTGTATCTGTGAAAGCTTTCATGTAAATCACTGTTGACAAACCTAATAAAAAAAAAAAAAAAAAAAAAAAAAAAAATTACGCTTACTGTGGATTGTCATTTTAGTAGGTAAAATATTTTTTTTACGTAATTTCATTTTATGTTTAACATGTGAACTGTTCTGAGGTAGATGGCAGGAAAGCACTTTAATGTTATTGATTAACTAGGTAGTATTAAATTTAGACAAATATGTGAAGAAGAAGAACTAATAAAGCATGTAGTGTGTAAAAGAAGAAGAAAAATATTATGTTTTTTACAGATTTTTAAAAAGATGACGATTAGATAAGATAAAAATGAATTTAAAAAAATACAAGTGAAAAGGCAGGGCAATTCTATTAGCAATGCAAAAAGAATTTTGGAAACTGAAGAATTTTTTGAGCTTATTATAGTAGCGAGAAGGTTAGAAATGTTTTTCCTTGAATTCATTTATTTCTTGAATTATTCACGTAGTAAATTCATAATAGAAATACTTTTTTATTAATTTCTCTTTTGCTAGATTTCAAATCATATCAGATGGGATTTTGAAATCATTCCGGTACAAGCTGGCATAGATAAAATCGAAGTACTAAAATAATCGACTATAATATCATTTTACTTAAAGTAAAATACGTTACATTTCTGTTCGAATTTTTTATACAATTTTTTCCTTGAATTCCATTTCCAATGAAGTTTATTTAATCGCGATAACTTCCCCGTGTATTGTTGCAATTCCCAATAATAATATCGAGAAATCATAACATTCAAGGCATTAGTAATTTGGTTTAATGTATTTGTTGAGTAAACATATAGGTACCTATCTAATATTATGTCCAATATGGTAAACACAAATATATATAGGGTAAATAGATTGCTTATAATATTATCTTAATGTGTTATAACGCAATACTGATGGAAGTTATCGTGAGAGTTTCGAAATCGATTGAAATAATTCTTTCGAATGACTAACTCGAACAAGAGAAACCGATAAAGAAGTCGAAGAGTCGGGGAGAGTCTAAAAAAAGGTCGACGATTTCGCTATCAGTTTTACGAAATTTATAAAGAATTTTGGCGTCAACATTTTTGAACGCGAAAACCGGGCAAGAGGTTTTCTCAATCGTCTGGAGCCAGTTAGACTATGGTATCCCAAGTCGGGGTATTTTGTGAGATTGAAGATAGTAGGGGGGAAAAGATGAAAAGAGGAAGGTAAGTAAGTACCTACCTGGTTATTCAGATCTGGTCATCAAACATGACTAAAGCCATTTCAAGCAACGTTTCATTTCTTAATAGTGGTTGATACTGAGAGTATTGAAAAGAGAGAGCGAGACAGAGAGATTGGAAAGCAACTGACTGCTTATAAATTTATATTTGGTCACTTATTGCAGCAACTCATGGTCACTCATCAAAAGCAAAGTTTCGATTTTGACTGGTGATCCACTGAGTCAAAAAAACACAAATATTTTTTAAAATTTAATATCGGCGTCTCTGATTTTGAACCCCCAACCTCTGGCATAACAACATCTTGATCGCTCTGCCACGAAAGTCGTGAACGTTTGTCTAAAACTACTTGACTCTCTTATGGCTATAATTCATATGAAACCTTTCCCACTTAATACCAACTAAATACGAAATGTTAACCTTGAAAGGGTCCCAAAAGAACAATCTCAAATAAAACATTACACAACTCTTTTCAGACATTCATATTCGCAAAGCAAGAGTAATTCAACAAAACTTCGCTTCTTTACCGCTAAAAGGTTTGGCACAAAAAATATATTTGCAATGAATAAATCAAACCAAAACTTTTTACAAATAATATTTCATTAGTTACGAACATGACTTGGCACTTCTCCGACTAGTACTTACTGAGGCCCAAACGAGTTAAAGTTATTTAACTTGCATTCAATACAAGTTGTTTAAAACTTATTCATTAGTGGAGTTTATAACCCGGAGGTGTGCCAAAGTGCGCGGAGCCCACTGTGACATTTACGCCATTTGCGGTTGCGCCACTGGTAATGTAATTTAAATTGAAGTTTTTTATAAAAACTTTGACTTGAATTAGCAGTAACAAATAATAACAACTTTGTTTATAGTGACAGCTATAATATGCGCTTTATTTCATATATTACGTGAGCTATTTTTCATATATAATATGTGCTATATTTCAAATTGTGACTTCAATACAAATGCTTGACACTATTAGCGACAAAATTCATGAACAAGGTTCTAGAATTCAATTGAAGAGCTTTTAATGACCAAAAATCCTGCAGTATGGCAAACATAAAATTAGTTTTTTTTTTAAACTGATAAATATTGGGTTTTTATATTTTCACAGCCAAAAGTATTTTCGTTATTTGTTTTTGGACACTGTAACGCTGTTTGAAACGTTGGCTAAAGAAGGGGGTAGCGCAACAGGGCATAACACCCCCAAAACAAATAACGAAAATTATAATTATTGGTTTGATTCCAATTTAATGAGTATTTTAATTAATTTTAAACTTTATTCAAATAAAATATACCAAAATTGATTTTAATTATAGGTACCTACTCTTAGCACAGCTACGAACATATTTCTATCATTTTACTGTACCTATTTTATCATTTATTTTTATTGTTTATAGAATTTGTTTATTACTTTGACGAAACAGAGCGGTGTGTGTAAAGTGCAATGCTCATATACAGAATGTCATGTGAAGAAAAAAAATACAACATGATATTAATGTATTTAGAAAGAAATTCTATATTCATATCTGTTACTAATGGCATAAAATATTATGTTTTCATTATACATATTCATTAAAAAAGCCTCAAATAACATTTTTTGACAGGAAGATGTTTGTTTTAAGGTATTTCGCGAAAATAAATAAATATTTTAACATACACAGGTGAATGCAAATCAAACGTCATTATTTTGTAGGGGATACTGCTCCCAATTATTTCAGTGATGTATAACTTAAATCTTCGATTTCAGCGATAGTGTGAAGAAACGTTAAAGTTAAAGCAGAAACGTAGTACCAATTAGGTACGTACGTGCCATCAAGCATTTTCAAATATATTTTTGTCACTTGTTACAATATTTGTTTTAAAATTTCATTTTATTTACCATTTGACAACTTAATCTCAAAAAAAATCTTAGGATAACCGTCTGAATTCTCTAGCATTAAACTCAAATTTCTCTTCGTTAAGGCGAACATTTCTACGAAGTGTCAGGCTATTTGCACTTGTTTGTGTAGAGATTTACGCTAAGATGCCTAAAGGCTTGTTAGGGCCACTCAAGAAACCGCCTTTCTCAGCTCCCCGGGGATGCTCGAGGAATAATCTACACAGCATCAATCTTACGAATTAGTAGTGTGCCACTTAGGAGAAAATACAATGATAACTTATTAAACAAGGACATTTAATTTTTTATGTGAATACCGCACAAGCGTCCCAGCTGCTCCCGTCTCCAACCAGAAAGAGACCATGGCATCATCAATTTTGTTACGTTGTGAAGCTGAAGGCAGTGGGGAGGGGAAGGAGATGCGAAAAAGGAAGGTGGGGAAGTAATTGGCTATTTTAATCTGGACACTAAACACCGGCTTAAACCATTTCTTACACGAGGACGACATAGTAAATCCACTCTGCAACGTGCCCCAATTATAATATAAATTATTTAAATGAATACATTACGAATTGGCCCAAATTTATCAAATAAATAATATTTGCGCACGTGACCTTCGGATTGCTAATTGAGAGCCTCACCCCTTGACCACGGAGGCCGTCAAAATTATATTATCATAAGTATATTTATACTATAATAGATATATCATTTCTTCAATCTTAGCAAAGTAACTTTGTGGCATTATTTATTATTTAATTTATAAGATATAACTTTGTAAAAACCACTTTTTATTAAACAATATCGACATGTTTCAATAACAATGTTATCTTCTTCAGGATATGTTAATATAAAGAAAAATAAATTAAAAACAAGTAAAGACATATTAGAATAAACTATAACATAGACAAAATATTAAAAAGTAGAGGTGATTAATTGCTTAATTAATTGCTATTTTGTCTATGTTATAGTTTATTCTAATATGTCTATACTTGTTTTTAATTAATTTTTCTTTATATTAACATATCCTGAAGAAGATAACATTGTTATTGAAAGATGTCGATATTGTTTAATAAAAAAGTGGTTTTTACAAAGTTATATATTATAAATTAGATATATCATTGTTTTAATGTAAATCTTTAACCGCAAACTTATTCAGAGATTTTATAAGTAATTATTGCAATAAACATGAACAGATATTAAACATGTTACTACGCCCAAGTAACAAAATAAAATAAAATAAGTAGAAAATTATGCATGGTGCCTACTTATTCTTTTTTTTTAACGAAATTGTAAAAGTAGTATTTCAATAAGCGTTGATTTATCCGCACTTAAACTAAAAAAATTGAATTTTCTTTTGGATGGCGGACCGTTCCTGATAAAAACTCATTAGGGGAGAATTTCTTACTCTACGAGGCTACGTTCGGCTGCAGTTTATTTTGTGAGACACTTTTATAGCCTTCACCGATTTTTATAAATGGTTGTTTTTAAAAAATCTCACGGCAATTTAATTTCTATCATTTTTAAGTGGTAGATATGAAGCTCTTTTAATAGTTGGGCAGAATATACAGTTCTTATTCAGAGGTGGAGGTTTCGAGTTTCGATTTGAACCCTATTTAATATGAGTTTAATGAACATTTTACTCTGATCGGACGTTTTTAAATCGTAATATTTGAACTAATTTTACCAAACAAAATTATAAGTAATAATTATTGGCCTGAAACACTCATCTACATTGAAAAAATCTCCCGAGAAAATATACATGCCGCCGATGGGACTCGAACCCGCGTCCTTCTGGGGTGGAAAAATCCTTCTTTGCAGGTGGAAAAATGTAATAAGCAGTAATTGTTGAATGAAACACTAGTATACATTGAATTATTTGGCGGGTAGGAGATAAGCCGACGTAGCTCAGTGGTTTGACAGGAAATCAGAAGGACGCGGGTTCGAGTTCCGTCGGCGGCATGTATCTTTTCTCGGGAGATTTTTTTCAATGTTGATGAGTGTTTTAGGCTAATAATTATTACTTAAAATAATTGTTACCATTTTACTATGCATAGAAATCTTGTCTTAAACATTAGTTTATCAATTAAAAATAATAATTAGTATTACCTACGTTACTTTCGAGATTAAATAATTGTACAAAAGATTACGCAATTACGGCGTTGTGAATGCAAGAACACACCCACTCAACATTATCCGGAGTTAATGCAGTATTATTGTTGGTAATGCATTCGCTCATGTTGGCACTCTCAACTGAATACACGCGCTTTATAATTCTATATGCATAAATATTTCAGATTGAAAGTATGAATTATATCAACATCTAGTGTTTAGTATTCTAAGTGCCTTATAATTTTGACTGTTATGTGCTTATTGTGTCCCGGATAATACGAGGCCGCCGACATCCGATTCTTTTAAGGTAAAGAATTAACTTACTGGGATGATTTACTATACATGGCAGAAAATGGAGATATTTTCCGCTTGTCCTTCAATAAGTGCACGAAAAATAATTTTACCTATAACTACGTTGTTTATCTACATGTAACCATGTTTGTCCAACATTCAACCTTAAAAAAATAATATACTTATAGCCCCGTGATTGTGAAAAATCACTTCAAAGAGCGATGTACAAAATTATAACATATTTCCATATATTACTATGTACAGACTAGACCGTTTAATCACGCGAGACCATATTTGTCCCAGCTCACATAGGTTACATATAAATCGTTGCTATCATAGTGAGAAATATGATCTATTGGAAATAAAAAATAACGCGCTATATATTCATACCTATCTTTAAATTAACCACAAATAATTAAATCTACACCTTTATGCAATCAAAGTTTCTGACCGCAATTTAAAAAGAATTTTTGAAACTTTGTGAACTTTTAGGAATTATTTTTGGATAAAATGACAAAAAAGTGAGGTGACAATAACATTTATAATTCACCTATCTAATAAATTATGTATGAGTTTTTATTTTTTTCTTTAGCAGTCATTTTAGTTTAAAAAAAACGTATGTTGAGCAATTTGTAAAACTTTTCAAAGTGTGCATTAAAAAATATATATATTTTTAAAAAATTACAAGATTATCTCTAATATTAAAATTTGATAGGGTATTTTATCGCCTTTCAAAAAAAGTTATTAGTTTACGGATACGTTCACAAAACACTCGTTTACTTGGATTTTATTGCAAAGCGAAAATATTTTTATCCTATACCAAACTAGTATAATAACTTATGGCCAACAAATTGCAACCACCAGTTATTCGATCACATCGTTTCTCGATCACAAAACCATATAATTTTTTAACACTTTTACAATGTATTGATTTTTCTACTATTTTTTCAAAATAAATAACTGCGATCAAATATAGTTTTTCATAGTTAAAACCACAACGAGAGGACGTCTATAAAAACTTAACCTTTGAGCTTTTCATGAGGCGAGGAGATGGAGAAACGAAGAAAAAAGGTAGTAGGCACCTATAATAAACTTGGTTTTTTAGATTTAACTTTTCTATGGTTATTTCAACCAGTTTCAATTCTGAAAAATCGAGTCTGTATTGTTATTCTCAAGGTGGATGGTATTAAACTTACTCATATTTAGGAATTCTTTGGCTTGCTTGCATACTTATAAAAAATGATCAAATATTGTGCAAATTTCGCAGACCTTCCTTGAACAGAAACGTTTTGCTACCCTCCATTAGCCGAAGCGAAAACTCAATTATATCATAGACACCCTTGTAAATCGGAACCACTCTGTTCTTAAGTGGCTGAAGATACCGAAGGCGCCCTCTATCAAAATTTTAAGCAAAACACGCAGGAATGCCTTTCAAATTTACGTAAGAAAATTATATTTTCAATAAAGCATTTGTAACAAGTCAGTAACAGAACAAAAGTTTCACAGAATTTTTTCGGTTCACTATTAAATTACTACTTTAATGTATTTTGATTTTTATCATGTTATTCTCAAAATAACGTGTTCATTTTGGGAGAAACGGTGGAAAAATTATGGTTTTCTTTTTCAACAGAATCGTAGAAAAATTGTTATTTAAGCGCCCTTGGGGCGATTTTTCACAAAAACGGCGCTATATAAATTATCCAATTATTATTGTTATTATTATTAAATTAACCGAAGAATTTCTGGTAAGTAGACCGGAGTAGAAACTTGAGAAATATAAGATAAGCGCAAATGTCTGAGATTGGTTGGCGATTAATTAATTTTTTTAATTTAATTTTTTGTATGTTTTATTATAAAGACAAAGTAATACAATATGACAGGAAAAATAAAAATATTTCACAGAAAAAAGAAAAGACCCAATACACTAGTTTTAAGTAGTTTGTAAATGGATGCTTTTACTTTGAAGATATAAATAAACTTATTTTACTTTATTATGCAGTTATATTTTTTTGTGTTAGAGTCTAATACAAATTATTTCTTTCGGCGAGCCAATTCTTCAACATAATATTGGTTTTACCATTTGTACATTAATTAATGTAATCGAATAAATTCGGGACGTACTTGACTTGCTTAAACCAGTGCTTCCTGACATTATTTGGAGTAAAAAATGTTAATCATATTTTGGTCTCCGGTGACCTTTTGAATGTTTTTTTTTTCCAACATAAAACATAAAAAATCAGTAGGTATTGGACGGTAAGGGTTGGGTCAAGGAATGGGGTGGTTACTCGGTTGAGTGACCAGTGATGACATTTGTATAATTTTTTGTTGTTTGGTTTTGACGAAAAAAAAATTAAAACCAAATAATAGATACATAAAAAAAAAGTCACCGAAGAGCAAAATTTCATTTACACGTTTTACTCCAAATATTGTCAGAAATCTCTAGTTAAAGTAAGTAGTCAAGCACGTCTCTTAATACCCTAAATGATTTGGGAACAGGTAATATTTTGTCGCAATACTGATTAACTGTTAATTAACCCCTACCGTGCGGCTGGCTACATTTGAAGTCCAGTGAAACTATGACTGCCTAGAGGTGCACAGCAGTGTGCAGTATGTAGAGCTTTTAGAGGTTTTAGAAGTTTTCAACGCATTTCATTGTCCATGAAAATTCCACGGTAAAAAAGCTGATTTTGTAGAAGCGTTTATTTTATTTCAAATCTATTTATAGAGTATTTTTGACTATGAGATATTTAAAAAAAATTCCAGTCCTTAAAATAATAAATATTTAATATTAAATCCAATTAAGTCCAATATTTAAAAGAATTTCTTTATAAATTTCGATCTCAGGTTTAAAGAAATCCATCTAATTAATACAAATCAAATTGAGTACCAAGAGTATATTGTATTAATTGGGATAGTTTCATAATTATTAAATAGATATTTTTAATGAACCTGCGTATGGTCCTCACGTTATGGAACTCAGTTGTACAAAAATAATTTTACTGCAATTAGTGATTTTTTCCCGTATTAGAACGACGATTTATTTTGTTTCTTAAAAAATATTTCTGTATTTTTGGTCTCCCTTTCCACTTTCTACAACCCGACAAAATTCCCAAAGTGGGTTTGATTTAGCCTTAGAACAACAATATAGCATAGTTCCATTGGTTCCCGTCAATTGGAATTCTTGTGAAGTACTCACATGTACAATAATATAATTATTACTTTCATTTTTATTATTTTCAGTATGATACAGTTAAAACTGACCGAATTGGAAATGGGTTCCATAGCTCAATCGGTAGGGCAGTTGGCAATGAATGCTAAGGTATCTGGGTTCGAGTCCCAGTGGAACCAATATCTTTTTCTGATTTTTCTGTCTTCAGATTTTGATTGAGTTTCGCTAATATTGTCTTCATTTAATTAAATATTATAATTTGAGTTTTTACACATAAAGTTAAAAATAAAAATAAAATATTCATCGTATACTTGCAGAAAAAGTCAATAGATGTCGCGTATTAAAAATAAACTAGATAGTATTTAGTACGGGTTGAATCTTGCAATCATATATAAAGATAACAGCCAATAATATGTGCGTTAAAAAAATTAAGATAGTGTTGGTAGTTCTTAGTCGAAGTATGATACAGTTAAAAGTGGCCGAATTGGAAATGGGTTCCATAGCTCAATCGGTAGAGCAGTTAGCCATGAATGCTTTTTATATATTTTTAAATATCTTTTTCTGATTTTTCTGTCTTCAGATTTTGATCTGTCACCAAACGACACTCCTTAGGTAACTCGCTCTATCTCGGTTACACACATAGTGCGAAAGCTGTCTCTTTGCATTTAAAATTTTACAAGAGACGCTCCGTTATAATTTGAAATAATTCTATAAAGCAGAAAACTGCCTGAACAATTCCCCCGTTAAAGTTCGGTATTTTAAAATTATTTTTTTATGTGAAACGAAAAAAAGTGAAACGACAATAACGTTAAAGAAACATTTTTTTTTAGTTTCTTATAAAGTGGTAAATAAAGCATACAAGATAAAACTATCGATGTGCAATTTTAAAACTTTGCATAAACTAGCAATTTTTGCATAATAAAATATTTTCAGTTAATTTTTTTCGTTTGAATTAAATCTGATAAACTCTTTCATCTGCTTTCAAAATTAGTATTAAATATTGAGATACGTTCAGAAACTGCGAATTTATTTTATAAATGTCAATTGGAAATACTTGATGATGTGGTATTTTTTGTCTACACCCGAGGGTTAAATCTTTGCCTTAGAGTATATTTGCTATGGTTTCGGCATCTTCACCTATTTCCTAACAATGCACCCTGATCCAGAGCTGAAAGGGGGAGGCGAGCAGTAAAGATGTTTGTAAGACAGAAATTGAGTTATGTTCGAGCCTCGAGAGTGGAAAAGTTTGCTCGTAGTAAAGTAGGGTGGGCGGGGAAGCGGGAGGCTATTCTCCAAGAAGAAACTTTTGGTTTCGTGACTTTGTAACACGTGAACACAATAATATTAAAATATCGCTCTTTTGCTTTACCTCTTTTCGATTTGATTTTTCAATACATTGCATTCTGTCTTGAATCTACACTGATAGCGTGTCGAATTTGATAAAGCACAATACCGTTTAACCAGAGAAATTGAACAGTGTTTATTTTTTTATTTAATATTTGTTTGTTTTTACAATAATTATACATTTTTTATACATATTAAACAGATTTGTAATATTAATGTAATACAAGCCTTTCCTCACCATAAAGAGACAAGGCTCTTTTGTTTGGTGAGTGAATTCATACTCAATTATGTTATCAATGTTATCATTTGAGTAGGTGAATAATAATATTGCAAGTATTAACAATAGATATAGTAAGAGAAACTTGAGATGTGTCGATTAACAGATTTAAATGAAGTGAAATAGTAATGTAACTCTTACAGTTGTCTTAAAAGCATGATCTATTTCAGTTTGATGGCAAACATCAGAATGTCAATAATTTACTTAATTTCTCCGGGTTTGGGTATTTTCTGCCAGAAGGTGAGAATATTTCCATTTTTTTTTTTACCTTTTTTTTTATATTATTATTTCATTATTAAAAACAGTTTATTAATAAACGAGTTCCGCTATGTAATTATTATTACGCGTGACTGCTGTTTTCCCTCTGAAGACATTATCAAACTGTGACTGTACCACTTTCAGACGATACTTTTATACCATTTCTGGAAAGGTAGATACTTATGATGAAAAAATGAATTGCTTTTATTTTTATTACCCTTTTAAAGTTTCCCAATTGTTTTATTATTTCCCCAGTTTATTTTTATGTGAATTCCTCATAAGAGTCTCAGCTCAGCTAAACTCTTGTTCTAGACACTGGCTCCAGACGGGATCAGCTGACTCAGCTGAGTCAGCTGCTCCCGTCTGGAGCCAGTGAGACTATGGTATCCCCAAATGGGGTATGTTGTGAGGCTGAAGGTAATAGGCAAGGAAAGGAAATGGGGGAGAGGAAGGTGGGAATGTACTTGGCTATTCAGATATGGTCGCCAAACACGGCTAAAACCATTTCAAGAAACGTTTCAATTTTGAATGGTGGTCTTACACCAGGGCGATACTGGGAGTATCTTCCACTCCGAAACCGCAAATATATATTATATATTATTTTAAATGAATTGATTGTGAAATAACACAAATTAATCATATAAAATCAATTAAATTAATCAATTAATCCACGCCGGGATTGCAAGTCAAGAGCCTCACCCCCAGATCACGCCGATCGTCAAATTACTGGACCCATTAGTTTGTTTTCAAGCTTACCTACAATACGGCCAAAATATGTAATGACACTAATGACGTATGAGGCGTACCTGATTAATTAAATTTGACTGAAGGTCTTTGGACTAGTAGCTATGTGAGTTATTCCAAAATGATGACTCATGGATTTAATTATTTGCATAATAAGTCAATTTTAAGTACCTACTTTCTTAAAATTGACTTTAAAATATCTAAGAGTGGCGAATGATATATATTTTTTGTTCATTTCCAAACTAAGATAATTAGAATTTTTGTTCATTTCCAAACTGCTCTAAAAGACTGAATTTGCCTAACAAAATAAAAAAAATAAAAAAAAAACTAAACACAACTTTTTAAAATTATGCTTTTGGAAAAGTTTAGTAACGGCAATCTATTTAAACATCAAGCTACATCGTTGTAGAATAAAATATCCTTATACATTTCGAATAACCAGTTCCATTTAATATTACGTTCATAAATTTTTTACACCAGTCTCCGCTAAAATAACTTGTGGTTAGTTTTGTTAAACCTTCAACATAAACAAGGTATGAGGTCAGACATAAACAGTTTGTGCACCCCTAAAACTTAAAACTTTTACTCAAACCCTAAACATATCACGACACACCGCCATGAAAATCGTTTAATCGATATTTAACATGACGTGATGTGTATTTTAACACAATTTCCTGCCTCAACGGGATGCGATTTATGGCTAAATGCTGGCAAAGTTATGAGGTAATGGTGTTTATGCTGGAATAAAAAGATATCACTGGAAGGCGTTTCCCGCAGATATTTCATGGGGCGGTGCAAACACGAGTTAAAGAAGCCGTGGTGTCGACGACGGAAACTATGTGATTTTGTATCACTTTTCTATATGTATAGAAAATAAGTTGGTAATTTTTTTGTGAGCATGATTATTTATTTTGCTCTTCGAGAAATATTTACAATATCGACACGTAAATATTTAAAAAATGAGCCCTTGTCTGGAAAAGGGTTTAAAAATTGAGAAACGAAACCAATTATGATTCTTAACATTTAATACTTAAAATATAATAAATATTTAATTCTTAATTGTTTTAAATTTAAAAAAAAACATGAAGAAAGGCAGTTAAATTATAATTTATTCCAAGAATTTACGCTGCATTGGGGGAAAAATGTTGTATACAAAAAATTCACATACAGCGTTATTCCACAAACCTCGGCTAAAATGCAGGTGTCAGCTTCTTGGCTTTGAATTATTTCTTGTTGAAGACATAATTTTTTCGTTTTTTTCCCTTTATTACCATGAATTAGACCATGCTCCATGATTTTGATATACAACATTATACATACTATTTCCACAAACCAAACGTTAAAGTTTTAGGCCCAAGCCTAAATTTTTTTTAATTCCCATAATCCCCACCTTAAAAGATGCATTTTAAAGTGCCCAACATTATTCCATTAATAGCTTAGCATTGATACTTTTGTTCGATACAACATTTTTCCGGGCAAGGGCTCAAATAATAATATAAACCTGTAAGAATAAAACCTCCATCTTCTGTTATCGTTTTATTTCGGAAGCTGGCGCATCTTCTTGGCTGCGCGGCCTTTTTCATACAAAATTTAATGTGGAATTTAAGACCAAAATACCCAACCAAACTGAATAATTATTTTTTTAAACCAAATATATTGGATATGCGCTATTTTAATTATTATAGTTTTAAATAATGATGTATATGTAAAAAAACGATCAATTTTGCATAATTTTGTAGGTAACTTCAAAAATTTTATGTGAGTTAATTATAATTATTAAAAATATATATTTCCTTATCTATTGTGTTAAAATATAATGAAAAATACAGCAATGCAATGTAAAAATGCGTTTTTCTAGATTAGTAATTTTAATTTATGTGCAACAAATTTGTGTTTCGACATTTAAATTTATAATATAAATCTACGCCCATCCAAATTATCTTTTTTTGTTTCGTCATATTTTTATATTAAAAAGAGTTTATCATTCGCTCACAAATAATTGCCCAAATTGCCAATCTTTAATGGCCTATAATTTATAATTTAAAACGAAAAAAATAAAATAGGCATATATCCGTACTAGATACTTGATATATCTACCTACATGCCTTTTGATTACAAAAATAATTTTTCAGTTTTGATGGGGCCTCTCTCGAAAATTAAGATTTGAATGAAACAGGCCGCGCAGCAGTTTCCATGAGTACGATTTTCCCCTATAGACAGCCGACCGTAACAGGACTCGTGCCTGTCATCAAGATTTAGAAGTCACGAGTAAATAGGAGGCGATGAAGTGGTGGATAAACTCACCTATTTAATAAAAAATACACCCTTTTACATATTTTTCTAGCAGGACGGGAGTTAATTAAGGTTTTCGATGGCCTTTTGAACAAAATTCTCAACTTCATGCAATTACATATTATTTATCGAACCCGAAATAAAGTCTTTGTCTTAATACGTTAAATACAAATCTCGTAAAAGAAGATGCATTGCAATAATTACGTTTAGCAATTATTGTGCTGTCAAAACATAATAGAGCGTATTAAGAGGGTTAAACACACAAAATACCTAGGAGTTATAAAAAACGCCAACTTAGGCTGGACTGCCAAATAACTTACATCACAAATAAACTGAAACTAGTAATTCATCTCAAAAAGTCAATTAAAAACATATTTCCTAAAACAATCCTCAGGATCATATTTTTTGCACCTTCAATCCATTATCACATATGGCATACTAGCTTGGGGAAGTAAAACAAATGTAGCAATGTACTTAATAGAAAAAAAATCAAATGGCAACAATTAAAGTCATCCTCCAAGTACCTCTCTACACAAACTCTAATGAAATTTACAAAACACTAGACGTCATGACAACAAGACAACTTTATGCCAAATCTGTACTATAATACGTCTTCCATTCAGTTACTTATCATTTCCTTTTTTTTACCACTGAAACTAATTATTTTTTATGAAAGCTTCTGTATTAATTAATCTGTAAAATTTATGTTTGAGAATAGAAGTTAAAAAAAATAATAATAATAATTCGAATTAGGTATAGAAGAACGTTTAAATGTTTAAGACGTTGGTTACCCTCCTTACAACAAACGGTTTAAATAATCCATGTAATATATTATTATCATTTCACAAGACGTGGAATCTGAAAAGATATCTGAAAGTGTGTTCAATTCTGTTCTGCGATATTTAACGACGAGAAGATGGAGACATACGCGACTAAGCAAAAATACTTTGTGCGAGGGTAGTGTGAAATAATACGGTTAAATAGATCTATTATAGAAAGGCATCCCTGGGGAAAGGAAACATCCCCCGGTTACTTGATGTAGATATATTTGCCACTGATAAACGTAAACGAGTCAAATTTATAGCTCCCGCCGGTCAGTTGAGGGGCATATTCTGTGGTTGGACGCTTCGCATGTTTTCTGGAGCAAGTAATTTTTAAGGGTTGATAAAGAAGAGTTGGTTTTTAAATCGATAAAGGATTTATCCCAAAAAAATATGACCTCTTTCTCGTGCGTAGCGATAGCAGTATTTTGTTGTTGTTGGCGAAAATATATCTTATACATATATAACTCTACTTTTGCCACTAATCTTTCCATCAATGTAATACTAATAGTGATGGGGGTAGCAAATGTAAAATCGTGCTATGTCCAGTGTTTTAAATATAATCCGCATGCAAAGCCTTATCTCCACCAAGCATAAACTTTCTAATTAAAGTGTGTTTATCGGAAGTGACCAGCCAGGTAAGTATGTTTCTGTATCCATTTGTAAATAGTAAAATTAGATAGAACCTAAGAATTCTTAATAAATTCTACAGCGCTCATGGCGTGATCTTTCACAAAAACGTAAAACTCTACAAAATTATTCAATTATTAGATATTATTATTTTGATATAAATCGAAATATGCTTGCTTATAAATATTTTTATGAGTTGTTTATGCGTTGCTAAACCATTCATCCGATCGCAATGAAACTTTGGGGATTTGTTGTGCGCATGCCCGCGATGGTTTCTATATACAATAGTGAGCTCTGGTATCATGAAATAATGCGTTACTAACTATTCATCCGATTGCGATGAAACTTTGGGAATTTGATGTGCGCATGCCCATGATGGTTTCTATTTATAATAGTGAGCTCTGGCGTTATGAAATTATTTCCTTTCCCATTCATCCCGGCTCCTTTCAATAGCGATTAGGGAATGCAATCTCGTTCTCGCGAGATCTCGGCCTTTTTTAGCGAGATTCGAAGCACGGACTGACACGGACGGAGTTGCAATCTGTAATTTCTAATAGTCTGACAAATTGGTATATTTAGTTAATTAATCTGTAATATCTTATGCATCTACTGAGTTCATATAGTTTAAATTAATTGATAATAATTTCTCAGTTTAATAGTTCACTCAGCTTAATAAGTTAATTTTTTTTAGACTTCTCGTTGTTTTGTTTTCTATAAGAGAACTGTTTTATTACAAAAGATTTTTGTTTGATATTAGATTTGATAGATACGTACGTCAAAGTTTACTACTTGGAAGTTTATTGAACAATTATAGACAAATACGTCAAACAATGTTTGATGCATAAAAGTCCATTGAAAAATTCGTGAAAATAAATGTTTATCTTATAATACTTATATTTTTTTTCCTAATTTATTCAAATATTGTGATGAGTTGCAAAAAGACACACAAAACTGCAAATCTCGAAATTGGCGAGATCTCGCAGTATTGTTATTCATAAACTCGCGAGATCTCGCTAGGGCCCGAATCTCGCGAGATTTGCATTCCCTAATAGCGATAGCGGTATTTTGTTGTTGGTGAAAAGGTATTTAAAATAAAATATTCATTTATTATATACTTACTTGTGCGCTATCCCACGGGGTACTCGTGTGTAAGATTCACCGGGGACTAGGTACTATATTTTGGTGACATGGTATTTACACTCGCTTTGGGAATTAAGGACGGGAGGGAGGTTATTTCGGCTGTGAATACACTATGCGTTTATCTAAAGCTTTATTTTTTTCTGTATGTTCTAGAGAATTAAATAAATTAGTGATAAATAGGGCTCAAAGGAATAAGTGAACGATAAAAACTATGTGATGGTCAAAATTTTGAAAATGTATTAATTAAAAGGTTATTCCAAAACAAAAGAAACGGGGTTGGTACATGTTTTTATGTACACTACAGAATTATTCCTACTCTAGTCTTCATGAATGATCTTTCCATGAGTGAATTTTATGATAATCGTCTTGTAGTGATTTTAAACAAATTGTTAGGAACATGTTTTTTTTACAATAACTCCACAAAGGAGGCCTTGAGTTATAAAATTGTATGTCGTCTTTGGGGATATTGTGTGGAAGGTCTTTTAAAAGAGAGGAAGGGTAGCACGTTCTGGGAAGGATAAGGTATGAAGGGTGGGTAGGAATCTGGATGTCAATAGCTCCAGGAGTAACGAATAACTGCGATGCAAGGCGATGTTCCGAAAGAGTTCTGCTTGAGAGGTCAAAAGGTCTCCCTTAGCCAGTTTCTCCCACCCCAGCAGTTGGTGGACAGACACATCCGCCGCCAAGACCTGGACAAACCTTATCTCATGACCTCGGGCACCCCTGCAAAGTCACCAAATGTAGCGAACAACATTATGCGTACTGTAACCAAATTATCTTCCTGGCATGTAAAAATGGAACTTTTATATAAAGTTACATTTTTTAAATTGTAAAAACTGATGATTCTTTTTAATAATTATTTATTATCAGGAAAAAGACTGAATATTTGTATTTGCCATTTGAAGACACAAATGCTGTATTTCCTTCGATGCAACTGGATGGAGTAACATTAGCCAACTGTGACTCATTTAAGTATCTGGGCTCACTCATTCACAGAGACAGAGGATGTGCAGCGGATGTCATCCATAAAATAGGTGTGGGATGGATTAAATTCAGATCGGTAACAGGAATATTTTATGACTCCAAAATGCCTATAAAAATTAAAGGAAAGATATATCAGATTATTGTTAGACCTACAATAATGTACGGCTCCGAATGCTGGACTATGTAAAACTCCTACTCTAGGCAACTCGAAACAGGAGAAATGAGAATGCTTAGATGGTCGGCAGGAGTATCACTAAAAGATAAGATTAAAAGTTCACGCATTCGTGGTAGCCTGGGTGTCAGGGATACAAACAGTAAGCTGGAGGAACGACAGATGAGATACTATGGGCACATAAGATGGAGACCACCAGACCACACAGTGAAGCAGGCAATGTCTATGGAGCTTCATCGACACTCAAAAATACTTCAGAGAAACGGCCTGGGTGAGGCGATACTCAGAAACGAAGAAGCTACAACCTGAGAACGAGAAGAGCCGACCTCAACAGTCTACCTAGGCAATGAGTTGGTACAGCGCGAGGAAGAAGAAGATGATTCACCTCAATCAAATACTGTTCATGGAAATACTATACATACTGTAGAATTCGAGCAATGTCAAAAGTTACTTAAAATACCATGTCGACACCAATAAGTTAGAAAAGATAAAAGAGAACTTATCCACGAAGGCACGACAAATATTTAGATTTGTAAATTTTTTGCTTATTTATTTTTGTGTGTAAATTGATATGGATGCTGCAGATGCACTAGTTTGCGGACATTAATTTATACAAATTTTCAACTATTTTTGTAATTCGAGCACGTTTCATAAGGATCCTGTTTGTGTCTCTGAGAAAGAAATAAATCACTTTGTACCCTCGGTAAAACATCTCCAAACATGACTTAGACCCCGATAGAAATTGATGAAAAAAATCTGTCGTGTGTATAGCTCGAACTTGCTTTCAAAATGATCCTTAAAATCTTCGTTTTGCCACAGATATCTAAACAATTGACCTTCATGCGTTACTACGTGGTACCTTTGCTTGCTGGAGACTAAATTTTTTTCCGTCCACAAACTCTTTAATGAAAACTCACGTCTTTGGAATGTTTGTAAATGAGTACCTTTATATTTTATTTATTTACTAGTCAAATAATTTATTTACGACTAGCTGGGTTACCCAGCTTCGCTCAGGAAAACATTTGAGAGTGTTATGGAATATTTCAGAATGATGATCCCGATTCCCTATTCCCGAACATTCCACGACATACTCCGCCACCCTTTCCAGAACTTTTTAGAGTTCTATAGAACCTTCTTGAACTTTTCGAAATTTCAAGAGGGCGAAACTTCCAGCCCTTATATCTTCTAAAACACGCCCTTTAGGTAAAAACGGGTACCTTTTTTCCCGAGAGGGGACAGAGATCTACCACACCTTATAACTCCCTTGATCGTACCGGGACTCGTTTCTGAGTTTTTGCGGTCCGCGCGTTTTTTTGGATTTTCTTTTATAATATATAGCTGTTTCCCGGCATGCGTTGCAATGCCATATTCAAATAAATAAAAAGTTACTCCTTGCATGTCCTTTCCCGTGCTTTCCCCTCCAGCGTTCCACTTCCACCTTCCCCGCCACCGCTCTCCCGCTCCCCCGTCCCACCAACCCCCCTGGCACATCATTTCTTGACTCCTCTCCCGCCCGGCCCGTAGCCGAAACTTTTTTCTAATACTAACATTATTAAACTCGTGATATCTTTCTTATTAAATATCCGAATTGAAAAATTTAAAACGTTAAATAAAGGTATTGAAACTTTCTTGAATATGAAGTAATTTATTTTGATAAGGATTAACACCAAGATACAAATAAAGAGCCTTTTCAAGCGGCGACATATTAATTAATTTTTTTAAATAAAAGAATACTTATTGTGGCATAACCATAATAGTTAGATAAATGCTATTGCAACCTTTTTTGTAAATAATGATGTGTTCTACAAAGTCGTACTACATTATTTTATTCTATCATCAATATTTTTCGCAGCGCACGCGATGTAAAGAATATTTTAGGTAATTTTTTGACACCTTGGGTTGCATTATTGGAGTTTTAGTAAGGATCCCTAATTTTTTTGAAATTATAATATAGCCTATGTCACCCGGGGATAGTGTAGCTTCTCAACAGCGAAAGAATTTTTCAAATCGGTTCAGTAGTTTCGGAGCCTATTCAACGCAAACAAACAAACAAACATGCAAACAAACAAATCTTACATCTTTATATAGTGTAGTAGATAGTAGATAGATAGTAGATTAAACACTAGTACGGTGCGTCATGTAAGTATTAAAATACGTTTAAAAATATGCTTAATTTTATCCAGTGTAATTTATTTTTTTCCTGTTACGCCGTGTTGCGCTATCTCCTTATTTAGCCTACGTTTCAGACGGTTCCATGCCAACTGAGAATCAAGTCAACTCGATACCTCTTTGAAAAGTCATTAAAAGCTATGAAAAAAATAATTTTAAAATAGCGCATAACTCTTATCTAACGTAACTATTTAACCATTTTTTCATCGCTTTTAATGTATTTTCAAAGGAGGTTCTGAGTTGTCCGGTCACCGTTTCAGACAGCGTTACAAAATCTATCATCAAGGCAGACGTGGAATCTGACAATTATTTACACATCTGCCTTGATGATGAATACTGTGAGGGAGCGGATGCGGATCGGCAGAGACGGGGAACGATTGAATGAAAGGCGTCAGTCGATGTATTGAGTCAGTCGTTTATTGCTGCTACGTAGCGATGGTAAAGTTAGTGTGGAGTAACAGGGTGCAAACAGGAGCGATGATGATGAGGCTCGTAGTTCGTGTGTGATGAAGGTCGATGATGCGTGGTGGAGCAGACCTCGGGTCTGCATGTCGCCAGCATGTAGTTCTGCACCGTGGTGGTGGAGAAGACCTTGACGTCCAGGATGGATGCTCGACGCGGTGAGTCGCGGAGGTGGGCTGCGGTGAACCTTGTAAGGAGGATTGGAGTTGCTGTGCACGTGACAAGAAGGCCCGCCGCGGGACTTGTCGTGGGCAATTATGTCTCTTGAGCTGATGGTGCGATGGACCATATAAGCTGCGAGATGTTGCGTCCTCGAAGGTTGATGATGCACCGGCACAGGTCTGACATGTCGCCGTGGACCTGGCGGGTTACCGCACTGGAACGTTATGATGCACTGTCTATGTGTTGGTGAACTGTTACTGAACTAGAGACTGGAACTGACTGACTGACTAGCGTTGTGTCGCTGCGCTTTATATTGCCGACCGTGTGAGTAACTACCCGGAACGCCAAGTAATGTTGAGCGCCCGCGCAAAGCAGAGAAGACTCTGGAACATTCCGCGGCCGTAAGAGTGTGACGGCTATTGAGTCGAGGCCTTTCGATGTGCTTCCCGAAATGTGTAGCTGTGTGCGGCATGAAACACTACAACTGCAGGTAGGATGTACCTTTCGAGAATATGCTGGCTGTATCAGTGACGTGACTGTATTGTGGCTAAAGGGGGCGACCGTTCTGGTCGCCACAACTGTAACGCTTTCCAAAACGTTGTCTAAAAATATCTAAAAAAGACTAAAAATATCGTTATCTAAATACTTTTGACTGTGAAAACTCAAATAATAATTTTTTGTTGTAGTGTAAATCATTCGTTGTAGTGTACTGCAACACACAAAAAATCAACCAATAATAAAAACAATGTTTTTTAAGATAACAATCTAATCAATCTTTTGGGCCGGCTAGTAGCCAATTTCAGAGAAATGCACGTGTGTGCGTGTGAGCGAGTGCCACCAAAAATTGATAGAATGCGTTGCCATCAACACCAAGTCCATCTACCTAGTAGTGGGTTCATTTACAATTACAAGATTTGCATTTATTCATTCATTCACGAAACTAAATCGAATCTCAAGAAGATGTATTTAAATTACCGCTACTACAAATCAAAATTACGATGTTTATAAAAATACCAACTAAATAACTAGATAATGATTTTACTCACGTAATATTGATTTGTATTATGCCCAAAAATTGCAGGCTTATCTATATCACATTATTTATTTTAAAAAAAACAAGGGTTCTTACAAATACACTTCTTTCGCACATAATTTCCGAAAAAACCGGAACATAATAATATCAAAAATGTTATTCCGGATACATGAACACGAGTTTCTTTTTTAAACATACGTGATCATTGCTCTCTGACCCGAACTTTTTATATTCGTCGCTACGAAAATAGTTCCTGGAAAGGAGAAATCTTTCTTTTCATCATGTGCCACGAAATAAAATGGAAATGCGAAAAGTTAGAGTCCAGTTTATATCACATAAGTGTCTTGGAAGTACATTATAGCTGTGCCTTGGGATTCCTAAAATACCTTTTGTGAGAGAAAGGCAGTTTCGCGTCATTTCTCAGAAAACATTTTCCATATTACTAAAAAAGTTGGCTTTCTTTTGCTTGATTTAAATACTTATGATCGTTTGATTCTATAAATCAATGTATGTATTGGATCACAAGTCATATATGACTGATCGGTAGACTATTGGGCAGATGTACGGAGTTCTAACTCCAGGAAAAGCGATACAAATTAAAGAGAACATTCACATAAATTTAAAATTATTTCTTTGTCGACATGAAGTTAGTCACAACATAAATTAAATAACATCCACGTTCCGAAATTCGCGAGAAACCATGAAACTTTTTGGATCGATACTTACGGCATTAATACAAGTTTTTCAAACCAACGCAACGCCAACGTCAATAATGACTCGATTATACAATAAATATATAGTATATTTGCGGTACGTTCCAGAGTGGAAGATACTATCAGTATCGCCCTGGCGTAAGACCACCATTTAGAATTGAAACGTTGCTTGAAAATGGCTTTAGCCGTGTTTGGTGACCAGATCTGAATAGCCAGGTACTTCCCAACCTTCCTCTTCCACACCTCCTTCCCCTCCCCACTACCTTCAGCCTCACAACATACCCCGATTGGGGATGCCATAGTCTCACTGGCTCCAGACGGGAGCAGTTGAGATGAGATTCTTGTACGGTATTACTGTAAAAAAAAAAAAAAACTGCAAACATTCAAAACTTCAGATGGAACCAATACCCACATTATCCTTGACGATCTCCTCACTTAGAGCTATAATATGCGTGTAAATGTATAATATGTACGTGCGTGTATGTATGTAGGTACATTGTACATGTATGCATATATATGTATGTGTAGAGTGTGCACACGTATGCATATACAATATATTCTATAATAATGAAACAATTTTGAACTACCTCCTACGTCAAGCTCAAAAGCTAGCACTCTTAATTGGCGTAGAAATTCATTAAGATATGTTATTCACTATTTTGTTTTGCCTTTTATTATGTCCAATGTAATAATGTTATAAATGTACGTGTGTTTCATATACATGTAAGTATTTTTGTATGTATTTTCTAATATTTGATCTTCCTTGTTTAACGTCTGTACGTGTATTATATTTTATTATTATCTATTACAACATAGGTACTAAGTATGAGATGAATGGTGGATTCACCTTTAATTGGAATTGTCATATTGAAATTATAAACTAATGAAATAATATAATTATATATGATGTATTCTGTTCGCGAGCCAATAAATAAAATAAATTAAACATCGATTTATATACTAATTTGCCCAAGTGCAATTCGTATTTTTTGCTAAAAATCAACTTTATTGAATAAAATATGTTCTGACCCAATTCTACAAATTTCTCGAACTAATGTTTCTGCCACACTTGCTCTTTTATGCGGAATACTGGATCAAGGTCCTGGTTTTATTGCCAAGTTTTGGGCATTATGTGGATCGGTTAAATATATTATAGCAAACGCGCATTACGCGTAATACGTAACAAAATATCTTGATTATTTAAATTAAATTGAGAAGAAAAATAACTGAATAATGTTTAGTGTTTGGTCAATTCTAAATGATTGAGTTTTTTCGGATGAATTAAAAGCATTTTCAAGGGCAATAAATCATTATTAATAATTATGTTGAAAGATTTGTACAATATTAAGATATATAAATGAAAAAAAAGGTTCATGTTACCTACCACGCTAGAAAACTATTAGTTTCCTATTTTGAGATAGGTGGCAGTGGAACTACACAATGTAGATAATGATAATGATATATTTAATGAACTTAAGTTAAAATAATTTTGTTTACACAACTTTGTTAGATACAAAATGTACATGTTTCGATAACAGTGTTCTCTTCATCATGGTATGTCATACGTAATAATGTATATATGTGGGTTATCGAGAACGTATATATTATGAGACGATGTATGAATGTGAGTGAAGCAAATGAGTGTTTACCAAGACCGAGTGTTTGGCGATACCTCCTCTCTTCCTTCTCTTCTGCAGGGAAACGGTGGCGTTATGGTCAGGTAGTTAAATATGGAGTAAAATTTGGAGAGGATTAACAATTTTTTCTGATTATTCATTACAATTTGACTACACATTCTAACATACTCGTATATTGTCATCAAGAAAAGTTGCAATGCTTTTTGAAAAACAATATACTCATTGGAGTAGAAAATTATATTTGAAGTACTGGATATTTTTATCTGGTTTAAAAACAAAAGAGTTATGTCTGAGAGTCTGAAAAAAAGTTAATTTACGTTAATTTCTATGTGGAAAACTTAAAATCTTCGCCTCTACATTCATAGTTATCGCTTTTGTTCTTGCCTGGTCCTTGCGTAAGGCTTTGTGCAATCCAACGATAAAACGATTTTTAACATACATCCATAGGAATAAAAACAAAATCCTTTTTATGTCGCAATAAATACTAAGCGGACGTTTAATATAAAGCCAAAAGTAGTGAAATTCTCATTTGCATTATTAATGGCCGTGTTTCGCGGTAAAAGCTCGACACTCTAAGCTTTCAAAAGCCCTCTGCCCCGCAAGTCACATCGCGCAATGGCCGGATAGCTGATAGAACGGTACGCTCCGCATTCACTTCTGTAATGGGATCATATCGCCTCCAGCTATAAAAATAATTACTCTGCTACTGTCGAGCTAGCCTCATATACTTCCTATGAAAATATTTCCTACGAGGAAGTTGTGCTTTCACCTGTTTTGTGACGAGATGAAACGGGTCTACTGCCGCTTTGTTTGGTTGGGAAACGCTCTCCACTCTGCATAAACCGATGAACATTGAAAAGTTACGTATTTAGGTTAGGTTTATTTGATTTGCTTACTGGTATTTTAGAGTGAAATTTCATTTCGCGAAATATAACAGCAAAAGAAAAACATATTTTGGAAGATACCTAAGTAAAACAAATTAACGAGACCTGCATACAAGCAGCCATGTGGCGGCTTCGCGGGACTACCGATAAATTGTCTACATTATATATTTATGTAAATTGTGTCTTTGTTGGAAATAATAAAAAAACTTTAAAAAAATTAAAATATCACAGAAAAATGATTATTTTTCTGTCATATTTTCAATTTTATTATAGTGGAATTCAATTATAATATCTATATTTATAAAAAAATCTAAAAATGTTTGTATGTCCGATATGCGTTGCTAAACCATTCATTCGATTGCGATGAAACTTTAGGGATTTGATGTGTGCATGCCCCCAATGGTTTCTGTATACAATAGTGAGCTCTGGCGTCATGAAATTACGTATTGCTAAACCGTTGCGATCCGATTGCGATGAAACTTTGGGGATTTGGTATATGCATGACCGCGATGGTTTCTGTATACAATAGTGAGCTCTGGCATCATGAAATTACGAAAAATTGATTAATTAAATAAAAATGAATCGCAGAAATGTATGTACACGCATAACTTCCGAACGATTGCACCAGATTGAATAATTCTTTTTTTTGTGTTCGTTATTGTCAGGACAAGGTTTGTATAAAACTACTGGTGAGCTCTGGTATTATGATATTTGTATAAAAAAATTGCAATAGGTGGCACGCGAGCTGTTTGAAGACTGAATGCATGGAATGCGAGAGGGGGAGGAAAACTTGGGTAGGGGGTTTGAGGGAGTGGGGAGGGAAACTAGGGATCGGGGAGGGTAATCTGAGAGGGAGGAGGGGAACGCGGGAGGGGGGTTCGCGGGACGGGGGATGGGGGGGAGTGGATTTGGGAAAGGGAAGGTGAAGGAGGCGGAGTGAGAACGCGAGAGGGGAAGGGAACGCGGTAGAGGAAGGAGGTGGTTACTTGAAAAAATGAGTATTTCATATAGTTTAGCGGCAGGGAGGCAAGTCAGGACGGGAAGGAAGTCAGTAGGAAAGAATCCGGGAGGGTAAGGATACATAGGGAGAAATAATTTCTTATTTATGTGGCTTTCCAATGCATGCTGGATATATGTACGCTGGCATATTATAAATATGTACAGCTTTTAGGTGATTTTTCACAAAAACGGTGCAATATTAATCATCCAAATATTATACAGGGTGTTAAGGGACGTACTTGACTTACTTTAACCAGTGATTCCTGACATTATTTGGAGTTCAAAATGAAAACATAATTTTGGTCTACGGTGACTTTTTGGATGACTTTTTTTTTTCAAAAGACGTACTTTAACCATCGCTGGTTGAAGTAAGTCAAGTACATCCCTTAACACCCTGTATGCCTAGAAGTAGAGAAGAAAGCTGAACTAAAACGAGATATGTCGAACTTAAATATTATAGAAAAAGATAACTTAGACCACAACTACTCTGTAGAGTTATAGTATTATTTGACAAAAACACATTCGTTTCTGCTTATGTGAAAATACATGATTTTTAGAAAATAAAATAATGCGAAAAAAAAGTTTTTTCTTTCAAGTTGTAGGTATCGATCTTAAGATGAATTATTACGAGTTCGGCACATCACTTTTTCGATGTAATTGAGATTAATTAAGCCCCTGAATCTATGTATATAGATACCAATATTAGTGATACAAATAATAATAGAAGCTAATTCAAGCAATTTCACTCCTACAATAAAATGCATGGGTTGGGGATTTTATTTGGTAAAATGCAAAGTGGCGATTAACGTCATTTACGCCCAACCACTAAAGTAAAACAGAAGTGGGGTAATTGTTTTACTACGGAGTTTTCAGCAGTTCTACGTGATAAAGAGATCTAATTAAAAAAAATGTGCATCCCCTAGTGGATAAGGGATGGGACAGGAACTGTGTCATCTCGCGACGGCGTTTAAAACTAACCCACTTTGGGGCGGACGCTGTATGCGAAGCCTACGCGGAGGCTCTCAGGGTGCAGCCCCCTTCCCACCCACCCTACCCGCCCACCCACCTTGCCTCCCCCCCTCCCCCCCTCCCCCCAGCGGAACCAGAACTGTACTCAGCAATGTAAACACAGCCACCTAATGTAAATCTTCATGTCACAAGTCACTGCCTATTTGTCACGGTGCATTTTATATCAACAAAGTGTCAAACTGCGAAAGTTTAATATCATTTTTAAGCAAAAATTAATGATTAAAAATATATATATAAAGTTTTGGCAATGTTTAGAAACATAGTTCTGCCAACATTTTTAATTTAAATTATGAAGTCTATTTTATACTTACGACAATTGCCTTCTTAACTCGCTATTTACTTTTCTAAATCTACGACAGTATCAACTTGGCTTGAATATTGTCATCTTTAGAAATTAGACAATTTTTTTAACAAAACTCAAGCAAAATGTTTTAGTTTTTTAAATTTATCTACATACATAAATCCTGTAAAATAATCATGGTCTGCCACGGTATTATCTTTCTGATGTATGTTTTTGTTCTGTTTACTGCCACCGCTGTCAATATGTTCCCTACATTCATACTGTACGACAATTTTCTTGTTTTTCAATAATTTTTCTTGATCTTCAATTATTTAGGTAATATTAATATTAGGTTTTATTGAACATAGTCTTAAACAAGTGTATAAATAAAGACAACTTTGTATATGATTTGTCCAATGGTTTTAATAATAAAATTATGATATTTAAGTAATATTTCATGATTTTTCGTACCCAAACCACTGGCGTATATTTGATCTCGACAGCGAGCTTCCATATGGCCCAGTTTCAGCGCTTTAGTTTAGCGCTTTAGTAGAGCAATCTCGATTCGTGTAGAGTGTAGAGTTAGCAACACATGGCCTCATATTATGAAAAGCTTGGACACTGGTAGTAGCAGTTTGTACGCGCACTTGTAGTGCGATGTGAAGCACTTCAGCGAAATTCACTTGAGAAGTTTTACGCTGCAATACTCAAAAACAAAGAATGCTCTAAGTGCTTTTAAGAGCGAGAATTTATGGACTTTCAGCCTTCTTTAAGGCTTTCACAGTGCCATACGTGAGTCACGCCATAAAATATTATATAATTGACCTCTTGAAGGACGAGGCTCAGGGCCTAACACCTTTTAAAGCCTTTCAGACGCACATAAATATAGGTTCTTTAAAATATAATAGAGGTGCTTATGAGGTATACAGAAAGGGAGTGAATAATAAGGCGAATAATATGAAATGAATGGAGAGCATGTCAAGAAGGTGTCCGAGCAAAAATCCTTCGTTTTTTATTCAGAGGTTGTGGGCTTATAATCCAACAGAAATCGCAAATCAAAATAATTACTACTTTGTTTGGGTGTTTTATAAAATACATTTAAAATTCAGACTCTTTGTTTAAAAATTGAGAGCAAGAATGAATACCAAGCCCCATTTAAATTAAAATCAGCGTAATTTTTTTAAAACACAGCTTTTTTAGGTGAATTTCATATATTTAGTGCGTAGTATCCATATATTATCTGGCTTTCAATGAAAATGACAGAAAAAATATCTTTAATAACAACAAATATTTTCATCCGTCAGGTCTATTTGTTCGGTTTTCGGAACGATTCATATAGGTCCCATAAAATCGTTGTGTCTCCCATACTATCATGATAAGAAATATGATATAAACACTGTTAGAATGAAAAAATACCACGCTTTTATTTTAATCAAAAAATTAACCGTTGTTTAATATGTACACATTTATAAATCCAAGGTTTCCGGACGCAATTTGAAAAAAAAAATAAAATTTCAAATTTTTTTTAAATTATTTTTACATAAAACTACAAAAAAGTTAGTTTACGATAACGTTTATAAAAAATTTGCCTGATAAATTATGTGTGTTTTTTTGTTTTTTTTGTTATCAGTTATTATAATTAGAACAAAAACTTAAGGTGAACCTTTTTTAAAACATTTTTATTTTTGCATGCAAAATTTTCGTATTTCAAAAATCATGTTTTTATTTCAAATTATACAATTTGAAAGCGTATTTCATCACCTTTCCAATACAGTTTTACTTTTAAATATTCAGAAATATTCCATTTATTTGGATTTTATTGTAGAACGGAAAAATTTTAACCCTGTGACAAAAAACGGTCGAGGCCTGAGCTGTTAATAAAATTGCTTTTATGTGTATTTCTCTTCAAAAGAACTCGGAAGTCTGCATAAAATGGACAATGTTAACTCTCGAACTTCCCTCATATTTTAACAGAAGCCCAAACACGTAAATATATGTAATATTTACTCTTTGAGTCGAAATTCTTGCAAAACATAATTTCCCGGACGAGTTTTTATAAAATCTCTGAGTTTCAATCCAGATGAATAGCCAATCGGAAAAGTCTAGAGTCTAGACTACCGAAGATTGCGAATCGGCCATTCAATATTTCAGATTTTAATTTCAACTTATCAATTATACCTACAATCCACAATTTATATAAGATATATTTTAGCATTAATTATCTGCGTGGAAATTTGAAGAATTCGGTGTATTCAGTTAATATGATAAATAATAATAATAATTTGTACAGCGCCGTTTTTGTGAAAATTACATTATGTAGCTCCACACAGGGGGCCGCCCGGGAGAAAAATAATTCTCCTCGGGTGCCTGTGGAGATGCTTTGTGGGGGATATTTCGGCCTGCCAAACAGTTGGTCAGACATATCCGCCACCAAGACCCGGACAAACCTCACCTCATGAATCTGGGAACCCTTTATAAGTCACCAAACGTAGCAAACCACTTGGAGTGATAACTTGGGTTATCCAATAAATAGTCCCCGGGGCGGTAGTATCCGTACCTCCTCCCAAATAAAAGTAAATAACTTTTGTCGTGCATACAAAAAGCCACGATTGAGCAAATTAAAAATACAATTCTTTACATGGATAATTTAAATGGTACAAACTTCTTATGTTTATTCACTACCACGAAGATCTTGAGCATTCGAAAAAGAGTAATATTATTAAAAAAAACTGGAGTATTGAATGGATTCAGTATCAAACATTAATGCATTTAGGAAATTACATCGGTATAGTATTTGATAATGTTTGGTGCATTGTTCAAACTCTCAATACAATGCATTATGAAACCTTTACATCACCAAGTGTGGCGTAAAGTGAGCTTATACCTAGGTAAAAACATATTTCATATTATCTTTTAAGCTTTCAGAAATCCTCTTTAGAGATCAAAAAAAGACGTAGTGAGAGCGCAGACGGTCAAGAAAGAATTTTCAGAACCTCATATTTTACTTCTCCACTCTGTCTGGATTTTTGTCACCCAAAAAATTAATAGCCACAAATTTTTCCGGTCATTTTTTGCCGTCTGGGAAAAGTTCCCGGAAAGCGGAGTCTAATTTATTCTCCAATCGAGGCGAAGAAACAAATAACTCTGAAATTATTTGTCGGTTGAAAGACATTACGTTACATTTTATTTTTCATATCAACGATTTTTGATAAAGAAACGAATAAACCTTTTTTTCTGTTATGATACAGATTGAAATGGTTCCGCGACTTTTCATCCCGCTACAAAATATCCCCCAACAAAATATCCTACGGTCATAACATCCCACAACAATATTTCTACTAAAACCTAACCTAACCTAACATAACAAAAAAATGGGACAAAATACAGACATCAATTATTGTTATCTGTATTATTTTTTTTAATATTTTTGAACAATAATTTATTGTCTTTACAGAATGTCTGTATTATTTTTGTCCCATTTTTTTGTTAGGTTAAGTTAGGTTAGGTTAAGTTTTTAGATGACATTTTTTCGCGGGTTTTTAAGGGATGTTTTGTCCGTAGGATATTTTGTCGCGGGATGAAAACGCGCATTACCGATTGAAATAGTCCTTTTTTCTTGGAAATGTTCAAAATTTTATTTAAATTTCAACTCATTGTAAAAGTAAAATTTCAATAAGCTTAAGCCGTCCAAAATCTCTAAGCTTTTCATTAGTTATGAAGGTGAAAAATAAAGAAATTATGAAATTTTTTTCAGTTGTAAAAAAAATATAGGTTTGAAGATTTTATCTACATTAAATAAAATAAAATTCTGTAATCTGTTCTTGGGTAGTTATATATTTTTTAAAGGTTTGAAAAAGTTTTATTGAAGATGAAAATAGATAAAATGATAAAATCTATATCTATATATATATATATATTTTTTTTACATGAATACCGCACAAGAGTCCCAACTGCTCCCGTCTGGAGCCAGTGAGATTATGGCATCCCAATTGGGGTATGTTGTAAGGCTGAAAGTGGCTGGGAGGGGGAAGGAGATGGGGAAGAGGAAGGTGGGGAAGTACCTGGCTATTCAGATCTTGTCACCAAACACGGCTAAAGCCATTTCAAGCAACGTTTCAATTCTGAATAGTGGTCTTACACCAGGGCGGTACTGAGAGTATCTATCTTCCACTCCGGAACGTGCCGCAAATATACTATATATTATTTTAAATGAATAAATTGTAATATACCTTACACAAATTAATTCAATAAAATTTATTTGCCACGCCAGGATTCGACCTCGCGACCTTCGGAGTGCGAGTCAAGAACCTTACCGCTGGACCTCACCGGTCGACGATATATATTAAACAAGCCTCATATAAACGCTCAATCTGTTTTAATTATCATGGAATGTTAAAACCCTTCTCATTTCATCAATTCTTTTAAATACCTATTTTCAGAAATTAATTTTTAACATTCGAAGGTCTTTGTAATCAGGTAGTGTCATGTGGTACACTTCAACAAAAAATATTGCACATCGATCCTCCATAGTTTTGAGATAAGGAGGAAAGCAATATTCGACAGCTCACCTTAATTCAAAAAATATTTCTTCAAACATATTTTTTGACACCATTTTAAATCAAAACTAATAACATACATAGTTTTGACCACTTTAATTATTAAAACCAACATGTTTTGTTAACAAGCACTTCATCAGGGTTTACTTCTTCTTCTTCTTCTTTCGTATGGTGGGGTGTTTTATTGCATTGGAGATTTACTTCATTACTTACTTACTTCATCGCCTGATGAAACATTTGGTTTTAAGGAAGTAATTATGTTTTTGATTTCGTCGACGGTTATTTGTTTGAAATCAAGTTCCCTTTCCAGATTGCGAGCTTCATTTGGTTCAACTGCATCATTAACACATAGTGTTATTTGTTTTGCTAATTTTGATCCAATATTTGTAAAAAAAATATTAACGTGATCTAGAATCACAGTGCTCTTCATATATTCAATAATATTAATCTAAATTATAACATCGACATTTTCTCCGATTCACTGCCCAAATTTAAAAAGAGCATCATGTCAACCATATAAATTGCTTAATTTGTATGCTTACATACATACATACACACATATTCACACACACACACACACACCTCTCCCTCAATAATTTACTAATTTAATATAGGTAAAATTTATAATTTGTCACATAAAAACATATATTATATAACAGCGACATGTCATTGATACCAATTATTGTATTAATTCTACAACTTGTAACTACTTTCCAACATGTAATTATGTACTGTTTGTTTCTGCAAAATAAATAAATAAATAAATTAGAGAAAGTTATAACAGTGAACAAAACATTAAACTTCAAAAAACTAGATATCTCCTTAGATTCGCGAAGAAACCAAAACAAAATTTTATTTCATACTTTGTTGAATCCTTTCTTCTAGGATGAAATTTCATTAATCTTCTCCATTGAAACAATAAACAATGCAGGAATAAAATTCTCGAGAGCAAAGGAAAAAAGTATAGAAAGGACGCGCTAATTGCAGAATGGAACTATAAAGTACAAGTTGGCACTAACATAAATACTCTTTCCTATGGCAGGATGAAAAGGAAAAAAAATATTTCTAGGTCTTTGTATTGAATCTTACGGTGCAATATTATTGTTTTCCACGAAGGATATCTCATAACTTTCTTGGTTATGTTTCCTGAAAAATATGTTTTTGTTTCGGTTCATTCAAGGCCTGGAAAGATATCGCCACCTCAGTTGGACAAAGTTCTAACATTGTGACATTGTTTGAAGTGAAACTTCTTTAGCCTTATTGTGATTTGAAATTCGAATAAAACGGAAGTGCATCACTAAAATGTATTATTTGACGGGTCCTCGGTTCTAATATAGTGCGATAAATTCATGGCTCCGCGCGAGCCTTCGATAGCGTAGCAGCGTAAAGCGCGTGACAAATCTCAGCGGCCAGAGACATCCAGCGAACGGTGGTTTGGATCGTACGAAATCCAAAAAAGTAAACATTTTTATTATTGTAAAATCAATATCCAATCTTTAAACCACGGTAAAATAAACAGGAAAAATAAAAGAAAACGACATCTAGCGACTCTCTAGTTTCCTACCACGTGTGAATTGCACACATTTTTTTTTCAAATATAATCTTTGAATGCAAAACCTCTTTTGCTAACTTATGAAACAAAAAATCTTTTCAGATTTTGAAAATTAGAAAAGTGAATTCTATGGTGTGTTTCCGTAGATACTTATTTGACGAAATTCTAACATCCAGTATATAAGCTTCTTTTATTTCGAAGGTTCTAACATAACGTTGAACCTTTTGTTTGTTGATAGTTAGTTGACAGTTGTTGATAGTTTTTTTAGTTGGTTGTTGGATTGGGTTCTTACTTCGCCTTACCGTGATCTGAGGTGTCAAAGGTAGCAAAGACACATTCTCATAATCTATTTAACAATTTCTGATTTTGAGGTTCAATCTTGAGTAAATTATTTAAGTTGAGTTAAAATCTTATGTCTAATGAAGAATGTTGCGCTATTGTGCCCGGCTGGTTGTATATGGTTCCATCTGCATGTTTAAGAATGTTCTCAAATGGTCAGTATTCGTCCTATTCAAAAAATTTCCATTAAATATGTTAAAAAACATATATATTTTACTCATGGTGACCTATGGTAGAGTTGTTGCTTTTCCAATAAATGGATCGCCGGACGGCGGTATCCATACCCGCAAAAATTGAATAGTCATAAACCTACCAATTGGACTAAAATATTCATAGTTCAGAAATTCTCCTCAATTACCTTGACTGCGATTTGTTAACTCGCTTCGTGGTTTATTTATGGGATATTATGCCTATTGCGCTGGCTCATTTTTCAGGTAACACAACACAATACCCTAAAAATAAATCACGATAATACTTTCGGCCGTGAAATTCCAAAATCATATCTCGGTAGATGTTTTCATTGACCTGTCAAAATGCTAGCCGTGTTTGGCAGTTCCTTTTTATTCCGCCAGAGCGCATGAGCGTTGCGACCTTTGTCAACTCTCAAGTCAGACTAACTGACATTATGCGAAGTCTACTGTTCACAGAACTACTACTAGTTTATTCGTCGAATGAAAGTGAATTATTATATTACATAACAATTTAATTTAAATCAAAATGTTATTTAAATTTAAGTCACCCAAGAACTCGAAGAACTCACACATTTTGAATATTCTATTTTGCTAATTTAGGCACCACAACACTGTAAAAAGTTATTTGGTTCATCATTAATAATGCTATCACAATTTTTTTTAAATAAATTCATAAAATTGACGGAGATACAGCATTTTTTGTGAAAACGTTTAAATGTTATATGTTTGTTTGTATGTTATATTCAGCAAAACTTTGAACGTATGTTTTTCAACCTGGTTGACAACATAGCAAAAAAACACATCATGCATCCGATTGGCATGTACCAAGTCTTAAACTGTTCGAAAATTCAGTCTCTATGACAGACAAGGATTTTTTTATAAAGTGCCCCCTCCAATTTTATTTTTTTACGAACGATGAAAATTCGATGGTCCACCATTTTTTTCAGATATCAAAATCCCCTACGTGATACCATAATCCTATATGTCTAGTTTCTAAATTCCCCAATTCCTCGTGTGTGTGCACAATATATGTAATACAAAAATTTCAAAGCATTGACATTTTTAGTAATAACCTAAAGAAATATCGATATGAAGTAACGCGTACGATCGAATATTATTAATAAAGAGAATATAGAATATATCGGGAGCTTCTCCTATCCTTTTCCTATATTCCTCTTCCTCTCCCCTTTCTTAAACCAAAATTAATTTTAAGATATTAAAACTTCTTTTCCGATGTACTTTAGCATAAGAAACTTCTGTGGCTTGACTCCAGTACACTTGTATATTTTTTACCACTGTATATGTATTATGTAAAAGCTGTTTGTTTCTTACAAATAAATAAATAGATATATATTTTTTTTTTTTTTTTTTTCTGATGAACCGTATGGCATAATCGCTGTTAACCGCCGAGTAGCAATTTATCGTTTGCTTGAAAATAATTATGAAAAATACACATGTACCGCTGACGCACCGTGGTGTGGTACCTTAAAAGAGGCCTGGTTCTCGTCAAGCGTACACCTCAAACTATTCTTTAAATTCTAGTACAAAAATGTGTTTACAGTCTTCTATATGTATATATTAACTATGAGTATTAATAAAAAAAAATCCATTTGTCGTTTGCTCGAAAATAATTATGAAAAATACACTAATGTACCACTCACGCACCTTTGTGTGGTGCCTTAAAGGAGGCCTGGTTCTCAGGGCGGTTACCCCAATAGTCCGATCAGTTGGTACGCCACGAAACTAAAATACCACCTGTCGGAAAAATATATTTTCCCAAGGCTGTTATGGTATCTGACTTAGCAATATGTGACTTTGTGATGTCAGCTTTTTCGTCGTGACCTTTTTTGGAATTGAAAGCAAAATTTTCTCTTATAAATAATTCATGAAATCATTACATACTATATAAACAAAAATTTTAATAAAACAAAAAACTACTTCAAAAAATGCACTAAAAAGTAAAAAAAATAATTTCGTACGATTTTTATTTTTGGAGTCGGTGTCAGCCAAGGTAACTACATACATAGGTAGTTATTGGTGAGATGTGGAGATCTTGGCTGACACCGACTCCAAAAAATAACAATCGTACGAAATTATTTTTTTACTTTTTAGTGCATTTTTTTAAGTCGTTGTTTTGTTAAAATTTTTGTTTATTTTTTGATTTTTAGTGACGAGCGTGCGTAAAGAAGTTTTACATCGAAAAAAGAATCATCGAAATCTGTTGGCGTAATATTGAGTTATTCGCCCATTTGTCGCGCACATACGTATTGCAAATTTAAGACATATATGATTTTATCATGGATCCCATCGTCAAAACTGGACCAAATTAAAATTGGACCACACGGGAAGCACTAGTTTTCTGATAAAAAAAGAATCATCAATATCGGTTCACCCAATCTAAAGTTCTGAGGTAACAAACAAAAAAAAAATATATATATATATATACCGTCGAATTGAGAACCTCCTCCTTTTCGAAGTCGTTTAAAAATGAAGTCGCTCAAAATGTATGTGCGCTTAGGTCTTTTAAACTGCAACGGATTTTCATGCGGTTTTCACCAATAGATAGAGTGATTCTAGAGGAAGGTTTATATGTATAAAAAATGCTTATTATAGAAGAGAAAAGCCGAGAAATTCAAATATTCAATTCAGGCAGCAGGAAAGCGAGTGGTGTGGTTTTATAAAGGTTGGGTAATGACATTGCGTTTGGTCTGCTAGTATAATATAAAGCAACATATTAATTTATCAAAAAAAAACATTATTTTTTTCTCGAGCTGGGTCGTTATTGTTATTGTTTAAAATATTAAAAGT
The DNA here is from genome assembly GCA_917563855.2 of Limnephilus lunatus. Taxonomy (NCBI): domain Eukaryota; kingdom Metazoa; phylum Arthropoda; class Insecta; order Trichoptera; family Limnephilidae; genus Limnephilus; species Limnephilus lunatus. The sequence goes on along the minus strand of OU830593.1, from coordinate 102,274,739 downwards.
AAAGATTATTTGCCATTTATTTGGGAAGTATGTTTACGAGAGATGGGAAGTCTGAAAGATATTGAAAGAAGGGTGAATGCAGGTAAATCTGTTCATGGAGCACTGAACGCCGTTGGCACTAACAAAAAACTGTCAAAAACCGTTCATAATGGAGTACCGGTACTTACCCTAATGTATGGCAGTGAGGCATGGAACTGGCAGAGGAAGGTTGAAAGTAGACTGAATGCTGTAGAAATGAGATCCCTGAGGTGTATGTGCGGTAAAACCATGTACGATCGTGTGAGAAACGTGGAGATCCGCAATTAATGGAAGGCTGATGTAAGCGTAATGAGTAAGATTAAGAAAGGAACGCTCCGATGGTTTGGGCATATAGAGTGAATGAACGAGGAAAGGAGTGTAAGGAGAATATATGACGCAAATGTGAATGGTAGAAGAAATCGGGGACGCCCGAGAAAGACATGGCACGACCAAGTGAATCAGATACTTGAATCGAGCGATGTCAAGAGTCAGAATACTAGAAGAGCATGTATGAGACGATGTATGAATGAATGTGAACGAGGCAAGGAGTATGTGCAAAGACCGAGTTGTTTAGCGGTCCGTCCTCTCTGCCTACTCCTGGGGAGAAACGGCGTGATGGTTAGTTAGTTAGTTAGTTTTATATTTGCCGTACAGTACGGAGCCATTGAGTCTATGGCATTCTCAGTTTGAGTGTATTGTGAGGCTGAATTGAGCTAGGGAGGGGGATGAGATAGATAAAGATATAGATCATAGATGAAAGGTTGGGAAATACCTACCTGGTTATTCAGATCTGGTCACTAAATACAGATTAACCAATTTAAGAAAACATTCCGATTCTGAAGAGTGTTCAAACAATGCAACGCCAACTTAATTTCTCAATTGTGTGGTAACAATTAGTCTACAAAACCCTAGTATTTTTTATTATTTTTATTTTTATTTTGATACAATATTTTGTATTTCATAATACAATTCAGTAATGTTGGCCTCACTGGGTGGCCTACCCATGCTGAGGCCCCCATTTTGTAATAAAGGAGTTTTATACATAATATATTTTGGAAAAAAAAAATAATGTTGGTGACGAAAAAACATTTAAAACTAAGATAAATTTAAACTATAAATAAAGAATAAAAATTAAAGGAAAGTTTAAAAAGATCCAATTATTTGTACGTTTGTGGGTGTTGCGTGTTTTTTGTTGGTTTTGTGTGTTGCGTGTATATGTTTTATTCTTTTACGTTATAAAATTTTGGTAACATTGTCTTTTTGTTCCCTGATCCCTAATCCATTTTTTTTTAAATTTTGTGTCTGAATTTATTTGTTTTCCTTAATTTTTATTTCAAGTAAAAGACTGTTGAATGCTTTTATAGCATGGTATTTATGGTGTCTTTGTCCAAAGATAGTGTTTACCGTTTTTTTATGTTATTAACGAGTTTTTATATTTTCTTTGTAAGCTTGTCTAACCGGTCTGTTAGTGATATTTTATGTTTGTTTTTTTGGTCAAAAATGTAGTTTAGTACTGTTTTAACATATAATCGGCGTATATATACGGTCAATAGTTGTGACGTACTAGATTTATTTATAAGTCGGGTATGCCTCCTACATCAAAATAAAAATATACCAGAATATATGTTGAATAACGTTAGTATTAATAGAACAGTTCATTGTTATCCTACGAGAAACTGCAACAATTTTAAGCTTCCAAATTTATCGGGAACACAAAACAATTATGTTTCAAAGACCCAATCATGTCTGATAACGTCTAAAAGGGATCGAAATGATAATCTAGTCTCCTTCAACGGAAGCATTCTCCCGAACAGGACCTCCATTGATATGCTTGGTGTAACTCTTAGTGACCAGCTCAGGTATGGGGGCTCCATCGAAACCAGAGTTAAGTTAGCCTCTCAGAAACTGGGCGTACTGTACAGGGCCCGCAGATACTTTAATAGTACTCAACTGCTAACCCTGTACAAATCGCAAGTGCGCCCCACGGTTGAATTTGGCAGCCACCTCTGGTCTGGAGCTCCAAAATACCTAAAAAAAACCCTTGACTCTGTGCAGAAACGGGCGGTCCGTTTGATAGATTCTCCCATCTTAACAGACGGATTGCAATCTTTAGAGCATAGGCGTCAGGTGGGAATGCTGTCCTTGTTCTACCGGTATTACAATGGAAGATGCTCCGAGGAACTAGCGTCATTGATCCCCTCGGCACCGGTGCATAGTCGGGAAACACGCCAAACAAGCGCCCAACATTTGTACACAGTTGATATTGGTCACATGAGAACGGGTCGTTTTTACGATTCGTTCTTGAGTTCAACAGCTCGGCTGTGGAACGATTTACCGGCCTCTGTGTTTCCTCCCTCCTACAACATGAGTCTCTTCAAGACCCATGTTAACTCCTTCCTTTCCTCAAAAAGACCCTCCACACAGCATCCTCAAAGATGACATAGGCCCTGAGGGAAATTATTTTCCTCAGGGCCTCCTGTGTGGAGTTAATGTAAAAAAAAAAAAAAAAAAATTATTAGGTATTATAAAGGTTTTAAAATTTTGAATGATCTTTCTGTAAATATGGGAAAAAGAAGAATAGAATAAGGTTTTTCGTGGGTTATATCTCAATGATGTAAAGTTCAAATTTTAGTGTGTAGGTAGTAGAATAATATTTTAGTGGTTTACTTGAAAAAAAATCACCAGGACAATACTGAGAGGGTCTACCACTCTAAAACGTGTCGCAAATGTATTTAATATTGTTTTATTATTATTAGTAACGCATTATTATAAAATTGCTCGCTAAAGTAAAGGGATATGAAAAGTAGAACGGTTTAGAAATCTTATGTAAACGACCTTCCTTTCGTTTGAAAGTTAAGTCCGCAAAATTTCATCAATTTCGAAATGAAACTGAAGATTTGTATAATAAATTACGAAATCCACAGACACTCGTCTTTATATAAATATTCGTAGATAGATATATATAGATAGATCAGCGCATAACGGGTTTTAAAAACGTAACCTACGGATCCGGAGCCAAGGATTTCAACCGCTCAGTCATGGGGGTTGTGCATTTCTAAGCCACATGAATAAACCCTACCATTTAGAACAGCATTATGTATTTTTTATATAGGTACATAGGTCGCTGAGTCTACTGCATTATTAAAATCGTCAGTTCTCATTTTTTCTGAAATGAAATTATTTTTCCACAGCAAGAAGTTCAGATCCAAGGAGCATCCGGTCCACTGAACAGATAATTGGATGAAATGGGAACGATACCTATTTGAAAAATGTCGACTAAATCTGCTCAATTTATCGCGGCCTGGCAGTCTGTAGATATGCTTGTCTACATATCGACACATGTCGCCTAAAATTTCGTGAGGAAATCAAAATGCGCTGACTGCTTTAATGAACGTAGATAGATGTAAACTTACGGAAAGTTTTCGGGGATAATGTTTTTTTTTCAACAAATATTCTGCACAATGTATGTTATATTTTCTATGTCTGGTTCTAGTTCTTGTTTCGTTTAAATTGGTTACATTTTTTTAGATGATAGAAAAAATGCGTAAGGTGACTTTTTGAAAACGTGGGGTGATTTTTTGCCGATATTAATTAAAAAATCCCTGAAGTTTGTACTAAACTTATTGATAAACAAATATCGAGACCTTGGAACTTTATATGAACACTTTTTTAATGTATCTCCACATCTCACCTATAACTACCTATGTATGTAGTTACCTTTGCTGACACCAACTCCAAAATTAACAATCGAACGAAATTATTTTTTTACTTTTTAGTGCATTTTTTGAAGTCGTTTTTTGTTTTTTTGTTTATCGATACAAGAGTGAATATCTGCGAGCCTACAGTAGAGTTGACCATTTCAGAGGTTAGGCTGGGTTAGGTTAGGTTAGGTTTGATCTGTTCGGAAGTTAGGTTAGATTAGGCTAGGTCTGATCATTTTTGGACTGCTGTCAACTTGAGTGGGCTCACGTCTGAGTATTAGGCCGTAAAAAATACAAATCCTCGGACGGATGTTAAGATTATGAGTTAAATTAATGTAGTGACTGCCCTCTCTGTGGTTATCTAGTTTACTTGCCGACAGGTTGACTTGCGTGAGGTTTTTTATCCAGTAAAGACTTTTTCCTCACGATGACACTAATTGTAACTTAAATTCAGTCAAATAAATACGACCTTCAGAAGGTAATAGTAAAAAGGCCAAATGAGCCGTAGTACTAGTAGCTAGAAACATGAAAGGGTATTGCAAAGCCCTAGCTAGTTAGAGGATTACGAAAGAATCCGTAGAATCAAAAAAAAAGGTTGTATGTCAATAATACAGGTTTCTGTTGTGCGTCCAGATGGCGCTACTACGCCAGTTCTATCCAAATGACAGTGCATTGTTTGAAGCAGCATTTTTGATACAAAAAGCCGGTTTCTAGTATCTTCGGTCTCTTTTTTATCGTTAATCGTAGAAATAGAAACAAGGCTTATTTATCTTTTTATTTAAAGACCGGGAAACTGGGTTGTACAATAATTGTCGCACGTTGAAGTGCTTTAATCATGTTTTTAACCTGAAAGTCTGTAAATAAATGAACTCCGTGAAACTTGTCAGTGTTTTAAATTGAAGAAAGGACCCCACCATTTCCTAACAGTGCCAACACTACAAATTTCAAAAACAATTAAGGAAAAGTTTAGCTTACATCGGATGCTCACAACACACTTCCATTTGTTTATCTCTTCAGTGCTCCGAACAGATTGGCGGTAAGGTTAGAGGCGCAGGGAACGGGGAGCGCAAAAAGAAAAAAATCCTCCCCTGCCGTTACATAAATTCAGTGAAACTGCAGCGGGGAAGACAACCGCCTTAACGAGTATCCGTACATAGAACGGCGGATCTCTGGTACATGGGGTGGGCTCGTTTCTGCGGAAAGCCTGTGTATACTGTCTATTGCCACTATTCCTAGCGCGATTTAATTTGAAATCCTCTATTAATAGATCGGGCAAAGATATAGCGAGAAAAGCTGTTACTATTCTAAGGTTTTGTTATAAATCACTGGTTTTTCAAAGTGCTCCGCCGAAATTACCTTGTTTTTCCAATAATCTCACCAAATGGAAATAAAAATAATTTTACGTTTTTAGCGTTATTTTTTATTACATCTAATAATTATACTCTGTCGTTTTACGATAAATATTAAATTCTCTTATTTACTGCAGTTAGTGTAAAAACTAAAAAATAATAATCGATGCATTACTGCCTACGTCTAAAGTTATGGGGATGTTTTTATGGAATTATAAGAATAAGGAATTTAGTCATTTACCGCTATGTACCTGTCCAAATACAGGAAATATCGTCTACATATCTTTTCCAAGTAAAAACATTATCCAAAAGTGATGAATTACAATTGAAAATCTTATTTTCTAGGTTATTCATAAAAGCGTCTACTATAGTGGACTCGTTGGAGAACCCATTGGAAGCCCTTGACTATGTTGATAGACACAGTTATTATACGTTTGTTTATTTTATTAAATTGTATTTTTGTTATCATTTCGATTAAGAAATTAAAGTTTTTAATTAAGTAAAACGTCGATAGATTTGTGCCGAAGAATATGAAAAAAGTTTTTCCTGGGTCAAAATCGAAAATCGGAAACGAACATATTTTTGCACTGGCATAATCCACTTAAATAGTGTGTAATTAGATACCTACTTATCTAGTAAATTTAAAAAAATAACTTAAAGTTTGGCAAAATTAAAACTATTGGTGATAAATACTTCCTCCTAGTAAACTTTATGATGCATAATACACATTTGTTTGCAAAGTTTACATAAGATAATTTATTATATTACAGTGCCATTATGTTTTGAATCCTAGATCCTTAGTTCTCAAATAGTTTTTACAAAAAACTTTACATTTCACAACCTAGGATTGATTAAACTCATATTAATTTAATTATTATTTTTTTAATTTTAAAAAAAGTAAATGTCAAAAGAACCCGTTGACAAACTGATATCAATCAGTTTAACGGGACTTAATTTAAAAAATTGTAAATAAATAATAAAGGAATTTTTTAATAAATAAAAATTTAAAAAATGATTCAAAACACGAGAAAAGGTCTCTGTTCAGAAAAGATCTCTACAAAAGTACCAATATAAGAATGCTAAATTTAAGTATCTAGATTATTTTTCTATTTATAAGCGATAGATGAGGATATTCAAAAAAATGATTACTTTTAAAAGCTTGCTTCTGTTCGCTTAATCTGTATCTTCGGATCAACGAAACTTTTTTCGCCAAAAACTCCCAATTCAATCAGAAGTTTTGGCAACGTTTTGAAATAAATCAACCTCGCACAAAGCGTTATTCTGAATACCGACCATAAGTAGATAACAAATCATGCTTATATTAATTTTCCATACCATGAGAACTACCACTAAATCGTATTACTTGTATTAGATAATCAACTTTACTCTCTTAATTATTGTTTGTAAATATTTATGATCTCTTTTTGAGATATTTCACCTCAGGCAATAAAACTTTTGGAAACATATTATACTTTTAAAATATTATCAAAGTCAAACGAATCAAAATATGAACTTAAAAATTCTTCTAAAATAATTCTTCTTAATGCATGAATTGTACCGTTTTGTAAGTTAAACCATATACAGATTTAAAAAAGGCCACAAAAGTTCAATGCTGTAAAAATATAAATACTTTTTTTAGGGGCTAGTTTTGAAGTAAGTCAGCTTTTTTCTTTATTTAATAAGTAGACGTACCTACGCCTCATTCATCATACATATGACCGGTAATGTTATATTAGCGTGTAAACAAACTAATGGGTCCGAGCGGTTTTAAGAACCTGATTTTTAAAAGAGAAGAATGTCGATCTCACTAAATTCTTAGTTTTTATATCCGTATTAATTCGTGGGTTTCTTTCAACTTTAAGTCCTAATACTTATTATTTACTGCCTACGGCCTTTCTACATTTTTTACAATTTGATTTATTCAACGTAACCATAGCAGATTCGTAGTGAATAATAATATGAAGTAACTCATAGATTTAAGACAATTATTATTTTAAATAAGAACATCAAAGAGGATATTTAAAAATCTTTCCGGATTGTTCCCATCCTGGAAACGGGAAGCCTAAGTACAGTGCATTTTATGTGATGTTTAACCCTATGGTCAACTAAAGTGTAGTATTCACGTAAGGACATGTCCGGCTGAGCAATACTGATCATGAAGTCAGAAGAGCATTTTTGTATGTGTGGATAAATCTGTCTGTCAGGCATGCATACAGGAATGCTCGCCGTTCGGCCTGTGGACACGTCCGCATGTGAATACTATGCTCCAGATAAATTCAGCCTAAGAAGTAAGGGTTCAATGTTCGGGGTTAATGCCTCCATTCAATATACCATGCTGAACGATATTATCTGCACTGAAAAAATATGGGAGGAGGTTCATTCAAGTTTGCTTGCAATCCATTTACTTCTGTTCAAGACATTTTTTGAAGAACACTGTCATCTTCACTCGTGGAAACTGTTTCTGTCCGATAGGTACTATTGACATTATTTATTAGTTTTTATATACATATACAACTAATATAATCATGAGTAATTACATTTTCAGGTTACAATCGGATATAACTCAAATCATTAAATACTAACATGCAACATTGATCAGAAACTGTATAAACATATACATATATGTATTTAATATATAACCTTTACGAGACTGTAATTACTCGTGTGTAAAGGGAAAAAAATAAAAAAAGTAAAAATTATAATACATTCATACGTACATAAATCAAATGCATAAAAAAAATTTGATAAAAAGTTTAAAATTTTTTTGGTTAAGAGCGTATAACCAGAGAAAACCAGACATATGTTATTTTTAAATCAGTGTATAGACGTATTGACTCTTTTCTACAAAAAATATAGATTTATTTCGAAAGATTGTGTTCTTTTATCTAGTAAACGTATGTTACAGAATTTTAATTTTAGTTTAAATAAAATCATTAAAAAATATATACGTACATGTGTTTCTTGACGAAAATTGGTCCGTGTGTGTATTTATTTGCGCACTTACAGACTAATACATTTCAGATTTTTTTACATTCTTGTTTTGCTCAGACATTATTGAAAAATGATAAATACTTATGATCAAAAAGTAAATAATTTTAATAGTTTTATCAACACGCCTTTCAGCATTTTTGGATGTAGGTATAAATTAAAGCAAATTTGGAATGAAATAAAATCGTTATTAATTTTGATATCGAATTTTAAAAAGCTGGTACGGAGAGTAGTTAATCTTTATCATTGGAACCACCCTGTACGATCGTAAGAACATCTTTCGACGAAGTGTGGATTTTCGGCCGCTGGCTGGTTAAACGTTCTTAAGTATTGTTAATTAATTACACTACACAAAAAAGTTAAAGAAAATCCTTACGACATTATATCACTAAACATCTACAAAAGATATAGAAATACATGCGGCGAAGTCATTAGAAAGGCAAAAGAAATCTACTATAGAGACAAAATCCAAGAAAGTAATAACGATCCCAAAAAAATATGGCAAATTCTAAGAGAAGCCACAAATACACAAAACACCAGAGACAAACAGGACATAAGTAAACTTTGTATTGACGGAAAAATTATTGACACCTCAAAAAACCCAAAGCCCGTAGCGGATTACATCAATAACTTTTTTACAAATATTGGCTCAAATCTTGCTTCTCGTTTACCAAATTGTGGGAATGCTCTACCTGCTGAAGCAGACTTTCAATTTCCCAAAAGAAGATTCAAATTTCAAACTGTCTCAGGGGAGGAGATTCTAAAAATAATTAATTCTTTAAAAAACACTTCTTCTGCCGGGATTGATGGAATAACCACTAAGATCTTGAAAACGCTGTCTATGGAAATTACATTGCCTCTAGAACACCTAATTAACTTTAGTATCAGTCAAGGACACTTCCCTTCAAACCTGAAACATGGTATGGTTATCCCTATACATAAAACAGGTAACAAGACAGACATAAACAATTACAGACCAATAACTCTACTGACCAGTCTATCTAAAGTATTTGAAAAAATTGTCAATGCTCAGTTGGTTAAATTTCTTGCTAGCCATAAATTATTATCAGAAAACCAATACGGGTTTCAAGAAAACATGAGTACCGCAGACGCTATTGCCGCTGTAACTAACTTCATTGTCAAAAACCTCGATAAAAGCAAAAAATGTATTTCAATCTTTCTAGACCTTTCCAAAGCCTTTGATACAATATCACACAGTAAATTAATAAAGAAACTTATAAAAATCGGTATTACAGGTAACGAACTTAACTTTTTTTAAAGCTACCTTAACAATCGCAAGCAACAAGTTAAAGTAAATAAAACACTTAGCGATCATGCCTCCTCTAACTATGGGATTCCTCAGGGTAGCATATTAGGACCGTCTCTGTTCCTTTTATATATCAACGACTTATGTAACATTAATATTCAGGGGAAAATAGTTAGTTTTGCCGATGACACTGTTTTACTGTTTGAAGCTGACACTTGGCTAGCTGTATACAAAAAAGCTGAAACGGGTATAAACATTGTAAAAACGTGGTTAGATACAAATACGCTCACATTGAACACCGAAAAAACTAAATATGTCACATCAAGCATAAATATAACAGGTCAACCTCATGATGATGCCTCTATTAGAATACACACATGTTTAAATTTCGATGAATCTTGTCAGTGTCCCTACATTGAGCGCACTACACAGATGAAGTACCTCGGCCTCACAATTGATCCATATCTCAGATGGAATATTCACACTCAGTGGCGGCTCGAGCACTTCTTTAGTGGTGGGGATCGACATTTTGTACGTACTGTACCGTAATCTCACCACCCGTAGAATAACACAAAATAATATAAAATGTCTATAGATTTATGCCAATTTAGAATATAGTATAATAAAAATAAAGATTTATCTTGCAATATTATTATCAAACTAATTTGAACGCGAGCGATTCCCGCCCGTAACTTCGCAAACAAATGGTTCTGTGGGGATCCATAGGATTGTCCCCGCAGGTACTTGAATTTTCATACTACCGCGCATGCGCAGTTGCATACGATCGCGAAACAACGCAAGGAAAGTATAGGGATAGTTCGGATTGTCCCCAAAGTGCGCATTAGATTCTGCGCGCTGAGAAATAGACCTGCTGTTTTTTGCGCCGTACATTGTTCGATGTACGCGCGTAGGGTCTTATTAAAATCATACGGAATAATTGTTTGTATTTTATTTCTGCAAATACTAATTACTTTTATGTTTAAATAATTCATTCATTTTGGTGAAGACAAAGCATCGACTGTTATTTCCTTTAGTAGGTTTTGAGTGTAACTGGTGGGGACTGTCCCCATTGTCCCCCTGTGAAGAACCGCCACTGTTCACACTCAAATAATTGCAAACAAAATAAGAAAAACCATGCACTTTTTCAGAACAATACGAAACTTTCTCGACCTACAACACTTGAAAATGATTTATTTTGCAGTCTGTCAATCCATTATTGAGTATGGTATCATAGCATGGGGAGGCGGTACTGCATCAGCACTAGACCCAATCATAAAGGCACAGAAAACTATTATAAAAATAATTCTTAGACTACCTCTACTTACAGACTCGAACTTAATCTTCAAGAGTATGAATGTGTTTGACGTTCGGCAGATATATGCAAAAACAATCCTCACTCATCTTTACACAAATATGCATAAATACTATGAAAAAAGATTAAATACTCGCTGTACTCGTAACAATTACAAAGATCTACTACAAATTCCCATAACTCATACTACTTTTGGTCAACGAAGTTTCATATACCTTGCAACAAGACTTTACAACATTCTTCCAATTAGTATAAAAAAATGTGATACACAAAAAAATTTCAAAAAAAAACATAAAAATTTGGATAAAAAATAATGATAGAGCCTTTACCGGTGCACTTACCCAAATTCGAAATTAGTAATGAACCAATCCTGCTATTATTGTACCAATGTTATATTTATTAATGCAACATATCTATTGTGTGATTATAATCTAATATAAGTGTATTTTTATTATTATTATTATTAATAATAATAATAATAATAATACACTTATATTAGATTATAATCACATATAAGTGTATTTTTTTACGGTGCTCCAGATTTTATGTCCGGGTTGAATCTTTCCCAAATGAAAGACTAAACCCTTCCACACACTTTTCCACAAATGAATATCTAGTAAATTAACGCAATGTAAGTGCACTATATAAGAATAAAACAATACAAGAACAATACGTCAATCCACCAGAAACATAATGGGAAAATATTTCACCGACTCCAGATATTTTCATATCAGAGGGTTCGGCTCTGATGAAATCCTAACTGGTCCGATAAATCCTACTGATCCCTCAATATAAATATTTAAAAAATCTTTCGTAATCCTACATGTATTTAAAATGACCGACTTTTGCATTTTTATGTACAAATTTTTTGACAAATCTAATACACCTAAATTTTGAATGAGAGAGCTAGGTATAATGCCAGTAGCCGAAATAACAAATGGTAATATTTTTATAGTCTGAGAATGCCAAATTCTTTTAATTTCATTTCCTAAATCTGTATATTTTCTTATTTTTTCAGAAACAGTTTTCTGAATATTACAAGAATTTGGAATAGCGACATCAATGATATAAGTTATTTTCTTAATTTTGTCATGTAAAACTATATCGGGTCTATTATGACTAATTGTTCTGTCTGTCAGAATAGTTTTATCATAATAAATTTTATAAAATTCATTTTCTAAAAATGAATTTGGTTCATATTCATAATATGGTACATTACGGCAGTCAATCAAGTTATGTTTAATTACCAAACTTTGGTGAATTATTTTTAAAACTTGATTGTGCCTAAATGTATACTCGGACGGCGCTAATACAGAACATCCCGATATAATATGTTCTATAGTTTCCGGAAAAGCCAAACATTTTCTACATAAATCATCAATTTGATTTGCATCTTTGATGATATGCTTCCTATAATTTTTAGTATTAATGACTCTATCTTGTATGGCAAGCATAAAGCCTTCTATTTCTGCGCTCAACTCTCCAATACTCAACCATTTGTTTGACGAAAATTTGTCAACATATGTTTGGTTGAGGTAATTGAAGTGTTTTGCGTGAAGAATTTTATTTGACCAGGAATCTAATAATTCGTGGTTGGTATTTATAAGAATGCTGGCATTTTCGTCGTATAAATTTAATGGTGATATATTTCTAACTGCCTTGCATATTATTTTGTGCATTTCTGAACTATCAGCTTTCCTATGGAAAAAATTTCTTAGCATTTCTACCTGATTATGTTTTAAAGATGTTATTTTGACTATACCTCTACCTCCTAAATTTCTGGGTAAATTAATACGTTCTATAGCTGAATTTGGATGATGACAATGAAATTTTGTTAATGTAGTTCTAATTAATCGTTCTAAGCTATCTAAATCTGTATTAGACCATTTAATTATGCAAAATGAGTAAGTTAATAGAGGTATTGCCCAAGTATTTATCGCCTTTACTAAATTTTTAGCAGATAGATTGCATTTCAAAATTTTTCTGATCCTAGTTTTAAATTTAATCCTAATATCATTTTTAATACTAGTATGATCTAATCTATTTGATTGCGGATATCCTAAATATTTATAAACCTCACCCCCTTTCATACTTTCAATTTTGAAATTTCTAAATATACCCTCGTCTCCATCTACAATTTTATCTTTCTCTATGTGGATCGTTCTACATTTATCTAAACCAAAAGTCATTTTAATATCATCTGAAAAAATTTTAACTACTTTAATCATTTTCTCTAAATTTGGTTCAGAATTCGAATATAATTTTAAATCATCCATAAATAATAAATGAGAAATTATATTTCTCTCTCTAGTATTACCTTTAATTTTTATTCCAAACTTGCTTTAAATTAACATTTTAGATAGAGGATTTAATGCTAAGCAAAACCAAAGAGGACTCAATGAGTCTCCTTGAAAAATCTCTCTTTTTATTGAAATGCCCGGTACTATAATTTTCTAATAATAATAATAATAATACACTTTAAAAAATAACATCTTTAAAACATAATCAGGTTGAAATGCTAAGAAATTTTTTCCATAGGAAAGCTGATAGTTCAGAAATGCACAAAATTATTTGCAAGGCAGATAGAAATATTTCACCATTAAATTTATACGACGAGAATGCCAGCATTCTTATAAATACCAACCAGGAATTATTAGATTCCTGGTCAAATAAAATTCTTCACGCAAAACACTTCAATTATCTCAACCAAACATATGTTGACAAATTTTCGTCAAACAAATGGTTGAGTATTGGAGAGTTGAGCGCAGAAATAGAAGGCTTTATTTTTGCCATACAAGATAGAGTCATTAATACTAAAAATTATAGGAAGCATATCATCAAAGATGCAAATCAAATTGATGATTTATGTAGAAAATGTTTGGCTTTTCCGGAAACTATAGAACATATTATATCGGGATGTTCTGTATTAGCGCCGTCCGAGTATACATTTAGGCACAATCAAGTTTTAAAAATAATTCACCAAAGTTTGGTAATTAAACATAACTTGATTGACTGCCGTAATGTACCATATTATGAATATGAACCAAATTCATTTTTAGAAAATGAATTTTATAAAATTTATTATGATAAAACTATTCTGACAGACAGAACAATTAGTCATAATAGACCCGATATAGTTTTACATGACAAAATTAAGAAAATAACTTATATCATTGATGTCGATATTCCAAATTCTTGTAATATTCAGAAAACTGTTTCTGAAAAAATAAGAAAATATACAGATTTAGGAAATGAAATTAAAAGAATTTGGCATTCTCAGACTATAAAAATATTACCATTTGTTATTTCGGCTACTGGCATTATACCTAGCTCTCTCATTCAAAATTTAGGCGTATTAGATTTGTCAAAAAATTTGTACATAAAAATGCAAAAGTCGGTCATTTTAAATACATGTAGGATTACGAAAGATTTTTTAAATATTTATATTGAGGGATCAGTAGGATTTATCGGACCAGTTAGGATTTCATCAGAGCCGAACCCTCTGATATGAAAATATCTGGAGTCGGTGAAATATTTTCCCATTATGTTTCTGGTGGATTGACGTATTGTTCTTGTATTGTTTTATTCTTATATAGTGCACTTACATTGCGTTTATTTACTAGATATTCATTTGTGGAAAAGTGTGTGGAAGGGTTTAGTCTTTCATTTGGGAAAGATTCAACCCGGACATTAAATCTGGAGCACCGTAAAATTATTATTATTATTATTATTAATTAGTAATGTGATTCTACATAGCTAAATTATTTAAGATAGATATTATGTCATTTAAAATATGTTATTTCCACTTTATACAGGAAGGTATTTAGGCGTTATTCACTGAACAAAACTATGGCATATTTCTACATAATACCGATTTTGAGGTTAGCGAAGCAATTTCCGTTGTTCCATTTTTTGTTTGTTTTTTACATTAGCTCCACACAGGAGACCCTGAGGAAAATAATTCTTCTGGGGGCCTATGTCATCTTTGGGGGTTCTGTGTGGTGGGTTTTTTAAGGGAAAGGTGCGTAGGAATCTGGAGGTCAGTGTGTCCAAGAGTGATGGACGTACGTATCTATCCCTCACACTGCAGTGCAAGGCAATGGTCCAAGAGAGTCTTGCTGTAAATGTCAAAAGATCTCCCTCAATCAGTCTCTCCCGATCCGGTTTGCCACGCAATTGGTGGGCAGAAGCATCCGCCGCCAAGATCCAGACAAACCTAACCCCATGAACCCGGGCAGCCCTGCTAAGTCACCAAAAGTAGCGAACCACATGAGGTGACCTGTGGTCATCCAATAAATGGTTTCTGGGGAGGCGGTATTCATACCCGCCTCCCAAATTGAGTAATAATTGTATTCTGCTCCTGTTTCATCAGATAAATAATTCAAATGTTGTCTTGTTTGGAAGGGAAAGCATGTAACAAGCATGCACAAAAATTTATGGAAATGAGTAGAATTTTTTTAGTTTTGTTTTTATTTTCACTGAAATATGAGAGAATCGCAAGCACGCCATGATTACATGATTCTTTTAATTATGCAATTTCGAATAATCTTTAGTAAATATAATTTTTTTATTCACCTGAGCCATTAGCATATAATAATTGGAGTCTATGATTTTTTAAATATGTTACAATTTAAAAAGTCCATCGAAAATAAAATTAATGGAAGCGTTAGGTAGACCAAATACTTTTTAAGTGAAAACATCTTTAGCACCTTTATAATTTCAAACTCGACGAAACGAAAAATAGAGACACAAAAAAGACAAACACATTCATCTACACATTCTACATGATTAAGCCTGCGAGAGAATGAGGTAGTATAATCGGTCTCCTCTTTGTGCGTTGCTTCGTAGCCTCCCCACTCTTGCCTACTTAGTTTTCTGAAAGTTTTACTTCTACCGCGTGTGAATTGCACGCTCAGTTTTTTTAGCGGAGTATTTCTCAACCTGCCTCGCTGCCTGGG